>OX456985.1:207655087-208299981 GCA_949752695.1 Melanostoma scalare | reverse complement strand
AAAACATTCCTGAAATCTCACTTTCCTGGGTGAACCAAATGTAAAAAGCTCCATATCTCGAGAACGATGCGAGATAGACGAAAAATAACGATTTTTTTGGGGTTGTACGTTCGGGAACCAAAATGTAAAAAGCTCCATATCTCGAGAACGATGCGAGATAGACGAAAAATAACGATTTTTTTGGGGTTGTACGTTGGGGTAACTCAATTTGAGACGCTTTATACGATCCCATCAAAACATTCCTGAAATCTCCCTTTCCTGGGTGAACCAAAATGTAAAAAAGCTCCATATCTCGAGAACGATGCGAGATAGACGAAAAATAACGATTTTTTTGGGGTTGTACGTTGGGGTAACTCAATTTGAGACGCTTAATACGATCCCATCAAACATTCCTGAAATCTCACTTTCCTGGGTCAACCAAAATGTAAAAAGCTCCATATCTCGAGAACGATGCGAGTTAGACGAAAAATTAACGATTTTTTTGGGGTTGTACGTTGGGGTAACTCAATTTGAGACGCTTAATACGATCCATCAAAACATTCCTGAAATCTCACTTTCCTGGGTGAACCAAAATGTAAAAAGCTCCATATCTCGAGAACGATGCGAGATAGACGAAAAATAACGATTTTTTTGGGGTTGTACGTTGGGGTAACTCAATTTGATACGCTTAATTCGATCCCATCAAAACATTCTGAAATCTCACTTTCCTGGGTGACCAAAATGTAAAAAGCTCCATATCTCGAGAACGATGCGCGATAGACGAAAAATAACGATTTTTTTGGGGTTGTACGTTGGGTTACTCAATTTGATACGCTTAATTCGATCCAATCAAAACATTCCTGAAATCTCACTTTCCTGGGTGAACCAAAATGTAAAAAGCTCCATATCTCGAGAACGATGCGCGATAGACGAAAAATAACGATTGTTTTGGGGTTGTACGTTGGGGTAACTCAATTTGAGACGCTTAATACGATCCCATCAAAACATTCCTGAAATCTCACTTTCCTGGGTGAACCAAAATGTAAAAAGCTCCATATCTCGAGAACGATGCGAGATAGACGAAAAATAATGATTTTTTTAGGGTTGTACGTTGGGGTAACTCAATTTGAGACGCTTTATACGATCCCATCAAAACATTCCTGAAATCGTTGTACGTTGGGGTACTCAATTTGAGACGCTTAATACGATCCCATCAAAACATTCCTGAAATCTCACTTTCCTGGGTGACCAAAATGTAAATAGCTCCATATCTCGAGAACGATGCGAGATAGACGAAAAATAACGATTTTTTTGGGGTTGTACGTTGGGGTAACTCAATTTGAGACGCTTAATACGATCCCATCAAAACATTCCTGAAATCTCACTTTCCTGGGTGAACCAAAATGTAAAAAGCTCCATATCTCGAGAACGATGCGAGATAGACGAAAAATAACGATTTTTTTGGGGTTGTACGTTGGGGTAACTCAATTTGAGACGCTTAATACGATCCCATCAAAACATTCCTGAAATCTCACTTTCCTGGGTGAACCAAAATGTAAAAAGCTCCATATCTCGAGAACGATGCGAGATAGACGAAAAATAATGATTTTTTTAGGGTTGTACGTTGGGGTAACTCAATTTGAGACGCTTTATACGATCCCATCAAAACATTCCTGAATCGTTGTACGTTGGGGTAACTCAATTTGAGACGCTTAATACGATCCATCAAAACATTCCTGAAATCTCACTTTCCTGGGTGACCAAAATGTAAATAGCTCCATATCTCGAGAACGATGCGAGATAGACGAAAAATAACGATTTTTTTGGGGTTGTACGTTGGGGTAACTCAATTTGAGACGCTTAATACGATCCCATCAAAACATTCCTGAAATCTCACTTTCCTGGGTGAACCAAAATGTAAAAAGCTCCATATCTCGAGAACGATGCGAGATAGACGAAAAATAACGATTTTCTTAGGGTTGTACGTTAAGGTACTGAATTTGAGACGCTTAATACGATCCCATCAAAACATTCTGAAATCTCACTTTCCTGGGTGAACCAAAATGTAAAAGCTCCATATCTGGAGAACGATGCGAGATAGACGAAAAATAACGATTTTTTGGGGGTTGTACGTTGGGGTAACTCAATTTGAGACGCTTAATACGATCCCACCAAACATTCCTGAAATCTCACTTTCCTGGGTGAACCAAAATGTAAAAAGCTCCATATCTCGAGAACGATGCGAGATAGACGAAAAATAACGATTTTTTTGGGGTTGTACGTTCGGGAACCAAAATGTAAAAAGCTCCATATCTCGAGAACGATGCGAGATAGACGAAAAATAACGATTTTTCGGGTTGTACGTTGGGGTAACTCAATTTGAGACGCTTAATACGATCCCATCAAAACATTCCTGAAATCTCACTTTCCTGGGTGAACCAAAATGTAAAAAGCTCCATATCTCGAGAACGATGCGAGATAGACGAAAAATAACGATTTTTTTTGGTTGTACGTTGGGGTAACTCAATTTGAGACGCTTAATACGATCCCATCAAAACATTCCTGAAATCTCACTTTCCTGGGTGAACCAAAATGTAAAAAGCTCCATATCTCGATAACGATGCGAGATAGACGAAAAATAACGATTTTTTTGGGGTTGTACGTTGGGTAACTCAATTTGAGACGCTTAATACGATCCCATCAAAACATTCCTGAAATCTCACTTTCCTGGGTGACCAAAATGTAAAAAGCTCCATATCTCGAGAACGATGCGAGATAGACGAAAAATAACGATTTTTTTGGGGTTGTACGTTGGGGTAACTCAATTTGAGACGCTTAATACGATCCCATCAAAACATTCCTGAAATCTCACTTTCCTGGGTCAACCAAAATGTAAAAAGCTCCATATCTCGAGAACGATGCGAGTTAGACGAAAAATAACGATTTTTTTGGGGTTGTACGTTGGGGTAACTCAATTTGAGACGCTTAATACGATCCCATCAAAACATTCCTGAAATCTCACTTTCCTGGGTGAACCAAAATGTAAAAAGCTCCATATCTCGAGAACGATGCGAGATAGACGAAAAATAACGATTTTTTTGGGGTTGTACGTTGGGGTAACTCAATTTGATACGCTTAATTCGATCCCATCAAAACATTCCTGAAATCTCACTTTCCTGGTGACCAAAATGTAAAAAGCTCATATCTCGAGAACGATGCGCGATAGACGAAAAATAACGATTTTTTTGGGGTTGTACGTTGGGGTTACTCAATTTGATACGCTTAATTCGATCCAATCAAAACATTCCTGAAATCTCACTTTCCTGGGTGAACCAAAATGTAAAAAGCTCCATATCTCGAGAACGATGCGCGATAGACGAAAAATAACGATTGTTTTGGGGTTGTACGTTGGGGTAACTCAATTTGAGACGCTTAATACGATCCCATCAAAACATTCCTGAAATCTCACTTTCCTGGGTGACCAAAATGTAAAAGCTCCATATCTCGAGAACGATGCGAGATAGACGAAAAATAACGATTTTTTTGGGGTTGTACGTTGGGGTAAACTCAATTTGATACGCTTAATTCGATCCCATCAAAACATTCCTGAAATCTCACTTTCCTGGGTGAACCAAAATGTAAAAAGCTCCATATCTCGAGAACGATGCGAGATAGACGAAAAATAACGATTTTTTTGGGGTTGTACGTTGGGGTAACTCAATTTGAGACGCTTTGTACGATCCCATCAAAACATTCCTGAAATCTCACTTCCTGGGTGAACCAAAATGTAAAAAGCTCCATATCTCGAGAACGATGCGAGGATAGACGAAAAATAACGATTTTTTTGGGGTTGTACGTTGGGGTAACTCAATTTGAGACGCTTTGTACGATCCCATCAAAACATTCCTGAAATCTCACTTTCCTGGGTGAACCAAAATGTAAAAAGCTCCATATCTCGAGAACGATGCGAGATAAACGAAAAATAACGATTTTTTTGGGGTTGTACGTTGGGGTAACTCAATTTGAGACGCTTAATACGATCCATCAAAACATTCCTGAAATCTCACTTTCCTGGGTGAACCAAATGTAAAAAGCTCCATATCTCGAGAACGATGCGCGATAGACGAAAAATAACGATTTTTTTGGGGTTGTACGTTGGGGTAACTCAATTTGAGACGCTTTGTACGATCCATCAAAACATTCCTGAAATCTCACTTTCCTGGGTGAACCAAAATGTAAAAAGCTCCATATCTCGAGAACGATGCGAGATAAACGAAAAATAACGATTTTTTTGGGGTTGTACGTTGGGGTTACTCAATTTGAGACGCTTAATTCGATCCCATCAAAACATTCCTGAAATCTCACTTTCCTGGGTGAACCAAAATGTAAAAAGCTCCATATCTCGAGAACGATGCGAGATAGACGAAAAATAACGATTTTTTTGGGGTTGTACGTTGGGGTAACTCAATTTGAGACGCTTTGTACGATCCCATCAAAACATTCCTGAAATCTCACTTTCCTGGGTGAACCAAAATGTAAAAAGCTCCATATCTCGAGACGATGCGAGATAAACGAAAAATAACGATTTTTTTGGGGGTTGTACGTTGGGGTAACTCAATTTGAGACGCTTAATACGATCCAATCAAAACATTCCTGAAATCTCACTTTCCTGGGTGAACCAAAATGTAAAAAGCTCCATATCTCGAGAACGATGCGCGATAGACGAAAAATAACGATTTTTTTGGGGTTGTACGTTGGGGTTACTCAATTTGAGACGCTTAATACGATCCCATCAAAACATTCCTGAAATCTCACTTTCCTGGGTGACCAAAATGTAAAAAGCTCCATATCTGGAGAACGATGCGAGATAGACGAAAAATAACGATTGTTTTGGGGTTGTACGTTGGGGTAACTCAATTTGAGACGCTTAATACGATCCCATCAAAACATTCCTGAAATCTCACTTTCCTGGGTGAACCAAAATGTAAAAAGCTCCATATCTGGAGAACGATGCGAGATAGACGAAAAATAACGATTTTTTTGGGTTCTACTTTGAGGTAACTCATTTGAGACGCTTAATACGATCCCATCAAAACATTCCTGAAATCTCACATTCCTGGGTGAACCAAAATGTAAAAAGCTCCATATCTCGAGAACGATGCGAGATAGACGAAAAATAACGATTTTTTTGGGGTTGTACGTTGGGGTACCTCAATTTGAGACGCTTAATACGATCCCATCAAAACATTCCTGAAATCTCACTTTCCTGGGTGAACCAAAATGTAAAAAGCTCCATATCTCGAGAACGATGCGAGATAGACGAAAAATAACGATTTTTTTTGGGGTTGTACGTTGGGGTAACTCAATTTGAGACGCTTATACGATCCCATCAAAACATTCCTGAAATCTCACTCTCCTGGGTGAACCAAAATGTAAAAAGCTCCATATCTCGAGAACGATGCTAGATAGACAAAAATAACGATTTTTTTGGGGTTGTACGTTGGGGTAACTCAATTTGAGACGCTTAATACGATCCCATCAAAACATTCCTGAAATCTCACTTTCCTGGGTGACCAAAATGTAAAAAGCTCCATATCTCGAGAACGATGCGAGATAGACGAAAAATAACGATTTTTTTGGGGTTGTACGTTCGGGAACCTAAATGTAAAAAGCTCCATATCTCGAGAACGATGCGAGATAAACGAAAATAACGATTTTTTTGGAGTTGTACGTTGGGGTAACTCAATTTCAGACGCTTAATTCGATCCCATCAAAACATTCCTGAAATCTCACTTTCCTGGGTGACCAAAATGTAAAAAGCTCCATATCTCGAGAACGATGCGAGATTGACGAAAAACAACGACTTTTTTTGGGGTTGTACGTTGGGGTAACTCAATTTGAGACGCTTAATACGATCCCATCAAAACATTCCTGAAATCTCACTTTCCTGGGTGAACCAAAATGTAAAAAGCTCCATATCTCGAGAACGATGCGAGATAGACGAAAATAACGATTTTTTTGGGGTTGTACGTTGGGGTAACTCAATTTGAGACGCTTAATACGATCCCATCAAAACATTCCTGAAATCTCACTTTCCTGGGTGAACCAAATGTAAAAAGCTCCATATCTCGAGAACGATGCGAGATAGACGAAAAATAACGATTCTTTTGGGGTTGTACGTTGGGGTAACTCAATTTGAGACGCTTAATACGATCCCATCAAAACATTCCTGAAATCTCACTTTCCTGGGTGAACCAAAATGTAAAAAGCTCCATATCTCGAGAAACGATGCGAGATAGACGAAAAATAACGATTTTTTTGGGGTTGTACGTTGGGGTAACTCAATTTGAGACGCTTAATACGATCCCATCAAAACATTCCTGAAATCTCACTTTCCTGGGTGAACCAAAATGTAAAAAGCTCCATATCTCGGAACGATGCGAGATAGACGAAAAATAACGATTTTTTTTGGGGTTGTACGTTGGGGTTACTCAATTTGAGACGCTTAATACGATCCCATCAAAACATTCCTGAAATCTCACTTTCCTGGGTGACCAAAATGTAAAAAGCTCCATATCTCGAGAACGATGCGAGATAGACGAAAAATAACGATTTTTTTGGGGTTGTACGTTGGGGTAACTCAATTTGATACGCTTAATTCGATCCCATCAAAACATTCCTGAAATCTCACTTTCCTGGGTGAACCAAAATGTAAAAAGCTCCATATCTCGAGAACGATGCGAGATAGACGAAAAATAACGATTTTTTTGGGGTTGTACGTTGGGGTAACTCAATTTGAGACGCTTTGTACGATCCCATCAAAACATTCCTGAAATCTCACTTTCCTGGGTGAACCAAAATGTAAAAAGCTCCATATCTCGAGAACGATGCGAGATAAATGAAAAATAACGATTTTTTTGGGGTTGTACGTTGGGGTAACTCAATTTGAGACGCTTAATACGATCCAATCAAAACATTCCTGAAATCTCACTTTCCTGGGTGAACCAAAATGTAAAAAGCTCCATATCTCGAGAACGATGCGCGATAGACGAAAAATAACGATTTTTTTTGGGTTGTACGTTGGGGTTACTCAATTTGAGACGCTTAATACGATCCCATCAAAACATTCCTGAAATCTCACTTTCCTGGGTGACCAAAATGTAAAAAGCTCCATATCTCGAGAACGATGCGAGATAGACGAAAAATAACGATTTTTTTGAGGTTGTACGTTGGGGTAACTCAATTTGATACGCTTAATTCGATCCCATCAAAACATTCCTGAAATCTCACTTTCCTGGGTGACCAAAATGTAAAAAGCTCCATATCTGGAGAACGATGCGAGATAGACGAAAAATAACGATTGTTTTGGGGTTGTACGTTGGGGTAACTCAATTTGAGACGCTTAATACGATCCCATCAAAACATTCCTGAAATCTCACTTTCCTGGGTGAACCAAAATGTAAAAAGCTCCATATCTGGAGAACGATGCGAGATAGACGAAAAATAACGATTTTTTTGGGGTTGTACGTTGGGGTAACTCAATTTGAGACGCTTAATACGATCCCATCAAAACATTCCTGAAATCTCACTTTCCTGGGTGAACCAAAATGTAAAAAGCTCCATATCTCGAGAACGATGCGAGATAGACGAAAAATAACGATTTTTTTGGGGTTGTACGTTGGGGTAACTCAATTTGAGACGCTTAATACGATCCCATCAAAACATTCCTGAAATCTCACTTTCCTGGGTGAACCAAAATGTAAAAAGCTCCATATCTCGAGAACGATGCGAGATAAACGAAAAATAACGATTTTTTTGGGGTTGTACGTTGGGGTAACTCAATTTGAGACGCTTAATACGATCCAATCAAAACATTCCTGAAATCTCACTTTCCTGGGTGAACCAAAATGTAAAAAGCTCCATATCTCGAGAACGATGCGCGATAGACGAAAAATAACGATTTTTTTGGGGTTGTACGTTGGGGTTACTCAATTTGAGACGCTTAATACGATCCCATCAAAACATTCCTGAAATCTCACTTTCCTGGGTGACCAAAATGTAAAAAGCTCCATATCTCGAGAACGATGCGAGATAGACGAAAAATAACGATTTTTTTGGGGTTGTACGTTGGGGTAACTCAATTTGATACGCTTAATTCGATCCCATCAAAACATTCCTGAAATCTCACTTTCCTGGGTGACCAAAATGTAAAAAGCTCCATATCTGGAGAACGATGCTAGATAGACAAAAAATAACGATTTTTTTGGGGTTGTACGTTGGGGTAACTCAATTTGAGACGCTTAATACGATCCCATCAAAACATTCCTGAAATCTCACTTTCCTGGGTGACCAAAATGTAAAAAGCTCCATATCTCGAGAACGATGCGAGATAGACGAAAAATAACGATTTTTTTGGGGTTGTACGTTGGGGTAACTCAATTTGATACGCTTAATTCGATCCCATCAAAACATTCCTGAAATCTCACTTTCCTGGGTGACCAAAATGTAAAAAGCTCCATATCTGGAGAACGATGCTAGATAGACAAAAAATAACGATTTTTTTGGGGTTGTACGTTGGGGTTACTCAATTTGAGACGCTTAATACGATCCCATCAAAACATTCCTGAAATCTCACTTTCCTGGGTGACCAAAATGTAAAAAGCTCCATATCTCGAGAACGATGCGAGATAGACGAAAAATAACGATTTTTTTGGGGTTGTACGTTGGGGTAACTCAATTTGAGACGCTTAATACGATCCCATCAAAACATTCCTGAAATCTCACTCTCCTGGGTGAACCAAAATGTAAAAAGCTCCATATCTCGAGAACGATGCTAGATAGACAAAAAATAACGATTTTTTTGGGGTTGTACGTTGGGGTAACTCAATTTGAGACGCTTAATACGATCCCATCAAAACATTCCTGAAATCTCACTTTCCTGGGTGACCAAAATGTAAAAAGCTCCATATCTCGAGAACGATGCGAGATAGACGAAAAATAACGATTTTTTTGGGGTTGTACGTTCGGGAACCTAAATGTAAAAAGCTCCATATCTCGAGAACGATGCGAGATAAACGAAAAATAACGATTTTTTTGGAGTTGTACGTTGGGGTAACTCAATTTCAGACGCTTAATTCGATCCCATCAAAACATTCCTGAAATCTCACTTTCCTGGGTGACCAAAATGTAAAAAGCTCCATATCTCGAGAACGATGCGAGATTGACGAAAAACAACGACTTTTTTTGGGGTTGTACGTTGGGGTAACTCAATTTGAGACGCTTAATACGATCCCATCAAAACATTCCTGAAATCTCACTTTCCTGGGTGAACCAAAATGTAAAAAGCTCCATATCTCGAGAACGATGCGAGATAGACGAAAAATAACGATTTTTTTGGGGTTGTACGTTGGGGTAACTCAATTTGAGACGCTTAATACGATCCCATCAAAACATTCCTGAAATCTCACTTTCCTGGGTGAACCAAAATGTAAAAAGCTCCATATCTCGAGAACGATGCGAGATAGACGAAAAATAACGATTCTTTTGGGGTTGTACGTTGGGGTAACTCAATTTGAGACGCTTAATACGATCCCATCAAAACATTCCTGAAATCTCACTTTCCTGGGTGAACCAAAATGTAAAAAGCTCCATATCTCGAGAACGATGCGAGATAGACGAAAAATAACGATTTTTTTGGGGTTGTACGTTGGGGTAACTCAATTTGAGACGCTTAATACGATCCCATCAAAACATTCCTGAAATCTCACTTTCCTGGGTGAACCAAAATGTAAAAAGCTCCATATCTCGAGAACGATGCGAGATAGACGAAAAATAACGATTTTTTTGGGGTTGTACGTTGGGGTTACTCAATTTGAGACGCTTAATACGATCCCATCAAAACATTCCTGAAATCTCACTTTCCTGGGTGACCAAAATGTAAAAAGCTCCATATCTCGAGAACGATGCGAGATAGACGAAAAATAACGATTTTTTTGGGGTTGTACGTTGGGGTAACTCAATTTGATACGCTTAATTCGATCCCATCAAAACATTCCTGAAATCTCACTTTCCTGGGTGAACCAAAATGTAAAAAGCTCCATATCTCGAGAACGATGCGAGATAGACGAAAAATAACGATTTTTTTGGGGTTGTACGTTGGGGTAACTCAATTTGAGACGCTTTGTACGATCCCATCAAAACATTCCTGAAATCTCACTTTCCTGGGTGAACCAAAATGTAAAAAGCTCCATATCTCGAGAACGATGCGAGATAAACGAAAAATAACGATTTTTTTGGGGTTGTACGTTGGGGTAACTCAATTTGAGACGCTTAATACGATCCAATCAAAACATTCCTGAAATCTCACTTTCCTGGGTGAACCAAAATGTAAAAAGCTCCATATCTCGAGAACGATGCGCGATAGACGAAAAATAACGATTTTTTTGGGGTTGTACGTTGGGGTTACTCAATTTGAGACGCTTAATACGATCCCATCAAAACATTCCTGAAATCTCACTTTCCTGGGTGACCAAAATGTAAAAAGCTCCATATCTCGAGAACGATGCGAGATAGACGAAAAATAACGATTTTTTTGAGGTTGTACGTTGGGGTAACTCAATTTGATACGCTTAATTCGATCCCATCAAAACATTCCTGAAATCTCACTTTCCTGGGTGACCAAAATGTAAAAAGCTCCATATCTGGAGAACGATGCGAGATAGACGAAAAATAACGATTGTTTTGGGGTTGTACGTTGGGGTAACTCAATTTGAGACGCTTAATACGATCCCATCAAAACATTCCTGAAATCTCACTTTCCTGGGTGAACCAAAATGTAAAAAGCTCCATATCTGGAGAACGATGCGAGATAGACGAAAAATAACGATTTTTTTGGGGTTGTACGTTGGGGTAACTCAATTTGAGACGCTTAATACGATCCCATCAAAACATTCCTGAAATCTCACTTTCCTGGGTGAACCAAAATGTAAAAAGCTCCATATCTCGAGAACGATGCGAGATAGACGAAAAATAACGATTTTTTTGGGGTTGTACGTTGGGGTAACTCAATTTGAGACGCTTAATACGATCCCATCAAAACATTCCTGAAATCTCACTTTCCTGGGTGAACCAAAATGTAAAAAGCTCCATATCTCGAGAACGATGCGAGATAAACGAAAAATAACGATTTTTTTGGGGTTGTACGTTGGGGTAACTCAATTTGAGACGCTTAATACGATCCAATCAAAACATTCCTGAAATCTCACTTTCCTGGGTGAACCAAAATGTAAAAAGCTCCATATCTCGAGAACGATGCGCGATAGACGAAAAATAACGATTTTTTTGGGGTTGTACGTTGGGGTTACTCAATTTGAGACGCTTAATACGATCCCATCAAAACATTCCTGAAATCTCACTTTCCTGGGTGACCAAAATGTAAAAAGCTCCATATCTCGAGAACGATGCGAGATAGACGAAAAATAACGATTTTTTTGGGGTTGTACGTTGGGGTAACTCAATTTGATACGCTTAATTCGATCCCATCAAAACATTCCTGAAATCTCACTTTCCTGGGTGACCAAAATGTAAAAAGCTCCATATCTCGAGAACGATGCGAGATAGACGAAAAATAACGATTTTTTTGGGGTTGTACGTTGGGGTAACTCAATTTGAGACGCTTAATACGATCCCATCAAAACATTCCTGAAATCTCACTTTCCTGGGTGAACCAAAATGTAAAAAGCTCCATATCTGGAGAACGATGCGAGATAGACGAAAAATAACGATTTTTTTGGGGTTGTACGTTGGGGTAACTCAATTTGAGACGCTTAATACGATCCCATCAAAACATTCCTGAAATCTCACATTCCTGGGTGAACCAAAATGTAAAAAGCTCCATATCTCGAGAACGATGCGAGATAGACGAAAAATAACGATTTTTTTGGGGTTGTACTTTGAGGTAACTCAATTTGAGACGCTTAATACGATCCCATCAAAACATTCCAGAAATCTCACATTCCTGGGTGAACCAAAATGTAAAAAGCTCCATATCTCGAGAACGATGCGAGATAGACGAAAAATAACGATTTTTTTGGGGTTGTACGTTGGGGTACCTCAATTTGAGACGCTTAATACGATCCCATCAAAACATTCCTGAAATCTCACTTTCCTGGGTGAACCAAAATGTAAAAAGCTCCATATCTCGAGAACGATGCGAGATAGACGAAAAATAACGATTTTTTTGGGGTTGTACGTTGGGGTAACTCAATTTGAGACGCTTAATACGATCCCATCAAAACATTCCTGAAATCTCACTCTCCTGGGTGAACCAAAATGTAAAAAGCTCCATATCTCGAGAACGATGCTAGATAGACAAAAAATAACGATTTTTTTGGGGTTGTACGTTGGGGTAACTCAATTTGAGACGCTTAATACGATCCCATCAAAACATTCCTGAAATCTCACTTTCCTGGGTGACCAAAATGTAAAAAGCTCCATATCTCGAGAACGATGCGAGATAGACGAAAAATAACGATTTTTTTGGGGTTGTACGTTCGGGAACCAAAATGTAAAAAGCTCCATATCTCGAGAACGATGCGAGATAAACGAAAAATAACGATTTTTTTGGGGTTGTACTTTGAGGTAACTCAATTTGAGACGCTTAATACGATCCCATCAAAACATTCCTGAAATCTCACATTCCTGGGTGAACCAAAATGTAAAAAGCTCCATATCTCGAGAACGATGCGAGATAGACGAAAAATAACGATTTTTTTGGGGTTGTACGTTGGGGTACCTCAATTTGAGACGCTTAATACGATCCCATCAAAACATTCCTGAAATCTCACTTTCCTGGGTGAACCAAAATGTAAAAAGCTCCATATCTCGAGAACGATGCGAGATAAACGAAAAATAACGATTTTTTTGGAGTTGTACGTTGGGGTAACTCAATTTCAGACGCTTAATTCGATCCCATCAAAACATTCCTGAAATCTCACTTTCCTGGGTGACCAAAATGTAAAAAGCTCCATATCTCGAGAACGATGCGAGATTGACGAAAAACAACGACTTTTTTTGGGGTTGTACGTTGGGGTAACTCAATTTGAGACGCTTAATACGATCCCATCAAAACATTCCTGAAATCTCACTTTCCTGGGTGAACCAAAATGTAAAAAGCTCCATATCTCGAGAACGATGCGAGATAGACGAAAAATAACGATTTTTTTGGGGTTGTACGTTGGGGTAACTCAATTTGAGACGCTTAATACGATCCCATCAAAACATTCCTGAAATCTCACTTTCCTGGGTGAACCAAAATGTAAAAAGCTCCATATCTCGAGAACGATGCGAGATAGACGAAAAATAACGATTCTTTTGGGGTTGTACGTTGGGGTAACTCAATTTGAGACGCTTAATACGATCCCATCAAAACATTCCTGAAATCTCACTTTCCTGGGTGAACCAAAATGTAAAAAGCTCCATATCTGGAGAACGATGCGAGATAGACGAAAAATAACGATTTTTTTGGGGTTGTACGTTGGGGTAACTCAATTTGAGACGCTTAATACGATCCCATCAAAACATTCCTGAAATCTCACTTTCCTGGGTGAACCAAAATGTAAAAAGCTCCATATCTCGAGAACGATGCGAGATAGACGAAAAATAACGATTGTTTTGGGGTTGTACGTTGGGGTAACTCAATTTGAGACGCTTAATACGATCCCATCAAAACATTCCTGAAATCTCACTTTCCTGGGTGACCAAAATGTAAAAAGCTCCATATCTCGAGAAAGATGCGAGATAGATGAAAAATAACGATTTTTTTGGGGTTGTACGTTGGGGTAACTCAATTTGAGACGCTTAATACGATCCCATCAAAACATTCCTGAAATCTCACTTTCCTGGGTGACCAAAATGTAAAAAGCTCCATATCTCGAGAAAGATGCGAGATAGATGAAAAATAACGATTTTTTTGGGGTTGTACGTTGGGGGAACTCAATTTGAGACGCTTAATACGATCCCACCAAAACATTCCTGAAATCTCACTTTCCTGGGTGAACCAAAATGTAAAAAGCTCCATATCTCGAGAACGATGCGAGATAGACGAAAAATAACGATTTTTTTGGGGTTGTACGTTGGGGTTACTCAATTTGAGACGCTTAATACGATCCCATCAAAACATTCCTGAAATCTCACTTTCCTGGGTGACCCAAAATGTAAAAAGCTCCATATCTCGAGAACGATGCGAGATAGACGAAAAATAACGATTCTTTTGGGGTAACTCAATTTGAGACGCTTAATACGATCCCATCAAAACATTCCTGAAATCTCACTTTCCTGGGTGACCAAAATGTAAAAAGCTCCATATCTCGAGAAAGATGCGAGATAGATGAAAAATAACGATTTTTTTGGGGTTGTACGTTGGGGTAACTCAATTTGAGACGCTTAATACGATCCCATCAAAACATTCCTGAAATCTCACTTTCCTGGGTGAACCAAAATGTAAAAAGCTCCATATCTCGAGAACGATGCGAGATAGACGAAAAATAACGATTTTTTTGGGGTTGTACGTTGGGGTAACTCAATTTGAGACGCTTAATACGATCCCATCAAAACATTCCTGAAATCTCACTTTCCTGGGTGAACCAAAATGTAAAAAGCTCCATATCTCGAGAACGATGCGAGATAGACGAAAAATAACGATTCTTTTGGGGTAACTCAATTTGAGACGCTTAATACGATCCCATCAAAACATTCCTGAAATCTCACTTTCCTGGGTGACCAAAATGTAAAAAGCTCCATATCTCGAGAAAGATGCGAGATAGATGAAAAATAACGATTTTTTTGGGGTTGTACGTTGGGGTAACTCAATTTGAGACGCTTAATACGATCCCATCAAAACATTCCTGAAATCTCACTTTCCTGGGTGAACCAAAATGTAAAAAGCTCCATATCTCGAGAACGATGCGAGATAGACGAAAAATAACGATTTTTTTGGGGTTGTACGTTGGGGTAACTAAATTTGAGACGCTTAATACGATCCCATCAAAACATTCCTGAAATATCACTTTCCTGGGTGAACCAAAATGTAAAAAGCTCCATATCTCGAGAACGATGCGAGATAGACGAAAAATAACGATTTTTTTGGGGTTGTACGTTGGGGTAACTAAATTTGAGACGCTTAATACGATCCCATCAAAACATTCCTGAAATCTCACTTTCCTGGGTGAACCAAAATGTAAAAAGCTCCATATCTCGAGAACGATGCGAGATAGACGAAAAATAACGATTTTTTTTGGGTTGTACGTTGGGGTAACTCAATTTGAGACGCTTAATTCGATCCCATCAAAACATTCCTGAAATCTCACTTTCCTGGGTGACCAAAATGTAAAAAGCTCCATATCTCGAGAACGATGCGAGATAGACGAAAAATAACGATTTTTTTGGGTTGTACGTTGGGGTAACTCAATTTGGGACGCTTAATTCGATCCCATCAAAACATTCCTGAAATCTCACTTTCCTGGGTGAACCAAAATGTAAAAAGCTCCATATCTCGAGAACGATGCGAGATAGACGAAAAATAACGATTTTTTTGGGGTTGTACGTTGGGTTAACTAAATTTGAGACGCTTAATACGATCCCATCAAAACATTCCTGAAATCTCACTTTCCTGGGTGAACCAAAATGTAAAAAGCTCCATATCTCGAGAACGATGCGAGATAGACGAAAAATAACGATTTTTTTTGGGTTGTACGTTGGGGTAACTCAATTTGAGACGCTTAATTCGATCCCATCAAAACATTCCTGAAATCTCACTTTCCTGGGTGACCAAAATGTAAAAAGCTCCATATCTCGAGAACGATGCGAGATAGACGAAAAATAACGATTTTTTTGGGTTGTACGTTGGGGTAACTCAATTTGGGACGCTTAATTCGATCCCATCAAAACATTCCTGAAATCTCACTTTCCTGGGTGACCAAAATGAAAAAAGCTCCACATCTCGAGAACGATGCGAGATAGACGAAAAATAACGATTCTTTTGGGGTAACTCAATTTGAGACGCTAAATACGATCCCATCAAAACATTCCTGAAATCTCACTTTCCTGGGTGAACCAAAATGTAAAAAGCTCCATATCTCGAGAACGATGCGAGATAGACGAAAAATAACGATTTTTTTGGGGTTGTACGTTGGGGTAACTAAATTTGAGACGCTTAATACGATCCCATCAAAACATTCCTGAAATCTCACTTTCCTGGGTGAACCAAAATGTAAAAAGCTCCATATCTCGAGAACGATGCGAGATAGACGAAAAATAACGATTTTTTTTGGGTTGTACGTTGGGGTAACTCAATTTGAGACGCTTAATTCGATCCCATCAAAACATTCCTGAAATCTCACTTTCCTGGGTGACCAAAATGTAAAAAGCTCCATATCTCGAGAACGATGCGAGATAGACGAAAAATAACGACTTTTTTTGGGGTTGTACGTTGGGGTAACTCAATTTGAGACGCTTAATACGATCCCATCAAAACATTCCTGAAATCTCACTTTCCTGGGTGACCAAAATGTAAAAAGCTCCATATCTCGAGAACGATGCGAGATAGACGAAAAATAACGATTTTTTTGGGGTTGTACGTTGGGGTTACTCAATTTGAGACGCTTAATACGATCCCATCAAAACATTCCTGAAATCTCACTTTCCTGGGTGACCCAAAATGTAAAAAGCTCCATATCTCGAGAACGATGCGAGATAGACGAAAAATAACGATTCTTTTGGGGTAACTCAATTTGAGACGCTTAATACGATCCCATCAAAACATTCCTGAAATCTCACTTTCCTGGGTGACCAAAATGTAAAAAGCTCCATATCTCGAGAAAGATGCGAGATAGATGAAAAATAACGATTTTTTTGGGGTTGTACGTTGGGGTAACTCAATTTGAGACGCTTAATACGATCCCATCAAAACATTCCTGAAATCTCACTTTCCTGGGTGAACCAAAATGTAAAAAGCTCCATATCTCGAGAACGATGCGAGATAGACGAAAAATAACGATTTTTTTGGGGTTGTACGTTGGGGTAACTCAATTTGAGACGCTTAATACGATCCCATCAAAACATTCCTGAAATCTCACTTTCCTGGGTGAACCAAAATGTAAAAAGCTCCATATCTCGAGAACGATGCGAGATAGACGAAAAATAACGATTCTTTTGGGGTAACTCAATTTGAGACGCTTAATACGATCCCATCAAAACATTCCTGAAATCTCACTTTCCTGGGTGACCAAAATGTAAAAAGCTCCATATCTCGAGAAAGATGCGAGATAGATGAAAAATAACGATTTTTTTGGGGTTGTACGTTGGGGTAACTCAATTTGAGACGCTTAATACGATCCCATCAAAACATTCCTGAAATCTCACTTTCCTGGGTGAACCAAAATGTAAAAAGCTCCATATCTCGAGAACGATGCGAGATAGACGAAAAATAACGATTTTTTTGGGGTTGTACGTTGGGGTAACTAAATTTGAGACGCTTAATACGATCCCATCAAAACATTCCTGAAATATCACTTTCCTGGGTGAACCAAAATGTAAAAAGCTCCATATCTCGAGAACGATGCGAGATAGACGAAAAATAACGATTTTTTTGGGGTTGTACGTTGGGGTAACTAAATTTGAGACGCTTAATACGATCCCATCAAAACATTCCTGAAATCTCACTTTCCTGGGTGAACCAAAATGTAAAAAGCTCCATATCTCGAGAACGATGCGAGATAGACGAAAAATAACGATTTTTTTTGGGTTGTACGTTGGGGTAACTCAATTTGAGACGCTTAATTCGATCCCATCAAAACATTCCTGAAATCTCACTTTCCTGGGTGACCAAAATGTAAAAAGCTCCATATCTCGAGAACGATGCGAGATAGACGAAAAATAACGATTTTTTTGGGTTGTACGTTGGGGTAACTCAATTTGGGACGCTTAATTCGATCCCATCAAAACATTCCTGAAATCTCACTTTCCTGGGTGAACCAAAATGTAAAAAGCTCCATATCTCGAGAACGATGCGAGATAGACGAAAAATAACGATTTTTTTGGGGTTGTACGTTGGGTTAACTAAATTTGAGACGCTTAATACGATCCCATCAAAACATTCCTGAAATCTCACTTTCCTGGGTGAACCAAAATGTAAAAAGCTCCATATCTCGAGAACGATGCGAGATAGACGAAAAATAACGATTTTTTTTGGGTTGTACGTTGGGGTAACTCAATTTGAGACGCTTAATTCGATCCCATCAAAACATTCCTGAAATCTCACTTTCCTGGGTGACCAAAATGTAAAAAGCTCCATATCTCGAGAACGATGCGAGATAGACGAAAAATAACGATTTTTTTGGGTTGTACGTTGGGGTAACTCAATTTGGGACGCTTAATTCGATCCCATCAAAACATTCCTGAAATCTCACTTTCCTGGGTGACCAAAATGAAAAAAGCTCCACATCTCGAGAACGATGCGAGATAGACGAAAAATAACGATTCTTTTGGGGTAACTCAATTTGAGACGCTAAATACGATCCCATCAAAACATTCCTGAAATCTCACTTTCCTGGGTGAACCAAAATGTAAAAAGCTCCATATCTCGAGAACGATGCGAGATAGACGAAAAATAACGATTTTTTTGGGGTTGTACGTTGGGGTAACTAAATTTGAGACGCTTAATACGATCCCATCAAAACATTCCTGAAATCTCACTTTCCTGGGTGAACCAAAATGTAAAAAGCTCCATATCTCGAGAACGATGCGAGATAGACGAAAAATAACGATTTTTTTTGGGTTGTACGTTGGGGTAACTCAATTTGAGACGCTTAATTCGATCCCATCAAAACATTCCTGAAATCTCACTTTCCTGGGTGACCAAAATGTAAAAAGCTCCATATCTCGAGAACGATGCGAGATAGACGAAAAATAACGACTTTTTTTGGGGTTGTACGTTGGGGTAACTCAATTTGAGACGCTTAATACGATCCCATCAAAACATTCCTGAAATCTCACTTTCCTGGGTGAACCAAAATGTAAAAAGCTCCATATCTCGAGAACGATGCGAGATAGACGAAAAATAACGATTTTTTTTTGGGTTGTACGTTGGGGTAACTCAATTTGGGACGCTTAATTCGATCCCATCAAAACATTCCTGAAATCTCACTTTCCTGGGTGAACCAAAATGTAAAAAGCTCCATATCTCGAGAACGATGCGAGATAGACGAAAAATAACGATTTTTTTGGGGTTGTACGTTGGGGTAACTCAATTTGGGACGCTTAATTCGATCCCATCAAAACATTCCTGAAATCTCACTTTCCTGGGTGAACCAAAATGTAAAAAGCTCCATATCTCGAGAACGATGCGAGATAGACGAAAAATAACGATTTTTTTTGGGTTGTACGTTGGGGTAACTCAATTTGAGACGCTTAATACGATCCCATCAAAACATTCCTGAAATCTCACTTTCCTGGGTGAACCAAAATGTAAAAAGCTCCATATCTCGAGAACGATGCGAGATAGACGAAAAATAACGATTTTTTTTGGGGTTGTACGTTGGGGTAACTCAGTTTGAGACGCTTAATACGATCCCATCAAAACATTCCTGAAATCTCACTTTCCTGGGTGAACCAAAATGTAAAAAGCTCCATATCTCGGGAACGATGCGAGATAGACGAAAAATAACGATTTTTTAGGGATTGAACGATGGGGTAACTCAATTTGATACGCTTAATACGATCCCATCAAAACATTCCTGAAATCTCACTTTCCTGGGTGAACCAAAATGTAAAAAGCTCCATATCTCGAGAACGATGCGAGATAGACGAAAAATAACGATTTTTTTGGGGTTGTACGTTGGGGTAACCCAATTTGAGACGCTTAATACGATCCCATCAAAACGTTCCTGAAATCTCACTTTCCTGGGTGAACCAAAATGTAAAAAGCTCCATATCTCGAGGACGGTGCGAGATAGACGAAAAATAACGATTTTTTGGGGTTGTACCTTAGGGTAACTCAATTTGAGACGCTTAATACGATCCCATCAAAACATTCCTGAAATCTCACTTTCCCGGGTGAACCAAAATGTAAAAAGCTCCATATCTCGAGAACGATGCGAGGTAGACGAAAAATAACGTTTTTTTTTGGGGTTGTACGTTGGGGTAACTCAATTTGATACGCTTAATACGATCCCATCAAAACATTCCTGAAATCTCACTTTCCTGGGTGAACCAAAATGTAAAAAGCTCCATATCTCGAGAACGATGCGAGATAGACGAAAAATAACGATTTTTTTGGGGTTGTACGTTGGGGTAACCCAATTTGAGACGCTTAATACGATCCCATCAAAACGTTCCTGAAATCTCACTTTCCTGGGTGAACCAAAATGTAAAAAGCTCCATATCTCGAGAACGATGCGAGATAGACGAAAAATAACGATTTTTTTTTGGTTGTACGTTGGGGTAACTCAATTTGAGACGCTTAATTCGATCCCATCAAAACATTCCTGAAATCTCACTTTCCTGGGTGACCAAAATGTAAAAAGCTCCATATCTCGAGAACGATGCGAGATAGACGAAAAATAACGATTTTTTGGGGGTTGTACGTTGGGGTAACTCAATTTGAGACGCTTAATACGATCCCATCAAAACATTCCTGAAATCTCACTTTCCTGGGTGAACCAAAATGTAAAAAGCTCCATATCTCGAGAACGATGCGAGATAGACGAAAAATAACGATTTTTTTGGGGTTGTACGTTGGGGTAACTCAATTTGAGACGCTTAATACGATCCGATCAAAACATTCCTGAAATCTCACTTTCCTGGGTGAACCAAAATGTAAAAAGCTCCATATCTCGAGAACGATGCGAGATAGACGAAAAATAACGATTTTTTTGGGGTTGTACGTTGGGGTACCTCAATTTGAGACGCTTAATACGATCCGATCAAAACATTCCTGAAATCTCACTTTCCTGGGTGAACCAAAATGTAAAAAGCTCCATATCTCGAGGACGATGCGAGATAGACGAAAAATAACGATTTTTTTGGGGTTGTACGTTGGGTTAACTCAATTTGAGACGCTTAATACGATCCCATCAAAACATTCCTGAAATCTCACTTTCCTGGGTGAACCAAAATGTAAAAAGCTCCATATCTCGAGAACGATGCGAGATAGACGAAAAATAACGATTTTTTGGGGTTGTACGTTGGGGTAACTCAATTTGAGACGCTTAATACGATCCCATCAAAACATTCCTGAAATCTCACTTTCCTGGGTGACCAAAATGTAAAAAGCTCCATATCTCGAGAACGATGCGAGATAGACGAAAAATAACGATTTTTTGGGGTTGTACGTTGGGGTAACTCAATTTGATACGCTTAATACGATCCCATCAAAACATTCCTGAAATCATAGATGAAAAATAACGATTTTTTGGGGTTGTACATTGGGGTAACTCAATTTGAGACGCTTAATACGATCCCATCAAAACATTCCTGAAATCTCACTTTCCTGGGTGACCAAAATGTAAAAAGCTCCATATCTCGAGAACGATGCGAGATAGACGAAAAATAACGATTTTTTGGGGTTGTACGTTGGGGTAACCCAATTTGAGACGCTTAATACGATCCCATCAAAACGTTCCTGAAATCTCACTTTCCTGGGTGAACCAAAATGTAAAAAGCTCCATATCTCGAGAACGATGCGAGATAGACGAAAAATAACGATTTTTTGGGGTTGTACGTTGGGGTAACTCAATTTGAGACGCTTAATACGATCCCATCAAAACATTCCTGAAATCTCACTTTCCTGGGTGACCAAAATGTAAAAAGCTCCATATCTCGAGAACGATGCGAGATAGACGAAAAATAACGATTTTTTGGGGTTGTACGGTGGGGTAACTCAATTTGATACGCTTAATACGATCCCATCAAAACATTCCTGAAATCTCACTTTCCTGGGTGAACCAAAATGTAAAAAGCTCCATATCTCGAGAACGATGCGAGATAGACGAAAAATAACGATTTTTTTGGGGTTTTTCGGTGGTGGAACTCATTTTGAGACGCTTAATACGATCCCATCAAAACATTCCTGAAATCTCACTTTCCTGGGTGAACCAAAATGTAAAAAGCTCCATATCTCGAGAACGATGCGAGATAGACGAAAAATAACGATTTTTTTTGGGTTGTACGTTGGGGTAACTCAATTTGAGACGCTTAATACGATCCCATCAAAACGTTCCTGAAATCTCACTTTCCTGGGTGAACCAAAATGTAAAAAGCTCCATATCTCGAGAACGATGCGAGATAGACGAAAAATAACGATTTTTTTTGGGTTGTACGTTGGGGTAACTCAATTTGAGACGCTTAATACGATCCGATCAAAACATTCCTGAAATCTCACTTTCCTGGGTGAACCAAAATGTAAAAAGCTCCATATCTCGAGGACGATGCGAGATAGACGAAAAATAACGATTTTTTTGGGGTTGTACGTTGGGTTAACTCAATTTGAGACGCTTAATACGATCCCATCAAAACATTCCTGAAATCTCACTTTCCTGGGTGACCAAAATGTAAAAAGCTCCATATCTCGAGAACGATGCGAGATAGACGAAAAATAACGATTTTTTGGGGGTTGTACGTTGGGGTCACTCAATTTGAGACGCTTAATACGATCCCATCAAAACATTCCTGAAATCTCACTTTCCTGGGTGAACCAAAATGTAAAAAGCTCCATATCTCGAGAACGATGCGAGATAGACGAAAAATAACGATTTTTTTTGGGTTGTACGTTGGGGTAACTCAATTTGAGACGCTTAATACGATCCGATCAAAACATTCCTGAAATCTCACTTTCCTGGGTGAACCAAAATGTAAAAAGCTCCATATCTCGAGGACGATGCGAGATAGACGAAAAATAACGATTTTTTTGGGGTTGTACGTTGGGTTAACTCAATTTGAGACGCTTAATACGATCCCATCAAAACATTCCTGAAATCTCACTTTCCTGGGTGAACCAAAATGTAAAAAGCTCCATATCTCGAGAACGATGCGAGATAGACGAAAAATAACGATTTTTTGGGGTTGTACGTTAAGGTAACTCAATTTGAGACGCTTAATACGATCCCATCAAAACATTCCTGAAATCTCACTTTCCTGGGTGAACCAAAATGTAAAAAGCTCCATATCTCGAGAACGATGCGAGATAGACGAAAAATAACGATTTTTTGGGGTTGTACGTTGGGGTAACTCAATTTGAGACGCTTAATACGATCCCATCAAAACATTCCTGAAATCTCACTTTCCTGGGTGACCAAAATGTAAAAAGCTCCATATCTCGAGAACGATGCGAGATAGACGAAAAATAACGATTTTTTGGGGTTGTACGTTGGGGTAACTCAATTTGATACGCTTAATACGATCCCATCAAAACATTCCTGAAATCATAGATGAAAAATAACGATTTTTTGGGGTTGTACGTTGGGGTAACTCAATTTGAGACGCTTAATACGATCCCATCAAAACATTCCTGAAATCTCACTTTCCTGGGTGACCAAAATGTAAAAAGCTCCATATCTCGAGAACGATGCGAGATAGACGAAAAATAACGATTTTTTGGGGTTGTACGTTGGGGTAACTCAATTTGATACGCTTAATACGATCCCATCAAAACATTCCTGAAATCATAGATGAAAAATAACGATTTTTTGGGGTTGTACATTGGGGTAACTCAATTTGAGACGCTTAATACGATCCCATCAAAACATTCCTGAAATCTCACTTTCCTGGGTGACCAAAATGTAAAAAGCTCCATATCTCGAGAACGATGCGAGATAGACGAAAAATAACGATTTTTTGGGGTTGTACGTTGGGGTAACTCAATTTGATACGCTTAATACGATCCCATCAAAACATTCCTGAAATCTCACTTTCCTGAGTGAACCAAAATGTAAAAAGCTCCATATCTCGAGAACGATGCGAGATAGACGAAAAATAACGATTTTTTGGGGTTGTACGTTGGGGTAACTCAATTTGATACGCTTAATACGATCCCATCAAAGCATTCCTGAAATCTCACTTTCCTGGGTGAACCAAAATGTAAAAAGCTCCATATCTCGAGAACGATGCGAGATAGACGAAAAATAACGATTTTTTTGGGGTTGTACGTTGGGGTAACTCCATTTGAGACGCTTAATACGATCCCATCAAAACATTCCTGAAATCTCACTTTCCTGGGTGAACCAAAATGTAAAAAGCTCCATATCTCGAGAACGATGCGAGATATACGAAAAATAACGATTTTTTTTGGGGTTGTACGGTGGGGGGACTCAATTTGAGACGCTTAATACGACCAAAATGTAAAAAGCTCCATATCTCGAGAACGAAGCATGGGCTGGCACAATAGGTTTCATTCAGACACCGCAGTGCCAGGAGCTGAGCAAGCTCTACCCGTCCCCCTTAATCTAATCTAATCTAATCTTCTGATATTGAAACCCCGAACTTGTCACGCAGCAGACAGACACGCTTATTATTATGCCTCGAGCACGCGCAGAAGTGGAATGTTAAGTAGGCGCACGTTGATAGATCAACCCTACGTATAACATCCCAATAACTTAATTGCTTAAAATAAAATGGACTGCCACAAAATTTGTGACGCAATACAAAATTAACTGAAGTGTTTCTTGCGGTAGTTTTGAACACAACCATCAGTTTGTCTCAAAGTAGTTTTGCAAACCGACTTCAAACCATTAGGTTACCGTCGAAAAGTCCAATAAGGTCTGGCAGTTTGCTTTGATGACAAATGAAAAATATTGTGAAGTCATAAGAAGATAATGTACTTGCGGCCTGTTTGGTAAAGTCCTTTTTTTTTTGTTGAGATGAGCTTAGATTCCTTTTGAGTGTGCTTATGCTTAGCATTGAATTCGCCAATTACAAGACTACAAGAAAGCGGTGTTCTCGTAAAGTCACAAGTTTTGTGTGCTCAGAAAACAAACTTTTTTATATGTTTGTTTGTGGTGTTTGTGACGTAATGGTTAGCATGTTTGCCTGTTACGCACGAGGTTCGTGGTCCGAATATTAAGAGAAAACAAAAATCCTTTCCCCACTGGCATTGCCTTTCGTGAGAAATAGGAAAGCCTTCCGATAGTAAATTTATTGCCATCAAAAACGCTTTCTCGATTAGCAGTATTACAGTTCCTCTCCATTCCCTCTCGCTCTACTTATATATTTTCACGTTTTTGCTTTGGTCTTGGCGAGCCAGGATGTCTCCACTGATACAATTGAACTGTATCAGTGGAGAGTCTATAATATTGGTTTTCATTTATGATCTTGCTCGCTGGAACTTTGTTTAAAAAATACAACTTCACAAAGAATAGATTTTATTGAATCTTATAAACCAAAAAAATAAAATAACTTTTTATCGGTAAAGACTATAATAAGACTTTAGACTATTGTTTACTTTTACTTATGTATTTATTTTGATGATCTAGTCAAATGAGAATATTGAGAGATTTGTTCGTGCATACGGCATGAGTGTTTTTTATCTATTTTTATAATGATGACTCTGATAACCTTCTTAAGTTGTATTTGCTCAAATGCTTTGATGGGGAGATGATAAATAAGACGCAGTTTTATGAAGTCAAGTAATTGCGGTTATCAATTTAAATATCTTCCAAGTAAAACCGAAGGTTGAGATTTATGCTTGCCAGAATCTGAGCTTCAGAGACAGACCAAAACAGTCCTGGTGCAAACGCAAGCATTAGGTTACACCCAGACTAAGGCGCGGATCCAGGGGGGGGGGCAATGGGGGCAATGCCCCCCCCCTCTCTCTGTCAATAAAAATGTTAAGTCTATAGCAAACTGTTCGTATTCGCTACAAAAATTCGGTTTGTCCCTAAATTGCTTTAAATAATAATTCATTCAATACCAAAAACTCAGACAGAAGGCATAAAAAATGTCAATGTCATTCGTTCGGGATTCAGGAAACAACTGATGCATCTCACCTCTCCCAACTGAGTATTATGCTATGTTCACAATGGCAGCATTCGTGAGGATTTGGTCTCTTTCGTGGATGCATTTAGAGAACTAGCTTATTCCAGAACTGATGAAGAAAACGAATCTGATGAGGAAAGCTGGAGTGAAACTAGAAAAAAACTAGCTGCCGAAGAGAAATTGGATGGAAATTTTAAATCTAAGGAGTTATCTCTAACTGGCAGGGCCATCGGCCAAATTGTATTGGTGCAGCTGAAGAAAAAGCTCAAACTTCCTCATGAATGCTGTGTGGGAATAGGGACAGACGGATGTGCTGTTGTGCTTTCAAAAGTTCGAAGTACTGTCATGGAAACTCAGAGAGAAGCGGAAAATGCTGTTAGGACTCCATGCTACAGTCACAAGCCAAATAACTCCATTTCTCAAAGTTCAAAAGTACCTGCCATTCGAGACGCTGTTGCAATAATGAAAGAGGTAATCTTCTTCTTCAAATCGCATCCGAAACGAAAAACTGTCCTCAACAACACCTTGGGGTGTGCTCTCACACCACTTTGTGAAACAAGGTGGGTAGAACGACATGAAGGTGTACTTCAATTTTCTTTGGACCTCATCAAAATTGTGGAAGCGTTGGAAACGATATCGCAGTGGCGTGACCCAAGCACCCCGGCTGGCAAGGCTTCCTTACTCATAACACCTTTATGCAATTCACAGTTTATTGTATCAGTTTTGTGTTTGAGTGATGTGTTGTCTTTAACACAGTCCTTGAGCAAGTTACTACAATCTAAATCTGTTTGACTGAATAGCAGCGCAATGCTGGTGAAGAACACGATTTCCGTTCTTTAAAGTCGCCGGGAGAACATACATACCAGTTTCCACAACATCTGACAGCATGCAAAGAATTTATGTGATCAGTTGAATGTTGAGTTGAGAATTACTCGTATTCCACGTCATGGTGGACGCCAAATTCACCAAACTAATTTTGACACTAATTCAGCTGAGGTATACTACATAATTTCGTTATATGCACCTCTAATTGACTTTGTCCTGGCAGATTTGCATGAAAGATTTCGACCGGAGACCTTAGATGTATTTAAACTTACAATTTTTATTCCGGAAAATACAATTCGATATAATACTGATGAGTTGGATACGACCGTTAAGTCGCTAATAAATCGCTTTAGTCAACTCTTAGAGTTAAATACAGACACAGCCTGTTTTTTGCTCAAAGATGAGCTGGTTTTGTGGCGGGAAAAATGGTTAACGGAAAAGAAGTAGAACAACCATCTTCCCGTTCTTGAGTTGATGGATAAATGCAATAAGGATGTGTTTGGCATTATACACAGTTTTCTTTTAATCCTTGCAACGCTTCCGGTTACGAATTCTTCGGCAGAGCGGTCTTTTTCTTCATTGCGGCGCCTTAAAACCTATTGAAGGTTCACAATGAGTGAAAATCGCCTTTGCGGTCTGGCACTTATGCACATCCTCAGACAAATCCCGATCGATGATTAAAAGTAATAACAAGGTTTTCAAAAACCGGCTCCAACAAAAATTAAAAAAAAAAAAAAAACTAAAAACTAAAACTAATTTAATTTATTTTTTTTTTTTAATAATTTCTCTAATTCTTTTAAATAAAAAATGTATTCTTATATTTGATTGAGTTTATATTCAATAACTGCAAATCATTGAAAAGGAAAGAAAACTCACCTCCCCCCCTTATCAAAATCCTGGATCCGCGCCTGCTCAGACTAGGAAAATGGAGAGATCGGTTCAAAGCAGCGTGTCTCACGTATATACGAGAATGAATTCACTTAGAAAAATTGTGTTTGCAAGCAAGGCGCACGTAGGAAGTGTTACTTTTTGGCATGGCAAAGCAAAACAAGCTAAAAATAGCCAACTTTAATACTATAATCTTTTCATATTTTTACTAACGAGCTTTACAAGTTGATGATCAAACTGCAGCAATCTTATCGACTACTGTACACAGCTGCATATATGTTAAAAGAAGGAACTCTGTTTGAGCTTCTTTTATTCCGCTTTTCTAGCTTTGGTAAGATTTTTGGGCAAATCTTTCACAACTTTATATGTAGGATTCGAAAAATGACAATAACAACCTTTAAAAGACAAACAGACAACAGAACAAACAGGACGAGACAAGAGATAGAGGGAAAGTAGGGTAGTGGTAGTTGCAGTAACGGCTTGAAACAGTGCGGTTCATTAAAACTCTTCGCCATCATTAGAGTTCATATCTGTAAGGAAATTTCTAACATTAAAACCAAAAATCCTCAAGCTCAAGCAAGCGTTTCCTTTGAAAAGAAGACGATTAAATTTAAAGAAGAATCGGCTGTCGGTGTTTCTTAATCACGTAGCTTTCTGGCTTGTCGTTGTGCTTTCATTATTTTGGTTTTTAGTGTTTCTTCATCATGTCACTTTTTGGTTGTAAGTGTGTCTTTACCATGTCGCTTTTTGGCTGTCAGTGGGTACGTGCAGCTAAAAAATGTGCTTCTCATAGTTTCAAAAAAGGTAAAAATTTTAGATATTTTGTGGAAAACGTTTTTTAATTCACTTCACTCTTTTTGGTTAGAAAAACAAAACGTTCATAGCTTTATTGGTTTATCTGGGACATTTTACCTCGCTTTTCACAGTTGGACAAAGAAGAAGAAGACAATTGCACCGCCTTAGAAGACAAGTGGCATGACATTACTTCCCTAAAGTATGAACAATTGCTGTTTGAATGGCTATAACAACTCTTGTGCATGCATTGAATATCGAAAAGAAGAATGGTTAAGAATTGGCAATGTACCTACCAATGCAAGCAGTCAAAGTCAGACTTGGTTGGATACTGTGAGTTAGTTTTCGGGTAAAGTCAATTTCTGTTGCTTATATGCATCCAAAGATGTTCCTGCGTATTGCCAGGGTTCCCCAATAAAAACTATTCATACTTTCTAGTCTTCATTCATATAAAATCTCAACTCATCTTTTAAAAAATTTCTCAGAGAAATGTACATTGACATTCAAATGTCAAGCTCTCAAGCTGAATTTCCATTTTTTGTAAAATGGATTCATTATCAAAGCAATCCTCACACACCACTCGGACAAGCATTTTGAAGAAAAATTCAAGTGATATCAAGTTGGATGTGAATGCCAGGCGAACAACAAAAAGCGCACACTTCAATGAGGAAAACATCCAGGAAACTTATAGGCCAGCAAAGAAAGATTACGGTTTCGACAAGATCACAGAACCAAAGACACCATTTGAAAGAGCTGAGCCCCCAGTTGATGGAGATGAACTAAGAAAACATTTGCTGCAATTGCAATCAGCTCAAGAAAGTGATGATGAATTTGAAGAAAGTGATCATCAAAACACGAGTTCAAGTTCGAATCAACGCCAAAAAAGTAGGAAAGCTGCTGCAGCTAGTACTAGTGTTACGCGAGGAACGAGAACAGTCAGTACTTCGATGAGTGTGACATCTGGTGATTCATTGACATTCGAAGAGAAACGCAAGAAACATATCAGAGCCGAGTTTAAAGTGGCAAAGGAAGCTTCATTGCAGGAACTTGATGATGAATGAGTTCTTGGGTTAAGTCAATGGATTAATGTTTAATGTGTGAAACAGGTGTGGAATCTTGGATTAAAATTATGCAGAATTCAATCAATTCGATCAATGTAAGTTTTTATTTTCAAGAAATAAACAAAAAAGCATTGACAGTTTAGAAGAGACACTATAGAAACTAGTTGAATAGAAGAATACTTTCTGGACGTCTATGGACTGAGACAATTATTAGCTTATTACAGTTCTGTAGCCCAAACAACACTTTGTTATATTTCAAGCTCGAGTTTAGATCGAAGTAGCCGTATAAATGTATCGTTCTTACCCTCATAGATAAAGAAATAAATAGGGTGGGGCAACAGAGCGGGGAGCCCCGAGGCCTAGCGCATTTCTTACCACCATTACTTGTGAAGAACTGGAGGGACGCACAATTTTCTGCCGATTCTGAAAGGCTAATCGAGAAAGCGCTTTTAATGGCACCCATGGTAAAACACATTCGGTTTATGTTGAGCCACCATAAGCTCCCTCGTAACAGGTAGACATGCTTACCATTACGCCACGAGCACATGTTTGCCCTCAACTCACTCTAAAGCAACACAAGCTTTGATGAAATCAGGTAATGAACATGGCTGCCAAACATCACATATTTTTCATCAAATGACAGGAATGTGTAGTCATTTCATAGCTTAGCTTTTTCAAAGACCGGAAACCCAGGTTTTTATTTGATAGCTTATAAAGTTGCCAAGATAACCTGAGCCAACCCAGAGAAAGTTCATCGAACGAACCTTCTTTCTAAGCTCGTGTAATGGAAAGCTTAACACTAAACATCGGCATCACTTAAAATAAGTCTAATCGCTAGAATAATATCTTGGTAGACTTGCTTATCTCGAAGAGTATAACTTCAGTCCAGTTCGGAAGCGTTTCAACATACCTTCTGATCTTTATTAAAACAATGAGTTCGTGCTCGACCTATAGATGAGTTCAGATTTGTAGTTGGTAAATTGAGTTTAAGCCAGTCTTCATTTTCATGAAGCAAGCAGGTTTTTTTGGTTGGTCTTTGCCCAAAAAATGTCGGGTTTCTGTTCACATCCTCTTCTCTGTCAATCACCATACAGCAAACTAAATCTTTTCCCAGAACTAGGCTGTGACAACGTGTCTCTCTGTCGTCTGTCTCGTCTACTATGAAAGCCCAAAGTCACTACCTAAACTGACTCAATTACATAAATTGATTGTCTGTATCACTCATAGACAGGTATCAGAGACAGGAACGAGAACGGAAACCTTAAAGTTACTTGACCGATTTTTTTAACTCTAGGATGTTACATTACCCCTCAGTGCCATAGACTTTTATTTCAATCACATATTTCCACAGGAACATTCACATATGTAGTTCCACAGGAACGGGGTTGGAAATGGAAACTAAAAAACTACTGAAAAGATTTCAAAAATTTTTTCATCACTGGGATGCCACATATTCCGTCAGTAACTTAACGTAGATTTCATCCGTATAATCGCATGGGAACCGAAACATGAACGAGAACGAGAACCTCAAAACTACAGACTCGAGCAACTCCAGCTGGTCTAAAATATAAACTAATTTCAAGCATTGTTTTCAATTTCGTGAACTTTTGGCCGTAGTTGAAGTTGTTGGTGAAATAGAAATAATATTCGGGATTCACATACCCACATGAATGGCGTTTCACAATAAAATATTTTAACTTATGCTCAGTTTGGCAGGAAGCTTTTGATATTTAAGGTTAAAGTTGATAATAATAGGGAAGGAAAAATGACAGGCGAGAACAGAATGAGGGTTCTACCAAATCAAAACGATTTTCTAGTAAACAGAAACAGCAACAGAAACACTGTTGAAAGGATTTCAGCCTACAAGTGTATGAAAGAGCAGCGTCGTTATTGCCGCTTCAGAGTAGGCACTCTCTTAAAGAGCTAATTTGACAGCTGCAATTGTCGCTGCCGCAACTGCAAATCACTTTAATTTGGGAGAGTCTTGAGAGTCGAGCTAACCTCAGTTGGACAATCAAAAAACAATACAGAAACGAAGTTCAGTTTTTCAGAATGATCGTCGTCGAAACGACTGGCAATAATGATTTGGAATTTCAGTGTGCAATTTGGTGTGGCATGACAGACTATTCTGCATGTGCCAGATGTCGTTTTGAACCATGGTATGAATATCATAAAAAAGGTTGGTAAACATAACATAGTTCAGCTACAGAATCACCGTTCACCGAAACGTTGTTCCCAGCCTTATTTTTGAAGAAAAATGATCCAAAGATACCACCACTCCCCAATCCACACCGAAGCGTCATTCTCTATGCATGCATTGACTTTTCGACAATAACGTGTGGATTTTCAAAGCCCCTGAAGTGGCAGTTTGGTTTGTTAACGTAGTCGCAGAGATGAATCTAAGCCTCGTCTGAAATATCATTGGAGCGGCTCGGAGGCCCAAACTTTGAACAATAACGAAGCGGACGGTCATACGCCTTCGATTGCTTACGCAGTTAAACAGATAACTCGCGATCTTTGTTCGAAAGTCACTTCAGACTAGTGCGTGAAATGATGAGATGATGAGATCGATCGAGAGCTGATGTTCGCGGTTTGAGTCCCACTAAGCAGCAGCGGCCATATTCTCGTCTATTCCTACCACGAGTGGTCCCCGTCTAAGTACGCTAATGGTAGTAGCACCCTGTTTTACTATCTTTTTCTCAGACTGGTGTACAGCATTCACGGTAGATGATTAGTTTCGGACAAAACAATTTTTTTGTCAAAAATCGCAGTGTTTGGGTTACACAGCACTCACTTTGGAATTCGATTTCAATATGTCCCATCGTTGTTCAAACGCAAAGCGTCTCATTTGTCATTTTATTCCGAGGAGGAATGATATTAGCTTTCTGCCAAGATTTAGAGTGGAAAGCAATAGTGGTCAGTGCCAAAAAGCCCTTGATTTAGAAATAAGGCATAACACGGCTCTGCTCTTGAATAACTTTTATCGTTACCGATGGAGTGCCCTAAGGTAGTCATATTGGACCTTCCTTTTTATAAAAGAATAAAAAAAATAAATAGGGTCGCGCAACAGAGCGAGGAGCTCCAGGACCTAGCGCATTTCTCACAACACGCTTTTCGCATGGCAATGAATTTACTAACGGAGGACAAGCCAATTCCTCGCGAAAGGCGATACCCGTGGAAAAACATTTTTCCCTCTGTTAGGATTTGAACCACGAACCTTTAGGTTAACAGGCAGGCATGCTAACAGACAGGCATGCTAACATTACGGGTACCACACCTTCCTTTTCATACCTTTCATTAATGATGTTCAAAAAGAAATGCTCTCCTCTTATGTTGATAATGCTAAAATTTTCAGGGTTATTCTTAAAGTCAGAATTCTTTCTTTTTTCTCCGAGCACCGAACGCTTTAAATGTCGTTTATCTTCTTTGTTGGATTAGTAAACTGTGTTAAGCTAAGCAAGTGCAACAACCAAAAACTTCATTTGCGTCGAAGTTTATTGATAGAAGACTCTTCTTCAGATCACAAAAAAATTTTATTAGCTTAGTTAAAAAAACAACACGAATTTAGATCGAAGCCCTAAATTCAAACTTCGCAGGTATACTCAAGTTCCCTTTTTAGAATTTTCTTTAGCAAGCCCCTTTGTCTAAGATTCATAATTGTGTCTTTGCCAAATCTTTTCTTCATTTCTTCGTAGAACTCACTCAAAGATTCCTTACATTATGTGTCAAAAAGTTAAAAAGAAAAACAAATTACCTCTACCCCTTGTTGACCCAATTTTAAACTGGGCCATAGCACGACCCTGTTGTGCCATAATTTACTAAATTTTAACGAGTCCGACATCATATAGCCATCAATCATTCACACATATCACATTAGACACTTACACCTGTACACAATTTAAGTAGGACACCTTCAATTTCAAAGTCATACGAGTATAATAAGAATAAATGAAAACATAAACGAGTTGCCCACATCACATTGACACAAAAGTCGACGAATAATGAAGAAGAGCACCATCACATAACATAGATCGTATACAAGGAGTTCTTTTAACCCTTTCAGGAGGTCGCCACCCGCTGTATGTTGTGCCTGTGAGGTGAGCTCTGAGCTGCTAAGCTCTCTTAACACCTCCCAAAGCAAGCCGGTTGGAATGGAATATCATAATATCAGCAATGCACAAAACAAATTAAAAAAGAAAAAGAGATATGTTTTTTGTGTGTCCTACATTGTCATTTGTCCTTCTTTAATTAAAAGTGAAAATGAAAAGCTAAAGGTAAAAGAATGACACTAAACAACAACAACAGAAGAAAGACGAAGATTATGTCAAAAGAATTGACAATCGGTCTGGTGTTAGTATGGGATGGTAAAAAAACATACATAAAACAAAAACAAAACTCACCAGAATAAAGAATTTCTAAAGGAGGGAGTCACAAATGCTTGAATTATTCACACACGACCTCGTACAGAGAAGAGAGAAAGTGAAAGACTCCAAAGAAATAAAAGAAGAAGAGGAATCCAACTATCACACACACTTTTCTTTCAAACGATGAGCGCCCATTGACATAGAAGATAGAACGCACGGGTGCGTCCATCACTGCTCCGAGATACGAAATGAATGTGGAACTGGGAAAGTATATCACCTGCTAATCGAAAAATATAAAATTTCGTTCATCTGGACGAATCAAAAGCGAGGCCATCTCTCAATTAGTGACAGGACGACTTCATTCCATTATATTCACAATTGAAAGTGCTTTACGCTCAAGGATAATGTGCTCCTTCGGTATTGCTTTTATGTGCAAATATGCCCCAATGACGAAAGCCAACGTAATTGAAAGTATGCAAAGTTATCCTGCTTAAACAGTGTTGTCTCCTTGCGGGGAGTTCAAGGAGACATCATTATCGTCATTATTGTGGACGGGGGCGTCCTTGTTTCCCTATCTGCATTAAATATTCCATCTGCTTACAGCCAGAGTCAGCAAGCGAACACTCTGTTCTACTACTCGTATATCTCGATAGCTTTGCACAGAATAAATTCTTTTCTTACTTAAGAGTCGATTTGAGAGAATAAAGTTGTTTTGTTTTTGCAGAATGGAAGTGGTTGGAGCGAGGGCGAATGGTTTACCTGCTTTATCTGTGATTATGATGATGTAACTAATTTGTATTCATTTGTGTGTAATAATCAGGAAGAAAGTGGATTCCCATTTTATGCAGGACGCGGGTGGAGGTTATTGTATATCCGTTACAAGCTCATGGTTATTTTGGTCTCATATATGGAAATGCCTGCTTGATTTCTTCTTTCAATATCTTGTTGTGAGAGGAGCATAAAAGGTTGCAATGACACAGTTCTAAAGTTTCATTTATACTTAACCTTTGTTGTCGACTTTCCAGACTTGAAGCTATAATTTATGACGAGAGACTGCGAAACGGGTCAACTTTTGCACACGTCAGCTTTTACAGTGTGACTTAAAAAGATTCGAGTTTGAAATCGTATATGGATATTGAGAGAAATGAGTGCAAGTTAAGGAATCTGCTAATAGCCACTCATTGGGATGTAATTTGTGTATGACTTGGGCAATTGACAACCGTTTCGAGCACTATAAGCATAAGGCAGGAGTGGTACGTTTAAGAGATGTGCAGTGTGCACACATGATCGTATGTTTGGACGTTCGAATTTTTTCTTGATGCGCAATGAAATGATGGTGTTGCGCGTGTCGTAACGGTTAGCATGTCTTCCATGATACGCGGGATTCTTGTGGTTCGAAATAGAACAGAAACCAAAAATATTTGTCCAAGGGCATCGCCTTTCGCGAGGAATTGGCAAGTCCTCCGATAGTAAAAATTCATTATTGATTCAGGGATGGAGCTAAAATTTAAGAATTAAATTTAAGAACATTGAGGTTAATCAATTCCAATTTTATTTATCACTTGTCAAATTCTTTTGCCTTAGTGACAGTTGAGACATGGCAAAAATATTTGTGGGTTGGTAGGTCTGGGGGGTGTACGAGTAGGTCCGAAAGCAATTTCGAATTGACAGCCTGTTTTCGAACGGCCAAGCATTTAGGTTAGTTCTTCGATAGCTGGAAACTCGGTGTAAAACTTTAAACTTCAAACGAGGTGCCTTCTGGATCTTAATGGTCACACTAATGGTCACTTTTCTAACGCGATATGGTCCATCTCACTCCGATTTGAGTATAAGCTAAACTCGAACTCTTCGTAGAGGGTTGTGGAACCTCCCAAACCTTTTACATGAAACGTATTAGGGTAAGGTAAGGTTGGATAAGGAGTACAGCCGTAAGCGGTAGCACCTCACTCGGATCTCAAGGATCCATTGTGCTCCCCGGATAGCAAAGGATGATGAGGAATAGGAGAGGGTTAGGAGAGGATTGGGTTTGTGACTGGGTTATTGGGGTTGGGATCCCTCACTGAATCATTTGGAACTCTGGATAAATTTAAGGATGCTGTTCAATTGTTAGGTTATGTCGCCCAGGTTGTCGAAGAAGTATTCTACAACGGCTTTTTTCTATTATAGGCCAAGCAAGGACACTCACAGAGTGGAATAATCCCTACTCTGCTTCTTCGTCTTGGCATCCCCTACATAAGTCGAATGTGCTAATGCCCATTCTCATCAAATAGATATCCAACGAATTGTGGACTATGAGAATGCCAATCAACAGACCGATAGCTTATTTTGCGAAGAGTGGAAGGATATCATCCCAGTCAGTCAGTCAGTCAATCTGAAGGCGGAAACGGCTCGTTGTTCGGGTTTACCAGCGTTCACCAATTATTTCCATCACCCTGTTAAAAATCACGGACTTGAAGTTGCGTACTTCGTCCGAATGCGATTCTGTTGGGCATCCAAAACGACAAAAGACTCTATAGCGACGGAAACTGTTGTCTGGTGGACGAAATGGAAAACTTCGAGCTATTTCGAAAAGTATAGTAAAAGCCCATTGAGACTTTAAGACAGACAAACTGCATCCAATGCGCTTTAAGCTCAGAACTTTGTCCAGAAACTTCATTCCGAGGAGGAAGTCTTCCATCTTTTACCCAACTAATAACTTGTACGAGAATTGGATGTGCTTCTTGTACGTATTGAGTCTTACCGGGATCGATCTCACTACTATTAATACGGATGGCGTAAACTGAAACGCTACTTTATATGAGAACTCAATTTTCTTTGATATCGAAATGAGTTCAAGTTTCGTTCGCTTACTGTTGGCGTGGAAGAGCATCGGCGTTCAGGTGTTTTTTCTCGTTCGGTGTTCTGTTCGAAAACTATATTTGCTGGAGGAGTTCCATCTACAGTGCAAGTTGACCTTCAAAATTCCTGAACGACAAAAGCTAATTCAGTACAGCGTTGTCTGTGCGCACCAGAAACTGCGGACCGTAAACATAGACGTGGAAGTTTTCAAAGGCCTTAATTATCGTTAAAGATCGGCTGTATAGTGTGCCTTTCATTTCATTCCCGGTCTCATGCTTTTCAGAACTTCCGGATCTTCCCCCATTGAACATGACAGCTGAACCGATGGTCCTTTTCATTGAGCTGGATGGTGCTCTCAACGTAAGCCTTGGAAAAACGTAGACTTGGAGTTGTGGCCACTTGATCTTCTCGGTATTGAACCTTCTTTAGCATTTTTTTTTCTGTTTTAAGATTTTTTGTATTCCATTACAGTAGTGGTCCAGTATAACGAACGATATAATGTCCAGAGTCAATTCGTTATATCGAAGATTCGTTGTATCGAAACGTTTTTGTCATACAAATCATTAGGTAAATAGGCTCAATTTGTACTCAAATTAAAGAAAAAAATCGTTAATATGCATTTGTATTGAATGGCTCTTCCCGTAAACTTTTTAGAACTAAGACTTAAGAGTTTTCAGTGCCATTTTGTCTGAAATTCGTTATTTGTTCCTTATATAGAATACCAAATGGACTTGAAAAAAGTGTTCGTAATATCGATCATTCGTTATATCGGCATTCGTTATACTGGACCACCACTGGTGGAAGTGAAGGTACAAGACACACAAGTATTTGTTGACGAAGATCCTAGATCCTTGCAACAAGCCACTGACTTTCGATTATCTTATTGGTCCAAAATACTGAATATCTGTGTCATCCGTTCTCGGACCCAGACATTCCGACCCATTCCAAGCAATTATTTGAATGGAATGCTGCTTCTCAAGTCAGAAAAGTTTTAACATCTGTAATTGTAGATCCCCTCCACTCCCTCACAAACACAAAGGTAATGGTTTTGAGAAATGCACCACACCTCAAGGTTTTCGCTCTGTTGCGCCACCCTATTTATTCATTTTATCCATAATCAACAAAGAGGCAAGTTATGGTGACGACTCACGACTTCAATCTCATCGGATGAACATAGAGAGGATTAAGGGCACTGTCGCAACTAGAGCGTAGAAAAAAAAAATCAATTTTATCAAAATAATATACAATTGAAGTACAACATCTGGAGTGTCGACAGTGCCCTTAAATGACTGTAAGATCTTTCGCGACAGAAAATACCCCCAATCTGAAGAAGACACTCCACACGAGTCCACCACTCACATCGATTTGCAATGTTGAACAATGCAAAGAAAAGATGAGATTAGGTAGAAGATAATAACTGAGATGAAAACGCTCCTTATGACAGGAGGAGCATCAAAGCTCTCATGGCTCATCAAGGACATGTTGTCGCTCAAAGACTTTAATAGAAAGCCTTTCCTTTTTATCAAAATCAATAATTTCAATTAAGAAAACCTTCATTAACGAATCAATAACATAACCACCTTATGGACTTCACTTTATTTAATTTTGCCCGCTTCTTCTTTATTCTTTTCTCATAGATAAGAAACAAAAACAAACGTCAAAATCTTGGATGCATTTCGGCACTTTACAATGCCATCTTCAGCACGTCTTTTTATTGACTCAAAAAAAAAAAAAAGAACATAGTTTTTGTTTTTTAATCAATGTTTAATATTTAACTAAGAAAACCTTACAAAATATAGGTCCAACAAACTTATAAACATAATCAAAGGCAAATCTAATCAAAAAGAAGCCACTTGACCCCTTGAGATGGGCTGCACTGTTGCACAACAGTTACTTATCCCACATAGCAATTGAAGGAAAACCAACGATAAAGGTTAGCCCACAAAAAGACACTTATTCGAGCATCGTATGGTTATGGTGCTTCATCAAAAAAAAACCCTTCTAATTTCGTTTACAAGCCAATTTGTAACTTTATTCATGTCGAATGTTGATTTTTTTTATTTATTTTATTTTTCTGTTGCTACCTCTCCACATTTTGCCAGAGCGACTCAGTGGTGTATGTTCATTTAACGATTCTGTTTGGTTAATTGAATTGCCACACAAAACGACCTGAAAATTCCCACATGCAATGGAAAGCAGATTAAAGAGCTCCAGGCCCATTCAAAGGCACCACAGAAACAATAACAACTTGCACCACATACACTTACACACACACACTTATACAGAGAAGAGAAGGCTATGGTCGACCAAATGTCCAAAACTCCAAACCTCTCACATTTTTACAGGCACATTTATATGACCACTTCACAGCTACGGTTCATACCGTTAGCAATTAGCTTTTAAATGCTTTTATCTTGGCATCGTCCCAATGGTCCATGTGGACATTTTGGGGGAGGCAATGTTGCCTGTAATGGCAATAACACTGACACTGTGTTAGTCCGGTTGGATGATTGGTATATTGTCACTTGGTGTTGAATCCTGCCAATTGCGTGGAGTTGAGTGGAACCACCCCATCCACCAGTTCTATTGACTAGGCGGTGTATATTATTCTTTCCTCGGTCGATGGCTTATGTATGATCGTTAAATGGCCGTAAATTCTGGTCCATGAAACACCAGTTCCGAATATAGTACTTTGCACTGCTTTTGGTCGGAAATTTGTGTGCCCCCCAACGGTGTGTATGATTGTTCACATTGCCCACATTATGGTACTTTGTAGATTGTGACGAGCGCATTTATGGGGCTGTTGTGTTGTTTATTCCTCGAGTCAATTGGTTTTTGAGCGCTGCCGTGACTTTTGGCAGTGGATGTTGATTTCGGATGGTTTGACCATTTTATGATTGTAACAAGGGTTTTGCTTATTGAGCTGACTGTGTTATAGAAAACAAATGAATTGAACGAATCGTTGTCACGTCTTTTTGGGCTCATACTCTTCTTTTGTATAATCGAGAAGGTTGATAGAATGAGGTTGCTATGGGACAATCCTTTTTTAAGTTAGATCTGCCAAAGAAGACGTCAGTTTTTTTTTCTAAATACGCACTTTATAAAAAGTGATTTGTTGTTATGTTTTTAGGTCAAACAAGGCAGTTCTTAATAAAATTATTGCATTCTCGGCTGCAACCCCGCCTCCCCCCACCCCACCTATTCCGTAGATTTATGTGCTGAGTTGGTTTGATGTAAATGTAAAATTGTATCGTGGTTTCCTAATCCAAAAGCAGGAATCGAATGAGGAACGCCTAAGTAACCAGATTGTTACGGTTGATTTTATTCGAAAAGGTTAGTCGATGAAGTCTTTAATAAGACGTTTCTAAAAAAAAAAAAACAAGCAAGTTTAGTTCAATAACTCGAAAATGCCTCTGAAAAGTATTCGACGAAAAAGCAAGTTTTGCAGTAGTGCATACAACAACAGTAAACATGACATTACGCTGATAGGGAATACAAAAATGGGCAAGACTGGGTCGCTCGAACTTGCGATTGTGTGCTAAATACGATATCAAAATCTGAAGACTGCGTAAAAAATTTTTGTATTAGCTCTTTATCATAGATTAGATGGTACAAGACTGCCAACTACACATTAATTATAAAAATTTAATTAAAACACGCAAAATACTGGGAAAAAATCAATATTCCAAAGTTTTCAAGAGAAAATCTAAATCGCCATTCTTTTAACTTTGTAAATTTAATCAAAATCGTTGGACCAGTTAAAAAAAAAACGGTTTTTACTTTTCACTTTTTTAAAGTACGCAAAGTTTAAGATCCTGCCAGAAGTTCCTTTAACAAAAAAATTCAAAAGAGCCAAAGATACGGTTTTGAAGTTATTTCAAAAAATCAAAACTTTTTTAAAAAGATTATAAAAATTTCAGAAATTAGAATTTTTCAAATGTTGATATGCAATCTTTCTTAAGCCTACTACTAAAATACAAAATACGACTAAAGTACAAATACAAAATTTTGTCAATATCGTGCAGGCCATTAACGATATATTCGGTTTTGAGAAAACGGTACTATGGCAGGAACCGCTTTTAGACTTTTTCGAAATTTTTTTTTAAGTCATAAAAAAGGCAATCTTAGATGAACCGTTACTTCAAAACCTTGAGACTCAATTCCAAAAACTCCTGTGTAGACTGCCCCACAGACCCTAACTGCAAATTTTGAAGAAAATCGATAAAGCGGTTCAGGCTGCAGATCCATATTGCTTTTAAAAAAAGTGAAAATTCAAAAAAATATTTTAATTACTTTTTCAGGGTTAGTAGTATGTACTAACAACTGCAAAAATGGTTTTTTTTATATTTTCCCTTAGATCAATTGGAGTATTTGATTTAATATTTTTCAATATTTTATGCGGTTATATTAAATTTTCATAATCAATGTGTAGTTGGAACCACCAAATATATACGAAGAACAAGTACTAAAACCTTGTACTGAAAACTGGGGGCTCGTGCTACCCAGTCGTGCGCAATTCTGTTCCTTGCGAGCATAATTCTATCGTTCAGAAATTGTATGCTTATTATGAAAAGAGGTTTATCTTAAGATATTTCGTTTCATCACTCGTCACTTGAAGTTTAGGTACCGAATTAAAACCGATATTCATCTTTTCACTTGTCGGTGATCTCTCCACACATAACTATGCAAAAAACAAACATGTTCAAGCATGCCATAAACATTCTGTCAATTTATTTGTTTTAACATGAACATAAATAATGTAACAAAAATAAACAAAATTTAAATAACAGAAAATTAAATTCAGATATAGTTTAAAGAATGTAGTTTAAGGAACAAAATATTGATATGCAAAAAGATGGAAAGAGGAATGTTTATTGAAGGAGTCTTTTTCTTGATTAAAGATTAGCAAAATCATTGATTATATCTACAAAATCGATACTTCTGAGTATGTCGCTTTTGATTGACATCAGTGACAGACTTGTCAATCTTTCTTGAACCATTGTAGCTCTGAGTTCGTTTTTTATTCTTTTTAACTTAGAGAAGGAACGTTCACCACTGCAGTTGGTCACCATCATACTTAAGAAAATTCTAAGTGCAATTTCAAAACTTGTAAATTCATCTTCAACTTTACTTGTTTTTAAGAAACTATCTAGAACCTAGAATATTGCCAGTTTTTTCATTTTCGTGTCGAATAGTTTTCCAGTATTCTTTTAAATTCAGGCATTCAGCATGTATTCCTTTTTCGTTTACATCTTCAGTGTAAAATTTAGCAAAAGATTTGCAGTTTTCTTTTAAGTCTTCTGAATTCAGGTTTTTTAATCGAAAAAAAAAAGTCAAAACGTTGGTCAATATTCGTACATGAACCTAGTCGCTGTTTCAAATCAACACTTAGAGTTTCAACAATGGAAAAAAAGGTTTAAATTTCGAACCTTTCTTTCCCAGTCAAAATTACTGAGGGTTCAGAGCCGTCAAAAAAAATCTGTTTTACACCTAGTCCTTTCAGAAAGGTTCTTGTACTCGGAATCCGGGTTTTTTTTTGTCTGGATGATGAATCAAAGTTATCAAAATGGTCCTTGAGCCCAATTATAAATTCATCGATTGCACTCAGCAAATCTAACATTTTTTTGCAAAGACTAAGAACTTCCTGTCTGGCCTCTCGTGCCTGTCGTAAATCGTTAACGATAGGCATCAAAGCTTCCTCAACTTCTTGATGATCATTTTATAAGGCGCTTAGTTCATCAGCCCGCGCTGACCATCTTGTTTGATAAAGACTTTTTATAACTTTTTTTGAACCTAAATGAGCAGTCAACACACTCCATCTTTGAAATCTGAAAAAAATTGAGTGCCGTTCATTCCAGAGTATATCTAATAAAGAGTAGGGGCACTCTCTTCACAAATGCAACGCCTACATTAACAATAGACAGCAAAAAGTAAAAAACCTACAATGAGTGAAAACAGGCAAAAATTATTAATAGTAACCCTTTCGGACCACCCCATCGCAAATGTCAGAAGGATACGCAAGAAGTTTTCCCATCTTCACAACACCATTTAACTTATATCGTAAGATACACGTATGGATGTTTTTTCTGATTGGATTTTTAAAAGTGCTCTGAAACGAACACAAGGGAGTGTATGGTTTCGTTGTCCCGATCATTATTTGAGTGACCTCTTTTTTTTGTTTGAATTTGAATATAATTTCGGAAGGAATGTGATTTAAAATGTTCAACAAAGGTTGTTGTTAAATGTATGAAAATATATATATTTCTTGAAAATAGATCAATAGAGGATTAGTATGTTGTGACTGCAATTTGGGGGCCCCTGGTGATTGCGGGGCCCTGGGCCTGGACCCAGTGGTGAAGAGGGGTCTGTCGATAACCATCACCAAATATACTTGATCAGCTTCAAAAACCTCGAGTGTCGGGGTCTTGGATGCCATTTTGTTTCAAAAGTAATAATTTTATTTATGTATTTGAATCGAAAGTCACTATTACACATACCGCACAAATCAGTAGGTGCCCATTAAAATTTAGGTTTTCAGGAAGCTTTTTCATTTTCTGCCTTTTTCGGGGTTACGAGCATCGTGATTTCGAAGGGACCACAACTCTCCCAATCAATTTGTTCTTACTAGAGATCCGCTGATGAGGTAGGCCGCGCCGCGTTGACCTCATCAAGCGTCGGCAAACTTCCTTTCAGAGTGCTATCCGTGCCGAAAAATCTGGATAATATACCTTTTTTGATGATTATCATCTAATCTTCTATCTTCGATCAAGTGATTCTTGTATGTTACTTCATTTTCATCGATTGAAGGATAGCTCTTTCACTATCATCCTTCAAGTCTTATAAAATTCTTTGAGCTTTCAAACTGTTTTCCTATGTTTAGACGATTGCAGTCTTTAGAGGTACGAAATCCAGGCCCAAAAAGAGATGGAGTGGCTTAGCTTAAACCTACAATGTCTCTTTAAGTGAAATCTTTTGTGATATCAAAACCTGTCTCGATAAAAATGTTATTTTTGAGTAGAATTTGTATAGCTAAAAATTATAAGAGTCTACCGTACCCTGAAATGGTTGCAACGAGTTGCAAAAAACATGCTGGTTTAAGAAAATCCATTACAAAAATGAGTACATGCAATGATGGATCTATCATTGGAATAGGGAGGAACTTCCTAAATAGTAAAATTTCTAGTAAGAAGTTTGATAGTTCGACTCTGAAAAACCAAAGAATTTGACTCAGTCTTAGATCTAAAGCTCTTCAGAAACAAAGCCTGGTCTGAGTTGGGTAAGCTTTTCTATTTATAGATTTCATACATTATATTTTTACACAAAGTTTCACTAATGATCCGCTCGTGGGGTACACCGCGCTGTTCTTAGTATGCGACGGCAAATCACCCTTCAATGAGATATCCTTAAACGACATATAGCAATATTTTTTTACCGTGTCTCTAACGATACAAAGATAAGAATGTCGAACTTTTACGTGGGGCGTAGGGATTTGATGCCAATCATTTTGTAAAATCATTGGCCTACCGTTACCAATTGGCAAGTCTTACAAGAGGAATAAGGCCATGAAAAGTTCTTTCTCTGCTTCATAGATGGCAGATAATTGTAGATTCCCTCCATAACAAATGGGAATGGTTGAAAGGAATTCAATATGAAATGATTCACTCCGATTTGTTGGGCCTGAGTATTTATATAGCGTTATCATAAATGCGTGTAACTAACCCTCCATATACAAAATATTCGTGTAAGAAAATCAAAACGCTTCCTGATTTCAGAAGTTCGATTTGAACTCAATGAAAAGTATAGCAAAATATCAATTCCTTATTTAAACGAACTTTAAATGCCAGGAAATTGTTTTGTAACGAAAGCTAATTACAAATCTCAACGGAAAAGATTTATCCAGCAATTGGACAAAATATATTAACAAATCCAAATCATCTTAACCTCATTGTTAATTCCATCTGTTTCAATGAATACTTGCTACTGTCTCATGCCACGGCCATCATTAGATTTAATTTTCTTCCAACCATTCCCCTTGCAGGCTGATAAGTCCGTTTGCGAAACAGTGTCATGAATAAATACACAATACGTAATTACTCGTCGGCCAAGGAAAATCTCTCAATCTGAGCCAATAAAGATCATCTGGTTAAGCAATTAACCGCACTTATTATTATTATATCCCCGCCACAATCATGCCCAAGTCGGATGTCGGCCACTAAATTGCCTAATTGCAAAAGTTTTAATTGTTTCCCACCACCACCAAGTACCAAACCAAAACCCATCCTTTAGACAGAGAGTAAAGCATATTCAACTAAAATTGGATGCTTACCGCATCCACAAAGACCAGAGTAAGGACGTTCATCATTCTTATATTGCGCGGATGCTGACAGAGACGGTTGTTGTATCTAGCAATGAATGGTTGGAAGCTGTTCTGTTGGTTTATGCTGGCGCGTTTCCTTTAGCCCAGAAATCGAGTTATTAATTCTTAATTCTTCCTGTTTTTAGGCTAATCGCTATTTCGCTGCACTAACATTGCTATGCAGAGGCTGTATATTTATATAGGAGTATCTTCAAAACAACGAACAGCGCACAGGGTAGTAAAAGTTCGTGGCCTTTTGGCCCACGCGTCCGTTTCCGCTCGTTTTCGAAACGAGAAGAGGATTTCCACTTGCCATTTGAGCGCCAAACATCCAGGAGAGAGAGACAAATTCCTTTTTCCAACTGTTATCTGATTAAAAATAAACTCGTTTAGATAAGGAACAATCTTGTGCAAAATAGTGACAGTGGGCGAAGTTGGGAGGATGGTATACTCACGGATGGAGAGTGGCAAGCAAAGTTTTGCCGTCTGAAAGTCGTTTTGTGCGATTATTTTCCGTTAAATTTTCATTTTCCGTTCTAATTTCTGAGGCTCCGATTTTTTTTTATACTTTTCGTTTTTAGTTTTGCATTGAGCGATTCTTTTAGGCGTCTTTGCCGGTTGCAAATTGTATTTTAAGTATCAAAACATTTTGCAGTGATACCATGGCATTGTGTCAAGTTTCGCTAATGGGCTAATTGGCTTTTGACTACGGAACAATAAAACGGTTGATCTAATTGAAACACAACCAAATGCTTTGAAGGCTTAAAGAGGGTGGGCGGTGTGCAAATCTACGAATGGTTTTTCTCAACCGCTATTATTTCGAGAGTAGTGAATTGGTTGTTTGAAGGTGTTGTGTCTCGTGGTTTTGAAATATGGAACCAAGCGAATGAATTGCGGTTATTCACCGTGCAGGATAACATAATATAATATTTTCCAGACTAATAATAGTCGATGGGCTCAAGAACATATTGAATGCTGCCAAAGTGATATAGAAACGTTTTCAGCCTCGTTCTGTCCTCAGAGTAAAAGTTAAATCTCGTATTGACAAAACTCACTGCAATAGCGAATGCTATTGTGTACCAAAAAAGAGAAATTTTTTTCTTTTGAGTTATACATTAGGGCGTGCCATAAAAAAATCGTAGCAAATGTCAGAAAAAAGAATATTCTGTTAAGAGCTGAGCTTTCAATTGCCTTTTTAAAAGATATTGATAAAACTGACTTCTTGTGATCAAATCGGTTAACTCTAATGTCAAATGTTCAGTTTGTAGACGAAAGAACAACGCTTGCATATCGTGCAAATTTATTTCATAAATAATGGTTCAGTTCGCGAAGTTTTCCGCAAGCTCCGTCCATTTTATGGTCGACATAATCGTCCATCAAAACAATTAATTCGGCTTAACATCGATCTTTTACGCACTACGTTTACTAAATGTGATAATACGTATCCCCAGAGACGTCTAACAGTGCGCACCGAAGAAACAATTGCCGATGTAAAGCAAAGCGTTGAAGAGGACCCGAATGAATCGAATCGCCACAGCAATTGGAGCTTTGTCCATCAACTTTATGGAAGATTTTGCGCAAAGATCTTGGCTTACGACCTTACAAGATCCACCTTGTGCAAGAATTAAAGCCGCGAGACCATGCAATGCGCCCTGATTTTGGTGTACTTATGGGCCGAAAATAAGATTGATCTCGATGCTTATTTTCATCGCAAAATTTTGTTCATTAAAGAGGTTAATTCAAAATTGCCGCATTTGCAGAGAAGAGAATCCACATGAGTACCTTGAGACGCCATTACATCCACAAAAACTAACTGTTTGGTGTGCCTTATGGGCTGGTGGAGTCATTGGGGCATACTCGTACTTCTTCCGAAATGATGCTGACGAGCCAGTCAGTTACCGTTAATGAAAACCGGTATAGACACATGATAACCAACTGTTATGTTCTCGAATTGGATGGCATGAATGTGGATGAGATGTGGTTCCAATAAGACGGCGCGGCGGCGGTACATGCAAGGCCGGATTAACCCTCAACGGGACCCTAGGCAACCATCAATTTGGGGGCCCTTTTCTCATGTCTGTTCCCTTCTTTTTCAATTAAAATAAAAACTTATAGCTTTCATAAAAATTTTACTGTCAAAACGTTATAATATCAATAAAATTACCATCTATATAAATTTTAAACATGTCGTTTTCTACATTTGTTTTCGGCAAATTCATCAATTATATTATCAATATCAATTTTACCTATAGCTCACATAAAGAATAATTAATTGTAGCTTAAGATAAAAAGGTCACAAAACTTATCATAATATCATTTTTCTGCAATAAATCTGACTCAATGCAAAGTATACCTAACACGACTAGTCCCACTTGTCGCGTTGTAGCTCTTTTAGTATCTTTGATTTTTTAATTGCGAGAAGGATCGTTCGGCAGAATAATTTCTGATCATCAATGTTAAAAATATCCGAAGAGCTATTTCTGTGTTAGGAAATATATTGGCTAATTGATCTTCCATTAGAATCTTATACAAATGACTATGAGTTTTTTGTGCATCAGTGCATCTGGAGTTCACGTAACTTTGGAATTTTTTCATTTCAATGAAAAATTCTTCCAAATCTCTGGAATAGCTTTGTAGAGGTATCCATCACTTAGAGAAAAGTTGATGAGAAATGCATAGGTATCTCTCTGAAACTTCGATATACAAATCATTGAACTTCTCACGGAATGAAACTAAACTCTCTTCTAACGATCCGTACAAAAAAGCACACGTTTGCAAATCTGCTTATCACTTTGCAATGACTTACTCACTGAACGCATAGCAGTCAAAATAGAGTTCCACTAAATCAACATGAAACCAAATTCGAATTTTTGCATTTTATTCGCGATACACGTCGCCTCATAACGAGTATCAGTATTTTGTGATTCATCCATCATCAGCAATGATTTCTAAAGCCCCTAATATGATATCAAATGAATTGTAAACTGCATTTGTCGCATTTGAATGTGCTTCCCAATGTGTAGTTGACAATGTCGTCAAAGTTTTCTCATTGTTTATTTTATTTTTTAATACGCCCCAACGCAACGATAGGTGGAGGCGAAAAAAAAATTATATAATGTCTGTATAATGGCGAAAAAAACTACTGCAAAAAACAGCACTTCAGAGCATGCTCTCCAACCAAATTAAGGGAATGCGCGGAACAGCGAACATAGATAGATCGCTTTCTCATTCGAACTCAATATTCTTGCTTGCATATACCTTGATTCGAATGGTCCAGTCAAATTTTGACATATGGATGGCCCATTTTCAATCCAAAATCTTTCATTTTCACTAGTAAATTTTCCCATTTTCCCATTTTCCTGGATCATTGGAACGGTTGGAAATTTCTACACCTTGATTTTTATGTACACTTTCGCCCACAAGAGATTGGTTTGAAGATTCAGGTGTTAAGCTGACTGGACTGCCTGATAAATTTGGTGTTTTTACGTTCCGATGAAAATAATTGTAGAGTTTTGGAACTTTTTCTAACACTGCACTTGTTCGTGATCGTTTATCTTCAGCAACTTTTTTTTTTTGCGCACCACTTAAATATTAACGAGACATTTTTTTTAGATAATAACAACTTAAGACGCTAACGATAGTTGAGGGTATTGCACTAAAACTATCTCTGCCGAAAAATGATGGTCTCACTAAGGTAAAGAAAAAAACGCGGACTTTTACGTGATAGTAACAAGGATATTTCATTCACTCATTCACTTAACACTTTGTAATTGTTTCTTTTTTATTATTCAATATACCTACTCTCCTTTCACTTCGATACATTTCTTTGCACGCTCATACAATTTGTCAAGTGTCGTCGCCATTTAAATGCGGTCAATTGAGTTTTATTAATTTGAGTAAAATTTATTTTCTGTTCTTATTATTAATGTTATGTTTGTAAGAAAATTTTAGAAGTCTTTTTCTTTTTTGGGGGCCCTAGACAACTGCCTATTCTGCCTAACTGGTAATCCAGGACTGGGTACATGCCACACAGCACACGTCACCATCAATTCATTGAAGGAAACATTAGATGAGGGCACAATTTCGGCCACCAAGATCGTGTGATTTGACACGATTGGATTATTTTCTTTGGGGATATGTGAAGTCGCTCATCTACGTCAACAAACCAGATTCGTTCGGGGGCTTGGAAGCCAACATTCGTGGCGTTATTGTCGACATACAAAATCAAATGCTCGAAAAGTGGTGGAAAATTGGGCCTCTTGACTTGGCTTTATTCGAGCCACCCGTTTCGGCCACATGCCCGGAATCATGTTCGAATATTATGGAATCGTCCTTCCAATAAAAAGCCAAATTGATGGACATTAAAACGATTTTCTTTTGCTTGACTTCAATTTGAAGTTGTATACCTCTAAAAAAACACCCTTCAGAATCTCGCTCCTTCATAGGATCCTTACACTTTGGATTGTACTGTAGTGCGTTTATGTGCACACGATATATGCGCGTGTCAAGCGACGAATTCCACTCGTCACTTGATACGCCGCAATGTGATCTTGTGCACATCATCACACCATAATTTTCCCACGAATAATTTCCCATGAATAATTTGCTGACTCTTCTTCATGTATGAATAATTTGCTGACTCCTCTTCATGTATGAATGTGGAGTCATAGTTTTAGTTTCTAGAGTTAGTTACTTTAAAGACACAGAACAATAAAGATTAAAATAAAGAATCCGCAATGACTTTTATTATTACAACACTGAAAAGACTTTTTTATTATTACATGGCGACCGTGACAGCTGCAATCTTCAACAAATGGAAGTATTGAGTGAAGTAAAGAAAGTGTGTAGTAAAAAAAAAAAAAAAAAAAGCTCGCGTATACTGAATCATTGAAGAGATCAACCTGTAATAATTAATCCAAAAAGAAAAAACCCAAGAGACGAGAGTGAATAAAGTTATTGATAAGCGAAATGGTGTTAGTTGTTAATTACATAGTTGCGATGATGATTGTTAAAAAAAAAAAAAAATTGAAAAAGAAGTGAAAGAAAAGTTAGGAAGTGATTACGATGTTTCCTTGCCTAATTAACTAATAATATTTGTTAACGCTTTTACTTGTGTCATCAACTACCTACCAATACCAAACAATCCACCCATCGTATTTGATAAATTGCTACCATAAGGATTTTCCAAAGACGGTTAGACGGACAACCGCATTGCTGAAGTGATTACGATGTTTCCTTGCCTAATTTACGAATAATATTTGTTAACGCTTCTACTTGTGACATCAACTCACTGCCAAACAATCCATCCATCGTATTTGATACATCGCTACTCAAAGGATTTTCCAAAGACGTTTAGTAAATGGACGTTTAGTAAATGGACAATGCTGTAAGCCTTTTGTATTTTTTGTTATTATTTTTTTTAACATCTCTGAACTAGTGAGTAAAGAATGAAGAGTTTGTTTTAATTTTAATGAAAATTATTCTAGTTATGACTTGTAGTGCCATGTATATTTAGCAAATGACAGTCAGTCACACACACAGTCAATTGCAATAGCCGTAAGTTCATTAGAAAAAATAAAGAGTATGTAATCCAAACATTGATGAACATATTAATACAAAAATCCCAAGATGTTTTTTCAAATATGTTAAAAGAACGTATAACTTTCAATTTTAGCTGTAACTTTAATGAACATTGTTTTAGTGTTGTACAAGTAAGAAAAAGTAACTTTTGCCATTGAACGACATGCACACATGTTAGATTCGTAGAATTTCTTTTGTATTCGATCATTTTTTTTTTCTCATCAAATTAAATTAGATAATGGCACTGCTAAAGAAATTGCCAAGCGCCATTTTAATGGGTTTATCAGGTTATGAAATAGGTAAAGACAGGCAGGAAGAAAAGATAGAAAAGCTTAGAGACATACAAAACAAATTTTACGAACAAATTAATAACAACAACAACCAGCCAATCCAAGACAATAACCAAACATTACTTATCTTAATAGCCGTATTTATAGTCGTGGTAATTTTGTTTTGGTCATTTAAATTTTTCCTGTTAATCAAGTTTAACAAGACAGTCCAAAGACCAGGAATCTAAACCTATTTTCATGGCTCAACCAATAACATGGGAAAGCCTAACACAAAAATTAAAAGAAACAAAAACCGAATTTGAAAAATCATACAAATGTTTAAACAGATTGCCAATTCCAAAAAAAACAACGCAGATTAAACATCTGAATATCTTACAATGTCTACACAATACCATAACTGGTATTTTTAATTCAGTAGACGCGGATTTAACCACAGAGCATCGGGCAGATTTCACTATACATTTCACAACAATAAAATCAAAACTTGAATCATTATTTGATTTACTCCAAATTCCCCAAGAGGTCCCAAAAGACTTCAATAAATTTCTTAATATAGATTTCGAAACCTTTTTTGATCCCGATCCGGAAATTGAAACACTGGATGAATCCCCAAAACCAACAATAAAAAGTGATGAAACCATGGCACAAACTTTAGCAGAATTTCTTAAATTGTCCTCATCACTCTTACCCGAGTTCGATGGAAAGGCAGAAAATTTACAAAGCTTCAAAGATGCTCTGCTTCTTATTGATTCGTTAAAAGGTGCACATGAAGCATCAGCAGTTAGTCTTGTAAAGACCAAACTAAAGGGCCATGCTAGGAACCTAATAAGCAATGAAAAAACAATAGTTGAGATAGTTGAAAAGCTAAATGAAAAAGTAAAAGGAGATTCAGTAGATGTAATTTCTGCGAAATTACTAAATCTACAACAGAAAAATAAGACAGCAAATCAATATGTACAAGAAATAGAAAAATTGACAAAATCTTTAGAAGGAGCTTATATAAACGATGGTTTATCTTCTGATCTAGCTGCTAAGTATAGCACAACGCTCGCTGTAAAGGCTATGACACAAAACTGTTCTATCGATAAGGTAAAACTTATTATGCAGGCCGGCACATTCAGCGATATGAATGAGGCCATGTCCAAATTCGTAAACAGTTGCACAGAGGCAACCGGACATTCTAATTCTGTATTGTTTTACAGGCAAACCAATAACAGGGGTAATCGTGGAAATTACCATGTAAGAGGTAACTATCACAATAATGGCTACCGCAACAACCAGTACAATAACAGGGGAAATGGCCGATATATAGGCAACTCTAGAGGCAACCCCAGAGGCCGTGTTAACTCGTGGCGTGGCCACAATAATAACAACCGAAATAATGTTCGAGTTACCCAAAGTAACTCGGAAAACTCCCAAGACCCTTTAGGAAACAACATATAAGTACAAAAGTTCATGCTATCAATTTTAATCTCAACGTTTTCGTGTCATTTATGAATGTATTTACTAAACAAAAACTTACATTCCTTATAGACACAGGTGCAGATATTTCACTCCTAAAAGAAGATTCTGATGTTTACCAAGACATCCAAAATGACAAGATTATAAGTATCCAAGGAATAGGCCAGGGAATAATAAAATCCCAAGGTCTGGCCATGATAGAGCTTCAAACAGATAAATACATCATTCCACACAATTTCCATATAGTTGATTCAAATTTTGCAATACCATGTGATGGAATCATAGGCATAGATTTTATAAAACAATTTAACTGCCAATTAGATTTCAAATCAAATGAAGATTGGTTTATAATCAGACCCAACAATTTAAATTTTCCGATTTATGTCCCAATAACATACAGTTCTGGTAAAAATTCAATCCTTCTAACAGCAAGATCACAAGTAATAAGAAAAATTGAAATAAAAACAAAAGACGACTTCATTTTTATTCCCAACCAAGAAATAAAACATGGCATCTATGTTGCAAATACAATAGCAACATCACAATTTGCATTAGTCCGTCTACTAAATACAACCGATACTGACCAACTGGCCAGCCTAAGTAACTTAAAATATGAACCACTTTCAAACTATGATGTGGTCCACACTAATCAAAATAGTAGAACAGAAGCAGTTCTAAATCAACTAGAGAAGAATTTTCCGCCCCAATTCAAAAAGCAATTAACAGAAATATGCACCGAATTCAGTGATGTATTCGGATTAGAAACAGAATCAATAACTACAAATAATTTTTATAAGCAAAACTTGAGATTGAAAGATAGCGAACCAGTATATATTAAGAACTACCGGAGTCCTCACAGTCATGTTGAAGAAATTCAAAAACAAGTTAATAAATTAATAAACGACAAAATAGTCGAACCGTCTGTATCTGAATATAATAGCCCGCTTTTACTAGTCCCCAAGAAAGCCCTACCTGGTTCCGAAGATAAAAAATGGAGATTAGTAATCGACTATCGTCAATTAAATAAAAAACTTTTATCCGATAAATTTCCACTCCCAAGAATTGATGACATCCTAGACCAATTGGGTCGAGCTAAATACTTTTCATGTCTCGATCTAATGTCAGGTTTTCACCAAATTGAACTAGAAGAAAGTTCCAGAAATTTAACGTCTTTTTCAACGAGCAATGGCTCATATCGTTTTACGCGTTTTATCGATTTTCCCACGAATAATTTCCCATGAATAATTTGCTGACTCCTCTTCATGTATGAATGTGGAGTCATAGTTTTAGTTTCTAGAGAGAGTTACTTTAAAGACACAGAACAATAAAGATTAAAATAAAGAATCCGCAATGACTTTTATTATTACAACACTGAAAAGACTTTTTTATTATTACAGTACACCTGCGACAAACAACAATTTAATTCCCATATACATCCCTCTATTTCTTCTCGCACTCAACTACCCTCAACCCGCTCAGCGATCTTTAAAGTGTAGGACATCAAATTGATGATCGGTAGTTATCGCAATTTCGTGTGTCTCCCTTCCCTTTTAGGTACTGCCTAGCACATTTCATATGGTATCACAATGGACCTAATATTGGCCTAAGTGTGTCAGTTGTTTTCCTGACATCCAATTTTAACTTAACCAAAGCCCTTCCCTTTGGGCATTGCCAGAAGGTAAATTTCCCTACATTGCTTAAGCAAACTATGACCTTTCATAAAGATGGAAATGGGAATCGTGAACCATCAAAAGCTAAAACACTTATAGCATCTCTTCTAGCTCAGCACCTTCGCATTTTTTGGTTTTTTTGAACGCCTAAATAGCTTTTTCGATTGAGATATCGGGTACTTACGTTAAGTTAGGTTCAACTTCTAAAAAGTGCTCTTGAGGAAACTGTTTGTTCAAAATAACATCACAATACTGTCACCACCTGTTAGGAAACTGTTCGTGAGAATCAATAATGAACTTTCGCGAACGAAGCTAATTCCGAACATCTTCCCTTCTTTGATCGGCTGTTTTGAAGAAGGTAGATCAATTTTAAAAGTTGTTAAATATGATGGTTGTTATTTCACGTTTAATCCCAAAGGTAACGCGACGTTCAAATGAAACTGGGAGACTGAAAAAAAAGATGATGCTCAGAGCAGGATTTGACCCCTCGCCTCCGGCATATGCACTCCGTTCTCTGTGTTTGGAGTTGGGCACACTTTTTTTTTGTTTCTTTCACGCAGCTTTTGTATTCCACTCCGATGCGAGCCTTTTATCTTCGTTACTTGAGAGGCACTTTGACCATCCCTTGAAAGCCGCTTCTTTCTCACTCATCACTGCTTTAGTTCTATCACTCCAGTATCGTGTCCCTTCGGCTTGTTAGTATTGTCTTCTTGAAAGTGGACTGCCCCAGTAAGCTTTAGAAGATCTATATTTCAAAGAGATGGCGTTAAAGTCGGCATATTAATTTGCAAGAAAATCAACATCGTCTTCATGGCATTGTAAATTATGCGGAATGCAATTTCAAGAAACTCATTCAAATCATTAGCTGGTTGGTATTGGATTAAAGAACACGACACGACACCGATGTCTTCAATAAAACTGAGAAAACCAGGCACTATAGTGAGTCATGGGCATGCTGACGTGTACCCAGCACCACTGCAGTGACAATGAATAACTCATTTCTTACAAGTTCAATGGAACTCTTTCTTGATTTTCTCGTAAAATACACATCTTCCCTCTACAAACCATCTTCAAGCCAATCGGAAATTCAATGTTTTGATAGAGATACCAACGAATTCGAGTGCAAGGACCTTTCATCAGCCCTCTTCGCATGAGACACAACCAAATTGAGACAAAATTTGTAGAGGCTCAGCCATCAACTGTATTCCAAGAAGGATTACCATCTACCCACCTCAATGAAAAAAATTTTAATTCACCGGCAGCTCTGCTCCGGTGATTGTCAAATCGATCGAATTTTCTATCCAAAAATGGGTTTATACAACCTCAAATCGCAGTTGGTTGGTGGTCATTTAGTTCACTTTTACATAAACTACTATCTAAAACTGAATGGTTTTTAGAAGGGGAAGTGCACCAGTGTAGCACGGTTTATTTAATGGTCATTCAACAGTGTATTATGGATTGAATTATTTTACCTGAAACAGATGCATGCGCAATGCGCATAGGTCAGCGAGGAGTAGTACACTCATGACCACTCTATTGAGGCTGGATGCATTTTTGCGGACAAAGCCACAGACGTTGAAATGCGAACTGTGGCAGCAGGTTAATTAAATTTTTGTAATATAAATACACATCCATTGTGTTGTGTTGTGTGTGCTCTCAAAATTGGTTTTCAAAAGCGAATTATTGGATCGGAGTTTCGTATGCCAAATATAGGCACTTAAGCCACGAGACATGACGGTACAGTAATTAGAAAATTTGGTCGGCTTGATGCAAGGCTAGAGGCTTTTAAAAAATTAATTCCATGGCATTGTATTTTGTTCGGAAATCGTATTGGGAAGTCACATGTTAGGAGTGTCACTCGTGTAGTTCTAATAGGTCGTATAGTCTAGGAAATCTGATTTGAATGACTCTGCACATAAAAAAACCGAATAAAGTTCTGCCTTACTTCATTTCTCTATTTTTTCCTGTGCTGCTAGACTACATTTTTAAAGTTTTAAAGTGGAGGCAATTCAACTTGAACTTCAAGTTCTGATTATAATTCGCTTGGCAGCTAATTCCAAGCAAAATACCAGAAATCCCATCGAGTATCCAAGTAGAAGTGCTATCAATGGTCCCGAAATATTAGCGATCGACAATGTAACAGGAGGAAACTTCTGAATATGTCCTGCATCCAAAAACCGTAACCTCTCCTGAGTTTTTTGGTTCAAATATTTGTCTCTATACTGAAAAGAAATAAAGTTAAGAAATTCAGAGATCGTCTTGTTCTCAATGCCATACCTTCCTTTCCCAATACTTATACATTCCATGTTCGAAGCACCACAAAATGTGAGTATTGAAATCGTCCATGAGTGGCCATCCTCTTATAGCAAAAGCTCGAGTCCAATCGAAAAACAAGTCATCCTTAGTCAACTGCAAACACATTGGCATCGTGTCGTCAAAAAAATAAAAACTTTGTATTTGTTTCTCAATTTACAATCATGCTATCAAGAGATCCTTCGACAATGTAGTCGCCGAAGGTGAAACCTTCTCCATGTAACCGCTCCACTCCAATACCATAAGCACCGTTGTAGGTTGCATTTTTAAGCTCGCCATAGTTGCGAATTTCAAATTTCTTAGCCATGATCTGCTCATACGATATATCGGACGATTCAACTGTCATAACCCAAGCAGGAGCTGGTGCACCCCATTTCCAGGGAGAATCTGAGAACTTCTTGATCGTGTCAATAGGATCCGTGAACAGAGGAATGGTGAGCAAAGACTTAAGTTGGCCACTATAAGTGTTTTCCAATGTTATTCCAGCCAACAATAAAGTACACAAGAAGAACCTTGCTGCAAAACGGTCCAATCTGTGGGCAAAAATGTTTTTGAAATCACTTAACCGACTTGAGAGGTGACATACTTCGATTGTGAAAATGATTGCTGAAAAAATATGGCTATCATTTGCAAAAACGTCAAAAGGTATGAAGAAACGTGTTCAAACTCTGGCGCTTCCCCACCCAATTCTCGGTATTTCATTTTAAACGAAAAAACCTTGATGGCATGCATGACGAGAGAGCTGACAATGATCGAGATGATGATCAAGGACCAGATAAGTTTTCCAAATGGCAGAATATTCGTCATATAAGCAGGATAACGACTGGAATGAATTTAAAAACATAAACAAGCAAATAGTTTAAAAAGCCAACACCAAATATTACGATGGAGCTGGAGCCAAAATAGTCACAGCGGATCTAGCAACAGCTATAGATGTTTCAAAGATGTCATCGTACCAGTTGTAATAACAGCCAATTCCAAAATCAACTTCCTTGCGATAAACAGAGCCAATCATTCCATTGGATGATCCATTTTCGTAGATGCCACCCCAGTTATCCTTGCCAACTGTGTTGTTGGAAATGAAATCAGTTTTTAAAAAATGTAGCGGTGTTTGGTGGCAAAACTCACATGGCATAACTTTCACTGTGCAGTTGCGAAGTTCACAAAAGGTTAAGACAATGTTTGCTTCTGATCCGCGATAGACGATGCTTTTTTTGGGTTGCGAGGAGTCAGTACAGTCGACATCGCCGTAATCCTTGGGCTTGAAAGTGATAGAAATCAATAGTGAGAAGTATTCAGAAATAAAAACAGCGGTCACAACTCATTAGATGTGAAACTTAATTTTTTGTCAGCGCGTTTCCTTTTCTACAATTTTTCAAGAACAGCACAAGTATATGAACGATGATTGAATTATCTGTGAAGTGACTGGTGTACTCCGTATAACAAATGTACGAGCATTAAAAACAAAATAAGTAGCGAGGCCCAACAAAGCTGTGGAAACCTCAAAGCCTAACGCATTTCCAAGGTCCACAATTCTATGAGGATTCCGAAAGGCTAAGTTAGAAAACTTTTTTTATGGTAGTGAATTACTCTCGGAGGACTTCCCAACAGCTCTCGAAAGGCGATTACCTTTGGAAACCAATTTTTTCTATGTTCCTGCGATTCGAACCACGATCCGTCCACGTAAGAGGCATATACGCTAACCATTACGACACATGCACCATTTTAACGTAGCCAAAGTCGAGATATTTGTCCGCCAAATGTTTGTTTTTTCAGTCGCTTTTTCATTCATATTGGTAAAATAAGTAAATTGGTCAATTTTGCTGTCTGGTATCGCACTCTAGAAAGGTTGGCCACATTCATTAACTGTGGTGATTCCTCAATTGCCGAATGGCTTTAGGGCTGATTGGTTGTCCGAGAATATTCAGACAGTTCACGTGAATATCAAAAACTCATTTATCCATGAGAGGACTTCATTGATTGCCAAAATATCAGTTTGAGAAAGGGCCAATTAAGCTATTGGTCTATTTGGAGATGTCTCCGAGACGATTCGCTCTAATTGCGGCCATTTTCTATAGCTGTGAATAACGAAGGGTATGAGTTAAAGGAGTGTATCTAAAGTGTTTGAGGGTGTAGATCAGAACACTAACACATGCACAGAGTGATCGCCGATTTTGCTTAGATTGTCACTGTAAATCTTTTTGTCCAAGGCTACTCACCTTTTTTTTTGCTGTCTGAGGTTTTGAAAATACCAGGCAGAAGACTAGGAAATAGGATTCACAAAATGTGGTATCACATGGGCCTAACACATTTAAAAGAGAGCTAACACTTTCTTGCTAAAAGAGAAGTGAACATTGGCAACACCAATAAGCTTCCTAAAGTCATTTCTGCTACGAGACCATCTACGGCTGCGCTCTTGACAGGTCCAATCGTTGATTGAAGCCCTCACAGAGGACACTGTTGGCGGCTGAGCTCCTGAAAAGCTGTCTGAAAGCCGTGCCTCGCAAGTTCAACAGCCATCTCATTTCCAGTTATGGCGTGATGGCCTGGAGCCCAAATGAGACTTTTCAGACCGCATTCAGAGAGGTTTTGCATACTTGAAGCACTTTCGAACTAGTAAGATGGTTAGGTAGAAGAGCCTTAAGCATAACTCGGCTGTCGCTGCAGTCACAAATATTACAACCCATCCAGCCATTATTCGTAATGTAGCTCAGAGCCTTTTGGATAGCACACTCTTACGTTTGGAAAGCTGATACGTAAGTCCGTAAGTGCCTAATGTCGTTTGTCGAGGGATCGGCATCAGATCCATCATCGGTTTTGGACGCATCTGTGAAAATCCGATAACAATTGTTTTTTGTTTCAAATTCTACAGTCGACCAGTACTGAACCGAAAGAAAGTTGTGTGTATTTTTGACGTACTTGAATCCTTGGCATCATCACATCAGACGGAGTATCCCTTAGACGTGAGTCAAAAGATATGGTACTTACGAGGTCCTAAAAACTTCAGTAGGAATTGTGCCAGAGACTATACCCCTATAAACGGGAAATGGTCATGAAAGTACATAGGCCAATAAAGGGGAGGAAGATTAAGAAGTGGGTCGAGAGCAGCCTCTGGACGCGGACGGCCCCAATACAGCCGAGACTTATTATTCTTTGTATTTTGACGAACGCGACAATAATATAATTTACGTGAGAGCATTGGAAACCAAACAATTGACGCAAAGGAGATGACTGGTTTTATCATAGCTGTATAGATCTAAAGGACTCTTTTCGGTGACATATCCCATGTCTTGGTAAAAGCTCTCTTACACTCCTTCCTGTCTATTTGTAAGCCATACTGCTGTGTATAACCAGTGAATAATCTGACAATGGACTTACTAACGGAGGACTATAGTCAATTCCTCGCGCAAGGCGATCCGATACCCATGCTAATCATCACATCACGGGCACCACACAGTGGAGGCATGCCACAGTGGCTTTTTTGAACTTATTTTGAATGTTTGATTTCTTGCTTAGTAATCGATTATTAAGGATAAGAGATAAGACTCAGATATCTCGATTTATCAGAAAATGTTTGTCGAAATTCCATTGATCTTAGAGTACTTTCTTGTGGAACTTTGTTCTTTCTTGTGAAAGAGGACGAGCTCAGCTTTCAAGAGATTGGCATCAAATCCAATTTTTGTTGTACATTTTATTGGTTTATTATGAGCAGCTTGAACAAGCCCAGTAAGGCTTTGAATATAATTTTCAGATTCTACAGTGACAACGCCATCAGAGTATGCAAATATTCTTTGAATCTCCAACCTCAAGGTCCACAAGAAGTTCGCTGACGAATATGTTGCATAGATGTGGGGAAAGGACTCCACCTTGCGGTGTTCCTCCAGTGAAACTTTTTTAATTCAGAAGTCTTTTAAAATTTAACAAAGGATTAATGAGCTTATTTAGACAGCTGTCTACCTTAAGGTTTCTTTGTGCAGTTGTAATGGCAAGGTTACTGAAGGATATTCGATAGTGCGTACCTGCGTATGTATGGCATTTACGCACAGTCTTTCCTTACAGTAAAAGTGTGTGCTGTTGAGGGAAGAGTGGAATGTATAGCACTAGGCTGATGGATGTCAATCGAACGATCTAGCGTTTTAAGAATGAATGATAATAGACTTGGAGTGTTTACTTCAATTTCGGCTCAGACTATCTGACTCTGAGTGCCAATCTGGAGAGAGCTCGCCCCAAATCGAAATTGTTGGCGAAAGATGTTGGTTGAGGCTTAGGTTTACGCTGAAATTTTATGCCCACCTAAGTAAGCTCAGAAAAATTTACATCTGCGCATGAAAATTATTTAGACCAAAATGCAAGGTTTGTCCAATTTTTGGTAAAATTATAATGTTAATGTCAATTCCTGTTTGTCCTTTGTTAGCTATTTAAAAAAAAAAAACATATTTTTGTAGCTACAAATGTGTTCTTTTCTATCTACAGGTGTATATATTTGAAAAATACGCGTCTACACGTGTAAATAGTTTGCTGTTGAACTCAAATACGTAAGAAAATCACCACACGGACAAATGCAATCGGACATATCTTAAGTGGGTAATCAGGATCAAAATGAAAACTCAACTTTTTTTGGGGTTTACTAAAAACCAATTCGTTTCAAGTTCTTCATTTCATTCAACTATTTTGTTCACTCAATTAGATGGTTAAAAGCAGATGCTTTAATGTTTTAAAATTATGTCAACTTCTGCAGTAACCCTTGGAAGCAAAGTATCTGATCAGGCCTCAGTAGACATAGAGCTAAGACATGGCTGCTGCCCCTTATTTTTTGCTTTATTTGTAGACGAAATTGAAGAAATTCTACAAGGAAGAGCTCGAGTTTCAGACTTTCTTGCTGGCTGAGTCAACTGAAAGTCTCCAACTTATGATAAACCGATTATTATTAATTTATTGTAACAAATGGAGACTCGGTGAACTTCGTCAAATCAAAAGTTATGATTTTTCGAAACGGAAAATGGAAGTATGGAGAGCACAACATTGAAATCGTGAGTGAATATAACTACCTTGGTATGCGGATTTCTAGGAGTCTTAACCTTAAGAACCACATGACAGATAAATTATCTAAGGCGAAAACTGCACTAAATGCAACCTGTAGAAGTGTGATGCACAGCAGAGATATTCAATATGAATACCTATGTCTCCTTTCAAATCCTCTCCTGTTTTCCTAAATACTCGCGCTGTGTTCTACAACATTACAAGGGTAGTCATAACCCCTTGATGTGCACGTTAATTATAAAAAAAAAGCAAAATACCAAACCTTCAAAACAACGGCCAAAGCTATAATGTTCTACGCTGCACAAGTTTGGGGACACAAAGAATTCGAAGAAGTAGAGCAAATTCTTAGATACTTTTTGAAGCGCACATTGAAACTACCCAGCAGTACAGCTAACCACATCTTTTTACTGGAAGCAGGTCTTTCTCCTATGTTTATCTCAACACTTAAAACGCAGGTTGACTAAAGACATCTGAAATGGATGATAGACGTTTGCCTAAGCAGATAACAAGGCAGGTGATCAGGAAGAGAATTTCTCTGATGTTTGAGTCCTGGAATAATTTAGCCCAGTACTGTGGACTCTCACTCGATCTTGAACATGACTCGATTAACACGTGGAAAAACCAACTCTACAATTTAATCAGCTTAGTAGATGAGAAAAAACGTGAAGATTTCACTTGGAAAGCCAGAAGCTCATTTCACAGAAATATTTATGCGCAGCTTGACTATAACTTATGAGCTAAAAACTACTGCAGGGCGGAGTTTTCAACCGACCTCATGTCACTTGTTTTAAACACGGGGAGAGTTAATCCCACTGAATCATATACCTCACAGGAGCGATTTACAAGAAATAGAGAACGTGTTTCATTTTGGTGACAGATGTCCCATGCTTGCAAGAAACTAGGCGAAGCTTATTCGGAAAGAACTACCTTAATGAGGCTAAAATTATTGATATCCTAAATGGAGGAACTGAATGGGAGAATTTGTACAGATACTCAAAATAGCATTGAGTTACAGAACGCAAATATTCACTGAACTTTTCTAATACAATACACAGAATATATATATAAAATAAGAGGAAAAAAGAGCACATTTATTTAAGTATTATTTGCCGACTGCCAGACGGCGTAGGCCACGTCATATAATGAAAGCTAAACAGAACTATTGCAAATTTCATGAAATAAAAATCATTTAAAAACTAACTAACCAACTAATTATGTCGAGCTTTTCCTTCTACTCTTGCCTAAATGGTTACACTTAGTTCGTAAGTCCTCTGTGAGGTCGAAAGTACAGTAACAAAAGATTTTGAACAAAATCTACCACATTGTACCAAGAGGAAATGTTTTTAACCACGACCAAAGTTCGTCATAGATGAGGAAACATCCCACTCGATGATAACAAAAACTCCTTACTGCTTATGCTTAGTAAATTAAGGGTGACACTGAAGTATTAAACAAAGTTCCATAATTACCCCAAAAATGGAAGAAATAAAGCCCTCTCGAGGAATGTAACGAGTTGCTTTATATGTCGCATGTAGAGTATTGTGGTCACTAGGGAGGAAGAGGTTTCTACGAATTAGTTTCTCATTGCCTTGCATCTATATAAGAAAAAACAAAACATTTTTACCTTCCTGCGAACCTCACTACCAAGTCCCAACCAAAAGAATATACAAACATCAACTGTCCTTTGCAATCGATTCCTTTATCTAATCCTACTTTTCAGATCAATGCTGACCCTAATTTGGTCCTCTTGATTACGAAGCAGTAAAAAAAATAAAAATACCACAAATATCCAACAAAAGTCATTTTCATACACAGTCACACCACAAAATAAAAAAAGAAAAATTCCAATCTATTCCAACTGAGTAACTACGTTAATAGTTAACTTACTCCAAAGTAACTTATCACATAAGGAGTGTAAGTAACAGAAGCAACTGGCAACGTCCGGCCCAGCATATTAAGCAATTTATTTGAATAGAGATCCACGTTCCTGGCAAAACTTCCATTTCCAAAATACGTATCCAAATACAAAGCATCCGAAGTGCCATCATACTTCTGTGTCCATAGCTGCAAATCAGGACAGTTCCTTGCCGATACAAACAAGTGATGGGGATAAACTATCCTCCACAAACAGAAGTCCAAAAAAGACACACAAAAAAAAGCAGTTAAACTACTGTGCGGTTTTATCCAGTTTTATTCTAAGTCTACCCAGGTTCCAAGTGAAGTGCGACCATGAGAATCCAAATCCTGCCTTACATGCAACTAATTCTCACCAATCAGTCAGAGTATTTCGTTTCGGTTTCTTTGCAAACAAGAAACAAATACACGAGCGCACTTCACTTTAACCCAAGGCAATTAGTTGCAAAGGATATACTCCAGGATAACTTAAAAGGATTTCAAGGGACACCAACCAAAAAGAGATTTCGAAAAAAATAAATGAAAATGAAAGAAAAACCAACAACGACTGCTAAAAAAAATATGAAAACCAAAGAAAATTGGAAAACTGAAGGAGTTACAAATTTACGTTTCAAAATCTCCAGCGCAAGGACATCTTTTGGACTTTCATCCTCCGACAAAAAGAGATAGAATTTGTCTTTCAGCCGAAGCAGAGAGTGCTCTGTGGCATACGAACGAGCGTACAAGAACCCAGCCACACTCGACAGGATACTGATGTAGCCCTGTGTTAGTGGTAGAAAGATGTACAAGAACATATAGTACTAGAAATATGTGTGAAAGTAATTAAAACACGTCGTCCTTTCTACGCTTCTCAAAACCTCAACTACAAAATTTTCAAAAAACAACAACTACTACTACGTGTACGAGACCTGTATTCCTTTCGTGTCAACATGCTGTAGCATCAAGTCATTGAAATCTGACTGATTCGCCAATGTGCCAACGTTTATCCAATGTAGTCCAATGTGAAGTCCTTTTCGGTTGAGATTTTGAAATGATGATTGCGTCGCTTTCACATATCCTTGGATTAATTCACTCGACGATGATGAATTGTGAACGATAAGGACACTTTCAAAATTAGCAAAGTACTTCGAAACTAAAAGCCGTAAAGAAATAATTCGAAAGGATGAATTTATGTAACATCTATCCTTTCCGCAAAAGGAAGGAAAGCCCCAACTTGACTCACTTAAGAGCCACACAAGCTCGGCACCGCACATAACGTTCTATTCAGTCTGTCAGTTACATAAATATCTTTGGTGATAGTGAGCCCCAACAAAAGAGGTTTTGTTTTTATACAATTCACTTTTGTTTCAAAAGGCAATCCGTTAAGCGATTTGATTGTATTTAATTTAAATGTCAATATTAACAATTGCATTAACTAAAATTGAATACTTCTTCCTAGGCGAACCCATTGAAAATGTAAATCTATGTTTACTCAAAGATATGTATGGGAATGTATGAAGGAGAATGCCTCTTACAGTACTAGTAGACCGACCATAAGGTGGCATTTGTAAATACGTCATTGCCTTGAGGCTTATTGTTTTGTAACAAAAATTCACAGATCCATTTAAGCATAAGTAATGCATACCGAAGGCCTTGGCAAATAATAATTATCATAACCTGGGGAAAAATATTTAGCTGTTGACAGGTATACTTATCTTTGTCATTAATTCACAAGTGAATTATAAAGATGGATATTGTGCTCTGAAAAGGATACAAACAGTGTGCTCAAGAGAAACCAAACACAATGAAAGCAAATAAATGAGTTTTTAATGGATGAAGCTAACAGGGCAGGGCGAACGCATCAACCATTTCTTATGGCTTTTTTTTCTTAGTCGAGAGAGATAAGACCACTTCTTGGCAGGCGGGTGATTTTAAAAAATGGATTTATTTCAAATCTCTTCCAGTAATGTACAAAGCAAGGAGTAATTTTTGTCTCATACTTTCAATAAGTTCTTGGATCTCATGAATTGAGATACGAATCGAACAAGACAATACGATGAGTGAGAGTGGAAAAAATCAATCAAGTTCTGTCTGTATGTTGGAGGTTGGGAAGAGCGTTTCTAGGGAAGAAAGCATCTGGAGACTGGTCTCAATTTTGAAGTAATTGTTTTAAAAACAATTGAGGCTGAAAACGCGATAACGTAAAAGGAAAAGTCGTTGATTTCAAGAACAGGACGACATTTCTGTCCAGACTCTTGATGCGAACCAGATTATGCTAGGGCAATTGAACTTTGGTGAGAGGCTAGGCATTTTTCAAACTGCCGGCCGTTCAAATAATGAGAAATACTAGAAGTTCAATAACTATACTCAAGCAAAACTTTTTGAAGATGACGACAAGTGTTCGAACCTCAGTAATGAAATTTCAGAGCAATTTAAAAAAAATTGGGGTGTATTAAAAATTTCAGGAGTAGATTTGTAACAAAAAGAAAAATTTTACCTTTTCTTTAAGAAAAATTTTATTTAAGTGAAGTTAGGGCCATCTTATAGCTTCTTTTAACATTATAGGTTATTTTGACACTGACACCTGCTTTCCAGCATGAACTCATTGTCAGTATCATACCTCTCGTTGTCTGGAGCTTAGGTACCCAAAAATTAAAATTTTTTTTTTTTTTTATAATTAACGCGCACATCAAGGGGTTATAACTTCCCTTATAATATTATAAAAACACAGTGCGAGGGAAATAGGAGAGGATTTGAAAGGAGACACCGATGCACGTTGCTTTTGAATCTGTGTAAATCGTAATGCAGGGGAAATAAAGGGTCAAGTAAAGCATTCCACATTCGGGTGGTGCGACTAAAATACGAATCTCTATACTTGACTGTACGCCCAAAGTTACGCTCAAGGTAAAACTGATGAGCATTCCTAGCGAGGCGGGTGTTGCGGGTAAATAGTTTCAGGGGAGGAATGCAACTGGTTATTTCGCTAGAGCACTGTTTGTAAAAAAAGCGATAAAAGAGAGAGAGAGAGGCAGGTAACTTTTCGACGATGTCCAAGAGAATCAATCGATTCTACAATTGAACTATCACCTATCAATTTGAACGCTCTATTTTGTACCCTATCAAGCAGGTGCAAAGATGTTTGAGCAGCACCTGACCAGATATGAGAGTTATACTCCATCTTTGGGCGGATGAAGGCCTTATAAATTGTAGCCAGATCAGAAGGGGTGAAGAACTTCCTGCATCGTCTCAAGAAGCCTAAGCATTTAGGAGCGTTTTTGGCGACTTCGAATATGTGGTCATTCCAACGAAGATCATCGTTTACACACATACCAAGTACTGACAGCTTTTCGGTTTCTTGGATGCTGGTACCATTCATGGATAATCGCAAGGGGGGAATGTTAAGCTTCAACGACAAGAGACAGCATTGAGTTTTCGAAGCATTGACAACAATGCTGTCAAGGTCAGAATTCAATGAGCTTATCATACGCAACCGTTCCAGTTCCACATCCGAAGAGCAGGGACGTGAACTTGGAAACGAATATGAAAAGCTGAGGGTCGAGTCGTCAGCAAAGCAGTTAAGCGGATTAGAAGATTCAGACAAGAGATCATTTATGAAAATATGGAAGAGAGTCGGAGACAAGACGTAGCCCTGCGGCACACCAGCATTTATGAAGCCATCCAATACAACTTGTTTTGAACTGACCGAAAGGTAGTTTCTAATCCAACGAAGAAAAGACTCATCGATACCAAAAGTACGCATATTCGATAAAAGAGCCTGATGCCAAACTCTATCAAATGCTTTAGAAATATCAAGCGCAATAATCTTACTTTCTCCAAAACAATGTAAAGATTGGTACCACTTTTCGGTGAGATAAGCCATCAAATCACCAGTGGACCTTTTGCTACGAAAGCTGTACTGACGATCAGTAATAAACTTTCGTTCTTCAAGATATTTGACGAAGATTTTTTATTTGAAGTTGACGGTTTATCAACGTTTCCATGACCTTGGAAAGAAGGGACGTTAGTGCAATTGGACGGTAATTGGAAGGGGAGGAAGATTCGCCTTTTTTAGGGACCGGCTGGAAAAATTCAGTTTTCCATCTGCTCGGGAAAACCCCAGCAGAAAAGGAAAGATGGAAAAGTTTACGCCAGCGTGGAAGAACACCCCTTCAGAATAACGGAGTGGATACCATCCGGACCAGCGGATTTATGTATATTGAGATCTTTGAGGACTCTCGCTGCCGAACGAGTTCGAATAAATATCTGCTTTATCACAGAATGTATAGACTCAAGCTCAGGTGGAGCCAATATGCTATGAGGAAGTGTCGAGTTGGCAGCAAACTGGGCTGCCAGCAAATTGGCTTTGTCGATGGAGCTGACATACGGAGAGAGTCTCTGAAGACGAGCGTTGGGACCGATGACGTGGTCGAGTTCATAATGTTCTTGACAAAAGACCAAAAGTTTTTACTTCCTTTTGGACACAATAGTATTTTTTGCCTTACTTTTTGGTCATGTAAAAACTTAGCCTTTTGTATCTGATCATTGCAGATATTTCTTGCCCGTTTGAACAAATTTCGATTTTCTACTGTAGGGTTATCTTTAAATCTTCGAAAACTACTTTCTCTATCCCTAATCGCCTCTTTACAGCTTGAATCTAACCACGAGTTCCCTTTGGGTAGTTGAGAATTACGGTAGACATCATATCAGCTGATGCATTAAAGTTTCCGTCGAGAAAGCACAATGCCCAATTAAAATTTCGAAAGAAATTATTCAGGCGGTCCCAATTGGCTTTCTCGTACTGCCACACAGTTCTTTTAGGGACTTTATCTTTTTTTACCGTGACGGAAATCGAAAAAAAAAATGAAAAGACCATATGACACAATGGTCCGATTTGCCTAGAGGAGATGATACTACAACCCTGAATGCTTCAGTAAGTGTTTAAATTATTTGGTAAAACCTACCCGCCTTCATTTATCAAGTTTACTACTACAGAACACGACTCTTTCATCGCTTTGAATAAAAAAAACTCTTGAAAAATCAACTCACGGAATTATGAGTTAATTTTATTTAAATACTTTTATAACTCTAATGGCTGATCGTATTAGACATCAAACGATTGAAACATTTACTTCGTTTGGCTAACAAAATAAAGATCTCCAATCCTTTTTGCTTCTCTCCATCCAGTTTCGACTGCACCTTGAACGGTCGAGTAATGATGATCACTTGTTGCCTCTCCAGCAAAGAGTACGATCGGTTTTTGCATTGTGCTGACCAATGGAGCTGCTAAGTCACTGGGCTTAGCATTGGCCTCCTCCGCCAACACCGACTGGTACGAATAAGAACCCTTGAAGTTTTCACTTTTATTCCATCTAGAGATTTTAAAGTTGATTGGTTTTGGAACATCCCAGCCAGTAAACTTTCGCAAAAGAGACAGACTGTACCTCATCTTCGGGTAGAGTCTCCATATGGTGCCCACCTTTACTGACGATCCAACCACATAAGATCCTTGGTTGATGTTCGACGGGGAAAAACCCATATAAATCTTCCAGCCATGCACGTTCTGTACCACAGATTTCTTGAAGATCTTCTTCACGCCACAGAAAAGCACAACCGTTAAAATCGGTTGGCCAGAAGTGGGAAGAAAACTCCAAATAAATTTTGTTGATGGCTCCAAATCCCATGGTTTCAATGGCACGCATCTTCTCAACTGGTAGTTCAGGATCAAACATGTTGGAGTGCTTTTCTTTGAGCACCCCCAGAGACACAGTGACTATGACATGATCGGCCTCAATGATGTCACCATCGACACAATTCAATTTAACTCCGTCATTTCATAAGCACTTGCAAGAATCGGAAATAACCTTTGCCCTTCCAGTTCATATACAAATCTCCTTCACAATCATAATACTCCAGAAAGTTCTTTGCAGATAAATCGTCTACTGAGTCGCATGCATTTAATGAATTTTCAATTTTTTTGAGGAATTCGAAGAACTCTTTCGCTACTTTCAAATCAATGTCTGAATTTTTTGGCAATTTGAGTGCTTCGAAGAATTCCTTTGTGATGTAACTTCCCACAGAACCTTTGTATTCTTTCAGCTTCGACTCTGGATTTTCCAATTTATCGTCGTATATGGCCTTCAAACGCTGAAATAAGGCTTCTGGTACCTGTTCCTTATTAGAACGAATGCACTGAATTTTTAGAAAGTCTTCGGTAGAGTGTTCCACAAGATCCAAGGGACCTGCCAATTCGTACACAACACTGTCCTTCTGTCCATGACACCACTGAGCTCCAATATCAACTACATTGTCAGCAAATGGAATAGTGTATATGCGACCTCCTAAACGATTTTCAGCTTCCACCATAACGACATTTTGAAAACCGAGTTCCAAAAGCTTTGTTGCAGCTGCAATGCCTGATGGTCCGGTGCCAACAATTACTACTTTTGCGTTACTCATGTTAAAATTTGTTTCAAACGACACTGTTTTAGTTCAGAAATGTTTGTGAAATGGACTTATATAGTAGCTTTGTGTATTAGAAATAAGGAAAAAGTCAAGGCCAAAGATTAAACGACCACAATTGATAGCAAACTAAACTCAACCGCAATTATACTAACTTAAATGTTAAAGCTTATTTTGGTTCCTTTTATCAGTTTGATTGAAAACAACTTGCTTTCCTTTATCGGTTTAATAGTTTTTTTTTTCTTAAATAAAGTACATATTTTATTGAATGTGGGGTAACCATGCTTCATTTACTTATAAAACTAAATTACGGTTACAATAGTTGTCATTTTCAATGATACCAGCCTAGATCTACTTTCTCTAGAAATGGAAACTTTATAAATACATTTGCTTGTAAAGGGTGAACAAAGTTTCAAACCTTTTGACATTGGGTAACAGAAAATAGTTTTTGTGTTTACATATTGACAAGAAAATTCAATCAAGAATAAGGCTAAAGTTGTTGTCGTAGGATCAGGGTCGTCGGGAATAGCGGCTGCCACGAAGCTTTTAGAACTGGGGTTCCAGAACGTTAATGTTTTGGAGTCCAAAAACCGTTTAGGAAGCCGAACTCATACTATTCCATTCGCTGATAATGTAATTGATATGTGAGCGCAATATTTATCCACGGGGAGAAGGGGAACGTTGTATATGAGCTGGCAAGTCAACACAATTTACCCGAACATATCGATCCAATAAGGAAGTTTTATCGGAAAGCGTCGCATTGCGATAACATCGAGGGACCTGAGAAAAGGGAAATTGAAAACTACTCGGTCGGGAGTTACATAAAATGCAAGTACTTAGAAGCTCTGAAAAAATCAGAGAACTCGGCTATCGACCCGAAAATAGCAAAAGAATTTTATGATAGCTACGAAAGAATCGGAAACTCAATTAACACATGTGACACAATGAACGACTTGTCTGCCAAAAGATTTCTTGACAGTTGGGATATCGAAGATGATGGCTATAAGGTGTGGAAGGGGAAATGATATTTGGGACTTTTAAAATTGCTTTTCAAATCTTCGACAGAAGGTAAGGAGCTGGGAGTTCTTGATCAAAAAGTTAAACTCCAAAAATCAGTGCAAACTATCAGATGTGTTGATGGCAATGTTATTGACGCCGATCACTTTATAATAACAGTGCCTTTAGGAGTTTTCAAAGAAAAACACATATGACTTTATTTGAACCAAATTGCCAGCGACGATGATTCGTGCCATTGAAACCATTGGCTTTGGAACTATTAACAACTCTTACTTACATTTACTATTTCCAAATCAGTTCTGACAAAAAATTGGCCCACTCTGCTGTGGAGGGAAGAAGATCTTGCAGAGATTCGTGGAACAAGCCAAGCATGACTGGAAGATATGTCGGGGGTCTTTATGGTGAGTCATCAGCCAAGGGTTTTATGTGGCTGGGTAGTTAGTGCCAATGCACTTCACAAAGAAACTCTATCGAAAAGTGAACAGTGGTGCAAAGTGGTCTCATGCATGTTTTGAAAAAAATTTCTCAAATGGGACATTCCGTCGCCTATCAATTGTACGGGTTCTTCGTGTTAAATGAAAGGTTCAGGGTTTCTTATCCATTCCAATCGATGTTGACGGAAGAAGCCGGTAAACCTAACAAATTAGCAGCTTCACTTTTCAAATCTGATAAAAAACCAATCGTACTTTTTGCTGGGGAGGCTACACATGATCATTACTTTGGACTGGACCCGTAAATGCTTTGTGTGCGATGAAAGGCGATGTTCAAAATTCTAGCAAATAATTGAATGAATTTTCTTTATTCCCGTGTCTATGAGACTGATCCATTATGATGAATAAACTCACGCTACTTGGCTGCAAAAGGACGGTATTGACCATTCTTAAATCTAAGAACCTCTCTATGAACCGGTTGCAACAAACTTACTTACTTAGGTGGGCATTACAGTTCGGGGTGAACCTGGGCCTCAACCAACATCCTCCTATAACAATTTCGATCTCGGGCGAGCTCTCTCCAGTTTCGCATTCCAAGTCGGTTGAGGTCTTCATCCACTTGATTGCGCCACCTAAGACGAGGTCTCCCCCTTCCACGATTTCCCTGCAATGTGATTTCGAACACCCGACGAGCCGGAGCGTTTGGGTCCATCCGCTGTACATGGCCCAACCATCGTAGCCTCGCGATGCGTACTCTTCTGGCTATGCCCAAGCCCATGTCGCGGTACAGCTCATACAGCTCGTTGTTGTATCTTCTTCTCCACACATTGTCTTCGCATACGGGACCAAAGATCATTCGGAGAATTTTTCTTTCGAAACGACCAAGAGTTTCCTCATCCGCTTTCGATAAGGTCCATGCTTCTGCGCCGTACAGCAGGACTGGGATGATCAAGGTCTTATACAAGGTCACCTTGGTTTTTCTAGAGAGGGTTTTGTTTCTCAATTGCCTTCTTAACCCAAAGAAGCAACGGTTGGCAAGAGTTATTCTCCGTTTGATCTCCGCACTGATGTTGTTGTCCGTGTCTACAGCGGATCCTAGGTAGACGAAGTCCTGTACTACCTCGAAGTTATGTCTGTCTATTGTGACGTTTTGTCCAATTCGTCGATGTTCTGTGTCCTTGTTTGATGACAGCATATACTTCGTTTTGCCCTCATTAACCATCAAACCCATTTTTGCCGCTTCTGTTTCAATACTCGCAAAAGCACCTATGACATCACGCTTTTTTCTTCCCATTACGTCAATATCGTCTGCATAGGCGAGTAATTGTACAGATTTTTGAAAGATTGTTCCTCTGGTGTTGACGTTTGAGTTTCTTACAATCTGTTCAAGTATGATGTTGAAGAAATCGCATGACAGTTTGTCCCCTTGCCTAAAACCTTTTTCGATATCAAAAGTCTCGGTGAGTTCTTTTCTGACCTTGACGGAGCAGCGTGAATTCTCCAAAGTCATCCTGCATAGTCGTACGCGCTTTGCAGGGATGCCGAATCTAGACATGGCTCTGTACAGCTCGTAAATACTATCATACGCGGCCTTGAAATCGATAAAGAGGTGGTGAATATCGATATTATGTTCTCGGGTTTTTTCCAAGATCTGCCGTAATGTGAAAATTTGGTCTATTGTGGACTTCTCTGGTCTAAAACCACATTGATAAGGACCTATCAAGTTGTTGACGTGGGGTTTCAGACGTTCACATATTACAGCAGACAAGATCTTATAAGCGACGTTAAGGAGGCTTATCCCTCTGTAATTGGCACAATTGTGAGGGTCTCCCTTCTTTAGGATCGGGCATACGATACTGAGGTTCCATTCATCGGGCATGCTTTCTACCGACCAAATCATGCAGATCAGCTGATGCATGCTCCTTTCCAACTGATCTCCAGCTGCCTTGAAAAGTTCGGCATCAAGGCCATCTGCACCTGCAGTCTTATTTGATTTAAGTTTGCATATGGCAAGCTTAACCTCTTCTAGGTCGGGAGGACGGCATTCTTGATCATCGTCCAAGCTGAATGGGGCAATCTGCCTGACAGTGGAATTTGTGTCTTCATCGCCGTTAAGCAGTCTGCAGAAATGATCTTTCCAGATCCTCAGTAGCGACTGTGACTCTATAACTATGTTTCCCTGCTGGTCTTTACAGGCTTGAGTTCGGGGTTTGCCACCCTGGCAGGATCTTTTTACCTTTTGGTAAACCTTCCGAATCTCGTTCCTGTCATGGCACCTCTCTATTTCCTCAAACGAGCGCTTCTCATGATGCTTCTTTTTCTTTTTGAGAAGTCGGTGTTCTTCCCTTCTTCTCTCCTTGTAAATCTCGTTATACTGATCGTAAGCAGCCCTTGTTCGTGTTTGCATAAGCATTTGTCGTGCTCTTTGTTTGGCTGCATTTGCCTGCCTGCATTCTTCATCGAACCATGGGTTTCGTTTTGGTGGCCGAGTGAAACCCAGAACCTCAGAACCGGTTGTAACAGCAAACTTTAATTTCATCATCATAATTGAAAACAACCCAATCAATGCAAACGTTGCACAAATCATACCAAAATGAAAATAAGCAAACAGAGTTTCAACATCAGTACGATTTCAGATTAATCTCAAAATGAAATTGATTCCATATCAGGGTCTTTTAGTCTTCTATTTATTTCTACAAAACCCACAGTAACCAAGAAACATTACACACAATCACTGCACCTGCTGAAAACGTCCTCCAATGCACCTTGGGTTCAAACAGCAGTCTAAGATAATCAATAGCCAGTGATTTATGATACTGCTTTTGGAATTTATATTCTGTGGAATCCGAAAACGGGGTCCATGTGATATCAGTGTATAGCTAAGGACAAAAGTACTTGTGCCATTGCATTGTGTCGTCTTTTCTCACACTCAACTCATCGCTGATGGTGTCTATTGGTGCATAGCTGCAAACCTGCAATATATCTCTTCAGTGGTCTATTTGTCTTTCGTGGAAAGGCTCCCAATTTCAGCACGACAAGCCAGTGAAATAAAAATTCCCTTCACAGTGATGACAAAAACTAACAAAAAAAAGTTGCTCTCGAAATAGGAGAAATGGACTATGTTTTATGTGCCCTTCCTTTCCAAAATTCTATTTACAATGTAATTTCCAGAGTTACATTGATCCCTGTCTGCCAAAGGCACCATTTTCAAAGACACGATAGTCTCTAGTAGACACTGCTTGTTGACACATCGATGGCAAGTTAATTTATAGGTTCGTGTGTTGTCGTTGGAATTTACATGCGTCGAAGTTTTGACATCTCAGGACAGGATACGACATGGCTTTATTTTTAGAACTGAACTTGCGGCACAAACAAAATTTATATTAAAATAAACACTCATACGCCACAGTGAACTTTTCAAATTCAAATCAAACCGATCGACTCAAACTAATCCTTCTTTTTGTGTTTATCAGTTGACCCGCATCAAGAAGACAAGAGTCTTTAGTTTGTGTATAGAAAGCCAAGAAAATATTCGACTTTGTTGTCATTCTCGGAAGGTAGAAAAAGACAAAATCAATTTATCTTGCTTAAACTAAAGTCCCTGATCTATTTGAATTCCCCAAAGTAAGATTTAATTCACTCAATTCAAACCCTTCCCAATGATTAAGTTTGAGAGGATAAGGCATCGAATAGGTGTAATACGCCTCCATCCACAGATGTTTCATGGGTGACAATTTCATTTGCATATTTTCACACACAACCCCTTAAATTGCCTTCAGGGACCAACCTAATGGTGCGATGACGGTACTACGACAGCATACGGCATTGTCTCGTTCAAGGTGAAAATACCTTCACCTCCTACACACACAAAAAGTGTAATACTTTCATCCATCCACTTATGAATTCTTATTATGTACTTCACATCATTAGCACTCCGAGCACCTTCCCTGTGTATCATGACAGCACCCAGCCAACCAGCCTTTCGTTGTTCCTTGTTCCCCAAACAAATAGGAATGCTAATGATGGGAATACCAAACCAAAAGAAAAAAAGAAAAAAAGGACAGCCACCAAACAAATTTCGAAAAAAAAAAATGAAAACACTTCAAACTCAAACGGCGAAGATGAGAAAGAAAAATTGTCGCATCACTCTCGGTGTCAGCAAGACGGAGGATGGACTCAGAGACCCACCATCAGAGGTCTAAAAATCGAAGAACTTTCATTCTAATGAAGGAATATGGTAGCAGCACGTGACTCCACTTAAACATGCAGCCTATTAACCCTAATGGTGTTATAATGGTCCGAAAATGGCTCTCGCTTGACTTATTGGAAAATCGTGATTTGCATTTTCTAGACATTGCTATCATAGATGTGATTTCACCCTGGCGAAGACGTAACACTTATCTCGGTTTATGTGTAAGAGAGATGGACGGAGTGGAGATGAATAACAAAACTGTGTTGGTAATTGATGTTATTTTGTGGTAACAGATTGTCCGTTTACCGCAAGAGGATTAGACACAGGTTGACATGGAAATGTCTTGTTGATGGTTGGCTTATTTTTGAATGAAGAGCAATTGCTGAGCAAGAGAGTAACTTCGTTGTAGGATTATACTCGTAGCTTGAATGATATCGTCGATGTTTATGAGCATGCTGTGAGCGATATCGTTGAAACAATTTTAAAGTACGCACTTTGTTTAGCAATTTGGGGTGCAGATTTTTTTATTGCTGTTTTTGTTGAACAAATTTGAATAGAATTGTGCGTAATTGATACTCAAATCAAATAAATTATCTATTTTTCGACAAAGGCCGATTCCGGTCCTGATCGGACTTGAAAATTGTAGTACCTCAGATAGCCAAATGGCATGGAGATCAAAGCAAACACACTGAAAGTGGCGTTAGACATGCGAACAATCCTTTCTACTTTTAAAGGGGTTGTAAATATAGGCTTCGAAATGTGCTTTAGTTTCCGCCCCAACTTTAATTTGAACAAAGGGGTATTTGATTGAATATTTTTCTCTACGGCTATTCTTATGGTGTCCGTTCGTCTGTCACACAAATTAAAAATAGATTTGCCGTGTGAAATATCAATGCAAGGGGGAAAATTCAAGGATTCTGAAAATATCTGTTAGCTTAGTGATTTTAATGGTTAAGTTTAAAATTTGCAGAAACTGGTGTGTAAAACGGAAAAGATCATTAAGGGTTCATTAAGAACAAGTTGTATGAAGAATATACTCAAAAATATCAAACAAAAACTGGGCACACTTTAGTGCTTTATTTTTTTTATCAAATAGTTTTACAGAATAGTTTTTGAAGATGATTTTCAAACATAAAGCTAAAGAGCACTATAAACAGTCGAACATTTTACGACTAGATTTTATTCCAGAACCTGCTCTTTATACAATATGGTTGAGGTTGGTGCTCCGTAGTTGTTATAGTAAATGGCATTGAGTGGTCTTTATTCTGTAACAATATGGAGAAGGTGATAAGTTTTAGTATATTCTTATTTAAGTGGCATAGTTGAGGAACAATCTTTCAAGAGTCTGTACAATTACTCACTATCGATACTGTTGTAATGGGAATTATAAAGCGTGGTGCTTTTGCGAGCATTGAAACAGAAGAAGCCAAAATGGGTTTGATGGTTAATGAGGGCAAAACTAAGTATATGTTGTCATCAAACAAGGACACAGAACATCAACGAATTGGACAAAACGTCACAACAGATAGACAATCGTCGAGGTAGTACAGGACTTCGTCTACCTAGGATCCGCTATAGACACGGAAAACAACATCAGTGCGAAGATCAAACTTACCAACTGTTCCTTCTTTGGGTTAATTTTAATTTTGGTGGGGGTAAAACCCTCATTTATTCGGCTTACTACAAGCTAATTCTTAATCTAACTTAAAAACTGAGAAACTAAAACCTAACTTCAATGGGGAGGGTGATTTAGAAGATGAAGTTTTAGTTAAGGGGTACTGGGGTTGAAGTCAAAACTGTTAAAACTCAAATCAACAATACTCAGTATTCGGGAGATAAGTTCTTTTGAGCCATAAGACGTTCGTTAAGGTTATGAGTGGTAAAGGCTTTTGCAGTCAAGGATTTTAGAAAAGTCACGGTGAATGAAGAGAAAATCGAATATTTCTCTTCGATCTTTCAACGTATTCATGCTGAGAATATTGATGCGATCTTGTAATTGATCAAGGGATTATTCCAAGAAAAACCTCTCAAACCAAATCGAAGAAAACGGCGTTGAATATATCCAATTTTAGAAATGTGAACTTGTTGCAAAGGGAACCAGACTTTGCAGGCGTATTCAAGGAATGGGCGAACAAAAGTAATGTATACAACAGTAATACAGGGTGCGCCATCTACACCGGACCTATTGAAATGTTGAGTAACTCCGCCATCTTTCAGCCGATTTTGACAAGTCAGCCAGATTCTGAAACATCAGCCTTAGCCTTTTTGGACATGGACTCACAGAAAAACATCGGGCTGAAATTGTAGCGCAGTACATCGAAAGCAATCTGACTTCTGGGACCGAATTTTGATGACGGTCGAAGCTCATTTTTCGCTCTCTGGCGGGGTCAATAAACAAAACTGTCAAATTTTGAGAACAGAGAACCCACACATCATTCACGAAATACCATTGCACGACGTAAAAGTTACTGTGTTCGAGTGTGCTCGAAAACGGTTATTGGAACATTTTCTTTTTTTTTTTTTCAAAGTTGGAGAAACCATCGAATTTGCACGCTATCGTTGAATGTTGGCGCACTTTCGTCTGGAAATGCGTAAACACGGTCTAATGAACATCTATTTTAAACAAGACGTCGCACCTTGTCACACCACAATTGCTACTATGAAGTTTTTGCAGAGCAAGATACTAGGACGCGTTGTGTCAAAAAATGGTGATGTGAATTGGCCTCCTCGTTCGTCGGATTTGACGGTACCGGACATTTTTCTGTAGGGCTACTTGAAGATTAAGGTGAATGCCAGCAAACAGAAGACTATTGAACAACTAAAAGCTAATATCAAAGCGGAAATTGCTGATATTACGCCCGTAATGTTGTCAAATACAATGCGAAATGCTCAAAAAGGGCCGCATTTTACGTTTCTAAAGAAGCCGGTCATTTGATCGATATTGTATTCTGAGTGAATTGTCAATAAATGGCATTCTATACCTTAAATAAATCTTGTTTATTTACCAAAATCGGGTGAAAAATGGCGAAATTGTTAAAAATTTCAATATGTCCTGTCTAGATGGCGCACCCTGTATTAATCAAAAAACTTTAGATTGCAATAACTGCATTATTCAATATTTCAGCTTCAATATTGGCTGAAATTCATTAACAATGCTCAAGGCCAAATTCTTGTGGACGGCGAAAAAGTTCTACACAATTTGCTTGCTTTTTGAACGAACAAAATTCTATCGAAAGTGCTTTACGAAAGCTCTCCTTAACTTATTGGAAGTAAACGACAGTACCAACCAATAGCGGTTAAGTGCTCCTAAGAAAGCAGAGGTGCCAAGAGTGATATTATTTCGATTATGTCGATTTCGATAAAATACGTAACTCACGACGTTCACTTCCACAGTTATTAGAGGTGAGAGTTTGCCAAAGGAATGGAGAAAAAGCTGTGAACTCCGGGAAGTTCAAAGGTACAGGAGAAGTACAAAACTGTGATAATTTGAATTGACGTACGATCAATCTAAAGCCTCTAAGTCTGAATAACATTATTGGTGCCAGGGGACCGTTCAAGTATTACGTAAGCACTACTGTGGTGGAGCGGGTCTGGATGATGATTACGTCATCGGAAGTTTTTTTTATTTAAGACTCTAAATCGCTATCAAAATCCAAAAAGTCAGCCAGACGTGCCCTTAAGGTGAATTTTGTATAAGGTCAGTGGTGGAAGTTGTACTCAAGGTGGTAGCAGTGAGAATTTGCAGGAAATGTATTAGCTGAAGAATTGATGGCTATAATGTTACTATAAAATATGTTGGGGCTGGTGAACAAGATCTTCCTGACTTTCCAGACATTAAATGGTATTTGAACATTTGCGTGAAAGCCAAAACTTGCTTCAAATTGTAAAATGTAGAAATAGATTACTAGACAACAGGTTTCTTCCACCACCTGTAAAAGTAAAACAAACAGTTGATGACTTGGTTTTGGATTAAGGAGGTGAATTTCTTGATCTACCAGTCAATTAAGCTCTACGCTTAAGTGCTTCACTCAAAGATTTCCTGCAAATGCCCTATTTTTGTCGTACGGTAAAATTGAGCCGAACATGCGAAACGTGGGGTCTTTATCGTGCTTTCCTCAAGTCACTAAATCGTAATATCGAGAAGATCCTTTTAAAAGTAAACAAGCACACTGCAAGCAAAGTTAGACTTGTAAGAGTCGCTGCTCCTGCTAATGAGCTGATGTGCATTATTCAAAATTTAGAGCACCATGATGTTGAATGGCTCGATGAGAGCGATGTTGACATTCCAAAATCGGACGAAAAAAAATGCATTAATTGAAAAATGTTTACGTAACCATGGGGGGAGGGGGAATGTGCTTTGCTTACTTTTGCTGACAAGGGAGATGGGGGTAAATAATTGTAATAAATCTGCTTACGTAATACTTGAACGACCCCCAGACTGCGCAAAAAATTATGAGCTATAAGTAGGGTGTCCATCTTATCTCTTTAAAAGAGAACATGTTCTCTTTTTTAGGTCCGATCTTTCTTACACTATCATTTTTCGTTGGGATCTTTTTTCTCTCTTTTTTATTTGTATATGACTTTTTTTATTCGAATTAATTTAATAAATTTTTTAGCACCTCAATTAAATGAAAACGTGGTGTAAGGAATTATCACAGTTCTTTTTAATACTTTGTCGTGATGAGATACAATTTTTCATACTAAAAAAACCTAAAATTCAGCTTTTCTTAAAGACAAAAACCGAAATCAATTCATCTCACTCTCTCGTCTTTCGTGCTATATTTTCTGTAAGCAAGGAAGAGAAGCAACAAAGACATAATATGTCTTTAATTTGCATATTATGCAGAAAATGGCCATTGCTAGCTACCACATACTACACATACTCATGGTGTGTAAAGTGAAAGCCGGTGGTGGTTGTTAAATATAAAAGATCACTGTCTCTATTCCTCTTAAATTGTGCGTTGTGCGAACTGCGGCGATATTTTCAAAATAATTTATAATTTAATAATAAACCAGCTTTAAATATTTTTTTGAAAATTAATTAATGTATTCATGTACCTAAAAATTTTCGATTTCATAGAAAACTAATGCGATAATCACAAAAAGGAAAAGCATTTTTCCGACGAAATCCAAAAACATTATACAAGTTTCGTGAAAGATTCAAATTCTAAATGGGATGCGCAGTGTATTGTCTGCAAAGTAAATGTGAATGTCTCAAATAAAGAAGAATGCTACTTCTTAGAGCAACATCTCCAAACAAAAAAACAAAACTTATTCTTCAATCTGCGGGTGGCTCAACGAACATTCAACAATTTTTTGCTGCAAAATCAAACACATTGGCTGAGAGAACAGGCCGTGAAGAAGAAGAAAATGCTTTTAAAAGTGATTGCATTATATGTTATCAAAAATCATTTGATTATCTACCTAAAAAAACGGAGCCTTCAATTGGAAGAGTTTTCATGTTTTTGTTGGATTTTTTAAACTTACAATGGGAAGAAGTCGAAAAAACTATTATATTCACTTTCCAAAAATGAACATAACTATAAACGACAGTAAATGTTTTGATGAATTTTGACTCAAAATTTTTATAAAAATCTTTTGATAAAAAAAGCAGCACTACAAAAATAAAGAAAAAAGAGAAATATGAAGATATCGATGAAGAAGAGAGCTATTAATATGTTGAATAGGAAGCTTCGTAGTCAGCAACTTAATGAATAATCTGATCCGTAATTATAACTAAAAGACTTATAGAATAATAGTTAAGTTATCTTTCACTAATAAATTTATTGACATGTTAATCTGCTTTTGTTTTTGAACTGCATTGTTTTTAATGTTGTTAATTTTAATAAAAAATATATCAAAAATATTTTTTTATTCGGTGTTCTCTTTTTGTTCTCTTTAGTATTTTTCGAATGTCTCTTTTTTTTTGGATTCTAGAGCAAAATGTTCTCTTTTTAGACAGACCTCAGATGGACAACCTAGCTATAAGTGATGGCCAACGCAGACTTGTTGTAGTTAGATCAACAACAGATGCTATCTAAAGCACCACGGTCTAATGGAAAAAAAGGAGATTGCTTGGAGGACTTACGCGTCCTCATTTTTAGCCCTTGACTACATCTGGTAACTAATTTGATCTCTGCTGACGATAAAACAACTGCCTTGAATCCCTGCAACAAGAACTTGAGTAATCGATGAAAGCTATGGAAAGTAGTGGATATTGTCTGAATCGCACACCTTTGAATTTTGCAAACACAAAGTATTTTTACATAGCAACAATATCAGATACCTTGAAATGCTTTCTAATGATTATTTAAATTTAAATCGGTTGATCTTTTCCCTGTATTCCGCCCTACAAAAAAATAAGTTACCCCATCGACTTGAATTGAGTTTTTGAATGCCATCATTTGGTAGCTCCATTCCTACACAATTACCACTCTTTCTGTGTGGAAGTAGTTTCACAGTAGATTCAACTTTTTGAAATCAAAGATACTGTTAAATGATCAAAACCTAAAAATGTTACACCATCTCTTTGCTCTGACACTTATGTGAGTATGTACTAATAGGCACTATCTTTGTAATTTTTTTAAAAACATGAAAAAAGTATGCACGTACGTGCGTACCTACGTATTATCTTTCCATTCCAATTCCCTACAGCCATCTATGGTACGAATAAAAGTCTCACTCATCTCTCTGAACTAGTTCCGAACGTTGCTGCAACATCCCTTTTATTTATTTTAATAAATTTAAATTAATTTTATCATTTCAAAGCAAATGGATAACTTATCGTGAAATTGCCGTTTTCAAAATTAATCCAATTATCTTGATTATAACATGACAGACGGTTGTCTAAAGTTTTTCCGTATCCTTCATAGATCCTTTTCTCAGTATCTGTATTTCCTTCCATCTGATACTTTGTATTTGCAACGAAAAGAGCAAAAAAAAAAAAAACATCATAGTTAAGAGTTTTGAAGTTTTAATAATTGTCATTACGATTTTGAAGTGTTCGGTGTAAAAATGTTGATGATGATTGTGGAGATTGGGAAACAGCTTGTTAAGGACCCCATGGGTGGGATGAGTAAAGTTGTTTTAAGAAAGAACAAACAATCAATCGAGAGCACTCGTAGTTTAAGAGGTAGAAAGTATGTATTACATCAGAAATTCACTCTTCTGATTTCCAAACTTTGCGATTTGTTTTGCTCGAACTTTTCTTTCAAATCCCCCTTCCTGCAAAACTACCTCCTGATGTGTCTTTTCTATTCGTGTTGGCACCAAAGCAACTCCCTTTTCTATAAATAAACTTGTTTGTAAATAGCAAATATGTAATTTAGAAAAACATGTAGTAAAAACCCATCGACATCACCTCTCTTCGTTGTGTAAACCACCTCGCTTTGTTTACACATAGCGACACCACTCAATTACAGCATTTGTGGCAAATGCAATCACAAACATGATTACCATGCATGTAAGTGCTGCCCTCAAGCCTCTAAGGGATTAATTTTAAAAAATCAATCATCATATTCAGTGTGTTCATGTCAATCGTTAAGCTTCTGAAAAATACTTTTTGAATAAATGCTGCCACTTAAGTCCCTGGCCCAAAGCATATCATCACATTCCCTGGTTGGTGATATTTTTGCTAGTGTCATTGGCTGCAAACGTTATACGATACCATTCCCATGTCTCCAATTAAATTATGTTCCACGCAATCTATTAGAATAATTGAAAACAATTATAACCTCACTCTCTATCTAATCAATTTTAATGGCTTTCCACCAAAATTCCCTCTAAAAAACAACCATAATTCACTTCACATGTTTGTATATTCGAGTGCCAGTCCAAATATTCAAATTGCAAAATTTTAACCAGCCTCTATGTCCGCCCTCAGTTTGAATCCAAAATTGCAGAAAATAAAATTTTAATTCAATTTAATTCCCTCGTAGAGTTTTTGTATAAAGCCCCATGGGCAAGTGATAATACAAATATAAGGACTACGATGCACTGGCCAAATTCAATTGCTACGAATGCACACGGCACGCCGTTTCCAAGCAACCAAAGGTTGTTTAAAATTGGTTTTGCGTTGTGTTGCATCGTTTTCTACAACCAATTCAATTAGGTTACTGTAATTTTGTTTTTAGAATGTTCATAATTGTTTTTCTAACACACGATCATAGGTGGAGTGTCCTCTTTTTTTCAATTTAATTGTATTCTAATGAAGTTATGTTGAGTTGGGAACCATGGGATGCAACGGAGGTTACACGTAAATTATTTTATCGTCAAATTAGATGCTCAGGATCTACTTCATATACTTATTTCAAGGATGCAAGTGAGGGAGCTTAATTATCCTTTAAAGTTTTCCCTCAAATAATTCTTAATGCGAGAAGCAAAACAAAAAAGACTTTGATATGCGAATGAAAAATCGGTTTTAATTTGAATGCAATTAAAATGCAATTAGTCCGGTTGGACAGCGAGACGATAGACGGTTTTCTGATATCAAGAAACTGTGCATTTCGTTCGTTATGCAGATACCCGCAGGTATGTTAAACACGTTTTAATTTTTCTTTGCCGACATTGATAACATTTCAAGAGAAGCACTACTTGTTTAATGAGCAAGGATGATTGCTTCTATTTGGTGGTGCTTTATACAAGTTTACCTTTAATTTACGGGAGCAATAAAGACAAGGAATCAAACAGAAGGAAATACAGTAGCAGACACAGTCACCGAAGTAGAACATCAAACACAAAACACAAAGCTAAAAGAACAGAAGACAGAAGACAGAACACAGAATGCAGAGGACAAGAAACAGGAAACAGAATGCAGTGCCCCTGTTCTGTAGCTAAAAAAATAAATAAATAGGGTGGCGCTACAGAGCGAGGAGCCCCTGGGCCTAGCGCATTTCTCACAACCATCCCTTGTGAGGGAATGGAGGGGACCTACAATTTTCTGCCGGTTCCGAACGGCTAATCGAGAAAGCGCTTTTCATGGCAATGAATACTAACGGAGGACTTGCCAATTCCTCGCGAAAGGCGATACCCGTAGAAAAAACATTTTTGCCTCTGGTGGGATTCGAACTCGAACCTCTGGATTAACAGGCGGACATGCTATCCATCACAGCACGGGTACCAACCACAAGCTATCTCCTCGATAAAAGCCGGCGATAAACGGTGGAAAATGGAACGAAATTTTTAAATATACATAGTTGGATTTCGTTCCGGTTCTCACTGATCGATTTAAAGATGCGATAGTCACAGAACAGGAACACAGGCCGCAAAACACTGAGCATAGAAATAAAGTAACATTAGAGATACGAGAAGCAAAGAGACGTCATCTTGCAGAAAAGTTGAAACTTTCACAACCTGAGACTCGTCAATGAGACATCGGAAATTCCAATTGAAAATGTATTTTTTTCAAATCCAAGTTTTAGTTTCTCACAGGTAAATGAAGCTGACGTTTTAGAAAGCGTCATTAAAGTAAAGTCTAATTCGATTAAAAGTGATGATATTCACTCTGTTTTTGTCAAAGCGATTTTACCTTATATTCTCAAATACATAACACACCTTTACAATACAATCTTATGGACGAATGTATATGTCCATCAGATTGGAAAAAAGCTAAGATTATTCCAATTCCTAAAACTGGAAGCGAGTATCGACCGATCGCGATATTACCATTTCTTTAAAAGTCTTAGAGAGGTTAATGAATTTACGGATAAGAAAATGTCTAACAAATTATAACTTGCTTTGTATCAATCAATCTGGTTTTCGTCCAGGGCACAGCTGCACAGCAACACTTAATAACGTTGTAGAAAGTATTAGACAAGCCGTTGATGGTGACGAAGTAACCTTTTTAGTCCTGCTGGACTTTTCAAAGGCCTTCGACACAGTCACAAAATACTTTTTATTAAATTAATAACACAGTTTAGTTTTTCTACAAATTCGGCTACGCTAGTGAAATCTTACCTGAGTCTGCGATCTTCAGGCAGTTGTTGCCAGTTGCTCTATCTCAAATTTCCTTACAGTGAATAGAGGGGTTCCACAAGGTTCTATTTTACGTTTTATGTATTTTAATGATTTACCATTATGTATGAAAAATTGCCAGTTGAATATGAATGCTGACGATGTTCAGTTGCGCAAAAGTTTTTCTCTGGGAATGGTTGAAAATGGTACTGTTGAAGTCGATGAAGACTTTGCGAATATTTAGTTCTGTTCAGAGAAAAATGGACCCTGTCTCAATTCAGAAAAATCAAAATGCTTGGCCATTGCAAGAAAAACCATAAACACGTCAGGTTTTCCCAAAACACTTTTAAACAGTAAACAAATTGAGTTTAGAAATATTGTTGAATTTTTATTGAATTGAGTTAAGAAATAACTAACATAATAACAACATAAATATGCTAGCCAAAACATTGCTTGTGCCTATAATGCTCTATGGTTGTGAAATCTTTCATAACTGTGACTATGAACACAAGCGAAAACTCAATGTTGCCTTCAATAGCATAGCTAGATATGTTTTTTGGATTAAGAAGATATGATCGTGCTTCTTATTTCTCAAAATCTCTCTATTGCATTAGCTTGGAAAATCATTTCAAGTTTCGGACTCTAATTTTTCTGAATAATATAATACAGACACGTCAACCTCCATACCTTTATAATAAAATACTCCACTCGCAGTCTTCTAGAGCTTTATATCTTGCACCTATACGATACACGTTCTTAATATCTGAACGCCAATTTTTTATAACTGCCATTCGACTGTGGACTGTGGGGTACAGACCCAATCTTTAAGAATGATTAGCTGTATTAAACTCTTTCAATCTAAACTCAAAGTATTTTTAAGTTAACGTAGTGATGATTTCATGTCTTTTTTGTTTATTCTTTTTTTCTTTCTCTATCTGAAAACTTAAATTCTTCTTCCTTTTCTTTTTAATGATTCATTTAATGTTTTGTCTACTATAAACCAAATGAAACACACTTTCACAAATAACTGTTAAGATTGTATTATTTAAAAAGATATTGTATCTTATTGTATATGTCGCGTTATTATTCTCATTTGGCATGTCACCTTCCATATTTGTCCAAATCGTTATTAGTTCAAATCTTTATTATTTTTATTTATGTATTTAAAAATAATTTCAAAATTAGTTTTTTTTTACAATTCAAACGAGGCAGTCTCGATCTGCTCTAATTCCTTTTTTTGTTCTGATTATTTTCTCGCAGTCGATTCTCCCCAGGCTTTGACATAATAAACCCGCCTGCTGTTTATATTGTATACCAAGTATTCAGATCTCCGACATATATATCTCTACCCAAATAAATATATGAAGTATGAAATATGAAATATCGAACAGAGAACAAGCCGTGTTTTGGAACTATAACTTACGACGCCACCATGCAACATTTATCTGCCAAAAGTTGAAATCGACGTATACCTATGAAACGCGTGGAGGTTGCAAATTACAGTGCAGGACAATTTCTAAATTAAGGCAGCATGACTCAACGAAACGCTATAGTAGACGCACTCTACAAACAAATCTATACTTCTGACGAGACTCAAACTCTTGCACATTAGGTTTACTGCTGGAACGATTTGGAGGTTAGAACTCTGAGACCGCAAATCAGAACTCTCGAACAGTTAATAAAGGAAAACATAAAAAATCTATATCTCCTTTCTGGAACAGTAAAATTCGGGTTTTACAGTCCAAGAACTTGAGTATGTTTCCGGAAGCAGATGACGCCATTTTAGATGATGACCACTTTAAAGTGAAAGATGCTCAAGAGAAAATAGAGACAATGAGTGCTGTTCGAGCCAGCATGTAAGATGAACGAGTGCGACATTGAGAACAGAACCTTACTCTGACATTTCTATCTTAGAGACGAGATCTCACATCGACGATCGACTTGAAAATGCAGCCATCGCGGAGCGAAACGGGGATAACACCCTGTTCGTTTCTAATACGAGCCCCGAAGACATACCCAATGTTGTGCTGTGAAATTTGCCTTCGGAAGCGGTGGGCAACTCCACCACGTTCTTTAACAATGCTCTGAATAATGCATATTATCAAAAAAATGCAATGAAAAATGCATATACTATATATATATCACTCATTTCGATATGGAAGGGTTGATACAGGACAGATTGGCCACCACGTCTGCCCCAAGTCCCTGGAGCGACGGCTCCTTTAAAACCAAGGCGGAGGCGTTGAAGAGCTCCTTCGGTTTAGCTAGCTAGCAATTCTCATCAGTTTAACTTCGGACGTACAGTAATGTGTAGAGATTCATATTTTTGTCGCACCAATCGAATGTGAAATGCTTTTATAGACTGCTTTTCCTCGTCGTTATGATTCTCAAAAATTCAAAAGCAAAGTTTACCGGTGTCTCCTATAAAATCCACTCCTACTTTCTTATATGCTGGCACTGTGTTTTATAACATTCTAAGGGTTTTCAGAACCCCTTGACGTGCGCGATAGTTATAAGAAGGGTACGGGCGGCCTCAGATCGTGTTAGCACAGAAACACAGACAAACAGAGTTCAATAGTTTGGGCGGTAAATAATAACAAAGAACAATAGACAGACAGAGTTAGCAAAGATTCCATTCCAGTGGGATTAAGGCTTATATAACTCGGGAATAGTGTAGCATTCTAGCGGTGGAAGAATTTTTGAAATTGGTGCTGTAGTCTCCAAGTTTCCGTTCCTATGGAAATATAGGGATAAAACATTTATAGCCCATGTCCATCCTCAGGTTCAAGGCTATCTCTATACAAAATTTAATTTCAATCGGTGCAGTAATTTGGGCGTTAGATGGAAACATAGAAAGACGGACAGACAGAGCTACTTTCGCATTTAAAATAAAGTAAGGACCGGTTCCCGTGGGAATAGTCGGATGAAATGTAACCTATGTCCTTCTTCAGGTTCTAGATCATCTCTGTATAAGATTTCACTTAAATTGGTTCAGTAGTTTGGGCGGGAGACGGTAACATAGAAAGCCGGACAGACAGAGTAAGGATTGGGATTAGTTTTAGACATTTTTATTAGCAAGGAAATAAACTCAAAGTGAATTGATTAAAAATGAATAAAAATTAAAATGAAGTATGACACGGATCATAGAACACAATACACAAAGGACAGGAACTGAAGCAACAATTTTTCATTTTGGAATGCATTTATCTATACTTTTGCAAAAACATTTCACTGATTTTATTTACATAAATTATAAGCAAATAAACAACTATAAAATTATAAGAATTTATTGATTAAAATAATTCTATGTTATAAAAAACTGAAGGAGATCGGGATGAACTTGAATTGAATATAAGACAACGCAAACGTTAACAGCAAGAAATAGTAAAACAATCCATGTAAACAACAGCAGCAAGTGAATTACCAGTGTTAAGAGACAAATGAACAGGGATATCAGCAATAACAACAGCGCCAAAGCGAAGCTCAAAACCGTATGAAGTTGCTCGAACGGGCTCATCCTGCTACTTAAATCAAAGCGAACTCTGCAATAATTATTATTGCTACATACTACAATAAACAAAACTAATAACTTTTGCGACACCTTCAGGCACGTCATCAATCATCATGAGCAAAAGCTGTCATAGCAACAGCCAGACTACTTTGTTCGATTGTTATTTAGAAAGAGTTTAGGGTGGACAGTGCACTTCCATTTCCCCTAAAAAAAAAAAAAATATCACATCTGTTATCTTGTAACCACCTTTCATAAGCTATAATTCTATTCCAATTACTTCCCCGTGTGACTATAAAAAGTCAACTTCTGCTACCAAACACAAGATTGCGCAATGGGGAATGATAATGAAAGTGGCTTCATAAAGAAAAATCTGTCGGCTCCTGGTCTGCGCCCCACAATCATTGTCTTTAGACTGCAACGACACCAAAATGCAGCATCGTTTCCATTGGAACACGTTCCATAAAATTCATCTGTGCCAGGACAAGCCACATCAAAAAAAACCAAATGACAAAAAAAAAAAAACACAATGAAACTAAGTACGAACAAAGTAGAAGAACAACTTTCGAACGACTTCTGACAAGGGATTTGTTCACCGTTGAACTTTTTAAGACGCCCTATGTTATTTGGTGGCAAAGGGTTACATGTTTTACAAGTGTGTGTGTGTGTTTGCCGGTGCATAGATTCATCCCTCTCCCACAGCGCCACCATACAAAAATCCACATATAAGAAATCTTTAAAGTTCTTGAACTTTAAACTTTTTTTTATTTCTTGTGCTTGGTGAGTAGAGATTTACAACTGCTTCGCTGATGGTGCGTTTTGTCAGTTGTCACGGAGACAAATTTGAAAAGTTACCTATGTTAGCTTCCATACCATGCCAGTTAAGCCAACATACTGATAAAAAGAAAAAGCATTTTACAAGGAGGATATGTGTCGAATTGATAACACACTACACACCTCCAACCAACCTCCACACTGATACACGTCTCGTCATCTTTGCGCTAAATTAAATTCGAAGGAGCGATAACGTCTTTGAAGCCTTTGATATTCAATTTAGGTGTCAAGAATTACAGATTAGGAAAATCCTATGATGAAATAAGTCCTCAGATAGTCGGGATCTGTTGTGGGATTAGATGATGAACGCTGTGGTAAAAGTTAATTAATAACTTTGGCTGTAGCACTCAGCACATATTCGTATACGTGGAGTATAGCAACTCACAATTGAAAAACTTAGTTAATCTATGATGTGAAAGTGAATAGATATCGTTACTCTCGGCACGTATAGGAATATAGAATATTTCTGCGTCTGACAATTGCCTCACTGGGATGTTTGAGGAGCAAAATGATTTTAATTAGTTCAATGACTTTGTGGCGGCTTAATTGGAAAACTAAATTTTAAAGCAGAATGGTTAAAGACTTAAGATTTATAAGCTCAGCTGTGTGAGGGAGCATTTGAAACGGCATTGAAAATTGGAAATCCAAGTCTCTTACAAAATATGATAATATGGCAAAAAGTAGAAGATTGGAAAAACTAAATAAAGCAGCTTTAATATACGAACGGAACTGTTAAACTTTAAGTAGGAGGGGGAGAATAGGCTTAGATCCTTAGAATGAAAATTATTGTCACTTGTAAGCAACGATAAGTTGCATATTTCAGCCACAAAATCTGTAAAAAAAAAAGTTGTCAGAAGGTCGCTCAGGCTCAAGATGCCCAAAGTCATAAGAAAGTGGTTGGTATCATTAAACCACATTACTCGCGATGGCTGATTTTGATCACAGCTTACTCCGTCTACGGAGACATTGATATGAATAGTTTCAAGAGTCCTAAAGGATATAATCGAATCAATTTTGATCATATCGCTTTGGAAGCTAAAGGGTGTTTTTCTTCTTTTTTTTTTTAAGTGTGATTTTCAACACTTTGCACTTTGGAAGAGAAAATTCGGTGCAGTATTGCTGACAAACGGCTCCAAATTTGAAATGAAGTGTCGAAAATTAGGTCTGTAGTTTATTCGATCCAGTTGGGGCGGCAACTTACCCGAAATCCTGTTTAAAGTAAAGTGGCAAACTCCTATCCTTGCAATAAAGTTAAATTAAACTGGAATTCGAAGGAATAATAATAACAAACAATAAAAAATTACAATAGAGGGAATAGACGGAATACGGACATTTTTAAGTAGTTAAACTAATTGTAAATAATTTTTTTTTAATTTTAGTCATATTTTTAATGAAGTTGCCCCTTTCGCCAAAATGGAGGGAGATAGACCATTTTCCTATTGCGATTTTTTTCTTGTCTTACCCAACCTATCCGTACGTAGCGTTTTTTGTTGGGTATTTCAAGGTTTAAGAACAGTTTTATTACTTTTTTGTTAATACTTAAACATTTGAAATACCGAAAATACAAAATCGGAGTAGCACAAAGCGTCGTGTTGACCAGTGTTCTTAGCCATAACTTTAAATTATACACGATTTACTTATTCTTGAAAACCTTTTAAAATAATGGATACAGGGCCTGGAGCTGTATTAACGCACACGTGATCGAGTAATACGTTACTTTTTAGGGAAAAATACTCTTACATTACAAGAGACTATAAACATCTTAAACGAATATAATTGGAAAACATTAAGCAATTTTTTGAATAATATTTACAAGTACAGATTATTATTAATAACAGAATACCACTAAATTAACAAAAATGTTAACTTAAATATCTTTTGTAAATACAATTGTCCTTGTGTATTAAAAATGTTAAAATAAAACCAAAATGTATATTTAAAAAAAAAAAAAAAAAAAAAAAACAATTGTCAATCTGGCTGACGGCATAGCCATAGCTCTCAAATTCAAAATGTTATCTGATATTGTATTGTATGAATGAAAATAAATGAATTACTTACTACTAATACGTTACTGAATTTTGTGTTTTTAGTACCAGAATTTGGCATGTATTCATCAGTATTTGAACAAATTAAAATTGATAGATGAACAGCAGACTGGCTTGGTTAGTAAAGAGCGAATTTTGATACAGGGCCTGGAGCTGGGGCTGAATTACCGCACACGTGATCGAGTAGTACGTTACTCTTTTGTTTTTAAAGTACCGAAATTTAGCATGCTTTTCATCAATATTTGAGCGAATTGAAGTTGATAAATGAACAGCAGACTGGTGTTGTATAATTAAGAGCGAGTTTTGATACAGCGCCTTTAGTAGTACGTTACTGAATTAAGTGATTGTTAGTACCAGAATTTGACGTCTTTTCGTCAATGTTTGAACAAATTAATTTTGTCATATGTGTAGACACTGTCTACAATGTATGATTAATTTTCATACATTTGACAGAACAAAAAATATTGATGTATCAATCGCTTTTTTCTTAAAAGCATCCAAATTATTGGTCTTTGGAATGCTTAACTGAGCTGCCGAATTGCAAGCCGAGATTTTATGAGACTAGAATAGTATGAGAAGAATATCGAAAGACCAAGATGGGAAGGAAATTGGTATTTTAATTTCCATTGAGAATATACATACATTGCATTGATAGAACTTTTGAAAGCGTTTTGAACTCAAATTTTGCCCAAGGAACAAAGAGCATTTAGTAGTCAAATTTTGGTTGAAACTCTCGTGTTATGGAAAAAAATTTTTTTGTCTGCTACATGGATTTCGGTAATAATAAAAACCGTTGGACGTCTGTGGAAAATGCCAATCCTCTCGATTCGCATTAATGCAAAAGAGGTTCCAGAAGCAAAAAGCCCAAATTCTAAAACTCAGCTACAAGCTCTTGAAGACAAAATGAGACACACAAAAATTTGTACGCATTGACTGAAGTTCTGTGAACAAGGATTTCAACGAATGCAGCGTCTAGTCAAATTAAAAAAGGAAAGAATGTACTGGGCTGCTTAAACGAAAAGCATGATTTATGAGCTTGAAACAAAGAGATAACTTTTCGTGTAAGTAAATAACATCAAATAAGAGCTAAAGTTGAGGTTGAACTGTCATTTTATTAAAGAAAATTCATATAATATGCATCTTTTATTTTGCATTTTCCCAAGTACCACATGGAAGACATTCGGCGTTCGGATTGATTTTATAAGTCCTTTGTTTTGTTTTATTAAATATTTTTTGCTCTCAAATCATACAGCAAAAATGATTATAATACAATCTTTCCAACGAAATCTGTGAAACCGAAAATTGTATGTGATGTATGATTTTAAAATTGAAATGTAGCGTTGTATGATCTGTGAAACAGGCACCTGGCGTTTTTGAAAGAAATATAGTACTTTCTACCTCGATCAGTGATGCAGTAATACGACCACTGAATTCCATAACTTTTTAGACTATCGTTCAATAGTCTATCTTTGATTTCATCGTCAATTGATTGTTTCATTTTACTCCGGTTTCCACGATTGATGGATAGCTCTTTAACCATCATCTTTCGATCTTCAGTAACTTCTTCAGACTTATAAACTTCATTTTAGGACATTGAATTTAGACTATAGTAGTCCTAAAAGCTAAGGAATCCAAGCAAAGAGAAAACTGGGAGAAACGATACCGCACCGATAAGTGAGGGAGTGGCTTAAATCTGCAATGCATCCTGTCTTATTGAGTGAGATCCTTTAGAGAGCTATTTGTAACTCTAAGTCTTCTCAGAGTCTACCGTACCCTAGCCTAAACTGGTTGTAATGAGACGTAAGAAATACTCAAAGCAGAAGATAAAGAACACTGTAGGAAACATTTCTGTTCTATTGGAGGTTTTTAAAATACCAGCTGGATGCTGGAGCACTCAGACCTTAATACCAGTCCATTGTACTACCAGATGTATGAAACATGGTAGTTGAAGAAAATCATTTGCAAAAAACAATACATAGATAGATTGAAATAGGGAGTAACTTCCTAGTCATTAAAAGCCGAAAGATTTTCGATAGTTAAACCGAAGAGCTAACCTCATTCTAACACAAAAAGCTTTTCAAAAATAAATCCAGCTCCAAGTTTGGTAGGCTAATACATTTTTACACAAAGCTTCGCTATTAATAAAAAAAATTATAATATTGAACACTCATCGAAGTTTAAACAGCGAACTTGTTTCAGTCAGCATCGTCACACTCTACACCAGAATTAATGATAACGCCGAAAGGAAAAGAGAATTATTATTTATTGAAATCACTAACAGTTCACAGCAGGACGCATTTTTATCGGATCATGCTTCATCTGAGCATTCCACTTGTGTTCAGTTTTTCTCAGCCAACCAGCTCTAAGCTAGGCTATAGGACTCCAACAAACAATCAGCGCCTAGACTTCGCTGCGTCAGCACTTCCTTCAATCGTTTTGCCAGTTTTCATTATTATCCTTTAAAAAAGTTGTAAGTATATTTTGAAAACAAAAAAATGTATCCTTGATCAATTTTCTTTAGAGCATCACCAATAGCCGTGTTTCATAAAAATCGCAGATATTCAAGGGTTCACTGACATATTTTGCACTGATTTTGCACTACTTCTTATGGAACTTGTAGCCCAAAAACTACATATTGAATTTCTTAATGTGGAAGGTGTCATTTTACAGATATAGATAGATAGATAGATAATTCGATTTATTATTTCAGAATAGTATATCTTTTCACATTAATTTTTAACAAAACCGTTTGAGCGTGGCCTAGCCGTCTGCCCGATTGACATCATTTTAAAATAAATTCATATATAATGTATTATATATAATTATATTAGTTTGATAGGAAAACAAGTATAAGAATTTCTATAACTATAGTAGATTTTTTTTTTTTTTTTTACTTTTTTGTATTTAAAAGGCTTCGTTTACTATTTGATTCCGATATGACATCGCAGTTTGGTAGTAATTGTATAATTCTGTGACATTAGTTTCGCAGTTGAGCATTGTGAGTACATCTTCTTCTTCCGATTTATAGTTGCTGTTGAGAAAAACTCTTATAATTTCGCTTAAAATTGGGCATTTACCGATAAAATGAATGACATCCTCCCGTTCTCTTAAGTTGCATAAGCTGCAGAAGATGGGTAGATCATCTCGATGAGGAATATAGTTCAATTCAATTAACTCTCCTCGCATTTTGAAAATTGCTGAAATTAGGTCTTGTTTGTTTTCGATTTTAAAGTAGTTCTGTTCGCATAGATTATAATTAAGACGGTTGTAAATAGATCTATGTACGGAGGATGAAGCTTCGTGCATACAATCCGCTCTGTATTGTTCATCCACCTTCAACACAAGATTTAACAGATCTTCTTTCAAATATTTTCCATTTTCTTCAAGAAATCTTAAGTTGATTTGGCAGTACCTCCCAAGTTCTTCCAACTTTGGATACCAGACGTTCTTTTTCCTTATTGCATCTAAAGCTAAAATTTTGGGTAGCCTTTCGTCTGGCATATCAAGCACCTTTAAAATGTATTCTACATGATATTTCAGGGATTTTGTGAATAGAGGTGAAAGTCCTGTCTCAATATTGATCATATAGTTGGGGCTGTTTTTGGGTAGGCGAAAGCATTTTTTAATGAAGTATCTTTGTAACTTTTCAACCGTTTCATATTTTTCTCCTCCCCACACTTGTGAAGCATACAACAATATTGATTCTGCAACCGCAACAAAAACTTTGTATTTAACACTATGCGATATTGATTTATTTGAAAAACATTTTTTCCATGTAGCGTTAATTGCACTTTTCGCTATGACGAGTTTATTTTTAAGGTGAGGTTCCATACTTAGACTGCTAGAAATAGTAACTCCAAGATATTTATAAGTTTTTACGACTTCTATAGGCTCTCTATTGAAGTACCATTTTTCGTTCCTCGGAGTTCGACCCGACCCTTTTCGAAAAACCATCACCTTAGATTTGGACAAGTTTACAATTCCATAGTTGGCAATATGATTGCAGGCGGTTTATCATCAATTGCAATGTTTGGGGTGAGTAAGAAAACATTACCACATCGTCAGCAAATAAAACCGCTTTGATATTCAAGCCTGAAATTTCGATTCCACCTGGAAGGAAGTCTACAAGGTCATTTATAAACAAATTAAAGAGTTATTAAATGATCAATAACAAAAAAATTTCTGTTATTGTTTTTGTTTTTGTCCTGGAGTTGGAACTTTATTTAAAAAAGTAATCTTAAAAGAAATAAAATTTTTTTGTTATTGATCATTTAGTAACTTAATGCAAAACCAAGCAAACCTTTTGTTTACCTTTTTTAAGTGTCATATGTCTTGCACATTCGCTTAAAAATAAAATTCACTGCATGTGAGTGCAGTGAATTTTATTAGTGTCGGTGTATTCCGAACAAAGTTTGCGTCTTAGAAGGGTACGGCAATCATCTAACTGATGAGCCCAATTGCCGTACCTGGGCGAAACGCAAAATTAGGAGTTGTGGTGATCTTCACGATCAAACACGTCTTTTAAGAAATTTTATTTCTTTTAAGATTCCTTTTTTAAATAAAGTTCCAACTCCAGGACAAAAACAAAAACAATAACAGAAATTTTTTTGTTATTGATCATTTAATAACTTAATGCAAAACCAAGCAAACCTTTTGTTTACCTTTTTTAAGTGTCATATGTCTTGCACATTCGCTTAAAAATAAAATTCACTGCATGTGAGTGCAGTGAATTTTATTAGTGTCGGTGTATTCCGAACAAAGTTTGCGTCTTAGAAGGGTACGGCAATCATCTAACTGATGAGCCCAATTGCCGTACCTGGGCGAAACGCAAAATTAGGAGTTGTGGTGATCTTCACGATCAAACACGTCTTTTAAGAAATTTTATTTCTTTTAAGATTCCTTTTTTAAAATTAAAGAGGCTTGGGCTAAGACTGTATCCCTGCTTAACTCCCATTTGTGTCTCGAACCATTCCGAAGTTTCTGATCCGTTCCAAATAGCTGATTGATTTCCATTGTACATGCTTTCGAGCACTTTTCCAAATTTTTCTGTCATTCCAACGTTGTAGAGTTTGTAGAATAATGCTCTACGATCCGCTGTATCGAAGGCTGCTTTGAAATCGACGAAAAAAGCGTACAATTTCTTCTTTTGGTCGATCAAGTTGCTGGCAATGCTTTGTAAGATGACGATATTGTCCGTGGTCGAATAACCCCTCCTAAATCCTGCTTGAAATTCTCCGAGTAACTTTCTGTTTTGTATCCAACTCGTCATCCGCTCATTTAAAATTGTGGTAAACACTTTATAAAATGCATTAAGAAAGGAGATTCCACGATAATTGCTTGGATCTGTTATATTACCCTTCTTATGTATAGGAAAAACAATGCATTTTTTGAACTGCACTGGAGATTCACCTGTGTTCAAAATAGTATTATAAACCGTTATAAGTTTGTCTATTAACATTTCTGTACCGTATTTTACGAATTCTGTTGGTATTCCATCCGCACCTGCAGCTTTCCCGTCTTTAAGTTTATTCAGAATGTTTCGCATTTCTTCACGACTTATAGGGCAATCCAAAATTTCGTCCTGATATTTAGGCTTTGCGAAGTGAATAGGCGGTGCTAGGTTTTCAGGGTTGAGAAGTTGTTTAAAGTAATCATGCAATAAATCCAAGTTTAATTTTGCGCTTATTTGTAGTTTTCTGCCATTTAGTAGGTTCACTCCTTTTCAAAATTCCTTAGAATCTCTGCAATTAGTAAGCTTGAGAGCTTCTTTTTCCAAATAGCTAATTTTTTTGTCTTTGCATATTCTTTTATACACACAGTTTGCTTCAATGTACATCTTTTGTAAGTATTTACCGCTATATTTTCTAAAGGCTTTTAACCACCCAAAGGATTTTTTGCGAGCCTGCTCACACTCCGCATCATACCATTTTTCCTTTTGTCTAAAAACCTTAGTATCATTATGAGGAGGATATGATGCCTTAATTGCATTTTCAATTTCATCTAGGCCAAATTGACAATCTGTTGAAATGTTTGCTTCCAGATTGGATCTGTATTCTTCACTCTTGTTGTTGTGCCATTTCAGTCTTGGAGGAAAACTTAAATCAATCAACTGTTCCTCTACGATATCTGTTCCAAAGTCAACAGTTATTGGCATGTGATCGGAATATGGAACATTCAGGACTTCGAAATCGGCTACCACTGTAATCCAGTTGCCTCTAACCATGCAGTAATCTATGACTGAAGATCCTTGTTGTCCTATGAAAGTAAACTCTCCTAATTCATCCGAGTCTGTAACGCCATTCAACAACCTAAATCCATAAGAATTACAAAGATCTAACAGCTTCACTCCTCTCGAAATTTTAGTGGTGTCTTTTTAAATTCTACTCCTTCCAGCAAATCTGTTCTCTCTTCCTTCTTCGGCACCTATTCTCGCATTTAAATCACCAATAACCATGACGTTATCGCAGTTATATTGCTCAATCAAATTATAAAGTGTGTTAAAATCTTGGTCCCTGTGGTTGCAATTTATGTATGAAGGTATTATAGTGTATTTTTTATGGTTTATTGTGACATTAACAAAATTAGTTTCCTCTTCAGTTTTAAACTCACATGTTATAATTTTACAGCATTCCAACATAAGTTACCCTTACAAAGAATGATCCTACCAAGCTTGATCGCTTTTACTGAGTTCCAAAAAAAAGTTGAATAGGAAGCGATGTGCCTTGTTCCATTAAATTTAAGGTGGCCAATCCTTAAATTTTTTTGAAATTTACTAAATCGAATTAGTTTATTCCCGATTCTTGTACACCTCTTGAAAAACGTGTCGCTGGTTTGGTGCATGCCAAATGGCCGCCAGTGTTCGAATCACGTAACTTTTAAAATGACTATCGTCCAAAATCTGGGGACTGAAAAAAATTGTTCAAAAATTCGATGAGACACCAAAATGTACACAATCGAACCCAAATACCTACCTTTAATCGTTGAAAGCAGAGCTACATGAAGTAAGCCTTCAAAGATATTGTTGACGATAGACGATTAAACAATTATCCTCCAAAAAGTTACCCAATCCGACTTGGGTTTCCATATTTAGCAAAAACAAAATGCAAAAACGTAAATAAGCACCCATTTAGTCAATTGACTCTGATTAATTCTCACATTCCATTGTCCCAGATGAAGTTATACGATCAACCACCACAAGGAACACCAAATCCAAGCACAGAAACAAAAAACCCACGTCGCCGGTTTGTACTGATTTAATTTATAAATTCGCTGTTAATTGTCTTTCTGCTCCGTCTATACCGCACCGCATTCCAATTACTTACACATAGTTTGAAGTGATTTAAGGATTTAATTAAGTACAACAACGTTAACCATTTCTGGAAAAAGTATTGTTCTTTTGTCCATTCCATTTATTGGATCAGAATCAGGACAATACTCCCTTGTTCCAATAGATAAGATTCAGAGGTAAAACTTTTTGCTTGTGATTTTTGATTGTGATTAAGGAACGACATCCGGTTAAAGAGGCACGGCGGCGATGGGCGGAGCGGCATGGGGTTGATGATAGTGGATAGGCAGGCAGGCAGGCAGACATCAGGCAGGCAAGTAGCCAGGTACACCATTTTGACTGTCAATCGGAGATAAATGTTTTAATTAATCTTAGAGTGCTGACTGTTTTCGATGTCATAGCACTTAATTCTGGTGCCATATTTTAGGGATTGAATGAATTAGAGAGTTTCGTGATTTTTTGTTTTTTCGTGTTTGGCCGTTTTACCAGCATTCGATGAATCATTCAATTTTAGTATCCATTGTTGGACTTTGGGAGACTGTGAAATTTCTGATAAGGAAAAGACTAATTGCTCTTGAGTTGAAAGGAAATGAATGTTGTGGTGGTGGAAAATTCAGTTTTGTTGTAGTTATGGGATGCGAATGAAAATTCTGTCATACGTCAATTTCCATCACCAGTGATAAAAAGTGAGTTTTTGACATAAAATTTGTTATGAGTGGAAATAAGAAATCGAACAAATTAGACACGGACTCTTTGGAAAAATGTGTAGTTAAAGAAAATAATCTGTATGCGCGCCTATTTCAACGTGTTACAGATTTTCTGTAAAAAGTTATTTCATTTCAACAAAAGAAAGAAAAGATCCATTTGTCTACATAAATGAAGCAAAATCGAGTTAGTTGTAGCATTTTTAACTCAAAAACGGCTGGGCCTACTCTAACGATTTCACCTGCCTGCGCGTGTAGTGGGCGGTGTACCCGTAGCCGAACCATAAGTGTGAAGTATTTAAGATGTTCTTAACACATTAAGAAAGAATATCTTATGAACTAGTGGCAAGCTTAAAATAGACAAAAGTTAATTATGTAAAAACAATTCAAAAAATAATTTAATTTAATTACAAATTTATTTTAATTTAGATTTAATTTAAATTTTTAATTAATTCTAATTTTTTTAATAATTTTAAATCTTAATGAAGAGTTAGAAAGGGAGAGAGAAAGAGAAGGAGAGAGAGAGAAAAAAAGAAAGAGTGCTGGTAATGTTTGATGAGTTCTTTGCGTAAAAGAACTGTCACGTTAACTTCTTATTCGCCTCGGTAAGGAATTCCACAGGCGTATAGCATTGACGAAAATTTGCCGTTCTGACGACAAACAAGAAAGTCGAGGAAGTATAATTTGTTCCGATCTGTTAGATGAGGATCTGTGAATTTTTTCAAAGAGGTAGCAAGGCTGATGAGTTAGAATAGCATTATAAAGCAAAATTAAAGTTTTGTATCGCAATAAATTGTCAAAGGTCATATTACATATACTTTTTGAGAAGAGAGATATATGATCGTATCTTTCTAAGCAGTATACATAACGTGCAACATTATTATAAACGACGTTTAATTTACGTTTGCTGACAGCATCACAGTTGGCAAATATCTCACAACCGGAATAATAAGTGTTTTAGCTAGCATAAGTCGAGTTTTAAGGGGTGTAAAATAAATATTGTGATGAATGAAGTTGATGGAGATTTCCGTATGCTTTACCAACAACTTGATTAACGTGGGAATCCCAGCTAAGATTAATATTAAAAGTGATTCCCAAATTTTTTGCAGTTTAAACGAAATCAAATGCATAGTCATTCAGCAACAATGTGGGAAAATATGAGAGGTAGAGTGTTTTTTTTACTAATAACTATTCATTTAGACTTGATTGGGTTTAAAAACAAACTATTTTTGGATGACCAGGAAAAGATATTTTGTAAGTCAATGTTAATAGAAGCTGCAGAGTCTTCGATCATACCCATCAGGGGACAACTTTTGTATAGCTGAACATCATCAGCGTACATATGAACAGATGATGTCGTGATTTGCTTGGGAAGTTCATTAATATATAGAGAGAAAAGAAGAGGTCCCAGGATTGAGCCTTGTGGAACACCTCGATTCGTGGATAGAAAGCTGGAATATTTATCCGCTGCAAAGACAGTCAGCTTTCTAATACTTAAGTATGATTGTAAAAGATCGATTGAGGAGTTAGAGAACTTGTCTATCGTGAGCAGTTTTTTGCACAAGATGAGAGAGAGAGAATGTTTTATTGTGTCGAACGCTTTGGAGAAGTCGAGCAGCACAAGAAATGTGACGTGGTCCTTATCAAGAGCCTGCCTTATATCTTCTACGACATTTGTAAGAGCTGTAAGGCAACTGTGTTTAGGTCGAAAGCCCGACTGAACAGGCGATAGAATGTGTTGTGTACGCAGATGAGAGCTTATTTGTTTTTGCATTATTTTTTCAAATGCTTTCGATAAGAACGACAACACAAAAATGGGCCTGAAATCATTACCAACGCGACTCTTAAGAATAGGGATTAGTTTCGATAACTTCCATTGGCAAGTTTGAGCCTTTGTGAATCCCCTTTATGAAAAGGAATGATAAAAGCACCTTCCTTATGGAGAGGGATGATAAAAGAGAAGTGATATCCTTCAATTTTGTGTAGCTACTGTTCGAATATCAAACCTATTTCCTGCATAATCGTGACACGTAAGTGCCAGCGTTATTAATATATAATATAGTTAAAGTGTTCGTTTTTCAAACTTAAGTTACATAATTGCCACTGGTTTGATATTGCAACAAGTCCAGACATGGACTTAAAAACCAAAAATATGAGTTTTTCCATATCCCTATTGCTTATTGTTTATTACCTTATTACAATCTTAAGAAAAGTTAGCACGTTTAAGTGCTCACCCATAACAATAGAGCGAGCAAATGCCATGGATATTCAAAACCACAATATCACAAGCAAAGCACCGCCAGCCTATCTGTGTAAAATGAAAGCCCATCCACAAAAAACGAAAAGAAAAATATTCAGGTAACTGCGATTACACCTAAGATGCCAAATTTATCCCAATTAACCTAAAGACCTTGTAATCCTATGAGATTTTCTATTTAACTTTTCCCATAAAAAAGCGAGCACAGGACGGACAAAGAAAAACCCGAAAATACACATTTTACACCATTCAAGTCGGTAAGCAGTTTTTTCCCCTCTTCTTTTTCTTTTTTGACTGATAATGGCAGCGGCGGTGGCGTATTCTGGAGTATTGGCATGTTTTCTAAGGGTTATGCCTCAACTTGAAAGCCAGCAGCAGCAGAATAAGTGGATGTTTTTCGGTAGTGAAGGCATAATAATATTTAAAAGTTTAATTCCACAACCAGATTAGGAATACACAAAAGAGAAAAAATTGGAAAAACGAAAAAATACCCTCAAACATTGTAATGATATTATTTGGTGTCAAGGCGGAATTTATTTGGTTTTTGAATTTTTCAGTTTTCATATTCGAATAGCTTTTATGTATGGCAAGTGGTGCCCAAATAGCCATTTTGTGGCATTGTTTCTTTGGATAATTTAGTTTTATTGTTTTTATTGCTGGAATTAGCATAGAATGGCGATTAGGATTTGAGTACTGTGTAAGGGCGTTGTGTTTTTCTTTCTCCTGTTTTCTTTTTGTGCCGGTTAGTTGGACAAATTGAGTTGGAAGCATGTTTATTTTGTCGGTGTGTTAGCGGGAAATCATTCCAAATCCGATTAGGTAAATGAGGAATCAAACTGCGCCGAACTTATCGCAGAACAAGATATTATCCTAGGTGACGCTTTAGTGAGCAGTTAATGTTCTTCATCAAGACGAACCATTATTTTTTTTCCTTGAATAGGCGAAATGTTTCTCTTGTTGTAGTCGTGGCCAATTTCACTAACTCCGGTCATAAAAATTTGAAAAACTGATTTGCTTAAGTTCAATCAAAGCAGCTTTTGAATTTGTTTTCTGTTTAATTTCGATTTTCTCAAAACAGACTTTGATTTCAGAATGGCTTTACCTTCTTTGAGATTTATTCTAAGAAAAACCCCAGAGCAATTCGTGAGAAAGGAGCTCATTCATACTTTGAACAAAATTGGAAACCGAGAAGTAGTGGGCTATGGTTTGAATGGCACAGCTTGCTACGTTGACCAAGTGAGTTTACCTTTCCCAGCTGTCCGATTCAGAGAACCAAGTGCAGAGTCAATTTGTTTGAACGCCAAAGAACAACTCAATTGGAAAAAATTAACGATTCAGGAAAAGAGAGCGTTGTATCGTCATTCGTTTTGTCAAACCTTCAGTGAGATGAAAGCTGGGGATGGGGAATGGAAGCTACACACTGGAATACTGTTTTTAGTCCTTTCGCTTGGTATATGGGTGTCCATTTTAAACCACAAATATGGTAGGTAGAATATTGGCAAAGACGGGAAGATTACTTTATGTTGATAATTTTTGTAGTATACGATGAACTGCCAGTGACTTTTGATGAAGAGCACCAAAAGGCGCAGCTGAAGCGTATGCTGATACTGAAAGTGAATCCGATTCATGGCATATCGTCCAAATGGGATTATGAGAACAACAAATGGAAGTGATTATGATGTTTGGTGATATAATAAAATTCATCACATAAAACACCGAATTGAATTTTAATTATTTGGGAAAGTAAAAAGTTGGTTCAGTGGAAAAGCAGATGCTTAATAAGGCACAAACTCTGCAATACCAAAACACGCTATTAAAGTTTAATTTCGACACAATTCATTCATTCAAATTTCTCTTACCATTTTTCGACTGGCCGGAAAGAAGCTTCTGAGGGACTTGAGAGCACCATCAAACCATACAATTGGTGCAAAAAGATCGTTTCAGTCCTGGTAACTGATAGTCGCTTTTCGATTCTTTAGCTAGAATACACTCAACTCAAAAAGTGTATACAACTCAAATTTCGATGGGAGAAGTCTCCTTCAATGAATATGAGTATTTTTTATGAGCCATATGCATTAAGTTTTTCACTCACACAATCACAATAATCAAGAGCAGAGATAACTCTGTCCTTCATTCTTTTTAAAACGAGTGCTTCACAAGTAAAATCAATTATAATTGGAAAGCGATAAATGACATCTAGTTCTTTATTTTGAATGAAATTTCGTGCACAAGATGACTCAGTTAACCACTCCATGATCGTAAAGAGTTCCTTGTTGCAGTTCAAAACCCATGTATGTAATTAAATACACTGGTGCTTTTAATGAGTAGACTGCGGGCCCAGATTGTGTGACTCAGGGAACGATTATCGTTCAATAGCCTATCGCCAACCATGATTGTGATCAACAGACTTTTCACGTAACTTTACCGTCAGAGAATTAAGAATTTTTGCTTCGCTACGTTTTCAAAAATATTGGTGTCCGTTTCGGTCTTTGAAATAAGTTTTGTCAGTACCTACGTGATCAGATTTTAAAGCGTTTGTCTTCTTAAAGATCACTCGATTCGGGTCCTGAGGCTTTGCCGAAATGATTTCAATTGTCCTGTCCATTTATTAAGTGAATTTGTAATTGCATTTGATTGTTTTCATTCTATTAATGTTCATTTTTATTTAATTTAAATTTTACTTTGTTATATTTTGTAATGTTTTTTATTTTTCCTTGTATACGTTCTCTTTGTGCTTGTGGCGTTATTAACTAACCATTAACACTTGCATTAATGATGAAGAGCGTAGAAAAGTGTGTACAAATGAGCGTGCTCTAAGTTTAGTACCACTGAGATGCAAAGAAAATCAAAAATTTTTTTGGCAGTCAACAAGTACGTTTAGACAAGTAAGGAAGGTTGGACTCGCTTTTCAGCTAGTTCTGATTACATCCTACGATCTATTAAAACTTGCTTACTTACTTAGGTGGGCATTACAGTTCGGGGTGGGCTTGGGCCTCAACCAACATCCTTCTGTAATGACTTCGATTTCGAGTGAGCTCTCTCCACTTTTGCACTCTTAGACGGTAGAGGTCTTCATCCACTTGATTGTGCCACCTAAGACGAGGTCTTCCAGTTCCGCGATTTCCCTGCAATGTGCTTTCGAAAACCCGACGAGCCGGAGCGTTTGGGTCCATCCGCTCTACATGGCCCAACCATCGTAGCCTCGCGATGCGTACTCTTCTGGCTATGCCCATGTCGCGGTACACCTCATAAAGCTCGTTGATGTATCTTCTTCTCCACACATTGTCTTCGCATACGGGACCAAAGATCATTCGGAGAATTTTTCTTTCGAAACGACCAAGGGTTTCCTCATCCGCTATCGATAAGGTTCATGCTTCCGCGCCGTAAAGCTGGACAGGGATGATGAAGGGTCTTATACAAGGTTACCTTGGTTTTTCTGGAGAGGGTTTTGTTTCTCAATTGCCTTCTTAACCCAAAGAAGCAACGGTTGGCAAGAGTTATTCTCTGTGTGATCTCCGCACTGATGTTGTTTTCCGTGTCTATAGCGGATCCTAGGTAGACGAAGTCCTGCACTACCTCGAAGTTATGTCTGTCTATTGTGACGTTTTGTCCAATTCGTCGATGTTCTGTGTCCTTGTTTGATGACAACATATACTTTGTTTTGCCCTCATTAACCATCACACCCATTTTTGCCGCTTCTGATTGATATGGGGATCGCCATGTACCTTCATGAATTTTGAGATGCGGGATGCGTGTACTACTTACAACAAGATTTAGCCCCGCAGCAAAATCGATTAGCCTCAGTCCGTTTTCGGAGGTTTTTTCAAGGAGGCTATGTTTACCAATTGTAATTCCAAAGATCCTCCTTCCTAGTTTTGCGTTAAAATCGCCAAGAACGATCTATTAAAACGTGTCGCACTATTGTTGTATAAGATAAGCTTATTAGCTATCATAGGTCAACGTTAAAAATCACAGTTTTGTTCATACTCTTACAACTGAATATAAAGGGTGGCTAAGTTACATGTCTCATTTCATGGTTTTATTAGTAAAAGCAAACATTCTCATTGATTATGAAGCACAACGTGGCAGCTGCAGCACATTTAGTCACTTCAAGATGTTTGCGCATATTATATCCTATGCTGCAGCTCACGCAATGCTTGGTCGATATTGGCCTTAAGTGCTTGAAATGTTTTCGGATTGTTGGCATAACATCGGTATTTCACGATTCTCCAGAAAAAGGTTTCAAAGGAGTCAAATCGCAGCTCCGTGGATACCAATTAACATTGCTAAAATGACTGATGGTCCGCGATGACATGATGCAACATCCTTCATGAGTCACCAGTCGTCCAAGTTTATGTCGTCAATTTCGGTAAATAATAGTCGGATAACTTGGCCCCTTAAAGTTCACCGTTGATCCAAACCTTGTTCCCAACCTTATTTTGGAGGACTAACTGTCACTCTAGGTGAATGTATTAGCTACTTGACATTAAACGATCGTGTTCTCCGGGCCCAGATGTGGCAATGATGATGATTCGCCCAAAATCGTGGTCCAATTCAAGCTGCTGTAAGACGTAAGCTGCGAAGCAATAACGAAGCAGACGGAGACGGACTTGCGCCTTATATGAGTGAATTAGACTTTCGAAGTGATTAATCCAAGTTCTTTGTGAAGAATTCTTCTCTTTTTAAAGTGTGGAATGTTGAGCTGCTAAATCGGACTGATGTTTGTCGATTTATTCTTACACTCTACTCTCGGCCACACCCTGAGTGTTGTCCACGAGCATACCATCCTCACGAACTATTTGCACAAGCCTGTTTACAACAGACGTGGTATGTGCTTCATAAAGGCCAAAACTTCTTTTCAAAAAAATGTGCTTCACTGCACTCACTTTGGAAATAAGTTCTCAGTCTCCCTAAGCTTCTCCAGTATAAAGTGACTCATTTCATTTAGCGTAGGTTCAATGCTAGGTTTGTTCGTTGAAGTCCTGTACTCGCAATGTGATCTTCACTAAGCGTTATTTTAAAAATTTCAACTTACCCAAATAGGATGGATTTTGAATCCTGGGTTTGCCTTCAAATTACCCTAGATTAGCATTCACTTTATGCTGGGGCGAGCTCAGGTAACGAACAGGGCTGTCTAGTGGCATAATTATGTTTTTCAGTAGATGATACTTTATTTTTAAGAAACAGACAACCCAGGCTTTTAAAAAACTTATAGGGTGGTGAAGAAAACTTGGGTAAGCCATTAGCGGAGTTCGCACTTTACAATTAGTTGGACAGACTTTGGTTTGAACGACCAATATTGGATAATGGGATCTTCAGACCACCGCACCGCTTGTCCAACTTGTTGGATGGTTTTTAAACATTTTTGAATATTTTGGAGTTGGACGAAGCGGAGAAATATGTCTGTTGGACGACAAGTCTGATAACGGAAACTATATCTTACCACAAGACATTTACAAACGAAGTCTGTCCAACTAATTGTACACTGTGAACTCCGCTATAGGTATAGTTCAACAATGAGCCTACTGCCTTTTGTCAAGATTTCGACAGTGTAAAAATGCCAATTGAAAGATCGCGTTAGTGTGGGAGAACCTTAAAACACGTTTCACGTTCTTATACAAAGTAGATTTGGTATGGAATGACACAGTGCTGCTTTGCCAGCAGTTTCCTTCAGGTGCTTGGCAGTTGCAACAACAAACAGTGGCGGGCAGCCTAACCACACCACATCGACAGTTACTCACCAACTTCTAACAGCAGTTCCTAAAAGAAAACCATCGAGCTGTGGCTACTGAACTGAACGTTTACCTTGTCCAGCCACTGCTATTACTCGCCGTCGGATAGGTAGAGTGTGGTGAAGTATTCGTTCACAACTGATCAAAGGTTGATAGTGCCCACTGGATTTCACGACTGACAACCAGCCCTACGTTTCCTCTAGCAATTTATTCTTCTCGACAGTCAAACCAACTGTTGGTCAAAGCGTTTATTGACAGTTTATTAACCAAATGCAGCAAACGTAAAATGGCATTGGCAAACTATAAAGCCAATTTTAGTTCTTCTTGCCTCACCTCCCGAGTCAATGAATAATATTGACCTAGCCGGACAATAAATTCCTTCTTCAATGAATTTGCTAAGCCCTCCGTCGAATATCGACTTCAAATTGCATTGAGACATATTTGCTAGAATTCATAATTTACAACAACTTCCCTTGAAGGCTTAACTCTCGAAATCAATTTGTTTTCGATGAAAACTTTTGATAAAGAACCTGCGAACAACAAAAATCGGCAGTGTGCGCAGAGACAAGTGTGTGCTATGCCTAGCCCTTTAAACGTATCAACCAAACTTGATTGGTCATCACTCAATTCTGTTGTCAATCAAGATAAGACCTTTTTATACACACCCCGTTTTATCCGTCATCCCATTAACAGATACTAAATACTCACTCCGTTAATGTGTCACTTCGATCCCCACAAATCCGAATTCCACCCAATAAACATTATAGGTATCTGTAATTTCATTTACACACTTAACTAAATCCACAGAGAAACGAACAGAAATGTTAACAACAATTGTCAAAGGCATGAGTTGTAATGCTTTGCGTGACCAAAAGTATTCCTCTCCCCAATGCCAACGCCAGCTCCAAAGTGCCAAGCCGTCCAATAAAATTTCGGTGGATTTCCTTCAAGAAATCACTACTTTTGCGTAAATATTTGACAAAGAACTTTCTCTACTTGCTAACATAGTGATATCAGTGTAGCAGCAATATACTTAAGGCTAAACAAAAGTCCCCACTGGGATGCGGACGGAATGGTGACCCAAACTTTCTATACCACCATAACCGCCAGCCATATAGAAAACTTTCCCCATTGAAACTTCATCCTCGTTTGCGCTCAATCGTCTTGAGTCCATGGATGAGTAAATATTTGAAAATTAATAAATGAAATTTTCCACCAAACAAGCGAACTATACGAGCAAGGAAAACAACAAGAAGAAAAGGATCTAAACAAAGCTCTCTACGTAGTGGCGTGGTGGCGGAGGCGGGCGTGGAGTGACGCAGTGGCGGCAAAGAGAAAAAGTTCCTATCTAAAGAAAAATATAGAAAAACATAAACAGAAACAAAAACATTCACAACCTCGCAGGGCTTCACGGAACACAATTCAGATGCGAATTAACAGATTTATTCGATTCGATACAATTTTCCAATCCGAGTGGGACAAAGGGAAGTTCTAAATGGATTTGGAGACATGGGCGTAGTGTGCTGATTTTTGGCAAGGCGCTTTCCTAGAATAGGAAAGGAATGAACAAAAAAGTGTTTTTTCGAGAGCTGGCAAACCTGGCCATCTTAAGGGACTGATTGCACACTCTCAAAATTTGATCTAAAATGTTTCAAGGTACAAGTTTACACTCATACGTACTTGTGACTTTCAAATAGCGTAACTTGTTCTTTGACAGTCACACGTACGCTATTTGACAATCAGAAACGAGTACGCACTCCTTGATGCTGCCCACAAAGCTGTTCAGTCGATTATTAGCAACACAGTTTGTTTTAAAGAAAGTTCCTTTGCTACTCAAACTGCATGAATACGTTCCTGTACTCTGCGGTTATGACATGACCTATACCGTCATTCCAATATATCCTCCCCTCTTTATATACAAACATATATATACGTGGTGGGAATACTTATAAGGTGTTTGAAATGAAGAGTAGCTTCATCGAGGAGAGAGAAAAGTTTTTTAGGATACTTACCACAAGGACCGCCAACTGTGTGGTGCACTGGATACGATATCCTGCAAAGTTTTTGGCAAATCTCAGCAGGGATGGTATTAGGAGTGTATGTGTGTTCGAATCTAATTGAGTTAGGGCCTAATGAAAATCAAATAAGGCCAAAAGGAACTGGCATAGCTTCCATCAACTCACTACATAGCTGCTATCTTACACAACTCAATTATTTCTTGTTTTCAAGTATTTTCGACCATGTTCGTTAAATTCTTTTTCATTCATGAATTCATGAATGGATATTGTGTGGGAGGAGATTTGTATTGACTGCATGAAATGTGTCTCCTCGTAATTTTTTTTTTTTTATTCTTCTTTTAATGAAGACTGGTGCAATGAGTGGTTGTTTTGTCTGCACTCATTTTCAATTGTTTTTCAACGATGGGTTTTTCTTTTTTGAGGATAAGCGCCAGAACATAGCATTGCAAAAGCACAAGGATTTGTATGAAATATTCAAGAAAGGTGCAGTTTAGAAAATCTTTTTTCTTAAATTTGACAAAAATTGTTAAAAGAATTTTTCTGGTTGTTGGTGATTGCTGATATTTTAGTTCATGAGCTACTCATCACATTTGCTGCGATTGTAACAAAAATTTGATTACAAGACACTTAAAGCTATGCAATTTTCTATGAAAATTGACATGTACTTGTACATGTCACCAGAATTGGTGCAGCCCCTCGAATTAGATAAAAATAACCGCCAGCGATTGATGGCCATTATCTGCAATATTCAAACAACTTTCCATGGTCCATTTCCTTCTACGGTTATTAAAAGAAATTGTACCTACATACATAGGAATCCTAGCTTCTGTTATCGCCTAGTCACTACCTCACTCATCAGTAATTTACGAGTATTCGGCTTAGTTTTTCAGGACGACTCATGTTGAGCTTTAGATTTCTTACGATTTTATTATTTGCTAGCTAGACCCTTCTGCAAGCAACTCTTTCGTCACATGCATATCAATTCAAGAGCTTCGTGTGTTTTCTGTTCGAGGTTTCAAATACCAACAGAAAACGAAAAATGTTTTTTCACAGGAGGAGTTGGCAAATCCTTCGATAGTAATTGCCATGAAAAGTGCTTTCTCGAATAGACCCTAGGAATCGACAAAATGTTATCCATTCGCAATAGGTATGGTTGTGAGAAATGCCTTAAGTTTCGGGGTCTCGCCGCTCTTTTATGCCGCCCTATTTTTTTTTCAATTTATTTAATGTGTGGTCTCAAGTCCAAGTTACAAAGTTTCAAGCTCAACTTTAAGAGCCAACAATTTTGGTCTAAAAAATAAAACAAAACAATAACCAAATCGCTTTGTTCGATTCAAAAATCTATTCGCTATCTAGTCCTTGTTATGTCTCAAAGTTGTCCGTATTCGGGCGTTTTTTTTCTTCTTCTCCTTCAACACTTTCTTTTAAAAAATATTGTATAACCATTAGTTGTCGGAAAGTCCACAAAAGATTAAATTAAAAAAAAAAATTAATATCAGGATTCAATCAAGTCTCACAAATCCACTATCGAGAGCTGTGTTTATAGACTACACTATTCCGAGAAATTTTAAGGGGCTATACCAGTGTAAACCATGAGATTTTCGAGAATTTTTTAAAGAAAGAACTGGATAGAATGTTCTGAAAAATTTTTTTTTGTGAAGATAACATTGTATATTTTCAGCTATGTTTTATGATTTTTTTTTTTACAAAAATATTAAATAATATTAACGTGCTGTTTTCGGAGGAGTCAAAAAAGTTAACCAACTGCTGACGGCTTAATGAGTAGCTTTAACAAAAAAGAAATTAAAAAATGTCATTAAAGTAGAAAGTATTAACTTAAAAACGACCAGCGGTTGAAACTTATCTGAACTTAACAAAACGGGGTAGTTTCTTGGGGTATAAAAAGGTCGTTTTTTAAATGCCATATTGACAATTTTCAGCCAATCAAAGCGATCGTAGGCCATTGTCTAGTAAATATGTTTAAGAATACTCAATACCTTGAGTTTTAATTTCAACAATTTGGAAAAATGTCGTTTCGAGGAGAACGCTTTTAAAGTTTCATCTACAGCGCCTTATACATGCCTCTTTAGAACGCTGCATTTCTCAACACAGGAGGATCAAACGATAATGGATACAATTTATTTAGGTTTCTATTTTCTTAATCTGTTGCTGGTAAAAGAAGGCAACGTTTTGTTGTGAAAAAGCAACAGAAAAAGAAATACCTATATGAAGCCTTTTAGAAGTTTTTTAAGTGATTTGTAATCAGATGAGCGATAATATGTCTGACACTCGTAAGAACTACAAAAAAAAGTTCGAAATGATGGCTGCATTTGAATACGCTTTTTTTAACATTTTTATCCACATTTTACCACACGTTTTGTTCTAGTGTTTTAAAAACAACTTACTTTTGAAAGAAAACTCTCCCCGTGAGAGAGTAAACAACTTCCCCATGCTGCACATTTTAGCCCAAGAAATTTCTATGGGTCGAAATGTGTGAACACTTTTTTTGACATTTCAAAATCATTTGACACTATGAAAGTTTCTTTTATGATGTGGAAAGCCAATATTTTGTTATTTAATTAAAGTTTGCAGAATTTTTTTGTGTATTTTATGTTTTAGCCTTGCTCGCTTTCGGCGGGAGTAATTAATAAATAAACACCAGTGAACGCACCAAACCGAAACGCCGAAGATGTTCGAGTCGACTTTAGGGGGTTCGGCTAGTTACTCATTTTTAAAAAATCGATTTTTTTTTTTATTTTTCGATAGTTAAACATCTCGAAAAGATGTCCTTAAATATTGGAATTATCACTTGGATATTTTTGAAATGGCAGAGTATAGAAGAGAAGCATCTCGGGGGCTCGAACTCCTGCTCTGAAAACTTTAAAAGCGTTTTTCTCTAAACTGCATTTTTCAAATTTGCCGCAGCTGCTGTAACTCACGCAAATATTAACGAATCGTCTTGTAATCTTAACTGCATACTCTCCATATGTTTTTACATACAGCCATCTACAACTTTTACAATTAGATGAAAATTGTAAATTTGGCAGCAATCCAAAGGCGATTTTTTTGGCGAAATTTGGACTTCTTTTTTTAAATTGCTGCCATTTTGTCAATTTTCAATTTTTCACTGTAATTATAGATGGCTGTATGGAAAAATGATTCTACTTTAACGCCATTTTTTTATTTTCTTGTTACAGGTACCAGAAAAATTTAAAAAAATGCGGCAAATTGACGTCTTTTAATTTCAAGGAGTTCAAGAAATGGTCCATATCTCTCTTGGATTTCAATATTTTAACATTTATATATATTATAATTTACATTTATATATAATACTAGCTTTGCCCGCGATTTCGTCCGCGTGGAATAATGACTTTCGGCAGCATTTTTTTTTATTTTAGTAAACTATTGTTATATCATTTTATTTTAGTACATTTTTGCACACGACGTTCTTACTTTTTCCATCTTTTGTCAAATAAAAAGGTTTTGCGAGTTTGATACACTCTTTTAAACTGAAATCCCTAGTGGGAATTAAAAAAATACGGGGAATCAATAGTTTTCTAATTTCGCTGTTCCAGTTATTATTAAAACTTTTATAATGCCGCATCCCAGATGTGTAGTTTGTAGCTGTGTCTAGATTACTCATTATTGGCACTGGAACACCAACTTCCAGCCACTCCTGATAGTTCTAATTAATTGGGAACTCTATAGGGTTTGATGTTACTTGCTCAGTGTCCATAATATTGTCTACTGATAGACATTGTACAAAATCCCCCAATACGTCAAACATAATTTATTAGTTTATATGGTTAACTATCTCATTAGTCGGCGCCGAAATCGACTTTTCACACAGTCATTACCGATTGCCAATATTTATTTGAAGATCGACCATTTGACAGAAATCACCTCACGGTGAAAAAACTTTTGAAATCGATCCAGTAGTTTCAAGGTACGTTGCCGTTCCCGTAGGAATATTGGGATGAAAAATACAGCCCATGTCCTTTTTCAGGCTCAAGACTATCTCTGCACCAAAATTCATACAAATATGTTCAATAGTTTGGGCGGTAGATGATGTTCAGTTCAGTATTTTCTAGGTTCCCGTTTACGTTTGCGTTCTTGTGGGAATATAGGGATAATATATATAGCCTATATGTCCATCTTCAGGCTCAAGACTATATCTCTGTACCAAAATTCATATAAATAAGTTTAAAAATAGACAGACAGAATTATGATATAAGTAAAGACTCCCATTCCCGTGGGAATATGGTGACTACTTGATATGAGGATAACTTACAGTTTATGTTACTAAGGGATAGTGTATCATTCTAACGGTGGAAGAATTTTTGAAATCGGTGCAATAGTGTCAAAGTTCCCGTGTGCGTTCTCGTTCCCGTGGTAATATAGGGATAACAAATACAGCCTATGTCCTTTCTCAGTTTATAGACTATCTCTGTACAAAATTTCATTTAAATCTGTTCATTAGTTTGGGCGGGAGATGGTTACATAGAAAGGCGAACAGACAGAGCTACTTTTGCAATTATAATATTAGTGATGACTGGTTTCCGTGGGAATATTCGAATGAAATGTAGCCTATGTCCTTCTTCAGGTTCTAGATCATCTGTGTATCATATTTCATTTAAATCGGTTCTGTAGCTTGGGCGATAGATGGTAACATAGAAAAAAAAACAGACAGAGCTTCTTTCGGACTTATTATATTAGTAAGGACTCCGGTTCCCGTAGGAATATGGGGATGAATTAATTTTTAAGTTACTCGGGGATAATGTAGCATTCTAGTGGTGGAAGAATTTTTGAAATCTGTGCTGTAACTTCTAAGTTCCCGTATACGTTCCCGTTCCCGTGGGAATTTAGGGATATCATATTTAGCCTATGTCCTTCCTCAGGCTCGAGACTGTCTCTGTACAAAATTTCATTTCAATCAGTTTAGTAGTTTGGGCGGGAGACGGTAACATAGAAAGTCGGACAGACAGAGTGACTTTCACATTTATAATATTAGTAAGGATAATTTACATGAATATATGTATAATAAACTCCTTAGATTACAGAATATTTGATGCTATGGTTTTTCTTCCCGCCTTTAAAAAATCACTTCCATTTGAGCTCGAGAAACTTGCCGAGCCCCTTAAATAATTCTGAATTGTGAGTTCAAATTTGACGTTTAAATGTGTGTAGCTTTAGCGTGTTAACAATGCGTTCGAGAAGTCCAGAGTTCAGATAAATTTTACCCCTACTCCTTAAAATTTTGCTGACGGCCGATTTTGAAGCACAGTGTACTCAAACGCAGATGATATAAAGTTGATATAATTTTGATCGCATCTCAACATAACTTTTAGAAAACTTTTGACAATGCTGATCACAAGATTCTGCTTGATCAGTTAAAAAAAGTTAGTTTTTGGACGTAGATATTTGCTTTTAGCCAGCTTTCAACCTAAAAAAATAGATTTCAATATGTCTGCACTGATTCTGATGTTTCCCATTTTGTGACAGTTCTAAGCGGTGTACCTCAAGGATCCAACTAATGTCTGCTTCTGCGTACAGTGTGTATGAATGACTTACTAAATGTGTGCTGTGATAACACAATGTATCCTTACGAAGATGATGCACTGATAAGGCTTTCAAGATCAATTGAATTAGAAAAAGACTGCAAGGTGAGGACAAAAAAGGCTTACAGCATATTGACGATGCCAACTGTGCCTGAATTGAATGCGACGTAAACTTAAAAAACAAATCATTTCTAAGAACTGTGTTTGAAGTCTTAGCATACCCGTATCATGTTCGAAAAGTTATCATCAACATCAGCTAATTTCCAATTACTGACAACAGCCCCGATGCATATTTTTTCGGAGACATGCATTCAACTCATCAGAAAGTTTTGTTTCTTTACTTTGTAAACTTCGTAAAGACGAAATTACAATAAAAATATTGCAGTCAATAAGCCAATGTAGGTAGTACTCAGAAAACGTATTTTCCTTAATAATGTCTTTTAAAATCATCAGTTAACTTATTTGTGTAGTTGGAAGATTATTGTTTGCTAATTCACTTCAACAAAAAACGAACCAGTGGATATTCCTTATTAGATTACCTACATACTTCAATAGCAAAGAATATGGAGTACACTTCCTGTACCTACCTATTGTTATTTTTATATCGTAGCCTTTAAATCCCGAAAAGTGGTGAATTCTCTTTTTTTTTTTTGTTAGAGTGTTTTCTCTTGAGTTTACAAGCTTTATAAGCATTGAATTCAATTAAAAGAATTATGAATTCCATCATTTTCATACTGTCGAGGTATAAATGAAAGGAATCTTTTGGGGTATTCACTCCTAAACCACTTTCATACTTAGGTTCAGCCTGAACTTGGGCCTCAACCAGAATCTAATACCAAAAATTTAGATTCCGGTTGAGCTTCCTTTAGTTTTGAACTCTACGGTAGTTAAGGTCCTCTTCCACTTGATTGTGTATTGTGCAACTTAACCTATAAGGGCTTCCCTTTCTGCGATTTCCCAGCAATGTACTTTTGAAAACCCGTCAAGCCGGAGCGTTGGCGTTCACCGCTCTCCATGTCCCAACGATGCGTACTCTTCTAGATATATGCCAATTTCGCGGTACAGCTAATACAGTTCTTTACTTTCACATACGAGACCAAAGCTCATTCGGAGCATTATTCTTTCCAAAAAACCAAAGGATTACAGATGGTCCTTATCTAAGGCGGATGAGCGCTTTAGATAAGGTACACTTTTCCGTGTCGATATATTCACCTCTAAAGAAAAGAAACCATTGGAAAATTAATGCAATGGAGAAAGAACAAAAAAAAAACCATATTTTAGAGCTTCCAAACTGCATCTTGCGCTCCTGTAAAGATATCAATTGTAAAGATATCGCATGCCCGTAATGAGTGTATGCGTTATCAAAAATTGTAGATACTTTGCACGCTTAAGGAGAATATGTGAATATAATAAAAAAAATAGTCCATCAATGCATTCGTTTAGCCCAGCGTCCTAAGTTGAATCACTGATACCACACTAATTTTGAATAAAATTTCACGACTCTTATAATAACAATGAAGCTTGCAGCATAATATCAACAACAAAATCATTATGTTTACTGGGGTCTGGTCGCCGCTATTAGTAATGCACGCTTTTACCATTCAAGAATCGCTAATCGAATTGGATATTTGCGTCAATGTATATCGGAGCCATCACCAAATATTAGCATTCGGAATGAAGTATGCTTAATTAGGCATTATTTGCAATACTAATTGGCCAACTCGATTGGAAAGCATACCAAAATTTAGCAGAGCTGGACGGACTGATAGGCACACAAGCGACTTCATCATTGAATCACAACTCTCCACGTATGCATGATATGATGTTGTCTCCCTTTCCATTCGTCCGTGTCGTAGCTATAAAGGGTTGCCCGCATACAGCGGTCAGGGTTCATACAAAATAGCCGGCTTCATTGCTAGTGGCTTGTGACCAGATCTTGCATACTTAATTCTCGTTTGGACTGTTTGTTTGAATTGCCACGCCAACATACTGCTTCTATACAGATGCGGTATCAACATCAATGAGTTTGAGTAGGCATACTACGAGTACGAGGGTAGGTATAACTTTAGTGTGGATAAGCTTTATTTTGACATCAATATGATGTTTATTAAATTTGGAAAAGCAAAGCGAATAACAAAATTTTGAACGACTCGAGGAATTCAATTAAAAAATTTGCATAAAATTTGATTTCTACATTTGTGTGAACAAAAGCGTTGGCAATAGCGCGTGGAAGACGGGTAATGGTTGTGCGATACGCTTCCTGTATTATGGAGCAGTGGCGAATGCAATGAGTTTGGTTATGGATATTGAATGTGATATGAATGAGTATATGTATTTTGCTTTAGTTTATTGTTTGCTTCTTTAGTATTATTGCACTTCTGTTGCGACGAGGACCAAATCAAGCATCAATATGGGGGTTTGTTGATTGATAGGTATAAGAAGAACAGGATTACATTCATAAATTGATTTTTTGGAATTCGATTTGTTTTATGTTGAAATATTAAACATAGTCGAAATAGTATGAGAGAATAGTTCCATAAGAATAGAGCTGGAAGTTAGAGATGAAAACATACAATTGAATTTTACGTGAGGTGGAACCGGATGAAACCCTTTTGACACCGTTGGGTACAATGGGTTTTCATAAATTTTAGATTATTGGAAAGACATTGAGAGGGGAAAGTGCACAACATAATTTTTATGGTGATCTATGACTTTTCAAAACTGATTTTTGGCAATAAAGTAAATTTTCTACTGTAGCAGCGATATAAAGCATTGCTCTTTTATTTTCTTTCTACGAGTAAATCAATATTTCAAGATGGCATTTCAATAAAAATACAACAACTGTGTCCCTTTTGCCGAAATTGTTTACAATGACTGTAAAGTCTTACCCCTCCCCATCTGCAAATGAGGCAAAGCCTAGTGCGAGCTTGTTCAAAATTCGAACGTGAAGCTGTGTGGGGGAAGGAAGTGGACAGTTTTTGTTCACGTGAAGGCTGTTCGACTATAGAGAATATAAAAATATTAATCGGCAGTAGCATAACGTTTTTTTTTTGTTTCTTGCTAGTGATAATTTCTTAGTCAAAAACTGTACTGGGCGTTTAAGGAGCTGTAGTCTCCACGTCAAATGTTCATAAAGCATTCACAGGGATATCCCACGATAAATTTCAAAAATCTACTTTCTCCACTGTAAAGCGCTGATTTCACGAAGAAAAGTGAGTCAGTTAAGGATAGGTTGAATGGGGAGTTTAGCCGTAAGCGGCAGCACCTTACTCGGATCTCAAGGATCCGTTGTGCTGCTTGGATAACAGAGGTGGCAGAGGATTAAGTTTGTGACTTGTCGAAGAAGTCTTCTCCGAGGGCTTTTTTCCTAGTATGGGCCACAGATGAAAAATAATTTCTTCTCTCTGTTATGAGCCAAGCTATTGCACTCACAGATTGAGTGGAATGATCCCTCCTCTGCCTTTTGTATTTGTATTTTGTATTTATTTATTTCAAAAACGCTTACATAGTAGGACATAAGTCTTATAAAATTCTGAAAGCCTCAAAATTATTTAAGAACTTGAAACTATATGAAATAGAAAAGAATGAAGAAAAATTAAAAAAGAATTATGAAAAATAAAACTAAAAAGCAAATAAGGGTGTTTACTTACAAAATGTACATATGAAAAAGAAGAGAAAAAAAGAAAGAAAAAAAAAATTAAGAATAGTGACTATCCTAGTTAATATTATCAACGATTTGCCAAATAATTGAAAACTAATGATTTAAACCTTTTCGTGTTTCGCAATGGGTAGGGAGTTCCAGAGGTGTGTAACGAGGACAAAAAATTGACGCTCAGTTATAAGATATTTACATCGAGGTTGTATTAGTATCAAAGACCTTCTTGAACAAGGGAAGTTTAGCTTTGCATGTAAATAATCAGGTTGTTGAGTTTGAATGATTTCGTGCTGATAGCTCACTGAACGGAAGTCTATTAAGCTGTCGAGGCTACAGCCAGAGATACGTGATACAAAATTAGATATGTGGTCATACCGCCAAAGATTATAGACGTAGCGGGTAATGTTATTTAATGCAACATTTAGTTTGCGATTAGAAGCATAGTTCAACTTGCAAAAAACTTCACATGCATATATAGTGCAGTCAATGAAGCGAAAAATAGGGCCCAACCTCCGAATTTTTTTACTGTGAACCGATTTGCATGAAATTTTGGAATTAGGCTCATCTTACCCTTAAATTCAAAAGTGAAAATGATTTGCACACCGCCACCACCCTGGGAGTGGTTGCCACCCCTTCTCGGCGGTGAATTTTTTTTTTTTTTAAATAACCTCGGATATCGATAGAAGGCCTAATTTTAAGCAAAAAAACAAATATAAAGTTTTTTGTTAAGTCCAATACTTTTCGAGTTATTGGCAATTGAAAATTCGCAATTTGTTCACGTTTTTCATCTATTTATTGCAAATATCTCCAAAACTATACGTTTTATCGAAAATTTTATAAAGAACAAAATTGTAGCAGGTAAAACAATGAACAATTTGGTTTTTTATAAAGTATTCTAAGAACAATATTAAGCTAGATATAAAAGATCAAAACCATTTTTTATTTTGTCTGAAATTTAACGGTTGTAGTAAATGCCATTTAGCGGCGAGCAGATGCATTTTATGCATTCTAATACAAGAGAATGTTTTGTAGTGCTTGAAATAAGCTTTAAAATGAGCACTATTAAAAATCTTTTGCACGTAAAATAAGTGAGCTGTAGTGCAAATAAGGAGAGCATCTAATGTTTTTTTCTTTTAAATCAATGAGTTTTTGGACCATAACTCCCTCAATTTTTATGCTATCACAATTTGTAACAAACCATTGTAAAGGTAATTAAGAGAGCTTAAACATCCTTGATTGCAATATATAGTAAACAATTTTTTGCTTAAACGGTGAAGGGTTAAAGGACTTAAGAGAGGCTGTGATTGCGCTGCCACGCGCTCTTTAAACAATCATATCTCCGTCAATTTTTGTTTGACAGAAAAAACTAAAAGACCAAATTGTTTGTCAAAAAAATACCAAAATTTTTTATTCTAACACTATTATACGTATCTGTTGTCATTTTTGAGATATTATGAAAAAAAGTAGGGTTTTTAAAAATTTGAAAATTTGTTGTTTTTTGTTAATCGTGACTTTTTTGAAAAATATGTGTCCAAAAGCAGCCAAACTGATACTATCTATCAAACTCTTCATAACAAACTAAATTTTAGGCGGAATACGATTAAATTTAATTTTGCTGGAAATGGCACTTATGAAAGCCATTGATTTAAAAGAAAAAAACATTAGATGCTCCCCTTATTTGCACTAAAGCTCACTTATTTTACGTGCAAAAGACTTTTAATAGTGCTCATTTTGAAGCTTATTTCAAGCACTACAAAACATTCTCTTGTACTAGAATGCATAAAATGCATCTGCTCGCCGCTAAATGGCATTGACTACAACCATTAAATTTCAGACAAAATAAAAAATGGTTTTGATCTTTTACATCTAGCTTAATATTGTTCTTAGAATACTTTATAAAAAACCAAATTGTTCATTGTTTTACCTGCTACAATTTTGTTCTTTATAAAATTTTCGATAAAACGTATAGTTTTGGAGATATTTGCAATAAATAGATGAAAAACGTGAACAAATTGCGAATTTTCAATTGCCAATAACTCGAAAAGTATTGGACTTAACAAAAAACTTTATATTTGTTTTTTTGCTTAAAATTAGGCCTTCTATCGATATCCGAGGTTATTTAAAAAAAAAAAAAATTCACCGCCGAGAAGGGGTGGCAACCACTCCCAGGGTGGTGGCGGTGTGCAAATCATTTTCACTTTTGAATTTAAGGGTAAGATCAGCCTGATTCCAAAATTTCATGCAAATCGGTTCACAGTAAAAAAATTCGGACCTAAAATGCTTCATTGACTGCACTAATAGCGTAACAGGAAGTAAGAGCGTTTTTGCAAGTATCAATTTTGTTTTTGTAGGAATGAAGTTCCGAGTAACCTGAAGAGCACGCATACCGTAGACTTTTCCAATGGCACTATTAAGGTGGTCGTTCCAAGTAAGGGTACGATTGAAAATTGCTCCTAAATTTCTTGCAGTGCTGACATAGTCGATGATTTTGTCTTCCAACTTTAATGGGTTTAAGATCGTTATATCAAAGGTCTTGCGATAAATGGGCAGAGCTGTTGATTTAAGAGGATTTAAGCAAAGATGGTTCTTTTTGGACCATTGTAGAATGAGAAGCAGGTCCTCATTCATTAGAGCTACGGCATCATTTTTCGCTGCAAATGGTCGACTTATGAGGAGCTGCACATCATCAGCATATAAATGAATCGTACGATTTTTTAATTCATTAACATATAGCGAGAAAAGGATCGGTCCAAGGATAGATCCCTGGGGTACTCCAGTTAAGACCTTGAAAGAGATGGAAGAACGTTCATTTGCCACCACGCATTGTTGCCTTTCGCTAAGTTATGAATGAAATAACTTGCAAGATTCTAAAGTAAACCCCAAACTACTTTGCAGCTTTTTGACAGTATCAAAAGCCTTTGAAAAGTCTAGTAGTGAGAGCAGTGCTATGTGATCATTGTCCATTGCTATTCTTATTTCATCACTCACAAGAAGTAGGGCTGATTTGCAGCTGCGTTTTGGTCTAAAACCAGATGGGCAGGAACTTAACAGTTTGTTGATCGATTGGTATTTTTGTATTTGCTTCAAAATAGTTTTTTCGAACACCACTTTAGAGAGGAATGGGAGGATGGCAATGGGGCGGAACTCCGTAATAGCACCAGTTGCCTTTTAAGGACGGGAATTATTTTAGCCTTCTTCCATTCTAAAGGAAACTTGGATATGGTAAGTATACTATTGAATATGTGGGTAATAAAACGTAATGAATAAGGTAGTAACAATTTTACAGATTTAGGTTCCATTAAATCCTGGCCTGTAGCATTGGATTTTTTAGATATTATTGCCTCCACAACATCTTCTTCTTGTATATTAATAAAGTTGAATGTGCTGCTTATGCCATTTGATTCTTCAGTAAGCGAAACAGCGGGTGAAGTTAGGGACGGAGACGGAGGTGTTGAAGTGAAATTGAGAGCGTCACAATCGATGTCGTCAACTAACCTCTTACATGGTTTGCCTATACCGATTTCCCGCAGGTTTTTCCATAGCTTTTTGCCAGTTTCCAAGCTTTTGTTCGTAATAAATTCTTTTTGCGGTTCTGATCATTACGACGACTTGGTCGACTAGGATTTGTGGAAGTCCTCCAGTTTGTATCGCCTACATTGACTGTAGGCGGCATCCCAACGTGTCATCACAGCCGTGATGTCACCATTCAGCCAAGTTGGAGCTCCATGTTTCACTACGCGGGTCTTTAACGGCACATGATGATCAAAAAGTTGATTTACATTGCGCTGTAGGAAGCCTACTTGCTCATCTACGTTTAGCGTCATGTATAGAGAGTTCCAGTTTATACACTCAAAGTCATGAACCAATTGAGTTGAGTTTACGTTTTTGTAGTCTCGATATTGAAACTTTAGTTCATCCACTTGGCACGCTACATCCAAGCATACGTAAATCAAATCGGGGTTGGAGAAGCAAGGTGCCAAAAGTTGGCTATAAAGACTTATTTTACCAACGTCACTAACGAGAAAAAGGTCTAGTAATGTACTAGACTCTTTAGTAAAGTGGGTAGCAGAAATGTTATTAACTGACCAACTGAGATTTAGTGCCCTAGATTCACTAAGAAAATTTTCAGCTTAACGAATGTAGGAACTAGACCCTCGACAACACTGACAAGACGTACACAACAAAACGACATGACAATAACGAACGAGACGAGACAGAAGAATGAGTTAGTGGGTTAGTCGATAGGTAGCAACCGAACCAACCAGTCCTTCGTTAATCAAAGCAAAGAATTGATAAGTTGTTTAGTAATAAAATTCATAATAAAGAGCAATTAAATCTAAAAGTGTTAATCGAGTTTTTTTTATATTGGACAATTTGTGAATAAGATCCCACAAATGGGGGCTCAACCGTGATGTGCCATAAGCCAAAAATGCCATTAAGCATTCGAGGAAATTCAACAGTGTAAAACTGCGCATATAATTAGAGACGCCGCCGTTAAAAAAAAAAAAAACGAAAAGAAGAAAAAAAACATTCGAGTATTCAGTGTGCATCATCACCTGAATAAAAGAAGAAAACAACCAAGAGAAAAAATAAAGGACAGTTACCAAAAGCGGTGCGAGTGAAGAAACACATAAAAAACACCAATACCAATGTCTGTGTAGCAGTCACGTAGACCATCGTGGTAAGCTAGTCCCAACGAACGAACCAGCTGTGTGCGAAAAGCGAAGAACGAGACTAGGAAGACGAAGAGGTACAAAATTGAGAAGACACAGTAGCGGCCGTAAATATAAACTATATTTTATTTTGATTTTTAAAATTTCATTGAATTTAATTGAAAGTAAGATAGTTTTAAGAAGTATATATTTAAGATGAATTTTGAGAAGAAGTAGAATTTTGAGAAGAATTAAAGAGGAATAAAATAAAGATTTACTATTGCTTTAAGAACTTTGAGAAGATTTTAAGATGAATTTTGACGAATAAAATTTAGAAGCATTAATTAAAGTTGAATGTTGAGAAGAGTTGAAAATTAATGAAGTTGAAAAATAAAAACTGAATTAAAGACGAATTTTGAAAAAAAAAAAAAATAAAGATACAATTGAAATATCTACTGATTAAGGGAAATTCTAAAAATAATTTTAAAATTAAAATTGTAAAACGAAGGGTGGTTGATAAATTTAAAATGGACGCTAATACAATAAAGTCGATGACGGTAGAGGAGTTGAAGAAGAGATTGAAAGATGTAGGGCTCATAATGACAGGAAACAAAAAGATTTAATAGAAAGATTGTTAGGCCATTATGGACTCAGTCCGACAATAGACGAAGACATTTTTTGTGACGCTGAAGGCGTTGGCAGGGGTACGCGCCGGCAGGATGAGGTTTCAGGGCAGAGTGCGATGACTGGAAATGGATATTTGCCATTAAGCAATTTTAAATTCAGAGACATCGAGGATGCCATCTCACCATTTTCTGGCGAAAGTACACAAAGTATCGAAGATTGGATAACACAGTTTGAAGAAACCTGTTCACTTTTAGGATTTGGTGCAATACATCAATTCGTTTTCGCAAAAAGACTTTTAACAGGTTCAGCCAAACTCTTCGTAAGAAGTGAACGAGATATAAGAGACTGGATGTCGTTAAGAGAAGCGCTGAAAAAAGAATTTTCAATTCAACTTAGTTCTGCAGAAGTTCACAGACAGCTAAAAAGTCGTCGGAAACAAGCAAATGAGACGTATAAAGAATACCTTTATAAATTATTGGAAATAGCAAAGCCTATACAAATTGACGATGCCTCTGTCATAGACTATTTCATTGACAGTTTTGAAGGATGATAGAGTAAACAAGATTGTTTTATATGAAGCAACCACAATTGAAGAGCTGAAGAGTAAGCTAAAGATATTTGACCGTATTAAACAGCAGTCAGTTTGTGACACATATCAACGATTTTCGGGGATGAATCAAGTGAAGCAGGAAGCATCAACTTCTGCCAAACGAGAGGAGTCGAAGAAATGCTTCAAATGTGGAGACACTAGTCATCAGGCGAGGTCATGTACGAAGGGGTATAAGTGCTTTAAATGTGGAATAATGGGACACCGATCTTTTGAATGCAAAAATGCCAATAATACCGGAACGGAGACGAAAACTAAATTCCACTTCGGAAGTAAACAAGGGGGACATTTGGTGAAAGATGTAACGATGATGGATGTAACAATAACCGCATTGGTTGACACTGGTTGTGATACGTCATTATTGCGACAAGATCAGCTGTTAAGGTTCCCGAATGTAGTTCTCATTGATAGACCAACGACACTAGCAGGCATAGGAGGAAAAGAGATAAGGACGATTGGATGCTTCGACACTACAGTCATTATTGATCGTATACCATTTATAGCAGAAACAGAAGAGTTAGAAAGCGTAGATATACCTTCAGGGGGAAGTAGGGCTCAGGAGACGCAAGAAGTAAGAAGCTTGAAAGATGAAGATGTAGGTGGAGATGAAGACACAGATGAAGATGAAGACACTGATGAAGATGAAGACACAGATGAAGATGAAGAAGAAGGAAAGACGGGAAGGTTAGTGGAAGTTGAAGAGGGATTGCCGATAGATGCGGTTGCAGAACTTCGAGCTGAGTTTGGAGTTATGTGTTTTCGGGGAATGGATGGAGACGCTTCCACCCCTGCAGTCGACCTACACTACTTGCCCAAAGAATTCCAGGAGAAGATAACTGAGATGATAGAAGGGTATGAGCCAAAAAATAGTGAGCCATCTCCTATCAATATGAAGATAGTGTTGAAAGATGAAACCCCGTTATACGAGAGAGCAAGAAGGATGTCACCGCAAGACAAACTAGAAGTTGAGAAGCAGATAGATGAGTGGTTACAGAAGGGCATCATACAAGAAAGCAGATCTGAATTCACGTCACCGGTAGTTCTAGTGGCAAATAAGAACGGCAAGAAACGATTGTGTTGCGACTATAGAAGATTGAACGCCAGAATGGTAAAGGACCATTTCCCTATGCCGTTGATTGATGATGTGCTGGAACAATTGCAGCAGGCCAAAGTATTTACGACACTCGACCTGGTTAATGGATTTTTCCATGTGTCTGTTCATCCTGAATCTAGGAAGTATACTTCGTTCATCGTTCACAATGGACAGTACGAATTTTTGAAAGTGCCGTTTGGTTTATGCAATTCCCCAGCAGTTTTCACGAGGTTCATTATGTATATACTGCAACCATTAATTGACGAAGGCGTGGTGCAAGTGTATATGGACGATGTGATAATACCAGCTGCAGATTATAAGGAAAGCCTGATGCGATTAAAAAGAGTGTTGGACGTGGCTAGCAGGAACAACCTGGAACTGAACTGGTCTAAATGCAAGTTCATGCAACGACGCATAGATTTCCTGGGATACAAAGTTGAGAACGGCACAATAGCACCTTCAGAAGAGAAAACAAATGCAGTAAAGAACTATCCGTTACCGAAAGACAAGAAGTCGCTTCAACGATTCTTGGGTCTAACATCTTACTTTCGGAGATTTGTAGAAAATTATGCGACAAGAGCGAAACCACTTACCGACCATTTACGGAAAAATAAAGAATTTGAGATGGGAGAAGAACAGCATAGTGCTTTTGCATGGTTGAAGGGCGCGCTCACGGAATCACCAGTCCTCAAACTGTTTGACCCGGAGGCCGTCACAGAGATCCATACGGATGCTAGCAAATATGGATACGGTGCAATTCATGAGTAGAAAAACGGATAAACATGAAGAGAAATACCACTCCTATGAGTTGGAAGTGTTGGCGGTGGTAGGAGCTCTGAAGAAGTGGCGTGTTTATGTCATGGGACGGCACGTGAAGATCGTCACAGATTGCAACGCTTTTGCAATGACAATGAAAAAGAAGGAAGTTCCGCTGAGAGTTACGAGATGGGCCATGTTTCTGCAGGATTATGACTACGAAGTTGTGCATAGAAGCGGTACCAAAATGCGACATGTGGACGCCCTTAGTAGAGTAGGCATGGTTATTGTCGGCACTCTGTCATACCGAGTTAAAGAAGCACAAATGCAAGACGACTACCTAAAGGTAATAGCGGAAGTACTAAAGCAGAAACCGTACGAAGACTTTTTCATTAAAAACGGAGTTATATGCAAGGATCCTTCCCTGGAGTTAGTCGTTATACCAACATCCATGGAGGAAGAGATCATTTTGATGATACACAGGCAGGGACACTTTGGCGCCAAGAAGACTCAAGATGTACTGGAGAAGTCATACTTCATTAGAGAAGCCAAAAAGAAAGTTACGAGGGTCGTCAAGAATTGTATTGAGTGCATACTTGCAGAACGAAAAGGGGGCAAACCCGAAGGAATATTAACACCAATCGACAAAGGAAGCTGTCCTCTAGAGACGTATCACATCGATCATATCGGACCCATGGAAGAAACGAAAAAGAAGTACAATCACATACTAGTGGTGATAGATGCCTTTTCAAAATTTGTGTGGCTGTACCCCACTAAGAGTACTGGCACAGACGAAGTTTTGGACAGATTGAGAAGACAGGCAGCTATATTCGGAAATCCAAAAAGAATAATTTCCGATCGTGGAACGGCATTCACTTCAAAATCATTCGAGGAATACTGCGAAAACCAAGGTATTGTACACTTAGTCATAACAACAGGAGTGCCAAGAGGAAATGGCCAAGTCGAACGGGTCAACAAAATGCTAATACCTCTATTGACTAAGATGACGTTGGAAAGTCCTGGACTTTGGTACAGGAATGTTGATAAGGCGCAGCAAATAATTAACAACACCCCGCCGAGGAGTACAAAATTTACACCTTTTAGAATTCTTACTGGAGTCGATATGCGTCTGATTGAGATTCCTAGTATCCAAGAGATACTCAACGAAGAGATCTACGAGGAGCAAGACGAGGAACGAGAACGAATGAGAGCCGAAGCAAAGGCCAATATCTCAGAGCTCCAGAGAGAAAACTATCAGTACAACTTAAGAAAGCGTAAAGAGGCTCTGAAATATAAAATGCATGATTTAGTTGCCGTAAGACGAACCCAGTTCGGGCCGGGGTTGAAACTGAAACCCAAATTCTTTGGGCCGTACAAGATAACAAAGGTGTGCAAGCATGATAGGTACGAGGTTCAGAAAATTGGAGACCATTCAGGGCCGGAGCGTACCACTGCTGCCGCCGACGGCATGAAGCCTTGGGCTAGGTCATTCGGGGCGAATGCCTAATCAGAATGTAGGAACTAGACCCTCGACAACACTGACAAGACGTACACAACAAAACGACATGACAATAACGAACGAGACGAGACAGAAGAATGAGTTAGTCGATAGGTAGCAACCGAACCAACCAGTCCTTCGTTAATCAAAGCAAAGAATTGATAAGTTGTTTAGTAATAAAATTCATAATAAAGAGCAATTAAATCTAAAAGTGTTAATCGAGTTTTTTTTATATTGGACAATTTGTGAATAAGATCCCACACGAATGTTCAACAGGTTACAATTCAAATCACCACATAATAAAGTATACGAATAGGAACAGGAAGATGACTCCAAAATTGTTATCAAAGGTATGGTGCTGATGTTGTTATATGGTCTGTAAACAGATCCAACCAAAACACTCTCAGTGCTACATGTAATATTGAAAAAAACATACTCTAAAGGACAGTTATCATCCGATTTGCAAATAAACCTGCTGGCAAGCCCATCACACACGTACAAGGCCGCACCTCCTCCAGAAGAAAACCTCCTATCGGCTCGGAAAAGCCTAAAACCTTTCAAACTATAAACATTATCACATATATCTGGCTTTTCGTCTTGGCATCCCCTACATAAGTCGGATGTGTCGTCAGAATGTCAATCAACAGAGAGAATCGATTCCAGCTGAGCTGCAGCGAAAATTATTTTTTCTGGGAAATATCTGGCCATAAGTTTCTGGAAGCCCGGCATGTTTCTAGAGATGACCAAATGTCATGGGCGGTTTTTAGAAAATTAAAAAAAACAAATTTAAATCAAATTTAATTTACTATCATTAGCTTTCAACTAATTTTGACTTTGTGATAATAGATGAGATAGCATTAATGGCCACCTGTCTATGAAGATGTCAATATTTTCGTTGATCAAGTTTTGCGTGGCCAGGTATTTTGCGGCTTCACAGACTGCAAGTTCTACTGCTTGGAAGACACTGCCAAAGTCGAGGAGCTTTATTGATCTGTTCAAAGGAGGGTAATCTGATGTGAAGATGTCTGACCCTACCCCCTCGTCCGTTTTGGAACCTTCTGTGAAGACGGAGACGTGATTTTCTTTTATAACCCTGTTTTCCTCCCAGCATTCTCTTGTCGTAATGACTGTTAGAGCAACTGGATTGAAATCAGTATACGAGAGGGGGTTCATAATGGTTCCTAGACAAAGATGCAAATCTCTACCAGTTGTACATATTACCAAAAATACCCTCCTTGGCTCATTCACTTACACAGTGCCATAGAAACAACTGAAGTCTATCAATATTGGTATGAAATTGTAGTGTCTAGATCTGATTGAACTGCTCACATATTGAACTGCCAGGCAAAGCTTTAAAGCAGCATAAAGTACCTACTTTGCTCCTTGATCTGATTCTATTACACATGAAAAAGCTGTCTCCTTGAACTGAAACTCAATGTCGAAGCAGAACTTTTGCAAGCATGCTCTTTTCTGCCCCAAACAGAGCCATTTCATTTAATATTTTCTTCACATCTTCAACAACACCTTATTTATTTTATTACGATTTCAATATCACCATTTGCATTTAGAAAACCCTCAATTATCTGCTCAATTAAGGATGCCCTCCTTTCGAATCTGAATGTGTGCCTTCCAGTCGGTAATCCTTCCCTTGAGGTTGTACAAAAAAAAAAGAGAAAAAAATATTACCAAACCAAAACCCATAAATCAATGCTAATGATAGCTGTGCCACTACCTGTTCCCTTCAAAGGTACGGCAAGGACTAGACTAGAAAACAGTCCTTCGTTAAATGCCTTCACAATCCCTACGCATGCTGCCATCATTTATTAGATTTGACTTGACTTCTGGGCTCTGGATATACGATGTGAGGGATCTTGTCTTTTTTTTTTTTTCTAAGTCCTCCAAAACACTGAACCCAAAATTGAATGGTTTGAGAAGATATTATACCTTCTTCAAGCAACTTAACAGAAAATCCATCTGTGAGATGCAAACGAAAAAAAAAAAAAAAATTGAGAATCATTTTGCGGAGGTTACATCTGCGAGGTTTCTTTTATTTTATGTGCGGAATTTTTATTTGCAAAATATTTTTTTATTTTTTTATTTTGTTGACCTTGTGCCCTAGGAGTGGGGTTGAATTCTGTTAAGCACTCACGTGCCTGCTTGGACTTATGAATTTTCGAGGTTGAATATTTATGGATTTCGGAAGAAGCTATTCCTACGAAGCAAAAGACGCAGGTAAATCTTCGGAATGGATGCGTAAATATGTAAATTAATCTGTTTTCGTGCCATCGTTGTTTGAAGGATGAGACTTTGCATAGGTTGGATAACAAAGGGGAACTGAAAATTGTATTTTATTCAATTGCTTGGGTGGGAAAAATAACATTAACAATAACATTCAAACGCCAACTTAAACCCCACGCAATTACTCTGGAAGTAGATAAACTCAAATAATACAAATGAGCAAAATAGCTGCATATACATATACTCAAGTCTTGATACCTCTGTTCGCTGAATGAAAAATTCTGCACTTTGTATTAAAATGGCTGATGTCGGTGAGCACTGGACCGAAAAAAGGTTACAACTTAAAATTAGAACTAAGGAACACTATGCAAAGCAAATACATATAAGAAATGTTAGCTGCGTCAATCTCCGCCAATTGCAAAGAGAGATTGAATGACTTGAGAGGAAGACGGAAAACCAAACATGTTAGGCATATTCAAGGCTACGCCTGACCTATGAAGTGATTGAACAAGGGAGGGTATACTCAAGATTACTTGCTAATGAGCCGATGAAGAAGTGTATTTCAGATCAGATATTTTTTCAAGATCACGATTAAAGAAAAAATTGTCTAAATCATCAGTGATAGTTTTACCGCTTTGAAGTGTTACAATATGCTTCACCGTAGTTAAGCTCACAAAGAAGATCCTGCATCACATAAGTTAGGTAAAGAATCCAAAAGCAGGCACGAAAATGAGTATTCTAAAAATAATAGACAGAACATGAAAAGGTGGAATCAGATTCAGCAGCTTTTCCTGGGGCAGAGACCAATTATATGAAAGAGAATCGAAAAGATGGGTATTCTTTCTATAGGGGTCAGCGGTCAGCCGCGGCGTATCTCACCGGGGGATCACTAGTTTTCAGCAAACAATTTGGAGACCTTGGATATCCTTTGATATCACGATGCACATGGCAACGTAAAAAGAAGAAAAGGAAAAAAAAGTTAAAGTGAATTTTTTAACGCAGTTTTGTCAAGGACGTTATACGCTCCTTATGAATTGTGACCCTTAAAGCTTGCAAATCCAGTCCATGGCTACTGAGAATAGGTGATGTTAGGTTGGGTAGAATGGGCTGACGGTTGTAGATCCATTGTGATTGTAACATCCTAAAAACCTTTATAGTAGGGGAGCCCGGGATGCTAAATTTGCAGTTACTAAAGCGTCATGGGGACTTATTGGACTGTGAAGTTTACGTTCTAAAACGAAAAAAGTGTATGGCAGTTTTCCATTTTAGAGGGGCGATGGGCGTGTATGAGCTTTTAAAAATGTAAAAAAAGTAGTCGAATTGAAATACTCGAGCGCTTCAGATTTTCAAAGAGTATACGCGCTTTGTCTTTCTGATAACCGATATATATTAATCTGACGATTTACTGGGGGCAAATGGGCGTAAAGAGCGGTTGAAAAAAAAAAGTTATTCGAGCGTGTCACATTTTTAAAGTGTATGTTAAGTGTAGGTACTCTAAAAAGTGTATATTTCAATAATCTGACAATTTGAGTGGGGCCATAAGTCATGGCTGATTTTTAAAAATGTAAAAAAAAACACGTGACCTTGAAATGCTCGAGTGCGTCAGATTTTTATACAGAGTGATCAACTTGATGTCTTCGTCCTCCAGGATAATTGTCAGATGACAATTATATGGGGGCGTACTCTTAGTCTGACAATTTTAGCTGATTTTTTATTTTTAAATTTCTATAGCTCAGCGGCATTTCATGGGATCGCTTTAACCGAAGATGTTTTTTATCGAAATTAAACGCTCTACAAAAATGTTAATTGTGGCAAAGTCGTTACTCATACCGGCCAGGTGGTACGGGCCACTTAGTCAGATTTTTCCATAAAATTCACGATTTGTCGCAGTTATCTCGTAAATAACAAAAGCTATAGAAAAATTGTAAACTACAAACTTGTAGAAAATTTAGTTTTCTACAAAAAAAGTCTCATGGACCAATTGCTAATATCAATATTAACCGAGATATGAACCATCATATATTATTTTTTTTTTTCAATTCAATAGTTCTTTATTCTCTAATACATAATTAAAATACAAGGGTATTAAATGACTTACAAAGTATTTCAAAACTTTACAATATTAACATATTTTCATCGTAACGATGTAATAAAGAGAATAGTTAGAGGCATTTTGTAGATTAGAACAAAATAGAGTTAAATGCCACTTCAAAAAAATTATATTAAATTTATGTTACTTATTTGGTGTGGGGTGATCATAAAGAAAATTTAACAAATTCAAATTTGATTTCAAAAATGCAAAAAAACAAGACAAAAATTCAAATCTTAACCCATGTAACGCATCAAATTTTCGATTTCATTGTGATCAATACTTAAAAGCCACATTTTAATTTTTTTTAGGAAAATCGATAAAATTCTAACGACTCGAATGTTCTGCGGAAGAGCATTAAATATTTTACAAGATAGAACAGAAAAAAAGTTTCTAAAGCGAGAAGTTCGAAAACGTGGAATGACAACAGTGGAACCCATATTACTTCGAAGATTGTGTGTATCAGAAATAGGACCCTGTAGGTAACCACTTCTGATGAAAAAAATTTTTAATACTTTGAAATAATATAAATGCCTAGTAGGAAGAATTTTCAGCCTTTTAAATAGCTCCATAGAATGTGCTAAGCGAGACGTTTTGCAAATTTTTCTTATCATATATTTTTGTAGGACTGTTAATTGTTGTATCTTGTTGGAATAAGCTCCGCCCCAGCAGCTAATTCCATACTGTAATTTCGAATGGAAGATTCCAAAATAGATATTTTTTAACACATTTGAAGAGCAATATTTTGACAGACGATAGAAACAACGTAGAGATGAGAGAAGATACTGTTTTAAGCACATTATGTGGTCGCTCCAAGACAAATTACAGTCAATTAAGATTCCTAAATATTTATAGCTAGTAACAATATCAATTGTGAAACAATCATCATTACATCTTTTATCTTCATTGTACAAGAGGTAGCAATCGCACAGCTGTAGACTTGATTTTGGACAATTAGCAGAATGAAATATAATGTTGAAGTCAGGAGGGATCGTGTTATGAAAAGAGAAGCACATAAGCTTTGTTTTTTTGCTAACTATCAACTTGTGTTTAGCAAACCAAATCCGGAGTAAGTGCACATCACTATTTATGTCAGCAACTAAGTCAAGATAGTTATTAGAAACATACGCAAATGCTATGTCATCTGCAAAGGCTTCTACCGTGCCAGCAAAAGGAAGCTCAAAAACTGAGTTGATATAAATTAGAAATAAAATCGGTCCCAGCACTGACCCTTGCGGAACACCGAGACCAACGATTGAGGAATCACTTAAACTGTTTCCAATTTTAACTCTTTGGCTCCTGTTTTTCAAGTAGGAACAAAACCAGTCAAGGATGAATCCACGGAAACCTATGCTAAAAAGTTTTTTAAGCAGTATTTCATGATCAATTGTATCAAAAGCTTTGGTAATGTCCACGAAAAGACCAGCACATAATTTTTTTGCGTCCAGACCTTTATAAATATTTTCACAAAAGTCTAGTAAGGCGTCTTCAGTAGAACAGTTTTCTCTGAAACCAAATTGCTTAGAATTGAAAAAAATTAAGTTTAGTGAGATAATTCAAAACTCTGCTTTTCATAGCTTTTTCAAACACCTTAGATAATACAGACAACAAAGAAATCGGACGATAGTTAGTTTTGTCCTTACGTGTTCCCTTCTTGAAAACAGGTATAACATAAGCTTTTTTTAAAGACTCAGGAAAAGTTCCCTTAAATACACTTAAGTTCAGAAGATATGCCAGAACATCTACCACATAAAGTGCTATTTTTTTCAAAACGTTGCTTGAAATTTCATCATCTCCAGTAGAGTTTGAACCTTTAAGTGAATTAATTATTTTTAATACTTCGAAACCTGAAATATTATCATAGAAGAAACTATTTCGATTACAAGTGCATTCAGGAAGAATTACAGATTTTGAGCAAAAGTCACAAGCTATTGAGAAATCAGAAGGAAAACATGTTTGTGCGATTGATGAAAAATAGTTGTTAAAAATATTTGCAACTTCCATATGATCTGAGACGTCGCCAGTTTCATTTTCCAAAACTATCGACTCTCTATTGCATTTAGTATCTCGATTAATAATTGTATTTACAACTTCCCATTGCTTTCTAAGATTACCTTGAGACTCCCCTATTTTATTAATAAAAAAGTTATTCCTACATTATACATTTTATTGACGATTTTACCTGACCAAATTGTCAGATTATATGTTTTTCGTAATTCGTAATAAAATTACCTTCAAAATAAAAAAAAAAATTTATCGTGCTCGAGTATTTCAAAACATCGATTTTTTACATCTTTGTGACTCGTCTACTTACTAAGGCCCCACTCAAATTGTCAGATTATTGAAATATCCAGGGACCTGCAGTGAATGTCTCATTTTGTGAATGCATTCACTTATTCATTGCCTTCCACACCATTCAGACACCATTCATCTTAATCCAAAGCAATACACACACTGCACTCTCTTTTAGACAACAAAACAGGTTCTCATTCTAATTCACTTAACTGCAGCAATGGCAGGCAATGACAATATGTGTATGCGTATGAACTTGTGCGGATAGTGTCGATGGCAACGAATAATCTACAAGGCAACGAATAATTTCAAAAGGCAACGAATATTTCACAGTGCAATGCTGTGATGAAGAACACATCTGTTAAACTGAAATATCTGAAAGAAGAGTATAATTTTTTTTTTCCTTTAGCAGGGCGTAGTGTGTGGGGTAAATAACACTGATGAGGATGTATTGAGTAGATGCTAGATGTGCGGCTGCTGAAATCTAAATCGCAAAATTTTTTGAAATAAAATTTTTATTTGGGATAAAACGTGGTTCTAAGAAAATTAAGTAGGTACGTACATAGTTTATTATTTACCCCTTAATCTGGTTTTTTTTAACCGAAGTATAAATTAATCTATGGGTAGGGTTATATAATTTTAAATCCTGAAAAACCTACTGATAATGTTAAAAACAGGTACTAAAGTGTTTGTTCCTACTTTTTTATGCATTTCCGGTGCAGGTAAAAACTGTCATATCTTTTTAGAATCAGGTATGTCGTTCGCAATCGACCTGCTATTAAATTTTTTGCACTACTTTCCCTTTATAGTGTATTAGGAATTCAAATTTGTTTTTTACGATTTGAAATAAGTATTTAAAGGCGATCTGGTTTAAATTACCTATCATTATTTGAAAGTATAACAGTGAAGAAGTTCAATTGTAAGAAGACAAAACGCAACCATCACTTCTATAATTAACAAAAAAAAAAACCCCCAATATAAATAACGCCCAAGTCAGGTCAAAAAATGTGTACCTTTCTGTGCGATCTCGGAAAAACAAAATAGTTTCATCTATGAACAAGAACATGAAAAAATATTCGTTGTCATCTCTCATCATTCGTGAATGTTTGGTTTTTTTTTCGAATGAAGTGAATGGTGTACCTGTTTGAGTTTGAATGGTCCATTCTTTCATCATTCATGGGCACAAGCAATGCGAAGGCATGTATTCACGAGTGTTGTGTACTTTTTCCACAAGCATCACACTTGTTTCATCGTTGTGAGCGTGAAACTGTGTACGGCTTGTTTTTCGGGGGATGATTCGAAAGCGCAAGTGATTGCACTCATGCAGTTCTCTGAAATATACACTCTTCTGGATGTAATCAACCATTGTATATAGAATCTATAGTACTATCACTTCGGCCTTACTAGCGCCATTTAAAGACGGTGAATCACGCTACTAAAATGGCTTAAGAGCAGGAAATCACAAGAGAAATGATTTCCCTTGCCATTTCTCTTGCTATTATAAATTCGGAGGAGTAGTAGGTTAAAATGCTTAAGAATACAATTCTTCTTCTTCTTCTTGTGTGTTGTGTATAATGCCGAAATGCGAAATGTGTATTCAATGGAGTATGGCAGATAGCGAAGCAAAAGAAGACAACTTATTGTTTTTTCTTATGGGTTTTCATTCCTTCATTCTCCACAGCATAGGTAAGCATTTATTGTGGCTTTTGCATGGGACATGGGGTAAGACAACAGATCATGTTAAGATGTGTGGGTGCTATTGATATAGGTCGTGAACTCATATGATCAAATGACATGACTTGTGTGAATTATCTGTATGGTTGCAATGAGTAGATGAAAATTCGTTTGTAGGCTTTTTTTGTGTGCTTTTTGTGTGCGGTTGAATAAATGAGTTTGCAATGTATCATTGAATGTAGGTACATATATTATTTTTGGCAGTTACAACTGAATTTGGTGAAGGCTTACAGAGAATTATGGCGAATTCAGTCCTTTTTGAGGTCATAAAATTATTTGATGACCAGACCAAACTGAACTAATGACTAAGTAAGTAAGTAAGTAAGTAACAAATTCATTTATTTATCCATTATTTCATCTAGTTAACATAATACATGAATTTTTTTTTAGCTATGGCTTAGCCGTCAGCCTGGTTAGCAAACATAATTTTTATAAAGGTACAATTACTATTGACTGTTCAATTGTAAATAATATAATATAATAAATAAACTTGCAATTAAACGTATTCGGTTACCAGTAACATTCTATACTTGGAGATTACTTCTAAAAATTTGCTTAGTGTTTTCCAGTCGCACTCGTTGAGTATTTTAAGGGTATCTTGCATTGATAGACTATGTTTCCCAAAGAAGAAAAGTCTGTGTGGCTTAAATATTGGGCAAATACTAATAAAATGGAAGCAATCCTCCTTTGCCTTAAGGTTGCAAATTGTACAAAACTGATTGAAGCTCCCGTTATAAGGACATCCGTTTAAGCTGAGTAGTTCACATCTTGCTTTAAAAATAATAGAAATTTCTCGGTAGGTTAGCGAATCGTGGAAGTAGTTTCTCTTATTCAGGTTGTAATTAAGTTGTGAGTATAATAATCTACTGTTGGATTCACGTGCACTTACGATAAAGCCTTCTCGCATCGAGTCTTCATTTTTTTGTATTATACGGTACAGCTGCTTTTTTATGTTATTAGGGTTTGTTGCGTTAAAAACTAGTGTTTCACCACAAGCAATGCCAAGGCTTTCCCACTTAGCAGTCAACCAGTCTTTGTTCCTTAACTCGTATAAGAGCATTTTCTTTGTTATTCGTGAGTCCTCATAAGATAATGTTTTGATAATAAAATCAGCCTGTGCTTTAAGTGTACTTGTAAATAGTTTAGGAATTCCTGTTTCCAGGTAGATAGCATAACTTGGGGTATTTCGAGGGAAGTTGAAGAGTTTTTTCAGGAAATTTCTCTGGAATTGTTCAATTTCATCATATTCATCTGCACCCCAGATTTGCGAAGCATAACAGAGAGTTGACCTAACGACTGCTTCATATATCTTGAACTTGACAGAAAGAACTATCCTACTATTTGAGAACACGTTTCGCCATGACGAATTCAACAAGCTTTGTGATGTATTGGCCTTTTCCTTTAGATGGTTGTTGAAGCTCAAAGTGGAATTCAGTTTAACGCCTAGATATTTTATGTCGTTGGTGACTTCTAGAAGGTTCCCATTGTAGTACCACCTTTTAACGTTTTGGCCTTGAGATGAGAATACCATCACCTTAGACTTCTCTGTATTGATCGTTAATCCCCATCTGTCGCAGTAAGTCGCTAATCGATTAATCATCAACTGTAGGTTTTCGGGCGATTCTGACAGTATTACGAGGTCATCGGCGTATAATAAAACATTTATTACCGTATTGGCTATCCTTATTCCTACAGGTAGATCTTCAACCATATCATTGATAAATAGAGAGAACAGTAGGGCGCTGAGAAGACAATCTTGCTTAATTCCAGTATTCGTCTCAAACCAATCAGAAAAAGTTGAGCCATCCCATACCGCTGCTTTTGTTCCTCTATACATTTCCTTAATTACATGTAGGAATTTTGAAGAGATACCTAGCTGTGAAAGCTTATATAGAAGTGCGTTACGATTAACACGATCGAAGGCAGTTTTGAAGTCCACAAAGAATGTGTAGACTTTCTTTTTCCGTGCTTGGAAGGCTTTGACGATCGAAGATAGTGTAAATATATGGTCTGTTGTAGAATAGTGCTTTCTAAAGCCGGCTTGTAAATTTGAAAGAATATTTTTCCTCTCCACCCATTTCTCAAGTCTCTCCACAAGTATACCGCAGAAAATTTTGGCTATTGTGTTCATAAATGATATGCCACGATAATTGTCAGCAATTTCGAAGGCACCTTTTTTATGGATAGGGAAGATGACTGATTTTGTGAAAGAGGTGGGGATGTCAGCATTCGAGAAGACCTTATTATAAAACGTTAGCAGGTGGTTGAAGAATGAAGGAGTTGCGTTGGAATAAAACTCGTAGGGAATCCCATCTTCTCCTGGTGCCTTTCCATTTTTCGCTTTCTTCATTACTGTAGCTATTTCTTCCATTGTTATAGCCGAATCTAATGATTCGTCAAAGATTGATGGTTCAGCGTAGGAAAACTCAAGGTTCGAGTCGGTGCAGAGAAGGTGTTTGAAGTGGGAGGCGAGAACATCAGCTGATAATCCAGTGCCTATTTTGTAGCTTGTTCCGTTTATAGTTCTGGCGATTTTCCAAAATTCTTTCGAATTTTTTACTTGACCAAGAGAGAGTGCTTGGTTGTTTTCAAATTCTACTTTTTTACGTTGACACAAATCTTTATAATAAATATTGGAATCAATATACCACTTCCTTAAATCGGGACTATGTGAAGTCCGCATGGCTCTCAGCAATGCACTATTTTTTTTGAGATAGGCATGCCTGCCAGGAACAATTGATGTGGATGAATTTTACAATCAGTAATTACGTAAAAAGACATATCGAAAAGGATAAGCGGGAATCCCAGATTTGCGAGATTAGGCAATTTTCATCGTTTTTGAAATTGAAAAATTTTATTGCTGACCTCCTACATAATGACATCTCTGCTTAAATGTCTTTATCCCTGTTAAATAATAATACTTAGAAACAATTCATACAATAGCCAGAAGAACTATAACTGAACAATATAAGTCAGAAATCAAAAAAATTTCGAAGAAAAAATCGTCCATTTGGACCCCAGTTCGGGTGGACACGACTTTTGGCTGTTCGTAAATGAGGGTTAAGAACATTATTCGTTGTGATTTCAATTGGATAAGTTCTAAGCTGATAAAATCATAACAAATTTTGCCAAAGCAATTAAAAATTGTTTAATAAAAAAAAAACCAACAAGCGTTCGAAAAAAACAGTGTTGTGTAGTGATAGTGCTTCAAAAACAATAACTTTCATCTGCATCAGCCATACCTTGAACAATCATAAAATCAACTTTGCAGAATAAAAGAAGTTTATTCAAGTAAAAACATATTGAAAAAAAAAAAAAAATATTAAAATAGTGATCTGTTTTTGTGTTTTGTTGTTTTACTGTTGAAACAATTCATAAGTTTCAACGAGACAAAAACTTGCAGACGATAAAAACTGCAGAGTAAGAGTATTTAATCCATAATATTTCTTTTTCTTTTCAGCATTTCAATTTCAATTTCAATAATTTATTTAAAATTTATATTTCGCGCTACGAATTCGAATTCGATATTGTTAGAGCAGGGATTTTCGTGAAATAATATTCGATTTTGTTAGGTGTCTTATCGCGACTTGAGTGAAGTGATAGTGAAAAGTAATAAGTGAATCATAAGCTAGTGATATTTTGGTGAAGTTAAGTGTGTATAATCACTATATTTGTAATACTCTGTGTAATTTGTTACTATTAAATTAATTAAATACTTCGAAATATACCTTTCACTTCTGAACAGATATGTCGAAGTGCGTTTTCAAAGGCTGTGGTCAGTTTAAGACCTATCCGAGCCGTATATCTTTCTTCCTTATACCAAAGGACTGTAGAAGGCCAATATGGTTGAAACATGGAAATGTTTCAACCATCAAGCCATTGCCAAAAACGGCAAGTATGTGCTCAAAGCACTTTCATGAAAAAGACTTAGCTGTTCAAGCGTTTCGATGTTTCTGTCAAAGAAAGCACTTCCAATGTCTTCGCCAGCTATTTGCTGTTGCACGGTAGTTGCTGTTGACCATTCATGTCAAAGAATTATGGATGCTGAAGCTCTTAAAGCTCAAACCATTAAAACAGCAATTTCTGCCCAAAAATCGGCAACAACTTCTGCACAAAAATCGGCTACGAGCTCTGTCCATACAAGTGCTTCTAATTCTAATGTTACTTTTGAAACCCCTTGCACCAGTTCAGGCCCGTCTACTTCTTTTATTTCAAATGAAGCCTTAGATACAATTTTGGAGAATTTTCCTGATTCTTCTTTTAAAACTCCCCAAGCCCCAAAAATGCCGAAAAAACTTCAACCCACTACTTCCAGAACGTGTTTGAATACACAGTTCGAAAGCATACCAGTAAGTCCAAATGTTCCTCTTCATAATTTGGCATCTACATCCACTAAGACTTATAGCTGGGACCACAACTTTCAAGATCTTCCGGAGGATACTCCGCTTTCACCCTCACAACTTCCGTCTCCAGTTCATAGACGTTTTGCAAAAGACAGAAAGCGGAAGATATGACGGAAATGGACCGGAAATGCGTACTCTTGTTCGACGCAATGGTTGTTGAACAGGAGAAAGAGTACAACAACAAGGACGACATTCAGTACGGATACACTGATTTTGGAGAGCATGGACGGACGAATCTAATAGCCTCCAAAGTAATGGTATTTACTTTGCGAGGGTTTAACAGAAACTGGAAACAATCTATCTCCTACTATGTGGGATCACCGAAAGGAGACATGCTTGCAAGGATTATGCAAAAGATGGCACCAATTTATTACGCAGGCTTTGCAGCTGGAAAGCTCAAGTCCAAACTGAAGTGTGAAGCCTGTTCCAACTTCATGATCAGCAGCTCGGTTGAAAGGAGAGATCAACTGCAACTTATAGAACTAAGGGCCTATGTCAGCACCGTTGCTACATCTGAATTTGGATCGCTAGCTGTTCCCTCAATCCAGCTGGAAAAATTGGCTGAGAAAGTGCAGAGGGTTTTTGAGGAAAACTTCAGAAGAAAACAGCATATAGAAGATCTCATGGAAAAATGGATGGAGACTGTACGTGATTCTAGAGATGCGAACCTGGAAATACCCTGCCCTAACACCGAACATAAAGAGACAATTGTCAGATTCCTTTTGCAAGGAATGATGTTGTTCTCTATAAAAAAGACAAACAAGGATCTTCGCGGGACTAAAAAATATAAGAAAAAGTATGTTTAAGTATTCTAAGGTTACCTATTTAAAAAAAAAAAAAAATGTTTAAGTACCTATTCTAAGATTATTTTTTAAGTGCAATGTAAATAATGTTTCTGAAATTAAAAATGTATATGGAAAACCTATTAATTTTTGTTAAAATCAATAATTTAACCTTTTTTCTTTATAGGTACCTTAAAACTGAACCTGGACCTGACATGCCTAGTCATTTTATTGCTTTGTTTTACTTTTTTGTTGTTTTTTACATTGATTTTTGTTGTTATGTATTTATTTTTTTGTAAATTCTAATTTATTTTACCTTTTCTTCTTCTTTACCCTTAAATTTTCTTAGTTACATAAGTATTCTTTCACTTTTTTTTCTTTTCTATTTATTATATGCAATATGAAGTGCAATTATTTTTCTCCTTTTCTTTCGCTTTTTTATTTTTTATTAACTTTTTTTGAATGTGCAATATTCAATTCCCTTAGCTAGTCATTTTGTTATGTTATGCTTTTTTGTTGATTTTTTATAAGTTATTTGAATTCGTTTTTGTTATTTTGTGATATAGTTTTACGTTTTGTTTATTGATGATATCAATGACAAATCAAGCAAATCAAGCATGCAAAGTAGTTAGTGAGGCAGGCCTACTGGGGAACCTCATTAAAAAAAACGAATCTTGTATTTTACCTCCTAGGTGATCCGGAAAAAAATACACTTTTTTTGTAGTTGCCTATAGTTTTCCTTTTAAAAAATCTTTTTATCAAAATACTAACGTTTTCCACCCTTTTTCAGATCTGTTTTTACCTATCATAACCTTACATTTCCATACTTACTTTTATCAACTATAATTCCAACATTTCCGAAAAAATGTTCTTCAATATCATTTTTCACATATCAAATAATAAATTCAAAACAAAAAAAAAAATTTCTGCTCATTAATACAAATTTCAATTTTTCATGAATTTGAAATGAAATTTGCTTGCATTGCAATATAGCAATTTCATTTTATCCCTTCAAATTGAAATTTCAGTACCTCAAACAGAACAGTATGATCAGATGTTCAATTGTACGTAAAATCTTTCTTGACCTACTACCACCACTATACCCCACCCTAAAAGAAAGACAAAACAATTCATGTAATTATTTTTTCATACCTATTCTGCTTTGCTTAACCATAAGATTACTGATTCTCTATACTTTGTCTTGTGTTTTCGATTCTCCTCCCCACCTTAAATAATTTGCTCTGATTTTGGTTCTCTCGGCACTTTTTGAAATTTAAGCGCTTAATTCTCTCTTGTCGGTGTCTCTTTGCTTAAGCGATTTCAGCGCACCACTCGGTGAATAAAGGTCTCAGAAAAAGCTATCTGATGATAGTACTATAGATTATATATACAATGAATCAACCTACCATCTCTTAATCTGACGCGCTCGAGTATTTCCGATGATCGACTTTTTTTTTACTAATCTGATGGGCTGCCCTGAACGAACGCCCCAACATTAAGGTTTCATATATGGTAGGAGTACATTACAGGGTGCAAGATTTCTCTTTCTGACGCGCTCGAGTAACGCGCAAAATCCCTTCCTGGGCTCCCCTACTATTAGGTTTATGGATGGTAAATTTTTAACCATTTTGTGGCCTCAAATAAGTTCAACAGGCTTCTTCTGGTAGTGTCTTATGATTCTTCTAGTTCGTTGAAGAAGTAATTGTCTAGAAATTTTGTTCTGGTGAGGCAGATTGCTGGGCAGTGACAAAGGAATTGAGAGGTATCCTCACGTTTGTCTTCGTCATTGCATCCTCTACAAGTCATCAGTGCAAAGACACATTTTCTTTTGGGGAAGCCTAGTAGGTTGTGTCCTGTTATAATACTGATAAGCGATCATAATGAAGGTCTATTCAAGGACAGTAGCCTTTCAGATCCGTTCTTATCGTATTTTCACCATAGTTTCCTGGAAGTGACACAAGAATTTAGGCATTCACCTCATTCATTGGATTTTCGCTGAGAAAAATATAAAACAAATTCATATTCAAATCAAACTCAAACACACACGATTTGGCATGGATTGGTTTTGAGTTTAATTTGAATATGAATCTATTAAGTTATGGTTGAATTGATTTGAACTCAATTCTGTTTATATTAACATCATTTTTTATTTGGAAAAAACTTTTTCTATTTATTCTTATTAAATTCATCCAAAGTTGTAGTCAAACAGAAATATGTTTGTATTTTCGAAGTATTTCCATGCTTAAGTCAAAGACTTTTCGGTTCAAATCAAACAACCTCAAAGTCAGCTTTATTAACCACAAATGTAGTTCTTTCAACGATTCAAAAGTTTGTTTTCATTAAACTCTATTCCATTCAAATAAAAAAATATTTTGTTTAATTTTTATATATTATATATTTTAATATAGTTTCTATTTTTGCACAAATATCTTCAAAATCGGAGGGATGATGAACCTTCTCAGTGTTCGTAACACTTTTTCAACTATTATATTTATAAGATCCTGTCGATGGTTTTCTAAAAGGAATCCGTTTTTGTCGTAGAAAGACAATATTGCATTACCTCGCTTTCTTTAAATACGCTTAAAAGAGACTACATAAACGATATTTTTTAAGTAAATTATTAAGGTAGACTTTTCTTTTACTAAACTCACATCTGCGAAGCTCACGTAGGTACCCGATGTTCCTTGAGAATGTGTGCTGTTCATCCAGTTGGAAATCTTGCTGTCTAGCGATATCGTCCTATCATCGATGTTAAACTAAAAAAAAAAAAAATAATTAAAAACGGAAAAGTTAAAAATTCGAACTGCCATATCTGAGGTTTCTTCATTTACCTTTTGTTTCTTCCAAATCAAAAGTTTTTCTCGGAACTCAGCTCTGGGACCCACTTTCGGGACGAGGTCTTTTATGTCCTCTGGACAAAGATATTGAAATCTTTCGAGTGTTATTTCGGCTTCTAGAAAAATTATTTATGGATATATACATAGATTTGGAAATTATGTTTTAACGAAGCCTAGGAAACTGTTTTTTTTTTATTAATCGAAACAGAACTTACCACAAAAAGTCAGATGTCTCTGAGGGAGATGTCAAATCAGTTTAACATTCACCTTTCATGGGTGCCAGGGCACAGGGACATACCAGGCAACTGTATGGCAGACGAACTAGCCAAAAAGGGCACGACCACTTCCCCACGCTCAGAATGGAACAACATAGGTGTACCTATCGCTACATGTAAACTCCTACTTAGACAAGACGCTTCAAGGATAACAAACTCTAGATGGACTGAGAGTAACAACTGCCTTGCAACCAAAAAAGTTTGGCCGTGTGTTGACTCAAAACGCTCGAAGAGTTTGTTGGCCCTGAACCGTCTGTATCTAGGTTCTACCATAGGTGTTCTTACGGGACACTGTCTAATAGGGAGACACGCCAAAAGACTTGGTGTGTTTTCCAATGATTTCTGCAGAAGCTGCATGGACGAGGAGGAGGAAGAAACCGTTCAACACCTTCTTTGCTCATGCCCTGCACTACTTCATAGGAGGAAAACTCATCTCGGTGAATTCTTCTTCGATGATACTAGCGACCTAGCTTACATAGACCCTAAAAGTCTTTCAAAATACATTAAAAGTTCCACGTGGTTCGACTAGCAGGTGAATAACCGGCTAGTCCCGTAATGGAAGATTAATAAGTGATCAACTCGTTAATCTTACATCGGGTTTCTGAGATCAGTAGGTGATTAACTTGCTGATCTCTGTGGTATCACAATGGGCCCTTGCGGCCTAAGTGTGTTAGGCAATGTACTCATTGACTGACAGCCACTTCCACCTAAGCTAACCTAACCTACCACAAAAAGTAGGGAACAATGTAAGAAGATTCCACTCCTTCGACAGATCCCACACTCCCTTGTACTCTGGAAGAACAGCATACGGATCAGGATCAATTATGAAAATATTAGAAATATTGCTTGCGTCTGCAGTAGTAATATTGAAACTCTCATCTAGTTGTAATCCGTCGTCCATTACTTTTATTATTTCACAATTTTGTGAACAAAACAAACCAAATTTAACTTAAAAAACTGGAATCACTGCTCACAAATCACAATTACAATTTTTATCCTTAAACACTCTTAAACACTCCCGATTGCCACAGCGAAATTACTTGAAATAACTTTTGACGACAGCAACGAGACGATACGAAAAATTTACCGTTTCTAACCTTAAGTTTACTTCATTTGAGTTTGTTTCACATATGCTCGAGTTTGAACCTAACATGATCAGTTCACTTGAACTGTTTTCATATTTAAGGTACACTACTACATGTTCATTTCATGTTAAATGAAGGGTTGTATAGAAAATGGTATGTGCCTACACACACACACACACAATACATCGAGTATTGGCGACCCGATGTGTATACTTTTCCAACATGGAATGAAAAAAGAACGGAATGCTTTTCCGATGCTGTTTTTGTTTGTGATTTCTCTGATGTTTATTAGGTGGATACAATTCAGTGCGTAGTAGATACTTCTTTCGAGTTTATTTGAAAAAGGTTTAAGTTTGAATGTAACATATTCAGTTCACTTTTATTGTTAGCTTAATTATGCAAACTCTGTCATATTTGAACCTAACTCGTACCAGTTCATACCATGTTTAGTAAATCAGACAATCAAACAGAGTGGTAAAAAATTAAACTCGTTCATTTTTATGCACATGTATAGTGTTTCCGATCTAAAAGTCAAACATAAATGTTTTTCATTTAAACAGGACTTAGTTTAAAATAAGTTTTTTTTTGTGTTCAAACTGATTTGAATTAAGATTCAATAAGATTCTATTTCAACATTTTGAACATACAATCAAATAGGCTTCTTTTCAATTTATTCATAGTTCACTTTTCTCAGTGACGCATTATTTTGTTATAAAATGATCTTTTCTAATTTTACAAAGTTCGTCTGCTTTTTCGTTTCCCGGTATGCCAATGTGACCGGGAACCCAGCAGAGTTTAGCGTTATATGCTGTGTGCCATGAACCCTTAGCTCTTTGCGACAGCAAGAAACAAGCTTTGATTTGACAAGAGTAGCAGACATTTTTTATAGCTGCTGACTATCAATGAAAAAAGTGATATTTCAGCATGTGTCTTATCGAGAAAACGCTTCTAATGGCATGAATTTACTGTTGGAAAAATCGCCAATTCCTCACGAAAGGCGACACCAGTGAAAACCAAATTTTGATATTTCTGGAACTTGAACCACAAATCTCTCAGGTAAAGCGAAAGGACCCTCATCATTATGCCAAAGACACCAGCTTCTATTTAATATAGGCAATCTTTGGAATTGGAAAGAATTCAGCTCTACATTTACTCTTTATACTCGTATTACCTTTTAGGTCTTTTTCATCCGATTTTTTTATTCAATTCGGAAAGGCTTGAAGAAGGCCTTTCCCAACGCTTACACTTTTTTCTTTACTTGACTACAGAAAGCAAAAGTGTTTTTCCACGATAGTATAGTCGTTGCCATGAAAAGCGCTTTCTCGATTAGCTGGTACCTGACCACCAAAAAACTGTAGGACCCTTCTATTCCCTCACAAGGCATAATTGAGAGAAATGTGCTTGACCCTCGGGGCTCCCCGCTCAGTTGCGCCACCCATTGTACAAATGTACATATATGTTGTACGGACATGTAGTTGAACATAAAAAGTTATGGATATATTTCCCACTTTTATGTTTGGTATGACACAAATCTTCAGTCAGAGAATGAACTTATGTCTCGTGAAGTGACGTCCCTTTCTCAATTTATTTTCATTGAATATAACTCAAAGTGTAGACAAATCGAAAAAGTAATTCTTCAGAAAAAGTTGTTATAGGTCGCAGTTTTTACTGCCATTTCATTAAGGAAACAATTCCGGTGGAGCTTACTTACATATAGGAAAGGAACTAAGACCCACCGTTGTTATTGCCGCGGGGCTTTTTGCACTGCACCGCATTTCTGTCCGTGTTTGACAACCAAATTCACTCTGTTATTTGTACTTACTAAAACAAGATTCTCCTCATATACTGAGTTACAATTCAACTCTTTTTTACTGAAAGCTTTAGCTGATTTTTCCGGCAGGGTTTTCCTCCTTCCATGACGTATGATGACCTTGTTCGAAAATTGAGGTACGAGCATTATTTCGTCGATCGCTTTATAGACTATTTTATAAGCGTAGTAACGTTTTTTGAACTATCACGCAATTTTCAGTTTAAACGTGGGAGTCCTTCGATCATTCTCATTTTGCAAAAATATTCTCGTTTTGGAATCAAAACGTCAACTTCCTCTCACACTTTTGTAAAATACTTGAATCTTTGTCGAAGACAGAAATACAAAACACAACGGGTGAAATTTCCTCGGGTGTTGAAAACTTCTACTTCACATCACAACGTACCTTAAATTGTCCCTCCCTGCTCCCTCGACCAGTATATCAAGTTAATTGATAATTCTATAAAAGTAAGAGATTCAATCTTTTTGTGCAGCGAAGAGCTCCTTCATCATACTTCTCGTTTCCCTGTATAACCATAGGGAGTAGAGATTTTCACAAATCTTCACCAAAATAAAGAGGTAGCATTGCTTTCCCTTGTAAAAACACCACCCGACCCATAGCAACATTCATTTTTAAAGGTTACCTCCTGTTCCCAGTGATGTTAAGTGAAAGTTAACAAAGAAAAAATAACTTACTGCAAAACTAATTGCAAGAGAACGGTAGGTACCTGATTCAAATTACAAAACAAATATACTAAAGGATGAAGTTGTACTTAAAAGCTGAATGCAGGAAGGACTGGCGCAGCCATTGAGTAACTTTAAGTATTCACAGCATCCCACACCAGAAGCAGTAGTTATGCTTTCTTGTATTTATGCAACGGTTTTCTGCACGCATTAGAAACACAAGAGTGGCAAAAATTAAAAGTACTTCTAAATATTTCTTTCTTCCTGGTGTTGAAGAACACTCGAGACTGTCATGCAATTTCCTTTCCCATTCCTTTGGCTTAAATATGTCACAGAAAAGTGTTCTTCTTCATTTAGACGAGAAATGGAACTTCTGTTGTTATGTAAGCACGTCGTTTCTAAGTCGTCATCGTAGTCGTCGTAGTAGTCGTCATAGTCGTCGTCGTCTTCCTCGTTGTCCTCGCCGCCATCATCATCGCCGTCGCCATCGTCGTGCTATGCATATAAAGACGTCTGTTTTTTTTGTCGGCCGAAAGAATATTTCCCACATTTATACTTCCGACAAGCACTTAGCTTTTCCGCAAAAGAAGATAGAAATTATGAGGTGTTTTAATCCGGATGAACCAAGTTCTTAATTCCATGCATTTTCACCTACTTTCGTGGCATCCGTTTTGTAGCTGCTTCCATAAAGTACAGCATAGTTGTGTTGATTTCTGGTTGGTCGTCGTCCTCGGATTCGTTTTGTGTACCAAGGACCAAAAGACTTTGTTCAAATACACAGTTAGCGTAGAAATGGAAATGGGACTGAAGGCAACTGGGGGCCTATTCATTTATTCTAGAGTACATCCATCTATCTGGGCTTGTTTACTCGTCCCTGCTCTTGTGGTCGTGGTGGAGTATATTTTTGCAGTTGTTGCTTAGAGTTCCTCCATATAAGTGTGGTAGTGCCGGTGGGGGTGGCAGTCGGGAGGGACTCAGTTTGTTAAGAGATTTCAAACTAATTTCACACCAGCCTTTCCATTCTTTTTCAAAAAAATAGAAATTTAATGTGAAGCTAACAGCGCCCTGTTTTCATTTGATAATTGCTATTCTCTACAGTGCGAGTGTGTTGTTTTGGTTTGGTGGGTGCCATAACTCAAAAGAGTGCTGCGCGATTTTTGTTGGTGTTGTTGTTGTTGAATAAAAAGCAATAATAGAAAACACAGGGACTTACTTTTCACCTTACTGTATTTGTAGTTAGACTCTGCACATTGCATTTTCAGTAAATCTTACGTTTGAATAAAATAATGATGCAAATGGGGAGAATATGTTGACTTTGTGTTGAGTAATTCCTTGAACTTAAAGGGTGTTACTTTTAGAGTGCGATAATCCTTTAAATTGTGAAAATATGTTTAGGTACACTTTAACAGAAAAACTCATAGAGAAGGTAAAAGTAACCCGCCGTAAGCTGAACCCATAGGATTTTTGTGTAGAAAAATCTTTGTTTAGGAACTTAGTTAACATAAAGTTTGTGAAAAAATTTATTTAAATATAAAATGCCAAGCGCATTTCTCATAAACACAAATGGTGAGGAATGGAGGGGTCTTAAATTTTTTGTTGATTCCGAACGGCTAATCGAGAAAGTGTTTTTCATTGCACTGAAATTACTATCAGAGGACTTCCGAAAGGCGACACTCTTGGAAAAAAGTGTTGGGACTCGAACTCTGATTCTCCCACGTGACGAGCAGACATGATAATCTCTACCTCATTTGCAGCAAAAAAGTTTTGTTTGTTTTTTAATTTTTTCAGCCAGAAAAAATTACTTAACGCGATTCATTAAATAAATAAATAAAATCAAAATAATTGAATACGCAACAGAGCGGGATGCCCTAAGGCGTACCACATTTCTAACAAACATGCCTTGCAAGGGAATGGAGGGAGCCTACTTTGGATAAGACTACATTGATCTCTTCATTATGCATAGAATGCAGCTGTTGTTGACTTACTTATGACAAACTTGCATTGGTCATCAGAAAGCCACTTTATTGTTCACAAGCGGTGGCCTTATAACTGCTCAACTATCCCCAAAATGTGGAACATCAAACTGATCTAATGGAGATTATCAGAGCTTGATGTATCTATCTTTCTTCCCCTTGCTCATTGGTAGAAGGTAGCTCTCACTATATTGCTAAGGTAGACCTTTTGTTTCCCTATATCCTATATCCTGGGTGCCTGGACTTGAAGGCGTACAGGATAACGAAAAGGCTGACCGCCTAGCTAGACTTGGCTCTCAATCCCAATTCAAAGGCCCGGAACCCTACTGCGGTCTCCCAGTCAGTAGCATTAAACGCAAACTGGTTACTTGGGAACGGCAGAACATGATCCAAAACTCGAACCACTGTAATGGCCACCGCCAGTCAAAACTATTCATCAAATTATCTCAAAGACGTATGAAATTCCTGACAGGAGCTAACATGACGCAAAGTTACTTACGGACTTCTTCACTGGACAGTGGACACTGCTCTCCCAGATATCATCTTAAAAACATGGACAACAGCCAGGATTACACCTGCCGTCTCTGTCTCGAAGACACAGAAACAGCTGAACACATTTTATGTGAATGCCCTGCCATAGCCGGATCCAGGCTAAAAATATTCAATAAAGGATTTACTAGTCCCCTTGATATTAGAAACACCCCTTCTTCGAATAATCTTAGGTTTTTACGTGACGTGAACTTCGAATGAACAACTTTTTACTTTACGTGTTTAAACCTAAGGGAGCTGCACAAATGATCTTTCAGGTCGACGTGCTAGTAAAGGTGATTTACCTTCACCCTATCCAATTAAAAAAAAAAACTGCTTCCCATTAACTTGGAGATGAGATTCCAGAGCCACCTAGGCCCAATATTTCTCATCTTTTTCTTAAACTCATATGATATCTCCGATCGAGTGTATTTTGTCTTTTGAGATCTTAATAACCTGCTGGAATGTCAGTGGCGTAATGGTTAACATGTCTGCTTGATAAGTGAGAGTTCGAGGTTTTGTAGAATTTCAGAAACATCCAATTGTTTTTTCAGCGGTGTCACATTGGCAAATTTTTCGACTATGAAAAGAGCTTTCACGTTTAGCAGTTTTGAATCATCAAAAACTTGTTGATGCCTTCCATATCTCAACATGGCATGTTTGGGAGAAGGACCAAAGGCTACCCAAACTCCGTTGCGCCATTATCTTCATTCTATCTTATTTTTCGACTGTGATTACGAGTACTTCCGTCAAGCTAGGTTCAACTTTTGGAAAATCCTTCCGATGACACTGGGTCTGAGACACAAAACTACAAGTATTTATAATACAAGTGAATTGTGACAAGTGTCGATAACTTCTGTAACTCATAGGTATCTATAGGTTTGGCTGATCTTTTATGTGTATAATGGACTAAATCCAACACGTGACTCACGGCTTGTAGACTTGTAGCTTTATAAATTACAGGCCCCATTCGTTCAAATTTTGTCTTCATCCATAAGAAGTTGCGTTGATAAGGCTTTGGTGGAAAGAGTAGTCCAAGCATTTCGCATTCTTTGTGCGATTATTTTGAAGATGGTTGTTCCTTGTGCAAGTTGTTTTTTTTTTTTGTATTTCTTTCTTACAGCTTTCGGAGGCGGCGGGTATGTGAATAACATTCAGGCAGGTTGGACTAAGTTTTGAAAAATGTTTTTTCTGACTACACAATTCATCCACTGAGTGCTGGTATCCATTTGAAACACTCAGCAATGGTTTGGGTCGCTGTAAATGCAGTCAACGACACACATTTTATTTTCTACTCACTGCATCTTTGTTTTTGATGATACAGTTGCACAGATGTTCGAAACGAATTGCTCCCTGTTAAAATTATACCAACTAATTCCTTCAGTAGCCTGAAGTCTTCACCGCTGGCCTACAGCTTGTCTAGGTATCACTTTGCAATATTTTACAAAAGGCTTCTTGAAATCGGCCACCAAATGGTCAAAAATCTATGGGTTTCACTTCCACCACAGCTGTAAGTGAGAAGGAGCGGGCTTGTTTGACGAGCGTGCGGCATTAGGCCCAATAGAACCGTGAAATTAGATCGATTTTGCCTTCTCCAGGTGGGTTTGTAGTTAATATTCTAAATCTCCATGGTTAATATTCTAAATCTACATGATCCTGTTTTATCTTTGCTTCATGATTATTCAAATCTCCACAAACAAAACTTCATTGAGCAGGTGTTTTTTTTTTACCAAATAAAGTGCATACAGTTCAATGTTATGGCAAAAAATGTTGTTTTTATTTAAAGATAAGGGTTTGCATTATGTTTTGAAAATGAAATGGCTACAGCGGTTGCTCCAATAAATTCCAAACTAGATGCCCAATTTTTGCAGGACTTGTTGCCGCGTTTTAGCAATTTTTTCTTTCAAGGAGTTAATCGTCTCGAGCGTATCTGCGTGGACAAGTTACTTCACATAACCACACAAAGTATGTTCCAGCGGAGTGAAATCGCTTGACCTTGGGGATAACTCCAAGGATTAGGACCAGCGTCAACAGCGATTTCGTTTCGAGACAATTTACCGAACGTACCACTGGTCGTGCGGCTTCAATTAATTCACAATGAAATGATAAACCAAACTGAGCAGGGCTGGAGTGACTGCTGTCAAAAAGACTTACTCCAAAAATGGTGTTGCCACATTGAACACACATCTGAAAAAAAAATCCTTAAAATTGTAATGATCTAGGTAGGTACAATGATTTTTTTTCCACTTGCTCTCATCCAAGCTAAGAAGCATATGCATTGAAAATATTTCCTACAATCCCTTATATAACAAAATTGAGAGACACTAGACATTTAAAATGCTTCAAATTACTTACAACTTCGTATTCGAACATTTTGTGAGATTTATTTTACGATAATAAACATGCCCCTGTATCAAAAGACATCTACTCGTCTCTTTCCAATCTTCTCTTTCTTACCGTCTCTAAAGCCACTTCGACCAGCCACACTTCAAATATTCCTAATGATGACTTACGTACTTCGGCCAATATTTTGTATTACTTTGCTCCTGGAATTCCTACAGGACTGGCTGGATCACTTCTGTTTGGTCCCGAATCAATAGCTTTGCGATACCAGAGCAGGGCAAAAAAATTGTATTAACAAATCCTTCCATGGTGCTTTTTATTTTTCATTGCTAAAACACTCTATTACTTGATTGCATCAACGACGTTCAGGTGCTCTGAACCACAGGACTGGGATGTACACTCGTGGAAAAGTTTTCATATGTTACACTCTCCATACAAATAAATATAGCGACATATGTAAGTATTTGACTGACCATAAACAGGAAGAAATTCAAAATCTGCTGGCTTCTCGACACTTCTTAAGGTCAAAGCGAGCGGCGAGCGCGGACCCGCGTACCGCCGGTGTACCCTACAGGCGGAATGAAGGGAGAATTGTTATACTTTTGAGAGCACAATGCCCTTGGCGTCGCGTCGGCTCGGTCGCAAAAGAAGCAGAAGAAGTAAACTCAGGTGCCGTGAAATAAGGTCGAAGGCAATAAGGCCGAATCGACCTTATTTCCCAAAAATTGAGAAATAAGGTCGAATTTTCTTTTCGAACTTATTACCAATTTTGGGAAATAAGGTCGAAAATCATTGTGGCACTCAATTTGTCGAAAATAGCTTTCGACTTTATTTCTCAGTAGAATTCGACTTTATTTCGTTGTTTAATATTTTGCAATCATTGTTTAAAAAGGCATTTACTTTTGGTAGAAACAGAAATGTTCTGAGGAACATTGGATTTAAGGAGTTGAACTTTTCGTAGGTGGGCGTCCCGGTGCGACGCGCGGCCGGCGCAGGATCGGCGCGAAGTCAGCTCGAAGTCGGCACGCGGTCGGCGCTGCTGTTATTAGTTTTGTGGTTAGAAAATTAAACTTTTCTATGAATTTCTAACCACAAAACTAATAATAGCTTAAAATTCGCGCGAATTTTAAGCTTTTATTAGTTTTGTGGTTAGAAAATTAAACTTTTCTATGAATTTCTAACCACAAAAAGTTTTACTTTCTAACCACAACACTAATAAAATAGCTATAACCGAAAAATTGAAACATTGAAAAAAAAAAAAATTATTTTTCTTCTTTATCCAACAGAAATTAAAATCGATTTTATTACTCAACGGATTTCGACTTTATTTCTCTACTTTTGGAATTCTTATCTTTGTCAAACATTTTCGTTTTTTCTTTTCGACATTATTATACCTTTTCAATAGGAAATAAGGTAGAAAAATATTTTTGTTGTTGTTTTCGGCCTTATTTCCCAAAAAAGGTAATAAGGCCGATTCGGCCTTATTGCCTTCGACCTTATTTCACGGTACCGTAAACTCATGCTGCTGTGCTACCTTTTATGTAAACGCCGTCTCTTCCTAGTCGTTTTTTATGGCATGCAATGAGGAGCCGCAGTGATGTTCTAACTTTTCCTAATATTGATTGAGTTCTGACGTATTAAAGAGGGTACTCGAAGTGTTTTACTGTTGTCACATTTACGTCACTTAGAATTCCATGCTTTTATAACTCGCGGCACCTGCTATTCCACAAATACAAATATACTCCTTCAATACCTGACATTTGTAGAATGAAGTTATTTATGTATTTTTTTTTCTATGTAACTTAACAAATTTGAACCGAAAAGAGTTAATGCAAAAGCGTACTATCAATTCACACAACAGAAACGACTCCTCAGAGGACACTTGACTTCTTTTTTGATTCAAAAATTCACGGCAACATGCTTAGGAAATAAATTGAAAACGTAATTAGCTCCACGTGCAGAGGAAATTTTTGTAGGCTCAATCTTTCATCTCGCAGCTCACACTCAAATTAGAAAACACACCAGCAGCGTAGTACAAATAATGTTGCATAACCTTCACATCAAATGGCTTTTAAACGACTTCAGCTCTTTAATATTTCACCCTTTTCGTATATGAATAAAAATGTCAACGTCCATTCATTCTTCTACCTTCAAGTGACTCCAAAAAATATTGTATCCTTGTTGGCCCTGCCATACACACAATAATGCCAACTTGGCTTATGACCAAAGACCATGTCCATCAATTACGATTGCTCTTCTAAAATTCAAAACATTTTGTGGTACAACTGGGAGTAATGAATATGATTTATTTACTCGGAATTTATATCCAAATGCGATTCATAAATCGTGTTTCCTTTTTGCCAGGATAACAAAAAAAAAAAAAAAAACAAAAATATGAAAAAATTACTCACTCTCATAAATCAAAATCTGGCATTTATTCAAAATCCCAAACATCTACCGTGGTTATTGCACTTCGTTCCTGTAACCCGCTTGTCGTAATCCTTATACCACTGTCCCACTACTGCTGCTGCAGTAATACTACCTACAGAGACAAGAAGCAAAAGCCAAAAAAAAAAAGAAGAAATAAAAAAATCAAAAGGACTAAATTCAGGCGAACAGATGCCTTGACATGGACATGAATGCAAAATTTCCAACCATATCCCAAGCAACCCAGATAAACTAACATAAGGACGTTGACGTTCGCTCATTAACATAATTTGTCACAGCATAAAGCTTCTGCTTCTTTTCCTTCTCTCCTTCTCGCTCCTAGCTTTTCTGGCGAATCTCCATTTCCATCTCCTCCGCCCATGGATGCGGTGTGTTGTGATGTGTAGGTGGTTGGTTGAGGCGAGGAGGGGGATAGAGGTTATGTTGGTACATAGATTCTGCCTGCTACCAGAATTTCATTCTTTTCAACACTGGCTCTCTTGGTTGCACCCAAACCAGAACTACTTACCACTAGTTGCCACCAAATATGGCAACACTTGCCATTCTTTGTGGTCGGTTGTTAAAATAAGTGTGAAAATGATTTTTTGTCGTTGTGAGGCAACGAGTAGCTATGTATGACCTGTTAAATGTTGCCAACAGTTTCTTTTAATTTGTATGCTTTTTTTGATTGATAACTTGAAAATAAATAAATAGGGTGGCGCAACAGAGCGAGGAGCCCGGAGCCTAGCGTATTTCTCATAACCACTGCCTTTGTGAGGGAATGGAGGGGACCTACAAATTTTTGCCGGTTTCGAGCAGATAATTGAGAGAGCGCTTTTCACGGAAATCTATCTACCAATGGAGGACTTGCCAACTCCTCGCAAATGTCGATACCCGTTGAAAGGCATTTTAGCCTCGGTTGGGATTCGAACCACGAACCTCATGGTTAACAGCAGACATGCTAACCTCTTTACCAGGTTCAATGCTGATGGATGTGATCTTCTAGGCGATCTCAGAGGGTGAGTGCATGATGATTCGATGATTCTTATCTGAAAACGATTCCATGTTTTTGAACCTTCAACACAAGGTGTTATCCGGAGGATCTCAGTCAGCATGCGTACTGGTCCCTTAACACGGAAATTTCGGCTCTAGGCACCCTGGGTTGAGTCATGGCAGACATTTTCCAAAGAACGAACATTCATTGAGGTCAAGATGCAGAATTTCTTTCTTGGGACTTCTGCAGCAGCAGCCATGTATATGCAGAAATCTGGTCGAGTTATTCAATTGAAGAAAACAAAATTGAGTAGCCCTGAACCAGCGTTCTTTCAGTAAATCGATGAAATGGGGAACAGATAGATGTTCCCACTAGAATCTGAACTTCAAGAGAAGCGAGTATGCGACATAAGTGCTTTGTTGTCAATTGTCAGAGAAAATGGGCTATTTCAAGGACAGAACCAAACAACATTGACAATTGACTACCTCTTTTTTATATTCCAGAGGCGGATCACTAGCGTAAGGCTGAAAAGTGATAAAGCTCTGATCCTTTCTTGACAACAAAGCTCACAGTGTTTCTATTTCGTTAATTCTATCAACAGCATAAGATTCCCGAGTATTTGTAAGTCTCAGTATCGTTTTGGTTTCCTGACTTCTCCCTTCAGATTTCCTGCACAATATCTATGGTTTTGTAAAATATAAGAGACAACAAATTTGGCAACACTGAACTGCCAGCAAACGTCCTTCCGCACCTCCAAGCCGATTCAGCTCTTGCGGTTTTCTTTGTGCATTTAACGTTGACTCTATGAGCCTGTGGAAAAGGTTTTTTTCTTCCACCGCAGAGAGTGTGCTATCTTTTTTTTTTTATTAAAAATCTTTGACTTGGCACTGACTGGAACAACTTTCCATTCTACTTTGCATTGTCTGTACAAGAGGAGCCATCATTTTGGATCCGCGGCACAGCAGGAGGAACCAGATTTGAATTTTTCATTTCATATTTAGGCAGTAAGCCAAACGTTCAAGTTTTTTTTTTTCATGTTTTTGAAAAATAATTTTTCTCCCGAATGCTTTTGTGAATTGATCGTCCTGCCAAATGGAAGCTTAGTTAACTTTGGGTTTTGGTACTTCATCCATGCTGTGATGAAGTGAAAGCCTTTATTTCCGCACCATTCTCTTGTATTTTTTTTCGCAGTTAGTTGACTGCAATGAAATTGAATTTCAATTGCATGGAAAAAATTTTTTTTTTTAATTTTGATGACTGCACAAACATCAGTGTGTGGGTATGCTGAATTATAAACAAGTGGAAGTGCAAACTTCTTCTTGTCTTATAAAATTCGAAATTAAAGTCAAATTTTTTCGGGATATACAAAGAAGTAGGTTTGAGTAATTGGAAGATTGCATAGCATTCCATTTGTCGGATGTCCATTGTCTGGTAGTACAATGGACCGGTAGGTATTTAGGTCTGAGTGCTCCAGCTGGTAATTTAGAAAACCTCCAACAGAAGAGAAAAAAAATCCTATTTGCTCCATTTATTTGTATGGGCTTACCACACCCTTTGAGGAACTGCATCTGACCCTAACTTTAAAATAAGAGAAGCTTCGTTTCATTGAAAAAAAGTAGCTAGTTCGGCCTCAAAGATGGAGAAACATGTTTCATCGACTCATTTCAAATTGTTGCTGAATAGCAAAAAAACAATGATGTCCAAGTCTTTCTATGATTTTGTTACAAATAAAGTGTGGAAAAATATTCGAAATAAGAGTTCAAGTTGTTAAACTAATTGGCAAAGCGGTAAGGTAGCAAAATAGAAACGAATTGGAGGCAGAGCGATGATGCACCACAAGGCAGGGCCTTAAGACTTTTTTATTTGGTCGGCGGATTTTTAAAGGCTGACTGGATCACTTCGTATACTCGTTCCTAGGTTTTGTAATGAACACAGAAAGTAGCATCAGTGCGGGGCTCAAACGGAGAATTACTGTTGACAAAAGCTGCAACTTCAGGTACGGTTAGGTTAGTTTAGGTTTAAATGGCTGTCAGAAAAACAAACTGACACACTTAGACCAGTATTAGGTCCATTGTGATATCTACCATCAAAATTATGCGAGGGAGTACCTCACTTAACAAAACCCCCTGCATGATTTGTGTTTGCCAGATCGCTTGGATCATCAAGAAAATGTTTTCCTAGATGCCGTTTTCTTTTAAAAGAGAATGCAAGACATGAGCAGAGGAGGTGTGGGATTGTCTCCTCCTCCTCCTACTCATCTAAACAACTTCTGCAGAAGTCATTAGAGGAAACGCCCAGTCTTATGGCATGTCTTCCTATCAGACAATGTCCGGTGATGACATTGATTACGGAGCTAACGTGCAATCTAGTTATGGATAACAAATGTCTTGTGCGTTTTGGATCTAGTCCTGGCCATATATGTTTTCACTTCAGGTAATTAAAAAAAATAACTATCGGTTGGAAAACTAGGGTAACAATTTATAAAACTTTGGTCACCCCTGTTTTGCTATACAGCGCGGAAGCATGGTCCTCATCTAAAACCGATGAGAAAACTTTTGGTCGTTTCGAGAGAAAAATACTCCGAGTGATCCATATCCGTTCGTGAATATACTGTAAGGAGAAGAAGATTCAACAACGAATTGCATGAGCTAAACCTTGACATAGTCTGAAAGAGAACGCATTATTAGACAACGATGGTCCGGACTATCGAAAGTATATTGCAGTAAAAAAGCTGAAATGGTGGCGCAATAAGGAGGATGAGGACCTCAACCAACTTATTGTTAAAACCGGAGAGAGCTCGACTGAAGTCGAAATTGTTATCGAAAGGTGTTAGTTGTTTACAAGGCTCATCTTGATCTGAATTGCCCACATTAGTAAGCAAGTAAGTAAATGGATCACTCAGACCCAAATATCATTCTATTGTTTTTCGTCTTCAAAGCCTTCCAGATGTTCGTTAAAAGGCCCCGTAAGTCGCCATCCTGATAATAAGCCTAGCCTAGCAGCTCTCTCCATGTATATCCCGATTTGCTGCTGTTTACGATGCTTCTATCGCAAGTGAATTATATTCATTAATTAGTCATAGTACAGTACCTGTACTATGACTGGATAAGGTGACTACAGTGGAGCACTATAACACCTTGTTCACTATGAGAAAACGATTTTGGAAACAGCTCCCAGCAGACTCACTGGAAGAGATAAATGATAAGTCTTGTACCCTGTTTCGTAGCTATCTGAAAAGTCTTTATTTGTCACACATTATTTATACACAAAAAATGCCTATTCCTAATTATTTACAAATCCATGTTTATGCTGACTGCACAAAAGAAAATTATGAAAATTATTGATAGAGTTCAAAGTTATCGTGTTACAAGTTGAATTCACAAATTAATGCTGATTTAATGAAATTTGAAAGTAAAGATTATTGTACAGTATGGTTAGCAAGTTTAATAAATTTAATGATTAATAGTATGGCAAACAGAAACTTATTTATTTATTATATGGTGATGGTTTGTTGATCTTGAACAGCTGCAACGAGAAAATGCAGACTCGAGAAAATTCTAAGTCAGTGTTCCGCAGTGTCACCAAATTGTAGCATTCAATTAGGATAGTTGTAGGGAAAAAAGCCTGAACCACAACGTACAATGCAGGTTGTCAAAAGAAGCATTAATTAAGTAGTAGGTGGTGCTTTTCGAGTTTACCTATGCCATTAAATTATATTATTTGAAACTAAACTAATTGAATTCCCGAAACATTGTTTATCATCTTAATCTGCTAAGTGTTTTCCCGAAAACACCATACATTCCTCTACAAAAACCATGGCAAATGTTTTTATAGAAATACCAAAATGGAATTCGATTATTAATCCGTGCAGGAATTAAAATTATTGTTGCGGAATTCAATTGAAATTAAAAACAATCGGTATTTTCATAATTGAGTAACATTCACCGCAATCACAAGAGCCGTTGTTACAATTTTAAACTACCATTATGATTGTTTTGCAACATAGTTTTAGAATTTGTCAATTATTGAAGTGAAATTTCTTATGCGACTTGGTAAAACACTCACATTGAGGCTATCTATTAAAAGTCTGCATGAATTCACTAAGTCTCAATATCTAGTTTCACCATTTCAATTGGGGGGTTATCAGGAGGAGGAGGATAGCAGGATGAAATTCGGAAAGCATTGAATGCTGACGAAGTAATGATGCTTTGCATGTTCAACTTCTCCAATGCTTTTAGGTTTGTTAACAGTTCAATTTTACTTCATAAATTCAAAAATCAGTTTGATTTTTCCCTTTAATTTAATTAAAAGTAATTTAACAAGCCGAAGACAAGACTATGAGGCAAGATTTGCAGTCGTGCAGAAAAAATTGTCTTGAGATCACAATATGATGATAGGGAATACGAGTAGAATAGAAGTAGTTTCTGCAATTCTTTCTGTCTGTCTATTCGTATATGTATCTACAGTCAGAGCCGCTTGACTGATATTCTTCAAAATTTGCAATTAGCGTGTCAGTCTACGGAGGGACTTTTGGAATTGGGTCTCTGAGTTTTGACATAATGGTACCTGCTTTTTTTCTGAACCCATCTAAAAGTTTCCATTAAGAGGGCTTTATTAGTAATTTTGAAGTGGCGTAGAAAAAGCATTCAATACTTTTGCTATCCTATTTTTTAAAAAGTTATTTATTAACATTTCACCCTCTGGGGATGCATGGTACAAATGTGTACCAGCAGATGTTCAAACATTTTAAGAATTTGGTATGATTGTGATAAGATGTATCAGTCTTCCTTCTCTGCGTCCCCGTGGTGATGAAGTGTTTTGTCTTTTACAAGACAAATATTACGCCACTGCAGCAGAAAGCATCAGAAATGGTAGCTATATTAACCACCTGACACGCCTATCAATAATTTCAACTAATATTTTATTGATAAATTTTCAACTCCATAATTTATTCGAATATGCAAAAACTTCAGGCCACCCCGAAAAGGTTAAAAATAGCACATAAAAAAATAAAAAAATAGAAAATTAAAAAAAAAACTAGCAGTTGATGAAGCAAAGATCTCTCGAGTTCTGTTGGGCTAATTCTTACTTAATTACTTAGGGTGGCGCTACAGTCCTTGTCGGACCAGAGCCTCAACCTACATGCTTCTCCAGCCAGCTCGGTCCCTAGCTAGCTGCCTCCAGTTTTGCACGCCAAGTTGTTTGAGGTCCTCTCCTACTTGCGTGCGCCACCTGAGTCGCGGTCTTCCTCTACTGCGCAGTCCCTCGGGATTGGATTCGAAGATTTTCCGGGCCGGAGCGTTGTTGTCTATTCGCTCTACATGACCCAACTACCTAAGCCGCTGGACCTTGACTCGTTTGACCAGATCAGTGTCGCTGTACAGCCCGTACAGTTCGTCGTTGAATCTTCATCTCCACTCTCCATCTATGCAGACGGGACCAAAAATCACCCGAAGAGTTTTTCTCTCGATGCATCCTAAAGCGTTCTCGTCTACCTTTGACAAGATCCATGCCTCTGGGCCATATATAAGAACCGGGATGATAAGTGTCTTTTACAGGGACACTTTAGTTGCTCGAGAGAGGACTTTACTACTCAATTGCCTTCTTGGTCCGAAGAAACAGTGATTGGCAAGAATTATTCTTTCTTCGTTTGATTTCAGCGCTGGTGTTGTTGTCTGAATTAATAGCGGCGCTTAGGTAGACAAAGTCCTTGACTACCTCAAAGTTATAGCTGTCTATCGTGACGTTCTGTCCAAGACGTCGGTATTGGGTGTCTTTTCTTGATGACAGCATATACTTGGTCTTGCCCTCATTGACCACTAAACCCATCTTCTTCGCTTCCGCCTCAATGCTTATAAACGCGCCACTGACATCACGATGCGTTCTTCCAATTATGTCAATATCGTCGGCATATCCGAGCAATTGGACGGATCTTTGAAAGATTGTGCCTCTTGTGTTGACGTTGGAGTTTTGCACTATTCTTTCAAGAACGATGTTGAAGAAGTCGCATGACAGTGCATCGCCTTGCCTAAAACCTTTTTTGACATCGAATGTATCGGTGAGATCTTTTCCAACCCTGATGGAGCAGCGTGCGGTCTTCATCGTCATCCTACACAATCGGACAAGTTTGGTAGGGATGCCAAAACTAGACATGGCTCTATATAACTCCTCTCTATAGATGCTATCATACGCAGCTTTAAAATCGATAAAAAGTTGGTAAGTATCGATTTGAAGTTCCTGGGTTTTTCCCAGGATCTGCCGTAGTGTGAAGATTTGGTCTATGGCGTATTTTCCTGGTATAAAGCCGCACTGATAAGGACCTATCAAGTTGTTGACGAATGGCTTCAGACGCTCACATAATACGGCAGAGAGTATCTTGTACGCGATGTTAAGAAGACTGATACCTCTGTAGTTGGCGCAGTTCAGAGGGTCTCCTTTCTTGAGGACCGGGGAAACAATGCAGGGGTTCCATTCATCGGGCATGCTTTCTTCCGACCATATTTTGCAAATGAGCTGGTGCATACTCCTGACCAGGTCATTGCCTGCCGCTTTAAACAATTCGGCAGTGCGGCCATCAGCTCCAGCAGCTTTGTTGGACTTTAGCTTGGATACTGCTGTCTTCACTTCGTTCAGGTCGGGTTGGCGGAATTGTTGTTCTACGTCGCCTAAATCGAATGGTTCTATCTCTCTAACAGCGGAATTGGGTTCATCATCGCCGTTTTAGAGCTTGGAGAAGTAGTCTTTCCATATCCTCAGCATTGACTGCGGTACCACCACGATGTTCCCTTGCTTGTCTTTGCAGGCTTCGGCTCGGGGCTTATAGCCCGAGGCTGTTGTTTTTACCTTTTGGTTAAACTTCCGAACCTCATTTCTGCTGTGGCACCCTTCAAACTCCTCGATCGCGCGCTTCTCATGCTCTCTCTTTTTCCGTCTAAGAAGTCGGTGTTCGTCTCTCCTCTTTTGCTTGTAGCAGTTACAGTCTTTTTTGCAGCGCCGCTTTGTATGCTTCCTGTTTAGCTGCATGTGCTTGCCGGCATTCGTCGTCAAACCAGGGGTGTTGTGGTGGCCGTGTGAAACCCAGCACTTCAGAGGCGGTATCTCTTACGCCTTACAGACGATCATGTGGTGGCGATTGTTCATCAATTTTACTTGATAAGAGAAAACCTCAATAATAATCAAGTAACATTGAGCGAGCATCTGAAGGGCGTTTTAGACTAATTTCTGAATCAAGTAATTTATTGAAAAGAAAAACAATCATTACAAATTTTTGTTTTGAAGCAAAACATTTTTATTTCTCACTACTGCACTGTCAAAACATAAGTTTGGTAATTTTCACTTTTTTTAACTTAGTCCACTTGTTAGTGAAAGTTATGAAGAAGTTTATAAATCGTTTGTATTTAACTACCACATTTTAAAGCTAGAGCGATTATATTTAGAGATGGCATATTCTATTAGAAACGCACTGACTAGAGATTTGCGCAGACCCTAGTTCGATAACTTCTTAAGAACAACACATTTTATATAAAGCAAATGTTTGAAAAAAATACCAATAAAATTCGAATTTAGCATACCGGTCTATCTTTTAATGACCTTAGTAAAATTGGCTAACCTAATTGCCTTCAAAATAGTGACATCCACCAAGCTTCGTAAGCCCCAATCTTCGTGAATTGAATTGCGTATTTGAGTCGACACTAATCTTTGATTAGTTCTCCTTACCTTCTCAGACAATAAAGTAACCATCAAATCCCTAGCGTCAAATTTCTTCAACTCTATTCTAGCACTTAACTGCCGATCATTTCTCAGTTAGATGTCAGAGCCCTTTATCATTCATCTGAAAATTCACGAAGCAAATCTGACCCAAGGTTGATCTTAAGCGGTCGAACAGCTTGATCTCTCACACTAGTGCGACGATAGGTGTCATAATAGGACGCTGTCTTATGGGAGACATGCCACAAGGCTAGAAGCAGAAGCTGTACAGAAGCAGAAGCTGTACGGATGAGGAGGAAAATAAATAAAATAAATAGGGAGGAGCCCCAGTGCCTAGCGCATTTCTCACAACCATTCCTTGTCAGGGAATGGAGGGGACCTACAATTTTGTGCCGGTTCCGAACAGTTTATCGGGAAAGTGCTTTTCATGGTAATAAATTTACTAACGGAGGACTTGCCAATTCCTCGCGAAAGGCGATAACCGTGGAAAAACTTTTTTGCCTCTGTTGGGATTCGAACCACGAACCTCTGGGTTAACAGGCGGACATGCTAACCACCACTCCATGGGTACCACGGATGAGAAGGAAGAGGATACTATTCCCCCCCTTCTCTGTCCATGCTCCGCCTTAGTTCACAAACGTGGGATAAACCTAGGTTCGTGTTTCTTTAATGACCCTAGTGATATTACTCACATCGACACCCTGCGTCTCTCCCGCTTCATTGCAATCTCAAAATGATTGCAAAATGGATACACTAGACCCATGATGGTATCACATTGGATCCAACGGTCCCAAGTGTCTTAGCCAAGCTGACAGCCACTTTGACCTAACCTTAACCTCATCAGAAGCGAAGGGAAGTAAATCAAAGATTGTGTTAATAGCTACCCTGAATTCATTGTCCGAACTTGTCTGTGATATGGAAGTGAAAAGAGTCATCGCTTCTCAGAAACCCGTTATTAAATCAAATCAAAAATAAAATATATATGTACTTGTACATATTTAAAAATAGAATGAGGCACAAAATTCTTCGCATAAAACTTTCTTTTAAGACAACGCCATCGCCTCTTCGTCAATAAACTGTCAATCAGTGCTTAAGTGATTCTCATATCCTTTGTCAATTACGTATACCTTTTCTAACTCCCATCAGCCCTTCACAGGGTGAGAAACGTCAGAAAACTACTCACTTGTCATGATTATAATCAAAAACTTAAAATGTCAGTTTCTGCTCTCATCCTTTGTTCATGAACAGGATACAGCAACATTTTAGGAAAGAAGGAAATTCACTTTGAAATCAATCGTTTCTTACCTCAGCACCTGACGTGGGATCAACACTCAATCAAGCCGCAATCGAAATCCTTGAACGTCTTTGGAGAGTAACAAGTTTTTGCACTCGGCGTTTTTACTTTTGAAATCCCCTGGCAAATCACAAAAATCATCCTCAGGATATGCATAACCCATCGTCCTCTCTGGAGGAGCAGAGAGTGATTTCCAAGTAAATCCTTTTCCTGTGAAGTTTTCTTTTAACTGACGAAAAAAATAATTTTATAGCGTCACTGCAGAAAAAAGAAAATCAGTTCACTCTCTCAACATACTCCCAAAGACGAAGGCAATTTCAATTCTTGCGTAATTGTTTTTTGTTTTGTTTCGCTGTGATTGACAGGACCACGAGTTTGTTTTGGGGTCCTTTGGTCTGTACTTTACAAAGTCGCCTGCCGTTTGTATCCTTTTTTCTCCCCGCTCTGTTCTTAAAAGTAATCAAATAGCCGCAAATTTAATCGGAAACAGGACTTTAGGTTGCCTAATGCTGATTGAAGGCAAATTCATCCAAAAACACAGAGGAATAAAGTTAATTTAGTTACTCACCCTAACCCGAACCCGAAGTCGATGTCGAAGTCGAAGTCGACCTGGCCTGGGCTCGGCCTATGCTGCCATCACCGTCGCCATCACCATTACCATCGCCAGAATGTCAGCCATAGCGTGCAAGTGCGACACCGTTCGTTGTTCCGTTGGAAAAGTTTCCGTTAATTTTTGCGTACTTAGGTACATCAACGATGGATGTGAAGAAAAGCACTGCGGCTGAGGGTGAGAGACAAAATAATAGTGGTATCCAGCCCACAGCCGCCCATTAGTGAATTGCGACAAAAGGACAAAAGCTAATTAAGTTTATGTCACAGAAAATTTGTTTCAAAAAGACTTCTGCTCTCCAGGACAATTAATATTACGGACACACACCTACACCCACACCCACCTAACAGCTACCTTCACTTAAATAACTAGATTCACCGAATATTCGTTGGTTTTGTGTTTCTTTAAGAGGAACCAGAGTGAAGAAGCGACGCGGTGGATGGAAGTTTCAGAGAAAAGAGCTCAAATGATAGAATTTGTTGGCGTGGAGCAATTGATTGCCTTGGAAACCTTTTTGTCCTTTTTGTTCTCCTTTTAGCCATTGGCAATCTTTTTTATTGCTTAGCCTTTACCTTCTTAGCACAGCGCAGAGAATACAGCGAGCACAGCGTGCTTTATGCGGCAACTATAAGCCATCAGCATTGAATAGGTATACGATGAGAGAGTATGTGGGAAGGGTGTTTGTCTCCTGCCAAACAAGGTTTACTCATTCCTGAAATGAGCTTACACAGAAGTCGGTAAGTTTTGAACAGAACAGAGAGTTGATACAGTGCGCTAGTAAAGTCACTCTTGTCCGGAGTAATTACGCTTTTGTAACTCAATTTGTTTTTATGGTTGCAGAAAATTTCAACTTGAAACTTTACCAGGCAGGGATTTTCCTCTCTCTCTCTCTACTTATTTTTCCATTTTTGTTATCTTTTTCTTGTGGTTTTTCTTATTTTTGCGCCGCACATTTCGTCGTAGTCTTATACTTGCTCTGGTCTTTCTTCAATGAAAAATGGGTGAGATCGAAATGGTTAAATGCGGGATGTGTGGTCTCGTTTCAGGGTCTCTGTGAGTGATAAAACTAGTTCGGATTAGGCATTTTTCAACCCTGACAAGGATGTCGCCTTAAAAACAGATGAAAGTTTGCAGTTGATGGTGCAGAAAGTAATTCACTGTCGGTTTTTAAACCTACTACACTATAAACTGGCTTAGTTTGGGTAAGTTGATAGAGGTTATTTAAACGTTTGAACTTATTTCGGGGTGAACAATGTACTGCAAGCCTCTTTAAAGAGTTTGTAGAAGGTCTGTATTCTAGTCAAGCTGCAGTATTTTTTCCAAATTCCCAAAGATCTAAAAGCCTCATTCTTATTTTGACATTCTAATTCGATAGAAAGTTAGTCGAGTTTGAAAGAAGTGCATTTTGAGACTCGAACGATTCGAATGTAAGCTTTCGAATCGTTCAAGTTTCAAAATGTACTTCTCTCGAATTCGATTAACTTTCTTTTCAAGCATGTCTGAAAATGTCTTAAGTATCATACAAATAAACGAGAGATGAAGGCTCACTATAGTAAAATCCAAGACCTAGCTTAACAACCCTCGTCCTCTTGGGGTCGTCACAGTGTTTTAGTAAATAATCCAAGAGCAGTATGGCACTAACGATTTATTCATGAGATGAAAATTGAATACTTTGAGAAAAAAAAATAGACTTTGTCTTTTAAAATCACTTTTCCTTTTGCTTTTACATTTGATGTCTTTTGTGCCAAAGTGTCTGTTCAATCGCAGGCGTTTATATTCCTCCGAACAGTTCTGCTTTTGCTTGTACTGAGCTGTTTTTATTTAAAAACTAGCTGACCCAGCCAGCGGCGGCGTTGCTCGGATCTAACTTATTTAAAGCGTTGTTCACACAAAACTGTCAAGAAACGAGAACTAAGAAGACTAAGTTTAAGAATACCTGAAAATTTCTAGTTTCCCGTTTCCGTACGAATATGGTCATGAAATATAGACTAGCTACATACATATGTAGGTTATAATGTAAGTTTTAGAGTTCCCGTTCCCGTTACGGTTCCCTTTCCTTTTCCCGACCCATTAAAATTATGTGGAAGTTAGAGCTCTTACAAGTGAACAAAAAAGTGAAATTGTCCAAATCTAATAAAAATCTAACTTACACCGAACTTTTTTATCACCGCAACAACATTTTCTATTATGAATAAGAATCCAATATACAGGGTGTTCCGTACTTCGTGTAACATCCTTTGGGGTGTGATTCTTGGTCATATTCTAAGAAAAAAAATGAATGACAGTAAAGCTCAATTCTCAACTTTGACATCACTTTTTGACAATTTAAGAAAAGGCTAACTTTGATGTACCCTGACCTATGTTAAATTCAATATCTCTGTCAATACTAATGATAGAGACCTAAACATAGTCTTAATTTTTTGTAGAAATAATAGCCTTCAAGACTGTATTTAAGTTTAGTTTCCATAGGTGAAGGGTTGCCAGATTTTCAATTTTAAGTGGTGTTCAAATTTTCTTCCCGAAACAAAGTTTTGACTTTGAAGTCTTTTTTTTTGCAGAAAATGCCTGTTAAACATAAAGATTCTTTGTTTTTAGCAGATGAACTAAACAATAATAAAAAAAAAATTAATAAGTGCACTCAAAAACCCATACATTTTATGATATTTGAAAAAATACAAAATGGGTAAAATTAAAAAAAAAAAAAAAAGATTTTTAAATTTGAGGTTTGTTTGAATAAAACAATAATATGGGCACTTCTAGTAGTTTTTTTTATGTTTTTTGTACAAATACAATTATAACTAGTGCTCAAAGTGCCTACGCAGACATTTTTTTCTTATATGAGTTTTGCAATGGAAATTCATGAAGAGCACAGCGAAGATACCAAGAACTTTATCCTTATTGTAAATCTGGCAACTCTTAGCCTATAAAAATCCAATTTAAATACAGTTTCAAAGATTACAAGACTAGAAGTAAGACAAGAGTTGTCGAGAGCAAACACCCACAATGAAATTCAAAAATGGGCTAAGGCATGCATTCAAAACTAAATAGGGCACTTTGAGCACTTGATATAATTGTATTTGTACAAAAAACATAAAAAAACTACTAGAAGTGCCCATATTATTGTTTTATTCAAACAAACCTCAAATTTAAAAATCTTTTTTTTTTTTTAAATTTACCCATTTTGTATTTTTTCAAATATCATAAAATGTATGGGTTTTTGAGTGCACTTATTAATTTTTTTTTTATTATTGTTTAGTTCATCTGCTAAAAACAAAGAATCTTTATGTTTAACAGGCATTTTCTGCAAAAAAAAGACTTCAAAGTCAAAACTTTGTTTCGGGAAAACTTAAACTTAAATACAGTCTTGAAGGCTATAATTTCTTCAAAAAATTAAGACTATGATTAGGTCTCTATCATTAGTATTGACAGAGATATTGAATTTAACATAGGTCAGGGTACACCAAAGTTAGCCTTTTCTTAAATTGTCAAAAAGTGATGTCAAAGTTGAGAATTGAGCTTTACTGTCATTCATTTTTTTTCTTAGAATATGACCAAGAATCACACCCAAAAGGATGTTACACGAAGTACGGAACACCCTGTATGTACAAAATTTCCATCACAATGTTTTAAATTTCGGTTCCCATTAGAACACCGTAATTAAATCGGAATGAGCGCTGCTAGTGACAAGATGGGGGACCGTCCTGTACTACTGCGTGCTGTTGTCATGTGTTATTCATTCTATGTAGTATTAGTGTAGTTAGTCTTGTGGTGTATCAGCCAAATGGTCTTTGTCGCCCGGCTGCAACCTCCCTACTCCGCAGATTTATGTGTGGAGTAGGTTTCATGTAAATGTAAATTTAAGAAATTAATAATAAATTTACTTGAAAATATAGTTGATATGTCATTTATACTGAGACTGTAAAATCTAATTTAAAAACTTCTTGTGTCACAGTGTAAATTAAAAAAACAGTTTTAAGGGTAGATGGCCCTTATCACTTAGGGGTATGGAAAATAGATAGTAGCCGATTCTCAGACCTACTGAATACCTACGTTTATAAAATTTGGAAAAAATCGGTACGTATGTGTAAACGCACGCGTCATCGCATGCGTCAACGCATGAATCATCGCAAGCTTCAACGCATGTGTCATCGCATGTGTCATCGCACGCGTCATCGCATGTGTCATCGCATGTGTCATCGCATGTGTCATCGCATGCGTCATCGCATGTGTCATCGCATGTGTCATCGCATGTGTCATCGGATGTGTCATCGCATGTGTCATCGCATGCGTCATCGCATGTGTCATCGCGTGTGTCATCGCATGTGTCATCGCATGTGTCATCGCATGTGTCATCGCATGTATCATCGCGTGCGTCATCGCGTGCGTCATCGCATGTGTCATTGCATGTGTCATCGCATGTGTCATAGCATGAGTCATCGCGTGTGTCATCGCATGTGTCATTGCATGTGTCATCGCATGTGTCATCGCATGAGTCATCGCATGTGTCATCGCGTGTGTCATCGCATGTGTCATCGCGTGTGTCATCGCATGTGTCATCGCATGTGTCATCGCATGTGTCATCGCATGTGTCATCGCGTGCGTCATCGCGTGCGTCATCGCATGTGTCATAGCATGAGTCATCGCATGTGTCATCGCGTGTGTCATCGCATGTGTCATCGCATGTGTCATTGCATGTGTCATCGCATGTGTCATCGCATGAGTCATCGCATGTGTCATTGCGTGTGTCATCGCATGTGTCATCGCATGTGTCATCGCATGTGTCATCGCGTGCGTCATCGCATGTGTCATCGCATGTGTCATCGCATGTGTCATCGCATGTGTCATCGCATGTGTCATCGCATGTGTCATCGCATGTGTCATCGCATGTGTCATCGCATGTGTCATAGCATGAGTCATCGCATGTGTCATCGCGTGCGTCATCGCATGTGTCAACGCGTGTGTCATCGCATGTGTCATCGCGTGTGTCATCGCATGTGTCATCGCATGCGTCATCGCATGTGTCATCGCATGTTTCATCGCGTGCGTCATCGCATGTGTCATTGCATGTGTCATCGCATGTGTCATCGCGTGCGTCATCGCGTGTGTCATCGCATGTGTCATCGCATGCGTCATCGCGTGCGTCATCGCATGTGTCATTGCAAGTGTCATCGCATGTGTCATCGCATGTGTCATCGCGTGTGTCATTGCATGTGTCATCGCGTACGTCATCGCATGTGTCATGGCATGTGTCATCGCATGTGTCATTGCATGTGTCATCGCATGTGTCATCGCATGAATCATCGCATGTGTCATTGCGTGCATCATCGCATGTGTCATCGCATGTGTCATCGCATGTGTCATCGCGTGCGTCATCGCATGTGTCATCGCATGTGTCATCGCATGTGTCATCGCATGTGTCATCGCATGTGTCATCGCATGTGTCATCGCATGTGTCATCGCATGTGTCATAGCATGAGTCATCGCATGTGTCATCGCATGTGTCATCGCATGTGTCATCGCATGTGTCATCGCATGTGTCATCGCGTGTGTCATCGCGTGTGTCATCGCATGTGTCATCGCATGTGTCATCGCATGTGTCATCGCATGTGTCATCGCGTGTGTCATCGCATGTGTCATTGCATGTGTCATCGCGTTTGTCATCGCATGTGTAATCGCATGTGTCATCGCATGTGTCATCGCGTGTGTCATCGCGTGTGTAATCGCATGTGTCATCGCATGTGTCATCGCATGTGTCATCGCATGTGTCATCGCGTGTGTCATCGCATGTGTCATTGCATGTGTCATCGCATGTGTCATCGCATGAATCATCGCATGTGTCATTGCGTGCATCATCGCATGTGTCATCGCATGTGTCATCGCATGTGTCATCGCATGTGTCATCGCATGTGTCATCGCATGTGTCATCGCGTGTGTCATCGCATGTGTCATTGCATGTGTCATCGCGTACGTCATCGCATGTGTCATGGCATGTGTCATCGCATGTGTCATTGCATGTGTCATCGCATGTGTCATCGCATGAATCATCGCATGTGTCATTGCGTGCATCATCGCATGTGTCATCGCATGTGTCATCGCATGTGTCATCGCGTGCGTCATCGCATGTGTCATCGCATGTGTCATCGCATGTGTCATCGCATGTGTCATCGCATGTGTCATCGCATGTGTCATCGCATGTGTCATCGCATGTGTCATCGCATGTGTCATAGCATGAGTCATCGCATGTGTCATCGCATGTGTCATCGCATGTGTCATCGCATGTGTCATCGCATGTGTCATCGCGTGTGTCATCGCGTGTGTCATCGCATGTGTCATCGCATGTGTCATCGCATGTGTCATCGCATGTGTCATCGCATGTGTCATCGCATGTGTCATTGCATGTGTCATCGCATGTGTCATCGCATGAATCATCGCATGTGTCATTGCGTGCATCATCGCATGTGTCATCGCGTGTGTAATCGCATGTGTCATCGCATGTGTCATCGCATGTGTCATCGCATGTGTCATCGCGTGTGTCATCGCATGTGTCATTGCATGTGTCATCGCGTACGTCATCGCATGTGTCATCGCATGTGTCATCGCATGTGTCATTGCATGTGTCATCGCATGTGTCATCGCATGAATCATCGCATGTGTCATTGCGTGCATCATCGCATGTGTCATCGCATGTGTCATCGCATGTGTCATCGCATGTGTCATCGCATGTGTCATCGCATGTGTCATCGCATGTGTCATCGCGTGTGTCATCGCATGTGTCATTGCATGTGTCATCGCGTACGTCATCGCATGTGTCATCGCATGTGTCATCGCATGTGTCATTGCATGTGTCATCGCATGTGTCATCGCATGAATCATCGCATGTGTCATTGCGTGCATCATCGCATGTGTCATCGCATGTGTCATCGCATGTGTCATCGCGTGCGTCATCGCATGTGTCATCGCGTGCGTCATCGCATGTGTCATCGCATTTAATATCGCATGTGTCATCGCATGTGTCATTGCGTGTGTCATCGGGTGCGTCATCGCATGTGTCATTGCGTGTGTCATCGCGTGCGTCATCACATGTGTCATTGCGTGTGTCATCGGGTGCGTCATCGCATGTGTCATTGCGTGTGTCATCGCGTGCGTCATCGCATGTGTCATCGCATGTGTCATCGCGTACGTCATCGCATGTGTCATCGCATGTGTCATTGCGTGTGTCATCGCGTGCGTCATCGCATGTGTCATCGCATGTGTCATCGGATGTGTCATCGCATGTGTCATCGCATGTTTCATCGCGTGTGTCATCGCGTGTGTCATCGCATGTGTCATCGCATGTGTCATCGCATGTGTCATCGCGTACGTCATCGCATGTGTCATCGCGTGTGTCATCGCATGTGTCATCGCATGTGTCATCGCATGTGTCATCGCGTGCGTCATCGCATGTGTCATCGCATGTGTCATCGCATGTGTCATTGCGTGTGTCATCGCGTACGTCATCGCATGTGTCATTGCATGTGTCATCGCATGTGTCATCGCATGTGTCATCGCATGTGTTATCGCATGTGTCATCGCATGTGTCAACGCGTTCGTCATCGCATGTGTCATCGCATGTGTCATCGCATGTGTCATCGCATGTGTCATCGCATGTGTCATCGCGTTCGTCATCGCATGTGTCATCGCATGTGTCATCGCATGTGTCATCGCATGTGTCATCTCATGAGTCATCGCATGTGTCATCGCATGTGTCATCGCATGTGTCATCTCATGTGTCATCGCGTGCGTCATCGCATGTGTCATCGCATGTGTCATCGCATGCGTCATCGCGTGCGTCATCGCATGTGTCATTGCATGTGTCATCGCGTTTGTCATCGCGTTCGTCATCGCATGTGTCATCGCATGTGTCATCGCATGTGTCATCGTGTGCGTCATCGCATGTGTCATTGCATGTGTCATCGCATGTGTCATCGCATGTGTCATCGCATGTGTCATCGCATGTGTCATCGCATGTGTCATCGCATGTGTCATCGCATGTGTCCTCGCATGTGTCATCGCATGTGTCATCGCATGTGTCATCTCATGTGTCATAGCGTGCGTTATCGCATGTGTCATCACATGGGTCATCGCATGTGTCATCGCGTGCGTCATCGCATGTGTCATTGCATGTGTCATCGCATGTGTCATCGCATGTGTCATCGCATGTGTCATCGCATGAGTCATCGCATGTTTCATCGCATGTGTCATCGCATGAGTCATCGCATGTTTCATCGCATGTTTCATCGCATGTGTCAGCGAATGTGTCATCGCATGAGTCATCGCATGTGTCATCGCATGTGTCATCGCATGTGTCATCGCATGTGTCATCGCATGAGTCATCGCATGTTTCATCGCATGTTTCATCGCATGTGTCAGCGAATGTGTCATCGCATGAGTCATCGCATGTGTCATCGCATGTGTCATCGCATGTGTCATCGCATGTGTCATCGCATGAGTCATCGCATGTTTCATCGCATGTTTCATCGCATGTGTCAGCGAATGTGTCATCGCATGAGTCATCGCATGTGTCATCGCATGTGTCATCGCATGTGCCATCGCGTGCGTCATCGCATTTGTCATCGCGTGTGTCATCGCATGTGTCATCGCGTGCGTCATCGCATGTGTCATCGCATGTGTCAACGCATGTGTCATCGCGTGTGTCATCGCGTGCGTCATCGCATGTGTCATCGCGTTCGTCATCGCATGCGTCATCGCATGTGTCATCGCATGTGTCATCGCATGTGTCATCGCATGTGTCATCGCGTGTGTCATCGCGTGCGTCATCGCATGTGTCATCGCATGTGTCATCGCATGTGTCATCGCATGTGTCATCGCACGCGTCATCGCATGTGTCATCGCATGTGTCATCGCATGTGTCATCTTAGTGTCATCGCACCCTCCATCACAGGCTTCATCGCATGCGTCATCTACACGCGTCTTTTACACGCGTCATTTACACGCGTCATTTACACGCTGCAACGCACGCGTCATCGTCTGGCTGAATGACGAATGGCTAGCAGTGCCGAAAAGTATGCAATCGATAATCCGCATTAAACGTGTAACGTATTCATGTTTGCAGGTCGCATAAGAAGTTTCACTTCAGAAAAAAAAACAATAACATTGCCCATCCTTTATGTATAATGAAAAATCAAAACAACAACACTTAGTGCATATTGCACCAAACAACTCCTCATCCGGATCTGTTACTTACTTTAAATAACTACTGATGGTTTCAGACTCTTTTCCTCTGCAATTCGTACAAACATCCATTACGAATATGAACCTCACATGAAGACCAATTTTTTGATTTGATGCTTTTATTCCTGCGAAAAGAATTCTCTCAAAGTTTTCTTTTGCTACCATGCTCCTTTCACTATGAGAAACTCAAGAATGGGAATGAAAATTCTTTAAAATTCTTTTAATTTTTTTTTTTCCTTGAAATTGCAATCAATTTGGATAGCTTCAGATGCGCTTTATTGACAGTTATCAGAAAATTTACTTAAAAAAAAAGGATTTCTCTGGCTTTTCAAACAGGAAGTTACTTTAGTCCACACAAAAAATGAATGGATAAGTGTGCAAATAGAATTGAACAGAAATGCAAAAATACAGAGTCGAAAGAAGAATGGCAAAATGTATAAATACAGCGACTATGTATGTTTATCTGTAGTATGTAAAATGAAGTTAAATAAGCGAACGAGCCATTGAAATTATTATTTTCAAATATTAAATCCTCTAATATTTTACCCCTGCCAAGAAAGTATTGGCTTTTAACTGTAGATTCAAAGTTCTTCAAATAATTTAACTTAACCACATGCGCAGGGACTTTAAAAATTCGTTAGTGCTTGTCTTTCGTTTTGATTTAGACACTTCTGGAGGTGCCTGTCTGCCTGTGCAGCAATGGTAGGCATGCCTGATGCCAGTTACGTGGCAGGTTTGTGGTTAAAAACTCAGAAAAATTAGAAAAATATATTTTTCACGATTATCGCCTTTTGCGGCAAATCCTCCGACAGCAATTTCACACTGTCATGAAAAGCACTTTCAATGTAAGCCGTTCGGAATCGGCATAAAATTGTTGGTTCCGAAATATTCGATCGGTTCCAAGGTTTTCATAGCCTTGTTGCTTCTTCTTATTAATTTTAACTTGAAAATATTGGTTGTATATGGCAAGAAAATTTTTTTTTGTGATAATACGACAATACAAAGAAAGTGGGTCTTGCAATTCTGTCAGTATACCTGAATGCTGGTCTGTCCACATATTGGTCTACAACCTGAACGACTTCAACGATTTTCTTCGAAATTTGCAGTTAAAGTCTGTGGGGAGGTAGCCTACAGCTGAATGTGCAAAAGGGGTTTCTCCCCCAATATTTCTCGATGGCTACACATATCGTTCATAGGACCTATAATAACCTATGGGGTAGTAAGATGGTGAACCGCAGTTGACGAACAGGTAAACGATAACAAGCTTGTGAAAGTTCAGCGAACGGGAAGTTTGTGGACCAGCGGCGCTCCTTGGGATGCCCTAGACAAACTACTAAACCTTACACCCAACACATTTTCGGCCCACAGTCAGCAGTGAACTCATCTACTCGACTCCAATTCTCAGTGGACCAACAATCAAATTGGTCACAACTTTAGATTCATCCCGGATCGATTAGACTACACCACCTCTAAGTTGGTGTTTGATAACAATTTCCAAATAACCATTCTCTCAAGAGAAGCTTGGGAGAACGGCACTCTCTTGGATAACTCAGCCTTACACTTCTGCATTGAAGGATCCAAACCTGTGATAGTGTAGGAAGTGGAATTTTCTCAAAAGGCCCGAACCTTAGTCTTTTCTTCCGCCTAACTGATTATTGTAGTGTGTTCCAAGCGCAAATTCTGGCTATAAAAGAAGTCCTGTCCGTGTTCAGAGAAAATGTTGCACTCCACGGATTTTAATATCTTCTCGGAAAGTCATGACGGTCCACTTGCCTCTGTCTTTACAGAATCTACTACGGCCCAAAACAGTCGAACGTCTCTAAAGGAGATGTCAGAACAGTTCATGGGTGCCGGGCCACAGGGATATACCAGGTAACTGCAATGCAGACGAACTCGCCAAAAAAGGAACGGCTCGGCTCTCGTCATCGACCTGAAAGAAACAGTATGGGTTTACCTATCGCTACGTGTAAAATTTTGCTAAAGCAGGACGCTTCTGAGAAGATGAGCACTAGGTGGACGCAAAGTACATGTCTTATGACTAAACAAATCTGGCCATGTGGCCATGTTCAAAGAGCTAATTGAATCTGAGTCGTTTGCATATTAGCTCAACCATAAGTGTCTTTGCAGGACACTGCCTAGTAGGTAGACACTTTAAAAGACTTGGTGTCTACTGCATTGACTTTTGTAGAAGCTGCATGGACGAGGAGGAAAAGGAGGAGGAAACAGTTCAACAGCTCCTTTGTTCATGCCCTGCGCTCTTCAACAGATGGAAAACTCACATAGGTGATTACTTTTCGACGACAATAGCGATTAAGCTAGTAAAGACCCCAAAGGTCTCTCCCTTTTCTAACAAAGTTCGAAACTGGTGATCAACTTGCTAGCCCAGGGTGTTTCAACTCTCTGATCCCCTAGATAGGGACCAGAGGGTGATCAACCTTCTGGTCTCAGTGGTATCACAATGGACCCTCTCTGGTCTAAGTGTATCGGGCCCCGTATTCTGACAGCCCTAACATAAGCTATTAACTTAACTAAATTAACGCCGTAGCGTTTTCTTTTTTCTCACGATCTGCGCCATGCGTCATCAAGGAACACATTAGTTTGCAACTACCTATAAATCCAATATGACTTCTATAAGAACGTGATCCAGGAGTCTACAGTAAAAGGAAAGTACCTCCGTTGAGGAAAAAGCATGTGGCCATCAGAATCAAATTCCCCAAGGAACACTTTAACTTGCTTACTCATAGATGGGAAAGTGTTCTTTGATCAAACGAGACTCACTTTTATGTCAATATTTAACACAGAATACAGTGAAATCTCCCTTGGGCGGACAGCCATGGTGCAGAAGTTTTTGTCCGCCTAAGAGAGTTGTCCGTTTAAGGGAAATCAAACTAAAACACAAAATTTTAAATATAATTTGCTGATGCTTTGAAATCTGTGATTCCTAAGCGCGTTGCAACTTCTGTTGCCTGATGTCGAATTGCTCTTCCAGATATCTTAAACCCTTTGTTTCGAAATGCATTGAACCACTCGAAAACATTTTTATCAAGGCAGTTTGACGAAATAAATCGTCTTTTAAGATGAGTTGCATTGTAGTTTGACTGCCGTTCACTCAAAAGCTCATTCTTTTTTTTTTCAATAGATCAGCAACTTGGGTTTTTCTTATTTTAAATTCTGTTGCTTTTTCTCGTATGATTTTTTTTATATTATGAGAGAATAAATATATTAAAAGATCCAACACCTACATGCCAATCCTTCAAATCAAATACTCATTCAACAGTTACACAAAATTAACACATACATAATAGAGTTTCTGGACTCGCAACTGGCACGTATGTACATATTTTTCAAAGAATTTTATGCTCGCTGAAAACTGCAATTTAAAAAAAAAAAACCGCTGCCAAAATTATCAGCGTGATGCCATGTTCAATCCTGCTCTGGTGTACGTCTAAGAGAAAACATTTTGTCTTTCATACGTGAAATTTCTGTCCGCGTCCGTCCAAGGGAGTGTCCGTCTAAAGGAAACTGAAAACAATGAAACTTATATGGAGCAATGTCCGTGCAAAAAGATTTGTCCGTCTAAGGGAAGTGTCCGCCTAAAGGAGGAGTCCGTAAAGGGAGATTTCACTGTACCTCCAAAACAATAAAACATGGAGGACACATGGAGACTGAAGATCTATGGTTTGAGTATATTTTCCTTTCTAAGGCGTTGCCGTTGGTTTGATGTGCGATAACATCCCTATTTAAAAGTATTTCTGGATCACGTCTTTCAGTAGGAAAAGATTCGCAGGAAAAAACTCACAAGACTATTGAATAGGGGAAATGCAACTTTAAATATTTCTATGAATTTGAGAAACAAACTCAGTCTTGTAAGACGAACTTTAGAATTATTTTTCCCCGACTTTGGATTTTAGCTTAAATTTTCCTTAAACTACTATTTCTTCGAATTCTCTAATCTAAAAGCATTTTGAGGAATTTGCAACGTTGTGCTTGAACGTCAAACTTTAATATTTCATTTCCTTCTGAATGTGAACTTCAGATGAATTTGATAAAGCAAAAGAATTCTGCTATATTATTTTTATCTCGGCTGCATATTTTGATATTAAACTGCTGTGAATTCTCATAGATAAACCGACTTTCCTTGTACTTTCCTTTCAGCTGATCACAGGGATACCATTGAAATACAACTACAACAATTATGTGGTCCAAGTCAAATGGCAAAGTTCATATTAAATACATTCTCCCAAAGTTTCAAACTAAAATTAAAACTGCATTGAATCCATCGCACGTGTCACCAAACCATCTTCTCCCCATTCTCTTACCCAGTATCCTTCTATTTTTCATTATAAGCACCACGCCACGTGGAGATAATGATGCCAGGAACTCAACTATAATTATGAGTGTAGAAATCAGAAACCCCAATGGGAAAAGAAACCCGCAACGCAAATAAGCAACGAAAAAAACATTCCCGATAAAGAATAACACAAACACTCAGTGCGATGAAAAAAAGAAAAAAAGAAAAAAGCAGAATAAAGAAGTGAAACCCTTGAAAATATAATTAAGTTGCCTCTTCGACTAATTTGTATAAATCTCTCAGGCACTCTTGTTTAAGCTTTATGCTGTGTATTTTGCCACAACAGCTCGATTGGAGCCAACCACAACGAAGATTCTTTTTTTTTATTCTTACAATTTCCGGGATCCAGCAGAAGCATTGGTAAAAAAAGGGTTCAGTTCTCTGCTGGGGCTGGATAAGAAGTATATGCCCGGCAAACTAACTTGGAAGGATTTCTTTGTCCCATTATGGACGAAGTAGAAGTAAAAGTAAGTAAAAGTTGTGGATTCGTTGTTAAGGGACGTTCGAGTCAGAAGGGGGGGTGGCTATAGCATGACTGCTGTTTTTGGGGAAGTTTGGGGACGACTTTTTCGTTTTTTTATTGAGTAGGTAGTGTCCCATGGATGAAAGTTTTCTTTCTGGATTTGGCCACATTATGATGAAAATTTCCCGTAGTAGACTTAATAAGTAAGGAATTTGTTTTTTATTTAGTTGTGCGGAGTTGCGGTGCGCCTTTATTCTATCCGCTTTTCTCGGTCAGATTGTTATTCAAAAGTTAATTACCTAAGAGATAATTAACTTAAGCATAAGTTTCTTCCAGCAACGTTTATGCTAATAGCTGTGTAGTTTGGTGAAAATTCAGAAAGCTACCCTCATCTTCTTGACCTATTCAGTTTTTCATTTTCTCTTGTGCGAGTTATTCTTTTGTTTTTGTATTTTTTTACTCCCCTTTTTCTGCTTATTATTTGAATGTGATACTTTTGGCCGCCGCTGCTTGTTTAGAATCGTTTGGCTTAAAAAAAGAGGTGAATCGCACCTTGAGGCTTTTCAAAAATGTTATTGGGGTTAATTGCAATTAAAAGAGTTAAGCGACAGAATAGGAATAATAAAAAAGAGAAAGCAAAACAAAGGAGTGTGAAGGTGGCCGGATAAATGGAAATTTACACAAATGGATTTATTGAGAAGCTTTCAAGGAGTCCTTTGTAGGTCGATGTTGGGAGAAAATTACTTTTTTCAACAGGGTAGGGGAAATTATAATTGACAAGAATTGTTTCCACTTTCATCCAAAAAAAGTAAACGAGTTTCCGTAAGGGAATAGAACTTGCCACTTGTCATTTAGAGAGAGATGTGTCCGTTGAATATCGATGACCAGATTTTTATACAAAGCCTTAATAGTCTTTGGAAAAAGCAATACAAGTGGCCAAAACTCTTATTTCAAAAACGTCTTTCATCCGGGTACAGTTTGTAATTCCCCATTTGCTTTTAAGAAAATAGTGTAGCGCATCAAAGGCGGGAGCACCGTGTCTAACGCAATTCTCTCAACCACATCATCTGAGGCAGTGGAAAGCACCTAATCATTGTTTGCGGATTCCGAACGGTTAGTCGAAAAAGCGCTCAATGTCAATGTTTTTCTTGCTTTTTGTGGGGTTTGAACCTTCCGCATATCCGGCAGGTTTCACTTAGACTTGAACCAAAGATATCAACCATTTATCCTACTCAAGGAAGATTCATTTTGTCGACAACTTAAACTAGTGTGGAAAGCCTCGGCCAGTTAGCACCGGTCGCCATTTAATTGTCAGTTTGAAATCATTTTACAAAAAAAGTGAAAATTCTTTTGATAATTTAATCACTGTGGAAAATTTAGAAAACTTAATTTAAAGCTGCAGTAGTAAAATTTATTTCCCATTGGACTTAGTTATTTACATAAGCGGGCATTACAGTTCAGGCTTCAGGGTGAACCTGAGCCCCAACCAATAATCTCGATTCGAGCGAGCTCTCTATAAGACGAATCCTTTCCCTTTTGTGATTTCCCTGCAATGTGCTTTTGAAAACCCGCAGAACTGGCGCGTTGATTTCCATCCGCTTTTAATGGCCCAGTCATACTAGCCTCGAAATGGGTACTCATCTAGCTATGCCCATGCACAGCTCATACAACTCTTTGTTGTCTCTTCTTCTCCATACATTGTCTTCCCATATGGGACCAAAGATCAATCGGAGAATTATTCTTTCAAAACGACGCGAACAAAGGCTTCCCCATTCGCTTTCGATAAAGTCTACGCTGCCGTAAAGCAGGATGGGGGTGATCAAGGCCTTGTACAGGGTTACCTTAGTTTTTCTGGAGAGGGTTTTGTTTCTCAATTGCCTTCTTATCACAAAGGCTGACAAAAGTTATTCTCCGTTTGACCTTCGCACTAATGTTGTTTTCCGTCTCTGTAGCAGATCCTAGGTAGACGAAGTCCTGTACTACCTCGAAGTTATGTCTGTCTATTGAGACGTTTTGTCCAATTCGTCGATATTACATTTACATTTACATTAACATGAAACCTACTCCACACATGAATCTGCGGAGTAGGGGGGTTGCAGCCGGGCGACAAAGACCATTTGGCTGATACACCACAAGACTAACTACACAAATACTAAAAAGAACAAATAACACTTCCCATACGGGACCAAAGATCATTCGGAGAATTTTTCTTTCGAAACGACCAAGGGTTTCCTCTGTAGTGTGTTTATGTGCACACGATTAATGCGCGTGTCAAGCGACGAATTCCACTCGTCACTTGAAACGCCGCAATGTGATCTTGTGCACATCATCACACCATAATCTTCCCACGATACACAATGAACAACGTGCATTGTGTATCGTGGAAGGAATGCACCAATATCAAGTGACGAGTGATGTTCGTCACTTGATTTGATTCCCATGAACAATTTTGCTGACTCCACTAATGTATGAATGTGGAGTCATAGTTTTAGTTTTTAGAGTTATTTTAGGCACAGTCAATAAAGAACAGCATTGAAATAAAGAACAATTTTGAAATAAAGAACGGCATCAATTTATTCATTATTACATGGCAAATTGAGTATATTTATTATTACATGGCGACCGTGACAGATAAATAAAATAAAAAAAAAAAAAAAAAAAAAAACGAACATCGAGTGAGAGATTAATAGATGGATAGATTTTTGACGTGTCTGTGGTGTGTGATTCTAATTTTGTGAAAAGTAAAAATAAAAGTTCTTACAAAGCAAACCTATTTACCAAAACATGTCTTACCTTTAAAAGGAAAAAAAAAAGAAAAATTTTACCTGAAACATTGCTTTATGCGAAAAAAAAAAACAAAATCACATTTAATCTGACTGTGATTGCTCATGTTTACTGTCTCAGCCAAAAAAAAAAAAAAAGTGAAAAATGCAAAAACAATTTGTGTCGTCCTAGCAAATAAAAATTCCCCGAAGTGAACCACCAATTCGACACTTAAGGATGATGTGGGGAATTAACAAAAATTTTAAACAAAAAGAAAAAAAAACACACATTCGAGAAATAGCAATTCATAAATTTGGAGAGACGTCAACTGGAAAACATATTCCAACAACAGCAAAAACTACCAAATGCACATCCCGAGGCGAATGAAACAAACAAAATACAAACATAAGTATATGTCGGTGAAAGAAGGTATATTGCAAAGATTACAAATAATAATATATCATATTTACATAAGCGTTGTTAACATTACAAAGTTCTCTTGAAACAGAAACAAAATATTAACAAAAAAAAAAATGAAGAAATATTCTAAGTAAATGTGAATTTTAAAATAATTGGTTTATTGATTTAAATCAAATATAAGTATAATATATATATATATAGAATCAATTTTAGCTGTAACTTTAATGAACATTGTTTTAGTGTTGTACAAATAAGAAAAAGTAACTTTTGCTATTGAACGACATGCACACATGTTAGATTCGTAGAATTTCTTTTGTATTCGATCATTTTTTTTTCTCATCAAATTAAATTAGATAATGGCACTGCTAAAGAAATTGCCAAGCGCCATTTTAATGGGTTTATCAGGTTATGAAATAGGTAAAGACAGGCAGGAAGAAAAGATAGAAAAGCTTAGAGACATACAAAACAAATTTTACGAACAAATTAATAACAACAACAACCAGCCAATCCAAGACAATAACCAAACATTACTTATCTTAGTAGCCGTATTTATAGTCGTGGTAATTTTGTTTTGGTCATTTAAATTTTTCCTGTTAATCAAGTTTAACAAGACAGTCCAAAGACCAGGAATCTAAACCTATTTTCATGGCTCAACCAATAACATGGGAAAGCTTAACACAAAAATTAAAAGAAACAAAAACCGAATTTGAAAAATCATACAAATGTTTAAACAGATTGCCGATTCCAAAAAAAACAACGCAGATTAAACATCTGAATATCTTACAATGTCTACACAATACCATAACAGGTATTTTTAATACAGTAGACAAAGATTTAACCACAGAGCATCGGGCAGATTTCACTATACATTTCACAACAATAAAATCAAAACTCGAATCATTATTTGATTTACTCCAAATTCCCCAAGAGGTCCCAAAAGACTTCACGAAATTTCTTAATATAGATTTCGAAACCTTTTTTGATCCCGATCCGGAAATTGAAACACTGGATGAATCCACAAAACCAAAAATAAAAATTGATGAAAACATGGCACACTTTAGCAGAATTTCTTAAATTGGCCTCATCACTCTTACCCGAGTTCGATGGAAAGGCAGAAAATTTACAAAGCTTCAAAGATGCTTTGCTTCTTATTGATTCATTAAAAGGTGCACATGAAGCATCAGCAGTTAGTCTTGTAAAGACCAAACTAAAGGGCCATGCTAGGAACCTAATAAGCAATGAAAAAACAATAGTTGAGATAGTTGAAAAGCTAAATGAAAAAGTAAAAGGAGATTCAGTAGATGTAATTTCTGCGAAATTACTAAATCTACAACAGAAAAATAAGACAGCAAATCAATATGTACAAGAAATAGAAAAATTGACAAAATCTTTAGAAGGAGCTTATATAAACGATGGTTTATCTTCTGATCTAGCTGCTAAGTATAGCACAACGCTCGCTGTAAAGGCTATGACACAAAACTGTTCTATCGATAAGGTAAAACTTATTATGCAGGCCGGCACATTCAGCGATATGAATGAGGCCATGTCCAAATTCGTAAACAGTTGCACAGAGGCAACCGGACATTCTAATTCTGTATTGTTTTACAGGCAAACCAATAACTGGGGTAATCGTGGAAATTACCATGTAAGAGGTAACTATCACAATAATAGCTACCGCAACAACCAGTACAATAACAGGGGAAATGGCCGATATATAGGCAACTCTAGAGGCAACCCCAGAGGCCGTGTTAACTCGTGGCGTGGCCACAATAATAACAACCGAAATAATGTTCGAGTTACCCAAAGTAGCTCGGAAAACTCCCAAGACCCTTTGGGAAACAACATATAAGTACAAAAGTTCATGCTATCAATTTTAATCTCAACGTTTTCGTGTCATTTATGAATGTATTTACTAAACAAAAACTTACATTCCTTATAGACACAGGTGCAGATATTTCACTCCTAAAAGAAGATTCTGATGTTTACCAAGACATCCAAAATGACAAGATTATAAGTATCCAAGGAATAGGCCAGGGAATAATAAAATCCCAAGGTCTGGCCATGATAGAGCTTCAAACAGATAAATACATTATTCCACACAATTTCCATATAGTTGATTCAAATTTTGCAATACCATGTGATGGAATCATAGGCATAGATTTTATAAAACAATTTAACTGCCAATTAGATTTCAAATCAAATGAAGATTGGTTTATAATCAGACCCAACAATTTAAATTTTCCGATTTATGTCCCAATAACATACAGTTCTGGTAAAAATTCAATCCTTCTACCAGCAAGATCACAAGTAATAAGAAAAATTGAAATAAAAACAAAAGACGACTTAATTTTTATTCCCAACCAAGAAATAAAACATGGCATCTATGTTGCAAATACAATAGCAACATCACAATTTGCATTAGTCCGTCTACTAAATACAACCGATACTGACCAACTGGCCAGCCTAAGTAACTTAAAATATGAACCACTTTCAAACTATGATGTGGTCCACACTAATCAAAATAGTAGAACAGAAGCAGTTCTAAATCAACTAGAGAAGAATTTTCCGCCCCAATTCAAAAAGCAATTAACAGAAATATGCACCGAATTCAGTGATGTATTCGGATTAGAAACAGAATCAATAACTACAAATAATTTTTATAAGCAAAACTTGAGATTGAAAGATAGCGAACCAGTATATATTAAGAACTACCGGAGTCCTCACAGTCATGTTGAAGAAATTCAAAAACAAGTTAATAAATTAATAAACGACAAAATAGTCGAACCGTCTGTATCTGAATATAATAGCCCGCTTTTACTAGTCCCCAAGAAAGCCCTTCCTGGTTCCGAAGAGAAAAAATGGCGATTAGTAATCGACTATCGTCAATTAAATAAAAAACTTCTATCCGATAAATTTCCACTCCCAAGAATTGATGACATCCTAGACCAATTGGGTCGAGCTAAATACTTTTCATGTCTCGATCTAATGTCAGGTTTTCACCAAATTGAACTAGAAGAAAGTTCCAGAAATTTAACGTCTTTTTCAACGAGCAATGGCTCATATCGTTTTACGCGACTACCTTTTGGTTTAAAAATAGCCCCAAATTCATTCCAGAAAATGATGACCATAGCTTTCTCTGGACTTGAACCTTCACAAGCATTTCTCTACATGGACGACCTTATGGTTATAGGCTGTTCAGAAAAACATATGCTTAAAAATCTAACAAATGTTTTTAACACATGTAGAAAATACAATTTAAAATTGCATCCACAAAAATGTTCATTTTTCATGCATGAAGTGACCTTCCTGGGTCATAAATGCACTGATAAAGGAGTATTGCCAGATGACAAAAATATGACGTCATCAAAAATTATCCAGTCCCACACGACGCGGATAGCGCTAGACGATTCGTTGCATTCTGCAACTATTACAGACGATTTATTAAAAATTTCGCCGACTATTCACGGCACATAACGCGATTATGTAAAAAGAATATTCCATTTGAGTGGATGATTGCCAAAAAGCATTTCAATATCTGAAAAATAAATTAGTTGAACCAACCCTATTACAATACCCAAATTTAAAAAAAGAATTTTGCATAATAACTGATGCAAGTAAACAAGCATGTGGAGCGGTTCTAACCCAAAACCATAACGGAATTCAACTCCCAATAGCTTATGCATCACGTTCATTCACAAAAGGTGAAAGCAATAAAAGCACAACAGAGCAAGAGCTCACAGCCATTCACTGGGCCATAACACATTTTCGACCATATATATATGGCAAACATTTCATAGTGAAAACAGATCACAGACCACTCACGTATTTATTCTCCATGACAAACCCAAGCTCAAAATTAACACGCATGAGGCTAGAATTAGAAGAGTATGACTTCACAGTTGAATACCTAAAGGGAAAAGACAATTTCGTGGCAGATGCCCTGTCTAGGATAACAATATCCGAGCTCAAAGACTTACAAGCTAAAGTCCTGAAAGTCACTACCAGGCACCAAAGTAAACAGAAAAAATCCTGCGCAGGAGAAAAACAAGTAGATCTGCATAAGCAATCTCTTGACATTGCTTCTAAGCCCAAAGTATTTGAAGACATTTTCAATGACGAAGTACGAAAAGTAGTGACCTTGCGAATAACGGATTCCTTATGTTTATTTAAACGAGGGAACAAAATTATAGCAAGAATTGTAGTTAAAGATTTATATACCAATGGAACTCTAGATTTAGGTCTGTTCTTCCAAAGGCTAGAAACAGAAGCCGGTATATTAAAAATCAAAAAACTCAAAATGGCACCGTGCGAAAAGATATTTGGTTTCATTTCAATTGAATCTTTCAAAAAAATGGGCAACAAAATACTAAAATCATTACGAGTAGCGCTACTCAAGCCGGTGACCCAGATAAAAAATGAAAAAGATCAAGAAGCAATACTGTTTACGTATCATGACGATCCAATTACAGGAGGTCATACAGGCATAACTAAAACGCTAGCAAAAATAAAAAGACATTTTTATTGGGAAAATATGACACGTCATATTAAAGAACACGTAAAAAGATGCCACAAATGCCTGACGTCGAAAACAACGAAACATACAAAAACACCCCTAATAACGACAGATACACCTACATATGCTTTTGACAAGGTAATAGTTGATACAATTGGTCCTTTACCTCGATCAGAGAATGGCAACCAATATGCAGTCACTTTAATTTGTGACCTTACAAAATATTTAGTAGCCGTCCCAGTTGCGAATAAAAACGCAAACACAATTGCAAAAGCAATATTCGAATCTTTTATTCTGAAGTACGGTCCAATGAAGACGTTCATTACGGACATGGGAACAGAATACAAAAATTCTATTATAAATGACTTGTGCAAATATTTAAAAGTAGATAATATAACGTCTACAGCACATCACCACCAAACCGTTGGAACAGTAGAAAGGAGCCATAGAACTTTTAACGAATATATTCGTTCCTATATATCCGTTGACAAAACAGATTGGGATGTTTGGCTTCCATTCTTCGTTTACTGTTTCAACACGACACCCTCTATGGCACATAATTATTGTCCATACGAACTAGTTTATGGTAAGCAAAGTAATTTACCAACAAAGTTTAATTCAATAGATAAGATAGATCCTATATATAATGTAGATGACTACGCTAAGGAAGTAAAATTTAGATTAGAAACAGCTTATAAAAGAGCTAAAATACTTTTAGAAGTAAATAAAGCTAAAAATAAAGATTATTACGATAAAAAAAGTAGTTAGTCTCGATTTAAAGTTAGGAGATAAAGTTATGCTAAGAAACGAATCAGGTCATAAGCTGGACCCAGTTTATTTAGGCCCCTTTGAGGTCATAGAAATAGAAAACAATAACAACATAGTTATAAGGACAAATAAAAATAAGAAACAGAAAGTTCATAAGAATAGGTTAAAAATATATAACACTTAAAAGTTTTCATGGAATCAGTCCGATAAGCCTTTTTCAACACAAAAACAAAAAAAAAATATATAAACAACCAACTTGTTTCTTTTTAAATAGGTAACTTTTTAAAATTTTTTTTTCTTCTTTCCTTGTTTAAACTTCATGTTAAGCATACATATTTCGATTTTTTTTGTATACATATGTTAAAAGAATAATTGCTGTAATAAAAAAAAAAAAAAATAAATAAATAAATAAATAATTAACGGTCGAATTAAATAATGTAGAAAAAAAAATGTATTACTTAAAATATATGAAATAAAAATATATTGGTTTTTAGCTTGTTAATCATTAAGATTTATGTACAATTAAAATAACTCCATTTAATTACGTTATTTCTTAAAAAAGGGAGGTGTAGTGTGTTTATGTGCACACGATTAATGCGCGTGTCAAGCGACGAATTCCACTCGTCACTTGAAACGCCGCAATGTGATCTTGTGCACATCATCACACCATAATCTTCCCACGATACACAATGAACAACGTGCATTGTGTATCGTGGAAGGAATGCACCAATATCAAGTGACGAGTGATGTTCGTCACTTGATTTGATTCCCATGAACAATTTTGCTGACTCCACTAATGTATGAATGTGGAGTCATAGTTTTAGTTTTTAGAGTTATTTTAGGCACAGTCAATAAAGAACAGCATTGAAATAAAGAACAATTTTGAAATAAAGAACGGCATCAATTTATTCATTATTACATGGCAAATTGAGTATATTTATTATTACACCTCATCCGCTTTCGATAAGGTCCATGCTTCCGCGCCGTAAAGCAGGACTGGGATGATCAAGGTCTTATACAAGGTTACCTTGGTTTTCCTAGAGAGGGTTTTGTTTCTCAATTGCCTTCTTAACCCAAAGAAGCAACGGTTGGCAAGAGTTATTCTCCGTTTGATCTCCGCACTGATGTTGTTGTCCGTGTCTACAGCGGATCCTAGGTGGACGAAGTCCTGTACTACCTCGAAGTTATGTCTGTCTATTGTGACATTTTGTCCAATTCGTCGATGTTTTGTGTCCTTGTTTGATGACAACATAATATATACTTCGTTTTGCCCTCATTACCCATCAAACCCATTTTTGGCACTTCTGTTTCAATACTCACAAAAGCACCTACGACATCACGCTTTCTTCTTCCCATTACGTGAATATCGTCTGCGTAGGCGAGTAATCGTACAGACTTTTGAAAGATTGTTCCTCTGGTTTTGGCGTTTGAATTTTGTACAATCTTTTCAAGTGTGATGTTTAAAAAATCGCATGACAGCCTTTTTCAACATCAACATCAAAGGTCTCGGTAAATAACTCATTTACCGACCTAACCGGAGCAGCGTGAATTCTCCTGAGTCATGCTGGATAGTCGTACAAGTTTTGCAGGGATGCCAAAACTACACATGGCTCTGTAGAGCTCATCTCTATAAATACTGTTATACGCAGCGATAATAAGATGGCGTGGATATAATATTCTCGTGTTTTTTCCAAGATCTGTAGTAATGTGAAAATTTGGTCTGTTGTGAACTTCTCTGATCTAAAACCACATTGATAAGGACCAATCAAGTTGTTGACGTGGGGTTTCAGACGTTCACATACGGGTGGCGCACAAATCGTGCTACCAAAAACAAAAAAAATTATAATTCTTTTTCAGTGTGAGTAATCGGCTTTTTTATTTTTTTATTTTATAGGCTACTATTTAGATTTATCAAAATGAGTGCTTGGGATACTGAAAAAAGGATTTGGATAGTGCAGCGATACCATGCTTTGCAGTTCGTCATTTCCGTCGACGGCGGGCGTTTGGCGACACTCCCCCGAGTAGATGGACCATTATTATGTTTGCCAAATCTGGAAGCATCGAACGAAGACCGTATCATCGAGATCCCAATGTTCGGGTTCAGGATACAATCGTGGCTGTTGCATAGGCAAGCCTTCAGGCCGCAATGAACAATTTTCTGATCAGGTGCCACATATGCGTGGATGAGCGTGGAGGTCATTTGCGGTCTATCATCTTTAAAAACCATTAATTATTTAAAATTAAATTTAATTTTTAATCCAATAATTAAAAAATTTATGAAATACATCGATTAAAATAAAAGTTACTTAAATTTCTTATTGTAGCACGATTCGTGCGCCACCCGTACTACAGCAGACAAGATCTTATACGCGACGTTAAGGAGGCTTATCCCTCTATAATTGGCGCAATTGTGAGGGTCTCCCTTTTTTAGGATCGTGCATACGATACTGAGGTTCCATTCATCGGGCATGATTTCTTCCGACTATATCATGCAGATCAGCTGGTACATGCTCCTTTCCAACTGATCTCCTGCTGCCTTGAAAAGTTCGGCATCAAGGCCTTATGCACCTTCAGTCTTTTTTGATTTAAGTTTGCATACGGCAAGCTTAACTTCTTCTAGGTCGGGAGGGCGGCATTCTTGATCATCGTCCTAGTTGAATGGGGCATTCTGTCTGACAGTGGAATTTGTGTCTTAATCGCCTTTAAGCAGTCTGCAGAAGTGGTCTTTCCAGATACTCAGTAGCGACTGTGTGTCTATTATACTATAACTGCGTTTCCCTGCTGGTCTTTAAAGACTTGGGTTCGGGTATTGTCAATCTGACAAAACCTTTCTACCTTTTGATAAAACTTCCGAATAAAATTCCTGTCATGGCATCCCTCAATTTTCTCAAATGATCGCTTTTCATGCTGCTTCCTTTTCTGTTTGAGTTGTTCCTCCCTCCTTTTCTCTTTCTAAATTTCGATAACTTTTTGGTGTTTTCTTTTTGTCAATTTTGTGTCAACAACTTTTTGAACAAGCTCGACAAATATTCCCCTTGCCATTATGTAAATTGAAATAATACTGTGTTATAAATAAAATTTACTTAATCTGGCTTTCGTCAGGGCTTCGGCCTAAGTGTGTTTGAGAGATGTTGAACAATTTTATTTTTTCGCAGTGGACTGTATCAAAATCTTAATGTAATAAAGTTAACACACAGAGTTATTTTGTTTCTTGGGACAGCATGTCCTATTTATTTCAACACAGTTTTTACACTGACTACTGTATCGCATCGATCGATAGACGATCTTCAAAATATTACACCAACAGCTGGCACATCCTTCTTGGAATATCAAAATGCAGACATGTGTGCGTATGTTTAGCTCCTCCTTCTTGGAATATTGAACATCCTGCCCACTTTAAACCTGGTGGTTTAACTATTTAATTGCGGCGCTCCTTCTGAAACAGCATGGAGCGAACCCTTCCTGTGAGGATAGCGTTGGTAGATGATCGTACGCCTCAGATGCGCACTATTCGATGAACTGTCTTCCAAGTCTTGAATGTTATGGTTATTTCCTATTTTATAAAGTTAACAAAGTGTTCATATTAAATAATTTTTTTTTTTTTTTTTTTTTTTTTTTTTTTTTTTTTTTTTAAAGAATAAAAGAATAGAAATGAAATGAATTGATACAACCATATTACGTCTCTGTAGGCGTCTCTTTGACGTCGGTTACCACATTACGGATAACGTTCTGTACTTCACCTTGAACCAGAGTACAATCATTGGTACGTTGGCACACATTTCGTCGTGTGGTTGCATGCCAACCTCCACCGGTATAAGACATAGTTTGGTGACCGGACGGTCATACATCCGGCCGTTAGAACGAATGCGGGCACTCCGTACTCGTCCGTTTTTGTCGGGATACACCTTTGTGATGCGGGCCCGTTTCCAAATGCCTGGTGGTTGATTATCTTCCTTGAGAAAAACGAGATCGCCGACTTCCAAATTGCGCTTGGGCTGTTTCCATTTCGTACGCAGTTGTAGCTCACTCAAATAGTCTTGGGACCATCTGCTCCAAACATTTTGTTCCAGTTGATGAATTTTGTCCCAACTGTCTAGACGATGGGATGCTACCTCTTTGACATCTGGACCCAGAGGACGAATTATTTGGCCACCAGCAATAAAATGACCTGGTGTAAGGGCTGTGAGGTCATTAGGATCGTCTTTCAAAGCACATAGAGGCCGGGAATTGAGGCAAGCCTCTATGCGAACGAAGGCAGTGTAGAGCTCTTCAAACGTAAAACTGCGAGTACCAATTTCTCTGTTCAGGTGGTACTTTGCGCGTTTCACACTCGCTTCCCACAGCCCACCATGATGTGGTGCCAAAGGAGTATTAAAATGCCACGTAATTTTACGCTTAGCCACCTCATCCTGAAGTTCCTTCTCATTTAACTGTTCTTCTATACGCTTTAGAATCGAGTTTGCACCAACAAAATTAGTCCCGTTGTCACTGTAAATGTGTGCTACCATACCTCGTCGTGCAACTAAACGGTCCAATGCTGCTAAAAATGCCTTAGCGCTGAGGTCGCTGACTAATTCCAAATGAACAGCTTTAGTGGGAAAATCGATGAAGAGGCATAGGTAGGCATTCGATGTCACTGGAACACCCCGTCCTGAATATGCCCGAATTCTATACGGACCGGCAAAGTCCACTCCACAGTGTTGGAATGGTCGAGATCTTTGAACCCGAGCGGCTGGAAGGTCGGCCATCAGCTGATTTGTAGTCTTTTGCCGATAACGGGTACACGTAACGCATTTATGGATGAGTTTACGCATTGATGTGCGTAAATTAATTATCCAATACTTGTCGCGAAGGTATTGCATACATAACTGCAACCCACCGTGTTGCGTTTCGTCATGTGCCTGCTGCATTAGTCTTAGGGCGAGGAGGGACTTAGCAGGAAGCAGGATCGGATGTTTTTGGTCAAAGGTTAGCTCAGAATTTGATAGGCGACCACCAAGACGAACTATGCCGGAGTCATCCAGGAAAGGCATTAGCGATAACAAGCTGCTATCATTTGGTATCGGCTTCCCCTTAATCATTTTACGATATTCCAACGGGTATTCTTCCTTTTGAGTGTGCTTGATCCAAAAGGCTAATGCTCTTGAGTACTCTTCATGCATCACACTTGGCACGTTGGAAATCAAAGTTTTGATTTGGTTCTGTTCGAACGTCTGTTTCAAAGGTTGTGATATCCTTTTCCTCTTTGCTGCCTTTGTAGTTACTATCGACTCATGCGATCTTTTTCTCGTTAGCGAAAAGGCTTCAGACGAATTGTTTGACGTTTTGTTGCGCATCGACCACCTCTCACAGAATAGACGCACGAACCGCTGGACGTAAGCTGTAATGCGAAGCACCTTGCTTATTGAAGAGTGATAGCTTAGTAAATCTTGCACCTTTACGTGTTTATCCTGCCCACTTTGACTCAGTAGAGTCAAGACCATGACGGGGATAGTGAACGTGTTCTTTTTAAACTCATTATCTGCTTCTGATTGTTGCGCACGCGGAAGTTTGCGATTGTTCCACCTTGGCCATTTGTCCTCGGATCTTATCAAAAAGTCTGGTCCATGCCACCAAAGACCTGAGTTTACTAGGTCAATTGAAGTCATGCTGCGTGAGAGAAGATCGGCAGGATTTTCTTTCGATGGTACGTGTTTCCATTGCTGCACGTTGCTGTGGTCAAGAACGGTTGATATTCGATTGGCAACAAAAACTTTGGCGTTTTCTGGTAGTTTGTGCAACCAATATAACACAATTTCCGAGTCAGACCAGTAGTGCAAGTGTTCATCAGGTACATCAAGAACACCAGCTATCTTTCGCGCTAGAACTGCTCCCATTGCCGCCGCACATAATTCCAGCCGAGGAATCGTCTTTGTCTGTCTAGGGGCAAGTTTGTTCTTCGATGTAACTATATTTACAACAACATCTCCATCTGGCTTCGTGATCCTCGCATATACAACTGCCCCATAAGCCATGTTTGACGCGTCGCAGAACGTGTGAAGTTGTAGTTTAAACTCAGGTGAAATTCCAAGCCAACGAGGGATTTTTACCGTGGACAATGTTGGTATAGTAGCACGGTATGCCTTCCAAGCCTTTGTTGTTTCGCTATCGACAATTTCGTCCCAGTCTGTACCCACTTTCCATAATTTTTGTATAAACCACTTCGCTCTTATTGTTACCGGAGCCAAATAACCATTTGGGTCATAAATTTTTGCACCTTCACTAGCTACTGTGCGTTTGGTTAGGGTTTCAGCTTCGTTAAAATCGTGAATCTTGAAACGCAAAGTGTCATCCTCTGAATTCCAAAGTAGACCGAGAACACTAGTCGATGTATCCTCATCTAAGCTTTTGTATTGTAGACGCTCATTTTCAATCAACACCGCTGGATCGTTAGATGTCCATTTTGCTAGTGGAAAGCACCCTCTGTCCAGTGAAGATTCCAACTGCTCTCTTGTAGCCACAGCTTTTTCGATGGTATGGAAACTTTTCAAGAAATCATCTACGTAAAAGGAGTTGTAGACGGCCTCGCGCGCCAGTGAAAACTCGTCACAATACTCATCAGCGCATCGCTGCATGCATTTTACTGCGTTATATGTTGACGAAGTCATCCCGAACGTCACCCTAGTTAGTTGAAACTCCCGCAACGGCTGACTGGTGCTTTCTCTCCAAAATATTCGCTGCAAGTCTAATTGTTGCTCCGTGATCTTAACTTGAGGAAACATCTTTTTCACATCTGCAGATATGGCAACTTTTCCAACACGGAATCGAATAATTAAATCATACAAGTCACCTTGAAGCCTAGGTCCTGGAAGTTGAATGTCATTAAAAGACCACCCGGATGTTGTAGCCGCAGAAGCATCAAAAACTACCCTTGGTTTCTTCGGCAGTCTAACGCCGTGATGTGGAATATAGGCATGTGGTTTCGTTTCATCGATTGGATGTAATGCTTCTTGCATGAATCCGTTATTCTGCAGGTCTCTCATGTACTCAATGTACCATTGCGCAAATATTGGATCTCTTGCAAATTGTTTTTCCAGTGCATTAAAACGTCTTAACGCCATATCACGAGACAAACCCAGGGCATTACGTTTATCCGGTTGAATAGGAATGGTTACGATATATCTCCCAAACTCGTCTCGTTTAACGGTATCTTTGAAGTGCTGTTCACACCATAGTTCGGCTGGTGTCATCTTGACTGGTTCGTGGAGCTGTTCTATTTCCCACAAGCGGCGTATAGCATCTTCCAAGCTCTGGCTATCCTGACTATGCAATGAGTTCAACACTGATACTGGACAAAGGCTTGTGGTGTTGCCGTAGAGTATCCATCCCAGCAGTGTCTGTTGAGCAATTAGCCCATTTTCTAGGCGTTCGACCCCAGTGGAGAGTATCTCTGCCAACGTTCCAGCTCCCAGAATTGCATCTATGCATCCGGGTGTATTGAACTCTGGATCAGCCAAATTATACGAGAAGAACCCTGCCGCTGATCTAGGTAACTTAGAACCCGGTAGCTTATTCGTTAGGCTCGAAACTACAACCATCTGAATGGTAACGTCAAGTTTTTTCATGTCGCATGACCACAATTCAACGAAAACGACACCATATGTTTTCAATCGAGAGTTTCTACCAAGCCCGCTGATGTTGGTTTGAATCTGATGAACCTTCATGCCAATTAGGGTTATCGGGAATTCCGTTTCCCACCTAATTCTTCCCATGTTCGTATATTCGGTATCGGCAGTTTTCGAAATTTGGGAAAAAAAAAAATCCGAGGGAAAAATATCTATCGGGAATAACATGTTCATGGGAAATTTTATGATTTTTCCTCTGGATTTACTCCCTAGCCATTTGGTAAGGGAATTTCAAAGCGAAAACATCAAAATGTGAGTTGTGGTGTATCTCAGTTTATATTTTAGAAAACTTTATTTATTTATTATCATTTTTCAAGGTCGAACTCATCAAATACGAAGCAAATGGAGTATTTAATCCAATACATGGAGAAAAATCGTGGCATCGCAAATGGGTTCACCAGTAGCAGGACAAAAGAGGATTTGTCAAGATTTTGGCGACGTATTGAAAATGATCTCAACTGCTATGGACCCCCAGTGAAATCAATCGCCGAGTGGAAAAAAGTGGGTATTAATATAATTAATTTGGTTTTTTTTTTAATACAAAAATATATGTACCTACTACATATTTAAGGTTTGGCTGGACAAAAAGAAGTACGTGAGGAAAAAGATGGCAGAAAATTTAAAACAGCGAAAAGCCACCGGTGGAGGCCAAAACAAGGAGTATAAATTCAGTCCGTTGGAAGAAACTGTTATCAGCATTTGTTCAATGAATGAATCGGTTGAAGGATGTGCAAATGCTTCCACTTTTGGCTTACTTTCATGTAGCAAAACAAATAAATCAAGTGATTCAAATGCTGAAAAAGAAAATAGTGCAATAGCATCAGCAAGTCACCTTTACACCGATTTGTTGCAAGATAGACCAATCGACGAGAATGCTTTAATGGAAATTTTAACGAGTTCCAAAGAACCAGAGCCAAACAACTATAAAGAACAAGAGTCTGAGATTTTAATGGATATTTCCAACAAGTCATATACACCATCTACAAGACAACGGCAAATAGGAAAGACAACACAAGACATTTTGGAGAAGGAAATTGGCATGCAACAAGAGCTTTGCGATGTCATTAAGGATGCTGTTCTTTCAATGAAACGTCACCAAGATACAACCGGTTCCAGCCTACAAAAGTTATACAGATCCATTGACAAATTATATGTCCAGCAAAAGAAAACATATGAAGAATCCAAACGCCACAATTTAGAAATGGAAAGACTGAGGACTCAAGAAATCAAATCAAAAATTGAATTGAAAAAACGTTTGATTCAAATAGAAGAAGCCAAGCTCGAAAAGCTGTAATTCAAACAAAGTTTTTTTGTGATCATGAAATAGTTTATTATTTTTATTTTTTTTTTTCTCATTTCCTAGGATTAAGCTTTTTAAATTAAATAATTCTTTTTTTTTATTCCGTTCATAAGTGTTAAAATAAAGCTTGAAGTCAAAGACTATTTCCTATATTTCTTCTTATTCTTTGTGCTTCTCGATTGAGATCTGAATCCGTTGTGAAAACTTCTTCAGCATTTGCTATACTAATAGGATCTTCAATTACTGATTCGGTGTTTGCAGCATCTAAAGGCAAATCGCTTTTAAAATGAATACACAGGTTGTGTAAGGCACAACAGACATTCACAATTTTAATAGCTTTCTTTGGAAGATAATGCAGTTCTCTTGCCCCCAGCAGACACCTCCACCTAGCTTTCAGAACTCCGTTCGTTCTTTCGATGATATTTCGGCATCGAGTATGCGCTTCATTAAATTTACTTTCTGATGACCCTTCTTCTGTTAGTCTATGGGGGGTCAACAACCATGGCTCCAAGGGATATCCGGCATCACCTTTTGAAATATTTTGTTGAGTAATTTTTTTTCAGGTCCTTCAATCAAAAGAAGATACTTACCCAATAACCATGAATTTCTTTCACCACTTTGGTACATTTCTTCCATCCACGATCGTAGCCCACTCACTCTCCAGATCAAAGAATCATGACACGCTCCTGGATGAGTAGAATCAACGAAGCGTATTCTCATTTCATTGTCGCAAACCTTTTTTGAAAATACTGGGAGTTAGAAAAACAAAAGTATTTAACGTTCATCAATACTTACAAGCAAAACATTCAAACTGTAGTATCCTTTTCTATTGTAATATAAATGTTTGTTTGCTGATGGGGCAATTATTTTTACATGAGTGCCGTCTATACATCCTATTACACCTGGTAGCTTATGTTTTTCGTAAAAATCAAATACTATTGCTCTTTTTTGTTCAGAGTTCATCTGCATATTGATCCAAATTGGACAGATTTCACTTTCAAACACGTTTAAAACCACTGAAAGCACTTCTGAAAAAGTAGATTGAGCCATACCAATCTCATGGTCTTTCCCAACTCCTGTTTGATAGCCACCCTCAGCAAAAAAGCGCAAGCAAGCGCTGAGTTTAATTATAGGAGGAATGCCGAAAGGTTTCTTTGTTTGAAGCAATGAACTTGTAAGCACGTCAAGCAAATATTTGAAAAGGGGTTTATTAACTCTATAGTAACGATGAAATCTGCAGAATATGGAGGTTATAAAAAGTTTGTTCTATAAAAAAAATATTTATTTAGGTACAGTGATTGTGGAAGGTCTAATGGATTTGAATGATCCCTTAAACTTCTTCTTATGGATCTCTGTTCATTGCGCTCTCTTCCTTCTGCTTCTTCCACTAACAGCAAAACCGATATTCTTTGCATTTTAGACTTGACTTTTTTAAAATATTTGAAAACATCAAACAAAATAATAAAGACACTTGTTTTGGTTGAAGGTAAATGATCTGTCAAAACTTTCGAAAACTAGTTTCGAATTTTTTTTTTTTATTTTTGCGTTGGTAAAACTTTTTCCCAAAAAAATAAAGTCCGAAGGAAATTCCCGATGCAAGGAATATGTTCCCGGGAACGATTTTATTCCTAGGGAAAGAAATTCCCCTAGGAATTGCCGATAGGGCTGAATATCTTGCACGCACTTTCTTGAAATTAAATTAACCTGAGCTCCAGAGTCGCACAACGCGCGAACGATTTTGGAAGAACCATTACTCGTCAGAATTTGGAACTTTGCTGTTGGTAGCAGTGCAAATTTTAGTTTCTTAGATTTGTCTATATTTAAATTTTCATTTGTCAGTACAGAAGCGACATTATTAGTAATATCTACCACGTGATTGTTTCTAAATGGATTTTTATTTTTTGACTGTATTTCATCGTTGATTGCCTGAACACCACCGTCTGCATGGTGAAAGAACAGTTGCTTCGCTGTTTCTGTTATAGTTGGAAGTTGTTTAGTGCGAAAAGGTAATGTTGAGTTCGAAGGTCTTGGTGGAGCAAGGCTTTGGGATATTGATTGCTATTTTTTTTCTAGACGCTGACGTTTCACCCACTTCTTAGAATCTCGAACGGTGTTGACGACGCGTACCTCTTTATTCGCCGTCTTTGGGCAAACGACGCTATTATGATGTCCACCACAACGAGGACACCCTGGTGCCGAACAAACCCCTTCGTGCCTTTTTAAGCAGTTCATGCACAGCATCAAGTCTTTCAGCTTTGTTTGACGATCCAATCTTGATTTAGACAAAAAATTTGGACATCGGTACAAGGGATGTGGCTCGGTGCAGATTGGGCATGGTTTTGCACTGGAACTGAATGAGATATTTTGCTGTCCACTTTTAGCGATGAGTTTTAGGTCGCCTTGACTTGGCTTGATTAGGTTCGATGAAGATTTTGTCCATTTGTTGCTTTCATAACTTCTTGCTATTTGGGATCCTTGTTCAGCATAAATGCGACCACGTGCTCTTCCCTCCAAAAAGGCCATCAAATCAGCGAGTTTGGGTTTATTAGCTACGACTCGTTTCTGTTCCCAGAGGTCTGCTACATTTTTTGGCAGCCGATGCAAAACCAAACCTATGACGAATGCATCCCAGTGCTCTACAGGAACGCTCATTGCTTCCAGCTGCCGCAGTGTGCTGGTGGTTGTGTCTATTACTCGTCGGAGATTCTCATAAGACTCATCTCTAATACTGGGCATCCCAAGCAAATCAGATACCAACGCCTGTTCAAGCCTATATTGATCTTCATATTTCTGCTCAAGACATTCCCATGCCTTCTTGTAGTTGATAGCCAATGGTTGCCAAGCACCGATGGTAAGAGTAGCGGAACCAACGCATGCTTTTTTAAGCAGATGCAGCTTAGTAACATCATCAATTTGACTACGGTCGTGTACCTCAGCTCTAAACTGATCGCGAAAGGATGGCCAGTTGGAAGGGTTTCCATCGAATTCACCAGGATCAGGGGCACGAGCCGTTTCTACGCGAATAACTCCAGCTTCACTTGATGATATTGAATAAGAAGACTTGTTCTCCAAAGCGGTTTTCATTAAAGCGGCAGACGTAAAATAGGCCTGCGAAATTTCTTCGAAAAAGACCATAGCTGAGTCTAAGTCCTCCGATGGTATCGACCGAACGACGGCTTTATGAGCCCTCTTGAAATCCTTGAAGTCGTTCGATAGTTGACGGTATCTGGACGTCAATGCGCTTTTCGCCATATTTGCAGCAGCCTCTTCATTTCCGACTTCCTTATAGCGATTGAGAACTGCTCTCGCACTCGCATCCCGGTCTCTTAAAGCATTATCTGCCATCGTCCTAGTTGGAAGAATTTCAATGAAAGGAAAGTAAGTAAAAATGTTAAGTCAATATGATCTGGTTTTAAGGACATTTCTGTAAGGAAGCGAATATCGATATGCGTTTGGACTGCACACTGTCTGTTGACTGAGTGCTTCGTCCTGCGAACGCATATCCGAATGTTACCTCGTGTGGGCAACTGATTGGAATTTGGATGTAGATATGCGTTTGGACTGTACACTGTCTGTTGACTGAGTGCTTCGTCCTGCGAACGCATATCCGAATGTCACCTCGTGTGGGCAACTGATTGGAATTTGGATGTAGATATGCGTTTGGACTGTACACTGTCTGTTGACTGAGTGCTTCGTCCTGCGAACGCATATCCGAATGTTACCTCGTGTGGGCAACTGATTGGAATTTGGATGTAGATATGCGTTTGGACTGTACACTGTCTGTTGACTGAGTGCTTCGTCCTGCGAACGCATATCCGAATGTTACCTCGTGTGGGCAACTGATTGGAATTTGGATGTAGATATGCGTTTGGACTGTACACTGTCTGTTGACTGAGTGCTTCGTCCTGCGAACGCATATCCGAATGTTACCTCGTGTGGGCAACTGATTGGAATTTGGATGTAGATATGCGTTTGGACTGTACACTGTCTGTTGACTGAGTGCTTCGTCCTGCGAACGCATATCCGAATGTCACCTCGTGTGGGCAACTGATTGGAATTTGGATGTAGATATGCGTTTGGACTGTACACTGTCTGTTGACTGAGTGCTTCGTCCTGCGAACGCATATCCGAATGTTACCTCGTGTGGGCAACTGATTGGAATTTGGATGTAGATATGCGTTTGGACTGTACACTGTCTGTTTACTGAGTGCTTCGTCCTGCGAACGCATATCCGAATGTTACCTCGTGTGGGCAACTAATTGGAATTTGGATTTAGTTATGCGTTTGGACTGTACACTGTCTGTTGACTGAGTGCTTCGTCCTGCGAACGCATATCCGAATGTTACCTCGTGTGGGCAACTGATTGGAATTTGGATGTAGATATGCGTTTGGACTGTACACTGTCTGTTGACTGAGTGCTTCGTCCTGCGAACGCATATCCGAATGTTACCTCGTGTGGGCAACTGATTGGAATTTGGATGTAGATATGCGTTTGGACTGTACACTGTCTGTTGACTGAGTGCTTCGTCCTGCGAACGCATATCCGAATGTCACCTCGTGTGGGCAACTGATTGGAATTTGGATGTAGATATGCGTTTGGACTGTACACTGTCTGTTGACTGAGTGCTTCGTCCTGCGAACGCATATCCGAATGTTACCTCGTGTGGGCAACTGATTGGAATTTGGATGTAGATATGCGTTTGGACTGTACACTGTCTGTTGACTGAGTGCTTCGTCCTGCGAACGCATATCCGAATGTCACCTCGTGTGGGCAACTGATTGGAATTTGGATGTAGATATGCGTTTGGACTGTACACTGTCTGTTGACTGAGTGCTTCGTCCTGCGAACGCATATCCGAATGTTACCTCGTGTGGGCAACTGATTGGAATTTGGATGTAGATATGCGTTTGGACTGTACACTGTCTGTTGACTGAGTGCTTCGTCCTGCGAACGCATATCCGAATGTTACCTCGTGTGGGCAACTGATTGGAATTTGGATGTAGATATGCGTTTGGACTGTACACTGTCTGTTGACTGAGTGCTTCGTCCTGCGAACGCATATCCGAATGTTACCTCGTGTGGGCAACTAATTGGAATTTGGATTTAGTTATGCGTTTGGACTGTACACTGTCTGTTGACTGAGTGCTTCGTCCTGCGAACGCATATCCGAATGTTACCTCGTGTGGGCAACTGATTGGAATTTGGATGTAGATATGCGTTTGGACTGTACACTGTCTGTTGACTGAGTGCTTCGTCCTGCGAACGCATATCCGAATGTTACCTCGTGTGGGCAACTGATTGGAATTTGGATGTAGATATGCGTTTGGACTGTACACTGTCTGTTGACTGAGTGCTTCGTCCTGCGAACGCATATCCGAATGTCACCTCGTGTGGGCAACTGATTGGAATTTGGATGTAGATATGCGTTTGGACTGTACACTGTCTGTTGACTGAGTGCTTCGTCCTGCGAACGCATATCCGAATGTCACCTCGTGTGGGCAACTGATTGGAATAAATGTGGATATGATGATTGTACATTAGTTTTATAGCTGAAGCATTTAGTGTATTTCTCAGCAGCATTGAAGCTTGGTGTAAGAGAGTCATAATCTGGCACTTAATTGCCAAATCAAATAAGGGAACAAAACGACAGAGCTATTAAGCGAAGAAAGAAACCAAGTTGTTAAAGCCCCTAACCAACCTAAGCTGATGTGGGTGCTTGGACATCAAAAACGAAGAAAACTAATTAAGACGCACCCTTACAGCATACCTATGAACCCTTCTCAACAAGCAAACTTAACAAAATGTAACACCAGTAGGTCTTGCCTGGCTGACAATATAAATAACTAGAACTACTTCGCAGTGTCATAAAATCTAGCAGAATCCCGAAATATGCAAACAGTCATAGGATCTACGATACTATGCAGCTGCACATCGAACCGACATAGAGGTACCTATACCATATATCCTAAGCAAACAAAACTTGGCAGAATCGTCACTCCGAAATATATTAATGAATGACAGGGCAGGAACTACCTACTTATGCATTTTCTTCGGATGAACACGTGCAAGGAAAAACAAAGCATGTTGCGCAGATCTCATATTGTAAAAACAATCGTTATTTTTGTTTGAACCTGAGAACGACAAAATAAACAAAACCTATTTCGCAGGGTAATAAAATCTAACAGTATTCCTAAACAGCGATGAGATCTATGGCACCGTGTAGCTGGACATCGAACAGGCAGATAGCTTTACCAAAAAAAAGAAGAAAACAAAGTATGATAAAGCAAGGGTTGGTTCTTATGCGTTTGGTTCAGAAGAACACGTGCAGGGACAAACAAAGCATGTTGCGCAGATTTCATATTGAATGCATGTGTACATAATATGTCTATAGGCTGGCCGTCATTTAAAAACAATCATTATTTGTGTTTGACCCTGAGCTACACCTACCTACTTAAAAACGATAAAATAAACAACAACTATTTCGCAGGGTAATAAAACCAAAAATATTCTTAAACACCGATGAGATCTATGGTACCGTGTAGCTGGACATCGAACCGGCAGATAGGTCTACACTCTACCCAAAAGAGAAAAACAAAGTCGAAAACAAAAAAAAGAAACGGAAAAATAAACAAAAACCCTTTCGCAGGTCCATAAAACCCAACAGCGAACAGCACTCGAAAATGGTCTATAATCTATACACAATTACTGTAAACAACCACTCAGCAAAATCCTCAGTTAAAACAAAACAAAGAAAATAAGTCAAGGGTAGGTAGTTTACTATGCCTTTGGTTCGGATCAACAAGTTGTACATGTGGCTCAGATCTACATACGTATATTCGAATTTCTATGTATTTACATGGCGAAAACAACCTTTGCTTTCGTTTATAGTGAAAATACATATACCACTGCACTAATATAGCATCACATTATGTAAAGGACATGAAAAGCCGAGATGAAAGCCACGCCCATTCTAACATTCATTATAAGAAGTGTGGGATGAAAGAATGCAAAGCAAACGCTGTGCGTAAGCAAAAAGCAACTGACAAGATCCCTACCATACACGCATTTTCCTTATTCGCAGAAATCCAAATTTTGGAATTTTGAAGCGGTGGGGGTAAAAATCTTACAAAGGGTGAAAAACTACGTAGGAGAGTACTTCCCCACGAGTGCTTTAAACTGTGCACAACTACATACGTATCTAGGGTTGTGGCATTTTAGATGCCAGAGCAGGTATCGCTATATGTTCTATTGGCATAATATAAAAGGCTATTTTCTAATTTAGGCCAAATGATATTGAATTTGACACTGTGCTGGTCATTCATCAATAGCATTATCATTTTTTAAAAAATAAACATTTGTGCTGACCCATAAGTGTGTTTGTACTCACTTGTTCTAACTTGATCACAAGTTAATTGCGCAATGCTATTTGTAATAATTTATTTATTTATATAGGTAGGTACTTTTTTTTTTTTTTTTTTTGCTCACCAGTCACCTCACTGATTCACTTTATAAACCTAGTTTGCTTGTTTTTATTATTGTTTTTTTTTTTTTTTTTTGCTCACGAGCCACCTCACTGATTCACTTTATGTAGCTTGCTTGTTTTTATTATTCGTGTAGGTACACTTTTCACAGGGGTAGCCCAATGTTCGGCTCTGAAGGACCGTGAACAATTTTATTTTTTCGCAGTGGACTGTATCAAAATCTTAATGTAATAAAGTTAACACACAGAGTTATTTTGTTTCTTGGGACAGCATGTCCTATTTATTTCAACACAGTTTTTACACTGACTACTGTATCGCATCGATCGATAGACGATCTTCAAAATATTACACCAACAGCTGGCACATCCTTCTTGGAATATCAAAATGCAGACATGTGTGCGTATGTTTAGCTCCTCCTTCTTGGAATATTGAACAGATGTGATATTTTTTTACGGCAGGAATCGAGCATGTTGGTGTGATCAAGCCCTACTCTTTGCACAAGAGGCGCATTCATTGGGTCTTTCGTCGTTTACGGTGAACTGAGTCTTCGAGAACTACAAGTCCTGATATATTCGACAAAGTAATTTTTCGTGGGTTTTCAATTGAAACCATTTTATCTATGCAACAAAGCTTAGGATTCTGCTTTAGCCAAAAGTCAACGCCATCAAAGACAGCATACAAAGTCGGTTAACATCAGCCTGTGCTTGTAACACCCACCAATCGTTAGTCCTTCTACAATAATTACACTACCATTACAAACGTTTTGCAGCTTAGGCGTTCGGAATCAACCTAAAACTGCAGGTCCTTGGAATGCATTAGAACCAAGGTTTCCCAAACTTTGTGGCACCACCCAAATTATTTTACTTATAACGAAAGTATGTAATAAATTTGTATTTACTACGAGTATTACATATATTGTTTGTTTTGTGCCCCTGTCCTATAACTATCGCCTCGGCGATAAACGGTGGAAAATGGAACGAAATTTTATGAATTTAGTAGGATTTTGTTTCATTTTCCACCGTTTATCGCCTGCTTTTATCGAGGACTATCGCCTCAGAACAGGGGCAATGGTTCCGTATAAATTGAACTCCACTAATTGGGCTGTAACACTCGAGAGGAGGTAACCTAATCCTTCACAATCCGACTGTCCACATGAGAGTTCATTAGAGAGAAAACAAAATGAACATCGGTTGTATGACTTGAGGATTTGAAACAACACAATACTAATATCAATCTATGCATAAGTAATGAGCAATTAAAACTTAGCTATATTCGATTTCACATTTCCATCATTAATTTCGTTTTTTCCTGTTCTTCCTTGTGCTTATTTCCACTTACCACATATTAAAAATTATATTAGTCTAACAACAAAAAAAAACACTACCGACCATTGGCAAGCAAACAAACTGTGAGCAGTTTAGATACACATTTTGTTATTATGCAACAAAATAAGAATGAAACAACAAAACTATTTTACTCGAAGTGAATTGAAACCACACATCTACTGATGTTAAAGTAAGTACTTCCACAGCCAAAGGAGCACGAACGGATGTATTTATCTTTAATTATCCTTGCAGACACACATCACAGATACTTGGGTTATTTTTTCTCTCGTCCTTTCCGTTTTGCAGTTTCCGCTTGAAACCCTTACAATTACGATGGACGGAAAGAAAAACTAATTAAATCCTTTTTGGATAGTAATTCCGAATGCGAGTCGTCGGACAAACGTTTTAAATTTTAATCAAACAGGACGAAGCTCCTTTGTTTACTGCTCCATTGGAGTTCGACATTTTTTTCCATTTCTTTCGGTCTGTTCTTTCTCCGCTGACGGCACGCTGTGCATCCGCTCGTCCAGTAGCTTTATTTTAAGTGGAAATAGCCAGTGAATAAACAACTCGACTGCCATATGTTTTGAAATATTGTTTAAACAATTTTTCTAGTCTTGTCTATGTACCTCCATATATTCGGCGAATTTATCGCTTTTGCTTTTGCTTATCTCAAAAATAAATAGAATCACCGTCTGGAACAATATTGAAATTAGTCGCTTCATGTACCATGCACGTTTGGTGGGATTTGAAGATTTAATTTTCCAAATAAACCTCAGAAGCAAAATAACTAAAAAAGCGAAAATGTAGAACAGACAACCAGAAAAGAGGAAAGTTCGAAAACGCGCGCCTACAAAAATATTTTAAGTAAATTATCCACGCCTTGGTAGGCACGCAATTGCCTCATTTAACTTTTTTTTTTAAATCGACTCTTGCTGCCCGTACCAAGATCTTGACTTTGATGAGACTTCAATCTCAGGCAATTACTTTCAGTCTTAATTTGCCAGGCGTTGTGTAAGTGTATAATTAAAGCAAATAGACCCTGGCGGGCTGCGAGAGCAGCAGTAGCAGCAGCATCCTTGCCACGTCTCATCGTTTATCCTTTTTCTTGCCTCCTTTGTGAGGAATATCTGGTAGCGTGGCATTCGGGGGGTTGAGAGAAAGTGCTCCTTTATGGATTTGTAAGACATGATTCAGGCGCCAAAGCGATTAAGTTTCTTTTCGATCTTTTTTTTCTTCTTCTTCTTTTCTTTTTCTCCCTTTGCAGTTTCTTATACATTATACTATTGTGGCGGATGGTGCCGCCGGTTTTAGTACAACAAGACTAGTGGATTAGAAGTCAAGAAGCGTGAATGACAAATTTATAAGATTAGGAGTCTTGAGTTGGGAGTGTAAGTGGCAAAAAAGAGATTTTTCTAAGAATTATCATTTAGCCGAGTGATTAATTGATGGCAATTTCGAAATAAGTTCGTGAAAGATTATTTTCTAGTGGTTAAGTGACTGCTGTGTGTGGTTTTGGGAACCAAGAAAAAATTCCAAATGATTATTATTGTAGTGCGTTCAAGTTTAGTATTCAATTGGCATACTACTGGGTGAGGTATGTGGAAAAACTACGAAACGATGTTTATGATTCTGAAAATGGTTGTCTCTTATAAATTAATTTGGAGTTCATAAGGCCCGTGGATGGGATCAGTCCCATGATTGAATATCTGCGGGAGGAAAAAGTATTGTAAGACTAATTTTTTTTTACAGTAAAGCTGCTTTTCAATTGAATTTCAATTTCAATTTATTCCCATAATTATAATAATTACAATGATATAATAAGATTTAAATCTTTTAAAGCATTTAATTAATTTAACATTAGAATTTACATGACGTATGAAAGTAAAGAAAATGAAAATATGAGAAGGTAAAGTAACTAATAAAGTTAACGAAGTAATATAAGACAAGGACAATTGTAAAAAGAAGTAAAAAGAATGGAAAGGAAGATCAGTAAATCCGAAAAGGTCCTTGGGATGTGGTGGTCGCCTTCTGAAGATCTGTTCTCGTTTAGCTGCAACCTTCGAAAACTAAGTGCCAAGGCTTGGGAAGGTAAGAAAGCTCCCACGAAAAGAGAGGTTTTGAAATACCTCATGAGTATTTTCGACCCGTTGGGGTATTTCCAATTTTCTGGTGCTCCATAAAATATTACTCCAAGAAATATGGCGCAGTAATACAGATTGGGACGAGCTTGTTAAGTTCGAACATTTTCAAAGCTGGTGCTGCCAGTGGCTTGAACTCTTACCTAGAGTGAAGATGCTTAGAATCGAAAGGTCTTACTTAAGCGAAATACTTTCCTATGAAGACTGTCGTGTCGAACTCCACACTTTCGTAGATGCAAGTATGTCCGTATATGCCGCGTTTGCTTATCTACGTGTCTTTAGAAGTGATCAAATTGAGTGTAGCTTAGTGGCATCGAAATCGAAGGTGTCTATACTGAAGCCGCAGTCGTCGGTGTGAGGTTGGCCAAAGCTATCGTAAAAGGACATTGGTTGAAAATACACAATTGGTATTTTTGGTCAGATTCCCAAACTATACTTTGCTGGATAAATAGCGACAATAGACGTTTCAAGCAGCTTGTAGCCTTCAGAGTTGGTGAAGTTTTGGAGGAATCTAACTCAAAACAATGGCGATGGGTACCAAGCCAGGAAAACATAGCCGATGAAGCGACGAAGTGGAACATAAAGCTGGAGCTTTCCTTTAACAGTCAATGGTTCACAGAACCTTCATTTGACCAGAAATAGCAGATAAGTTTTCAACTCACGAAAAAGCTATGGTGCTCAAGCTCATTCATCATATTTCACAAAAATCACCCATTATCGACTGCATTTGATTTTCTAAGTGGTTTAGTATAGTAAACTTAGAAGAGCAATGGCCTACGTATTCCGTTTCGTTAATAGCTCGCGATGGGGCAAAAAAGTAATGCAAGATGTTTGCTTTTCCCCATCAGAACTTGTAGCCGCCGAAGACTATTTGTACGGAGTACGGACTTTGTCAATCTCAAGTATTACCGAAAGAGTGGGCTTTACTTAAACAAAATAAAAACGGTAACGCAAAAATATAATTCCTCTTGTACAAGACTAGTGCGTATAGGGACGACAATAACGTTATTCGAATCAAAGGTCGCATTGATGTTGTCGAGCATGTGAAATTTAGCTGCAATCATTGGGATTACCCAATTGATAATTCAAGACTTTCATGGAAAATGCCAGCATAGATTCTCGGAGACTGTTGTTAACGAAATTCGGTAAATATTTTATATATGTACCAGCATTGCGAACCGCTGTGAAAAGATTGAAACCGCCTGTCCAATATACCAAATTCAAAGAGCAAAGCTAATGCCGCCACTAATGGGCGATCTACCGCCTGCAAGGCTTAAAGCATTTTCAAATCCATTTTCATTATGTCGGCGCTTACTACTTCGGGCCTATGTTTGTCACAGTGGGCCGACGACTTGAAAAGCTTACCTAAAGGAGTTATATTTACCTGTTTGACAGCAAGAGCTATCCACATTGTGGTTGTGCATAGTTTATCAAGCGAATCTTGCATTCTCGCCATTAAGCGTTTCTGTTCCCGAAGAGGCAAACCTGTTGAGCTGTGGAGTGACAATGGCACTAATTTCAAAAGTGCCAATCAAGAGCTGACGAATGCAGTTGCCAATTTGTCAAAAAATAATGGCTTAGCTAATGAAGTGATAAATGTGGGCATACACTGGAAATTCATCCCACCGTTGCGCCGTCCTCGTCTCCACTCATGGGAGGGAAGTGGGAGCGTCTAGTGCGGTCAATAAAAGAAGCTCTAGGACAAATGACAACAACCCGGAATCCTAAAGATGAGCTCTTTAACAGCATGATGGTCGAAGTCAAACATATCATAAGTTCAAGGCCACTGAGTTACGTGCCTATCTATGCCGAAAACGAGGAGGCTTTAACACCAAATCACCAGAGTTGTAAAGACTGCAGTCTTTTTGGTACTAGTACTTGTGCAGTCGCAGTTAATTAACTTATCTTTTGAATGCAGTTAATCTACTGTGACCAGTCTTTTAACTGCAACAAAGCAGTCAGCAGTTAGTACTAACTTTTTGACTGTGCAGTTAATCAGTGCAGTTAATTGACTAAAAGTTAATTAACTGCAGTACATTTAACTGGTCTTAGTCTTTTTAGTCAATAAAAATTCTTTTGTACTGGTGTGATTAAATTTTTAGTCAGCAAGTCTTTTGACTGTAGTGAATTAACTTTTAGTCATTTAACTTTTTTTTTGTCTTTTGACTTTTTTTTAGTCATTTAACTTTTTTAAGTCTTTTGACTGCAGTTAATGTTCCTGTGGGTCACAGGAAATATATAATAGTAGATCATACAGATTTCGTACAAAATTTGAATAAATGGGGTTTTCTGAACTATTCTCGTCAAAAAAGAGAAAAAGAAAGAATCAAAGTCTTTCGGAACATTAACTGCAGTCAAAAGACTTAAAAAAGTTAAATGACTAATAAAAAGTCAAAAGACTAAAAAAAAGTTAAATGACTAAAAGTTAATTCACTACAGTCAAAAGACTTGCTGACTAAAAATTTAATCACACCAGTACAAAAGAATTTTTATTGACTAAAAAGACTAAGACCAGTTAAATGTACTGCAGTTAATTAACTTTTAGTCAATTAACTGCACTGATTAACTGCACAGTCAAAAAGTTAGTACTAACTGCTGACTGCTTTTTTGCAGTTAAAGTACTTATCAAAGTTAAAAGACTAAAAAAATTAGTCTTATTCGTGACTTAACTGCAGTACCAAAAAGACTGCAGTTTTTACAACTCTGCAAATCACTTCTTGCTTGGTTCGTCTAATGCAGTGTTTCCCAAAGTGGTCCAGGTGGACCCCCAGGGGTCCACGGGAGACTTGCTGGGGGTCTACGTAGGCGTGAACAAAAAATTGGGGTCCATAAGATGTTAATGGGGGTCCACGAAAATTTATCTGCTTTTGATAGTAAAGAGCAAAAATGAAAGCATAGTTTTTATAAGGACCTACTACCTACATTGTTTTAAGTACCTAACTAATCAGATAATATTTCAATAAGGCAAGCGACTGTTACTTGTCCAAACTTGCGTATTCGATATTACGTACAATTTCGTGTACAGACTTGCAAAGCGCTATCCTCCCGACAATGCTTAGTGCTTGTTCAGACATGAACGGCGAACTCATGCATTTGTTTCCGGACTTTCGAAAAAAAGGTGTGAGAAAATTTATATCATCAGTGTTTGCTAGTGCCGGAGAAAAGTAAGTACCTACCTTTCTTTTTGATATAGTAGTTAAGTATTTTTTTTTACGTATACTAATCGTTTGATCACAACTGCTCGTATAGATAGGTAACTTAGTAACTTACAGATATTTTGATTGTCGTCTTTCGATTTGAAAACAAACACAGCAAGTTTTATTCAACTGTTTTTTTTTTTCACGAGAGAAGCACTGCCTCTCTAAAAAGGCCGAATAAGAAATATTTCAGAGCAATTATTTTGTAATTTTTCTTGCAAATAACTACTAATTTTATAAAACAGTAATTTCACAATCATTTTAAGTTGATTTTGAAGTAACTATTTTATCTAATTTCCTTTTCGGAAGAGCGGGGCTTGAGCTTCGATGCCAGCTTGTCACGTTTTAACAATGAAGCCGCAGACAAAAAAACGCAAATTCACGGAGCGTGTGAATTCATTGATTGGATGAAATTTTAGTTATCGTATTTATGGACAATTTTGCGATCTCGACTTTTATTTTTTCCTACACAAATATGATCAGTATTCGATACTGAGTACACCAATTTGTCTTAGCGGTTTATTAGTTCTTTCCTTTACAACCCGTAATTCTATTTCCGCGTGCTTGTGATACCTATAATAATAGAATGTATTGATGAGGATAACCATACCTACAGTCAACATTTAAGTGTCCTGCATGATGACTTCAAAACCAGGTTTGAAGATATGCTGACGATGGATATACCACCATGGATCACAAATCCATTTAATGAAACTTAAGTTTCATTAAAGTTTCAATGTTGTATTACACGAGGAGCTGCTCGAGCTAAGCTTCAATGCGGAGCTGAAGGTGAAATTAAGAAAAGGCTACCAAACATTGTGGCTGCAAGCAGAAATACCCGAAAAATATCCTGGACTGTGGGAAATCGCAAGGAAATTTTGAATAGCTTTTCCCTCGTCATACCTTGCGAAAGGAGTTTTAGTGCCGTTGAAAATCTCTTAACAAAAAAAAAAGAAGCAAATTAAACATCACAGAGCGGGGGGATTTGCGGTTATTGCTGACAAAAATAAAAACACACCGAAAGAAAAACCTTGGTAAAATCAAACATGATGCTTGTTTGTTTTTGCGTCAAGCACGAACATACTTAAATTGAACAAGCTGGCATTTTCATTTTATTTATTTAAATGCTACAATTTTCATGGATCAAATCAACAACGTCATTTTCAATTTCATTGTTAACCAACAACGGTTGTGATACTAGAAACATACATGTCCATGATACTTTAACAACGTTTATGTTTCGTCAACAATTCTGAATTGTTGGTATAATATGAACATTGTTGATCAAGTATGTTCGTGAGAATTCAGCCACGTTTTTATTTGCTCAACAGTTTTAATGTAAAATTTCTATGATAAATGCCTGAATTGAAGTTTGACCTATACATTTGATAGGTCAAACTTTAATTCAAGCATTTATCATAGATATTTTACATTAAAACTGTTGAGCAAATAAAAACGTGACTGAATTCTCACGAACATACTTGATCAACATTAAAGAATAATTAACTATCCCTTAAGATAAAATGGTCACGAAACTTATCATAATGAATTGAAGTTCCGTTATGCGACTTCACGTTTTCTGTGGGCTTAAGTATGAAAAATATTAGAATTCAAAATGTTACTGATACTTTAACTATTCTTTATTTATTAAAGAAGTATGAACATTGTTGATCAAACATATATTGGTGGTAGTTCAACAGTGTATTTGGTATTTCAATCACAAACGTGATAGTTTTTGTAATTTCAGCCTTAATTGTTAGTTAAATATGTTTGTTGTTGATCAAGTATGAAATCAACAATCACGTTGTTGGTTAAAAATTAGAAAATATTCAAATCCATTTAAACATTTTTATGATATTTAGCTGAAAAAAAATTGATCACGGCAGCATACTTGATTTGAAAATGCGTTCTTATTTGTATTCATCACGAAACTTGGTTAATTTCACAACTTTAGATGAATTGTTGATTAACAATGAAACATGTTTGAATCAACCAAGGTTTTTTCTTTCGGTGCAAAAACATTGATCGTTTGCTGACACTCCATCAAATACACCTGAACTCCATCAAATGACCTGAATCTATATTACCTTATTAATTTTTTCTTGTAATTCTATTCTTTTAATAAAATAAGTCTTATAAAATGTACCATTTTTCGTTTTTATTTTACCTATCATAATAAAGGAACAGATCTCAGAAGCGACACAATTTTTATTTTTTGATGACTTTAAGAATGTGGTAGAAATGTAGCAGCAGGGGGTCCACCGAAACCCGTAAAATTTTGAAAGTGGTCCACGAGAAAAATAAGTTTGGGAACCACTGGTCTAATGGGATAAGATACCTCTCAGAGCTGGGTGACAGCGCTGCAGCTTTAAGGAGGAATGGGTTTTGCTTGCGTGTAGAACGAACACTGGAAACTCAAAAACAGAAAAAACGTTCGTGAGCATGGCCCTACACGAAGAAGATAAAAGTCAACAAACAGTAAGCAATTGAAATCTTTCGCCCACTTTGGTTTTTTATAAACCTTTAAACCATCTTTATAAATCTATTTTATTTATTATTTTCATTAATTTACTGAGATCGCAAACAGTTCCAAGAAAGCGTTATCGTTATTGATCGCACATTTAAGATGCCGCGAAAATGCTAGAAAAATATTGCATCATGATGGGTACCACGTTATGACTATCCTTTTTATAGGCGAATGGTCTTAAAACTGCACAACCTGGATACCGCCTACCTCTGCCTAAAAAGGCAAATTATTTACACATTTCCTAAGGCTTTGGTTGTCTTCTGAACGGCTTTCGTAGATTTAGTGATTTGAAGATGTATCCCAGTGGGAAAAATCTTCACGTCGTTTTAAGGGAGTGACGATTTTAAAGGATGTATTTGGAAAGGGTTTGATACAGTTTGATTCTGTCATATGTATACTTTTGGGGCCGCCAACTCCGTTTTTCTTTCCTCTGCCTTCAAAATGCAGCGACTTTTATATAAAAAAAAAACTCACTAGACTCAAAACAGTAGTGCGAAGTTATCTAGTACGTGGAATTAACTGTTGCTAAAAAGCAATGCTGTTTTATTTCATAAGAGGTGAACGTTCATCCGCTGCGAGCATTTACGAGTGGCACTTGCATTGGGCAGCTTCGAGTTGTCAGTATTTGTAGAATAATTCACCCTGAACGCATATTTGCTCGACTATGTTCATGAGATGCATGAGACGGATATATGTTCACTAACTAACCTTACCGCGCTCGCTCGTTATTTATTTTTCTGGTTAGATTTTAGAGAGGAACATTTTTTCCATATTAAATGCTCAATTAAAATGACCATTTGTTTCGATATTGACGCAAAATGTACGCCACAATACTCTCGCTCCAAGGAAAGCACATCAGTTAAGCTTGATTTTTGGCGAGTCTCATTTTGAAGCCTTGTCCCCTCGGAAATCAAAAGGCTGTGACTTCTTGAGAACAAAATTCAGTGAAAAATTGTGATTCGACTGAAAGGTTATGACTTGGCCTATAACCATTTGCTGGAGAGTTTCCCATGACTCTGTTAATTTTTTTGGTCTCTAGATCTTAGGTTAGGTAAGGTGGAAGTGGCTGTCTGCCAATGAGTACATTGCCTGACACACTTGGGCTGCAAGGGCCCATTGTGATACCACAGAGATCAGCAAATTAATCACCTACTGATCTCAGAAACCCGAAGACTAACGAGCTGATCACTTATTAATCTTCCATTACGGGACTAGCCGGTTAATCACCTGCTAGTCGAACCACGCGGAGCTTTTAACCTGTGGTAGAACCTAGATACAGGCGGTTCAGGGCTAACAAACTCTTTGAGCGTTTTGAGTCTACAAACGGCCAAACTTTTTGGTTGCAATGCAGCTGTTACTCTCAGTCTATCTAGTGTTTGTTATTATCGAAACGTCTTGTCTAAGAAGGAGTTTACTTGTAGCGATAGGTGCACCTATGTTGTTCCATTCTGAGCGTAGGAAAGTGGTCGTGACATACCAGTTGCCTGGTATGTCTCTGTGCCCTGGCAAATCTTAGCTTTGACATATAGCCACTTTCATATCAACAAGAGTTCTGGTTCAAGTAATAAAAACTCATTCTAGTCATCTGAAAGCATCAAACTATATTCGTGTAACACGAACCAGCACGAAACACTTTATGGGTGCACATTACGCAATTTATAAAATGTTTCTACCACTATAAATATACGAGGAATAAGCTTACAGAAGACTTTTTTCTTGGAACCCCTTAGTGTAGCAACAAACACTTGCAAGTGGGTAAGTTTTGCCCAAATAAGCCAGCTAACAATACTTACTTCATGCCCTGTGTATCGTGTTTTTGATAGTCTCTGTCCGTTCAGTTGAAACTGATATCAAACAAATATTCAAAATTCAAGAGAAGTGCCACACTGGTATTACCATGATATTTCAAGCCTTTCCTTTTTTGGTCCCATCTTACAGCACATCACACGTCCTACAATGTGTTTCTTCATCCTGCCGAAATCGAGCAAAACCAATTTCCGAAAATATTCAAATTTCCCGAGAAGTATAAGTTAAATCGATCATAAATGGGCATAATACTAGAGCACGTTGGGTGGGTACATTACTAAATTCATGACGTTTTATGACCTGTGTAACACCTGCAACGGATTTTTTCTCATATCTCGCCTCAAATCGAGTTGGTCTAAGGGCATATCCTTATGTGGTAAACGAAAAATAAGAAAAAAAGAAAAAGAAAGCATTCAAACACAAGGGAACGTAGTGCGGTGTGCAAAAATGCGGTATTTGCACCAATATCTTAAGATATACATAAAAGGCACCCACAGTTCGAAGAGGTACGTTGCCGTCGCCCTCTGGCCACCCACTTTGTACTTGAGAATTGAATAAAATACTTCTCTGGAACAAAAAAAAAAAAAAAAAGTAGAAAACTAAGTGGGGAAAGAAGTGAATGGAACAAGCAGGAACCAGAATAGGACGAATATTCCTTTGGTCGAATGTCGGTGGATAACTACGGTGTGGTAAGACTCAAAGGGCTAAGAAGAATAATGGTAGTAAGAATGATATTGTGGTAGGAGATGATGGAAAATGTCCTATTCCTATATAAAGAATAACAGAACTACTATTTTCCGTTCGTCTTTTTATTTCTCACTCCAGGCTTCAGGGCAAGTGCGGAATTTTTCCTCAAGGAGTATTCATTCTTTTATTCTTTATATGCTTCAAGGTACGACAGTATACATATATAGAAACACATCCTGGGCGCTTAAATCCTTTTGTATAAAATCAATAGAGATCCATTTTGGAATGCCGATATGGGCATGCAATCAATTTATATGCATCTTCTCCAGGAATTCGTTCCTTTCGTTACTTTTTTTTTTGTTTTGGTTTTGTTGGAGTTCTTTTTTTTTATGTGAGTAGTGAGTCTGGGATATTATATAAGAGAGCTGATGCAAATGCCAGAGAATGTTGTAGTTGCGATCTGGTGAACGAACTGGAATGGCAGAATGCATTTTTCGGCTTGTAATAGGGAAATTTGAGAATTTCTACCTTTTTCGCTAGAACAGTTGAAAAAATGCTCTTTTATTCCTCCATAATGGATTTTGATTTGTAAAATTTACCAGTCTTGCATTTTCCATTGCTTTTTTTATCGTTAGGAGCTATCTTTGCAGATTTTTTTTCGTCTTTTTTATTTGCTAAGGAGGGACGAGGAATATGAAAAGTCAGAAAGTAACGTTTTGCGAATGATATATTCAAAGTGGTATTCGATTGGGATGGTAGTGGGGGAGTACAGGATTTATATTCGCAGGACCAAGACAAAAAAAAACGGAGTGATTTGTGGATTTGTGATTAATTTTTGCAAGGTCAACAGAATTTCTGTGAACTAGGAGAAATATCTTCGAGTGCATGAATTGAAAACAGGGAACCAGATGTGCTGAATCAAGTTAAGGAACAGAACCATATTGAAATCGATGTTGTTGGTACATTGAAATTTAATTAGGAAACAGAAGTCATTTTCTCAGAATTTTAGAGAAAACTGCAGCTGAGTCAGATCAAATGTGAGGAATCTGGGAATGAATAAGCATTTGGCTACCATTGATTTTGTAGTCAAACAAAACTATGACGAGATTTCGTTCGAAATTTTGTCAAAGGGATTTTGCATTGTTATTCTATATGGTGATTTTGGAATAAGAGCTTTTTAAAATTACTTTTCGAAGAAAACCGAGAGCTTCCCATCATTGCAAATGGGCATGAAATTCCTCACCACACTGGCGGTCGACGACCGACGGTCGTATTGCATTGTCATTATTGTTATGGTTTTTATTTCACTGAAATTAAATTTATTTTTTGACTTAGAGGCAGCGCTAAGATTAAAAAAAAATACTCCTTGACTATTTGTAAAGTCTTAATGCTCTTGCTAAGTTAGTTTTAATTGACTTTTTATTTAGGTCAAAATTCAAAAAAATACTCAATTTGTTTCATATGCAGAGTTCCCTGCAGGCATTTCGGTATGGCCCAGAGTGGGAGAGCAACGATACCTTCGAAATCATGATATGCTAAAAAAAAGAAGAAGGAGATGAAAAAAAAGTGAAAGTGCTTTCTACCAGCGGGGTCGTTCCGTAAGCAGTCGATAGTGAGACGATATCGTTTAGACGATAGTACTGCTCTCCGTAACACAAAAAAAAGAAGCATTCCGGGAGTGCCGACAGAAGTGAAAACAGAATAGAATTTTCAGTAAATATTTTAATGTACAGGAAAATCTTTTAATTGAAATGTTTTTTTCTTATTGCTTATTTCAAAAATAGAAAAATAATGTCGAAATTTTATTCAATGTCTTATAATATACATATGTATGTACATGTACATATGGAAGAACATCAATGAAACTTAATGAGTTTTCATTCACAATTTCATCTCTTCCATTACCATCTCTACAATCATCGAATTCTAATACTGAAATAATAGGTCTATGGAAACTAAAATAGGAAACGAGCAATTTTGACTCGAATCTATTTAAATATATCGCAAAGACTGCATCAATTGTCGATTAACATATCGTTGTACTAAGGCCTTCTTTTAAGATTTTAAAAAGTGGCAAATTTGTAGCATCGGCGAAGTTGATGTTAAAATCACCACTCAAAATCGTTATCAAATCATCAAATCTCTCCCCAATTTTATCATGAAGGTATGCACAAACGTTTTCAGAATAAATAAATAAATTTTAATATAGAAACTGTCGTATTACAGTTAAAGACTCATTCGGTAAAATATAAACGCCGACTATTATAACTTACTGTTCATTTTCAGAGTGGCAACGACAAACACACAGATCACCGATATCAAAAACATTAGTACTAAACATACTAGTGTACCTCCATATGATTTGCGCAAAATATGGCAGTTGGATCAGACAACCTTTTATAGATAGCTACTCCTGCTTGCTGGACGATCGTGTCTTCTGAATCTTACAACTAAATTTAAATCAGGAATATCATAATACATTTCGTCGTCACCTATGTTAGTTTCTATAGTTAGTATAGATCTTGTAACTGCGCTCGTAAACTTTGACAATAAAATGAAGTAAAGGACAATGCACAAAGGGAGACCCTGGGCATTTTCAAAAATCTTATTATACTACATCTCAAAAGTGTTGTGTAAAAATTTTAAGTCATTCCGAGTTGAACTCGAAAAGTTACAGTGATTTTAGAGCAGGTATGCGCGGCGAACGAATAGAGCTGGGCCAGCCGGAAGGACAATGATCCCGGCCGCGCAGCATCTTTGCTACTTTTATGATTGGTCCCAGGTAGCTCGAGGTCTTCTTTTGTGTTCAGGAAGGGGAGCTCACTAATGACGCTTCTAACGGAATATTTTTGATTCAGTATGCTGTTTTTCGCGTTCATCTTTAAAAGCGTTTATCTCGAAACTAGTATCCTTAAAGGCGGTGTGCAAAATATCTCGGCGACTACTGCACCGATCCTTCTGAAATCTTGCACACTTCTTTACGATATATTTTTAGAGGTAATAACACGAGGATTTTAAAAAATTTTAATTATTTAATTTTTTTTCCGGAATGGACAGCTATTAACAGGCGGCATTTTTAGGCAAAAAAAAACGACTTTTCACTTCAAATTGTCACCAAAATCTCAAAATTAAAAAAAAAAAAACCTCATGTTATTACCTGGAGAAAGTTGTCTTTTAACGACATCTTTTTAAAAAATTTGATTTTTGATGATCCTGTCAAAAGTTATCTTGCACACCGCAAAAGACCGAAAAGTGGTGGCGTCTCGGAAAATGCACTATCATCGGCTTGTTTTCCAATATTTTTGTACGAAAAAATTACAGAAGATACTTGAGAGTATACTTAATAATGTAACAAATCAATAAATTAAATTACTTTATCAGATTTTTCATAAAAAATTCGTAAAAAAAACTTTTTTTCAGCCTAACTCCCTTAATTTTAGAAAAGAAATTAATTAATATTTGAGTAATGGTTTTCAAGCTATTTTATTTATTTATTTATTTATTTCATTTATTTCATCAACTGTACAGGAAAGTAAGAAAACTTATGTTAGTACAGGCAAAAGTATAAAATTTTAAAAAAAAAGAAAAAAAAAACATGTAAGTATAAAATTGACAAATAATATAGAATTAAATAGTATTGACAAAATTAGTATTATTATTATAACATTTGTGTTTTATTTATTTTATTCAAGTAGCATAAGCAATGGATATTAATTTTCTCTAAGGTGATTGAAGAGTATTTTTTTAAATTTATTAGAGTTTATGGAATTCCTAATGATTTGAGGGAGCATATTCCAAAGATAAATCGCGTATATAAAAAAATGTCGGGAACTTATTAAGTAAGTATATCTTGGTGCAATAAATTGTAGGGTTCTTTCAGATCTGGCAGGTTTAATTAGGTTGAATAAGTAATTTGGGGTCTTCTCAGTAACGATTTTTTGCAGGGCGAGAACTGTACGGAATCTTAAGTAAGCATTCAAAGAACATCCAACAATTTTCTCAGCATAGCTTGAGATATGTTCACAACGTTTAATATCAAAAACGTATCTGGCGCAGCAATTAAAAGCAACATTGAGTTTTCTTCTACATTCAGCATCCATATTCGTGAATAGCTCACAACCATATAAGATGATAGGTATTACAAAGGTCTGAACCAATTTTGTTTTTACTGCACTCGTCAGATATTTAGTAGTTGGGCTAAGTCCACGAAGTATACTATAAATATAACAAACAATTTTATTAATGTGATCAGTCCAATCGAGTTGCTGATTAAAAATAATTCCAAGATTTTTAAAGTTAGATACAAACTCAATTCTGTTACTGTTAAGAAACAAGGATGGAAGTGAGAGTTCAAAATTTTTTGTTCGGTTGACAATTAATGCCTTTGTTTTGATTGGATTTAGCCTTAGGTTGTTTTTTTCTGACCATCTGTATATAGAATCAAGAGTATCGTTCATTTTATGAAAAGCTGATTGAATAGAAGATTTAGAAAAAACGCAATATATCTGGACATCATCAGCAAATATGTGATGCATGCAGTTCTGTATTGATTCTGAAATATCGTTAATAAAAAGTGTAAACAACAATGGCCCCATGACAGAACCTTGAGGTACACCGAGACTTACGGGCAGAGCAGATGATACTTTATTTTCACATGCAACAGACTGAAAACGATCTTTAAGATAAGATCCAATTAGTTTACATAATGAGGTATCAAAGGAAAATTGGTGTTTTAATTTTTGAAGAAGAATATTGTGGTCAACAGAATCGAATGCTTTTGCGAAATCCAGAAAAACGATAAGTGCCATCATATAATTATCGATTCCAGACCGTATATCTTCCGTTACCTTCAACAGAGCTGTTATGCAGCTGTGTCGACTCCTAAACCCAGATTGGGTTTCAGTTATAAGCTTATTTACCTCAAGATACTTTTTTATTTGCTTGCTTATTAAGATCTCAAATACTTTGCTGAGACATGACAAGATGGCAATTGGTCTGAATTCATGAACATTAGATGATGATTTTTTGGAATTGGTATGATTTTCGCATACTTCCAAGCATCAGGAAATTGACTTGACATAATGCAGGTATTAAAAATGTGGGTTATAATTCTTAAGATAACAGGAAGAAGTATTTTTAAAAAATCGGGATGTATACCATCAAGACCTACAGCCTTCGATTTTAATCCAAGAATGCACTCACATACACTTATTTCGTCAAGGCATTTCAGTGAATAAGTGTTCAAATCCTCATGGGGTATGCAATCATTATTTAGAGTTGTAGGGTTATTGCAACCAGAAATAGATGAACTAAAATTCAAAAATTTTCTATTTAATTCATTTAATTCCGCAACGTCTAGACTTAAAGGTGTTGCTTTTCTTGGGTTAATACCGATATTGCGAACACATTTCCAGAATGATGAACTTGATTTTTTTTCATGCAACCGTTTCAATTCCATCGATAAATCATCGCAATGAGTTGTTGATCTCTTTTAATTTGTTGTAAAGTTCATTTTTCTCCGAGTCGGTAAGTACAATTACTATGTCATGATGCTATTGCATTAATTTGAAGTCATTTAGCAACTTTATAAATTAAGTTGTCTCTTGGCTCAATGGAAGAGTCGTTGCCTGTTAACCTCAGGGTTTCATGTTCGAATCCCAGCCGTGGCGATTAGTTTTTATTTATACTTTCACTTGAAATAAATAAAAAAAATGGAAGACATGGCTGGGAATCGAACCTGAGACGCTGGGTTATGACGACTTTACATACGATGACCCAAAAAATGGTGTCGTTCGGACAACGGCCTTGTCAACCGAAAAGAGTCGGTTCCCATTAGAACACCGTAATTAAATCAGAATGAGCGCTGTTAGTGACAAGATGGGATACCGTCCTGTACTACTGCGTGCTGTTGTCATGTGTTATTCATTCTATGTAGTATTATTGTAGTTAGTCTTGTGGTGTGTCAGCGAAATGGTCTTTGTCGCCCGGCTGCAACCCCCCACTCCGCAGATTTATGTGTAGAGTAGGTTTCATGTAAATGTAAATGTAAATGGTATCGTTCACGAGTTCAATGCATTACCCCCCATCGCAAAAGTGCCAAACGCGCCTAAAGAAGTTTTCACTTCAAAAACGAACGATCGCCTTCATCCTATCTTATTGATATCGTCTCACTATCGACTACTTACGGAATGACCCCCTGAAAATTATTTTTCTTGGGTTTTCCCTGATTGAACTTTATATTCTGAGCAGATGTGCAAATTTTATAAAAGACGACACTTTATGCTTAAGTGAAGCACTCAGACCTAACTGCCGGTTCAGTGTACTACCAGGATAGCAGCCTTCAGGATGAAACTGAGAGGCTGAAGGAAAAGTAGATGTAAATAACGTGATTCGAACCCACGCATCCGGTATATCCACTGAACACTCTACCACTCTGCACCACGGCTGTTCTTTATTTGTGGTACAACCTTTTTTTATTGACCTCAAGAGGTACAAAGGCCAATTTTGTTGGATAGAACAGATATTCCAATAAAAAGGAATAATATTTTGCTAATCCAAGTTAGCTTTTTTATTAGGTGCCAACGAATTAAGAACAAGTATTAAAAGCGAAAGTCTGCTCAGAGAATACAGCGGTGTTGTGTCAGCCTATTTGGTGAAAGTTTTAGTTTCGAGCAGAAACATCTGTGCTGTGCTTAACATTGAATCCAACACCCACAATTACGAGTAAATTTGGAACTTTAAGAAGCAATATTGAATAAAACATAAAGTCGTCAGAAAAATCTCATTTGTGGACAGAATTTGAAGGCTGAAATTTTAAACTTTCCCAAAAGCCCTGGAGACACAATTCGTGTATCTCTTCTTTATTACCTGAATGACCTTTCACCCAATTATTGGCATCGTTTACAAATGAACGATTATTTGCTTTTCCTCTTATCCCTTTTAAATCGGCCTTTTAAAACAAAAATATATTTTTGCCGTACATCTAGTTATTGTTGAATACCGTGCATTGCCCACTCAACACTGTGCCGTCGAAGGTCCTTGCCATGTTTGGTTTGGCCCCAGTTTTTGTGTGGTGTGTCTGTTTCGTCGTGAGTGTGCATATACGTCTCTAATATTCATATTTTTCACTTTTTCTGGAATATGCTTATAAATTGGCCAGACGTGAAAAAAATACCAATAGTGTCTCGCCTCGTCCGGAGCACAAGGGGACTGAGGTCGGGGGTTTGGGACGAAAAAAGAGGAAAACTAAAAAAATTAAATCGAAAAAAGTGTAGGAAAAACTCTCCCCTGAATGCATAATAAAGAGATATGAGGGATGCTCTGACCGTGCAATGGTCATGAATGTATAAAATGCTAGCTATGAGGCCAAGTGTCCTTAAGGGCATGCCTCTCGGTTCTCCATGTCCCACACCGCACCGCCTGGAATATTTCACAGTAGAAGTATGTGTGTGAATGTTTTTTGTTCATTTTACTTAATATGCTATGCTCCAGATTTCTACATTCCGACTCCTCTCCATGCATATGCTCTGGGCTCTGCATATGTATATTCGTGTGTTTATACTTTTTGGACTTATGGAAAGTGGCTTTAGCAAGATTGATGTCGTTATAGTTATACAAATTGAGGAGCTAAGTGGTGTAGGACTCACCTAAATCTTTTCAGTTACCAATATGGGGCACGCGGATCGATCATCCTTCCTTAGGTAGGTAAGTTTACGGGTCGGCTCTGGTTAAAAACCTGAGCAGAAAACAAAGTAAGTTGACCTTTTCTGTGGGTCGCTTGTGAAGGTGCGGTGCATGGAAAAGTTTTCCGGTAGCAACTTGCATACAAAATGAATTAAAAATGGAAGTCGGCTCTTCTCATTTTAACACTGCCGAGAGTGGTGGCGTTCTCTTTTTTTTTTCTTGGGTTGTTCCTTTTTTGAGACGAAGAAAGTTTTTGGCAAAGAGGTGATTTCTGGTTGTAATGACTTTTTGAACTGTTGAACGTTGCTGCTTGTTGAAAATTACAGCTTATACGGTTGTAAATAAATTAAAATTTTAGTCTTTTCTCAAAAGGCAGAGGTAGGAGTTGATTGTTTTGCATGCATGTGAGCAGGTGTTCTGGTGAGAGACGAGAGGGCTTTTTCCGACTAGGGGATGTGTTTTATATTGTAAGTGTAGGTATATATGTACACCTTATAGTATCTGTGACTAGAAAAAGCTACGAAAACAAGTTTTAAAGTGAAGGGTACAGCGTAACTCAGTTTATTAGAGTGAGTGAGTAAGCAACTCAGTTCAAATCTTCTTCGTCTACCTTTTCGGGAACTCGCAGCATCGTCAAATCTGAGGGGACACAGCTTAACTGCTTCCGACCAGTGATCCGCTCGTGGTGTACGCCGAGATATTCTCCTCAAATAATTCCATTGCAGTAGTTGAAGCTCGTTTATTTCAGTTCAAATTCAGTTCACTTTACAGCACCATAAGAAAAACTTTAACAAAAATAAGAACTGAATGATTGAACTGAGCTGAACCTATTGGCCTGTCAACACAATTTTGATGAAGAGAGCAAAGCGAAAAATTCCATCTACTAATCTTCAGAACAACGCAGTTTAGTCTTTCATTTTTCCATCAAAGCGAGTTCCATGATTCCACGAAGTCCTCAGCGAACACTGAACAGTCTTTGTATTGGTGCAAAGGAAAACCGAGTGCGATTTCATATTTTTAATAAAGCTAAGCAATACAATGTCTAGATGAGACTTACCGAGAGGTAAAAAGACTTTAAACCAATTGCAAAGACTGGCAGGAGAATATGGTAATAGAATCGCTTCACCTATCATTGCTGGCGGCGATGTTGAAATAAACGCCTCTGCTCGGAAATATGCCATATTCAACGTGAAATGTGATCGAAAATGCTGCCACCACGACATGGAGAAAGCTAAAATTTACACACTTTAGCTAAAATTTAATAAAGCTGGAAGTGCAGACTTCCATGATGCAACTGAAGATTAATTCTAAAGGATAACCAAATTGATTGGCATGATATGCACAAAAGAAAGTATTCCTGACGAATGAAAGCTCACTAACTAACTCGAAGATTGGTCAATCTTGCTTGAATGATTTAATAAAGATTTTGTATCCATATTGTTTATATTTCTTATTAACTCGCAACTTCATTGAGCAAGACTGGCAAGGCAAAGTCTCTTCCATCAAGGGCACATCAAATTGAAGAATTGAAAGTCAACCCCGAAGGGACACCTACTGATGAGCGACAGTCTAGAAAAACTCCAAACCCTCAGATGTGCTGGCACTTGTGCCTTTGTAGAGAGCGATGACAGAAGACTGCACGCTTCATTAGGTACACACGCATCCTTCTTCCAATCGCAGGCGTTTGCTATCCAAATGTTTAAAAGCTACGTTACGAACAATGGCTGGATGTGGAATAGTGTTTGTGTTTGCAACGACAGCCCCTACTCGACCTTCTAACTACTTCGAATGCAAGACCTTCCTGAATGCGATGGGAAGACTAAATTTCTTGAGTTCTATTTGGGTTTCAGGGCATCACGGCATAGCTGGAAACGAGATCACAGATAAAATTGAAAGGCAGGGTTGTTAGACAGCTTTCTCAGGACCTAAACCAGTGCTTGGTCTGCCTGGTCCTCAGTGAAGGCTTCAATCAAAGATTGGATCTGTCAAGAGCACAACCGTTGATGACATGGCATGCTATAGATGCAAACTGACTAAGCGTTACTCCCCAAATAATAAGAAAACTGCAGCATTTTTGACAGATTTCAAAAATTCTTTTAGCATTAAGATGCCACATAGTCCCACAGTAAGAAAGATTATATTTCATTCCCAAATTCCCACGGAAGAGGAAAAACGAGAACGGGAACCTTAAAATTACAGACCCGAGCAAAGCCGTATATTATATGTACATACCTTGTACCTACATCGTTCAGACACGATAGCGAAGAGAAAGAAGGCAGACTAAAACACTCCTAGGTACAGACAAATGCAACGAAATCTGCATTCGAATGCCCTCAGATATGGAACAATTCAAAACCGGGAGGTTTGACGACGCATTCTGGAATTTATTGCGGAGTACCCCCCACAAGCGGATCGCTAGAGTGAAACAGTTAAGTGGAATGCCTGTGATGCCTTCGATATTACGATGCTCGTAACGCCGAAGAAAAAAGAGGAAAGGGAAGAACAAAATTAATTATTATAATTATGTACAGGTACAGTACATATTTGACTTTTCGCATACTTTCCATGATTTGGGCTTTACGTAGCTTCAACTAAAATTTTTTTTAGTAGTTTTCCCTTTGAAATGATACCTCGCACAGTAACGTAAAGCATGTTTTAAGGCAAACTTACTTATAGATCTTAGGACTTTAAAAAATCTGTTTGTACGACAACTCAACCCTACAGACTGCCAACAATGTGTTCTAGAAATGCATCAACATATTTAGGATTTAGCGTAACGGGTACAATGGCTGGCACCCCCGATTTTTGTACTAATTATTGGCACCCTTCATGCTATATGAAATTTCACAAAGATTTCTGTGTCAATGAGCAAAAATTATATTTTTTTTCATAATGTGTATCACTTCTCTACAGTTCTGCATTTTTATTTATGTGTATTTCATTCTCAGTTCTATTTCGTCAGTGAAAGTGTACACGTACAGTCGTTCTAAATTAGTGAAAATAGTGCTTAAAATACAGTGTTCCCGCTAAGGAGAGTAAATTTGGTAAGTGTCCGTTTTTGATTGTTTTTTTGAGTTTTTAGATGAAGATTTATCATATTTAGTATAACAATATAATAAATTAAATATTTTTAATTGTTTTTTGGTAAAAAAAAGTTTTTAAAGTCGTAAAAAAAGGGGTGCCAATAATTGGTCCCATATAAAGTAATGGTTTTATTATTGGCAGGGGGGTGCCAATAATTCGTGCACTGGGACTACAATTATTGGCACTGCCAATAATAATTGTTCTTTTAAGACTGCCAATAATTATACCCCGCATCCGTTATAAATTTCAGTTTGAAAAATGGGGAAAGAAAGGCAGAACTACGTAGAAGAAAACATTCAGCAGGCTTTGACAGAAATAAGAAGAGGGTTTATATCCAAAAAAGCAGCTTCTTTAAAGTTCAACGTGCCTAGATCAACGTTACAATTTCGCTTAAGCTCTAAATTTTTGAAGACCAGAAACTGTTTTTACCGAAGCAGAGGAAATAATAATTGTAGATTGGTTAAAAGTATGCCAAGAAAAAGGCTTTCCCATACGAAAGGAGTATCTTTTTTGCGCTGTACAGGAGTTCTTGAAACAAAATCAGAGAGAAACTCCATTTGGGAGCGATTCAATGCCTGGAAGAGGGTGGTTCAGATCCTTCAGAACAGTTGGTCCTGTTTCATCGGCTAGCGCAAATGTGTCTGTGACTGATTTATTCCGTTGGTTTGATTGCATACAGGACTACCAAATCAAAAACAATTTTTTTTCAATTCTCGAAGGCCCTAGTCGTGTGTTCAACGGAGATGAAACAAATTTTCTACTTTGTTCGAAAGCTAAGTCTGTTCTAGCCGCAAAAGGAGCTAGAAATATTTATGAAGTCGAAAGAGGTCAAGCGAAAGCAAATCTAACGGTTATGTTTTCTTTCAATGCCTTAGGATCAATGTGCCCTCCGATGATAATTTATCCTTTTAAGAGAATAAAGGATGAAATTCGGAAATTCAGAAGTATTCCCGAAACATGAGGATACGGTATTAGCGATAACGGTTGGATGACGAAGCAAACCTTTTATGAAAAAATAGAACTCCTTGTGATATTCTTTGTTGATGGACACAGTACCCATTTTACGCTTCAGGTGAGCCAGTTATGTGTCCAACTTGGAATTATCCTGATTGCACTTTATCCCAACTCGACTCGCATCTTACAACCAGCAGATAATGCAGCCTTTAAGCCACTCAAAAATTCATGGAACAACGCAGTGGCCGATTGGCGGCGAAAAAATCCTGGTGTAAATCTTACCAAACAAATGTTTGCTCCGCTGTTAAAAGACGTGGTTGATAAAAGCATTTCGACCACTACAATACAAAATGGTTTTAAGGCATGTGGATTGTTTCCCTTTAATAAAAATGCCATCAGTTTTTCTAAATGTCTGGGAATTAGTAATTTCCGCCACAACAATGAAGAAGAGTCTGTGCAGGTTCCAACAGACGCGTTTGAAAGCATTAGTGAAATAATTGACAAAGAAAAGGTTGATCAAATAGAAAAATTCAATGTGGCTGACGAAAACAGCGAAGATTTTTTAAAGATACATTCACTTTACACTTTTTAAAAAATGAACGTTTTCAAGCGAGTCGAAGAAAAAAAAAACATTCGTTAGTAGCGGAGTACAAACTGATCTTCAAAGCTTGGACTTACCTGAATTGGTGGACATTAGCGCAATCAACGAACTTCTGTTTGCTGATGGAGACAATATCGATGTTTTGAATGCTAATGCTACAAATAACAATACGGAAATAACCGAAAGTAATCCGGTAGTTGTAGAAGTGGCAGATTTGTTAGATTTGCCTGAAACACCATTACGTAAAGGTATAAAACCGCAAAAAAATAATAAGAGCTTCGTTATTACCAACTCCACGTGGATTAAACAGGAAAAAAAGAAAAAAGAAGGAAAACAGAAGATGGAAGAAGAAAAGGAAAAAAGAAAAGCTCTGAGACTCAAAAAAAAAAAGAAGCTAAAACCTTAGAAAAATTAAAAAAAATTAAAACAAAAAAGATTCCCTATAAAACTAAAGATAAAAAAATGCTTGCTCCCCCCAAAAAAACAATTTCCACCGGAAACTGTAACTTCCGGTTCGTTGGCTGATCTTCAACCTCTTTCCCCTCCAAAAATGTTACCTTTGAAAACAATGGCCTCCAATGTATTGGTTTCTATTGAGAACTCTCCCGATAAACAAATGCTGCTGGATATTTATGATGAAGTTAGTCAAGAAAATGTTTTTCTAATTAGCCCACCAAAGTCTGGAAACCACACACGAAACTTATTTTCGGATCCAACTGAAGATATAGGAAACAACAAGATATGCGGTAGACCTGCACAAAATTTATGACAAAAACCGTCGTCGGGACAGATAATTGCGGCATAAGATGCTCAAAGTGTATGAGAGAGTATCACATAAAATGTCTTAGTATGCGTAACATCGAGTATCTTCCTTTATTTTGCTGTTCCATTTGTTTAAAAAAACTAATTATATGACTTATTAAAGAAAAAGAAATTAAAACTAGTTTTTGACTTTGAAAACAAAAGATAATAAGTGAATAGATTTACATTTATCTTTAAGTTTTTATAATGAATAATCATTTCTTTGATTACATTGAACGAGCGATTTTTTTTATATTACTGTTTTTTCTATTATACAGACTGAAATATTCTTCAAGAATACTTAAACTCAATAACTAAGCAATTTATAGAAGAATGTGATTTTTACTATTATTTAATTATGTGTTTAAAATTATTTTTGTTTTTTATTACTAACAGTTAATTTTTTACTACAAGGAATGAACTGTTTTAAAACAGTTAAACAAGCAATTTTAATAAGAAAATGCAATTTTTTAATAGCTATATGTAACCCTAAGAAATTTTTAAATGACATGTATAATTTTTTTTTTTTTTTATTATTATTTTTTTAGTCGCGTTGAATGAAGTGTTTTTGTTATAATAAACTGTTTTATGACTTAACTTTGATAAAAGCTATCACGAAAAACAATAGTGTTTCTTTAAATTTTAAGGGTGCCAATACATAATTGTATCCTCGGGTGCCAACAATTGTACCTGGATGCCAATGACTGTACCTTTCTACTATCTTTTTCTATTTTAAATGTTTTTATAAAATTCTTTGTTTATCAAACATTTTTTTCAAAAAACATTTAAGTATGAAATTCTTTAAATTTTAATTTGACATATCAAAATTAATCCTAACTCTTTAAATTCGAGAGCAACTCACAATTTAAAGTGAAAAAAAGCTTAGGGGTGCCAACAATTGTACCCGTTACGCTATTGGAAAATGAACGTCATTTTTGACGTGTGAGGTGATAGCCTTCTGAGGAACCATGTGTTGAAGTTGTTCACGAATGTGTAGTCTACTTTCAAAGTTCTAATTGACATCGTGTAAGGATGGGTGCTTTCACTAAATTTCAAACACAAATCTTATTTACCTACTCATAGATTTTTGGTATCAATTCATAAAAAAGGGGTCAACATAATTATGAAGATAATTCCTCTTAAACCAATTCAAGGGCTTCTTCGATCTCGTATTCCAAAGTTATTCTATTGGGCTTAAAAAAAAAACTTTTCCTTTTATCAGAAACTGCATAGACTTTTACTACGATGGAGCATTAGATATAAATTTCAAAATTGAAAGTTGGAAGAATATGAAAACAAAGTACATAAGTAGAGTTTTAAGTAACTAGATACTCACCATCACAATTCCAAAGCAGTTATTCATTCAAAATCAAACACCCGCATTCAATTTATCACTCGCGAGGGACTAAAAAAACATCACAATAGATTTTAATTCTCTCGAACATAAAAAAGATTAATTTTTATTAAAATCACAACCGAATGAAACCCCTCACTTTATTTAATATATTGGCTCAGACATTGAAACATAAATATGCAGTTGGACAGCGCACAATTTAAAAATTCAAATGAACAACTGCCACTTTGGCTTTTCTTTCCTTTTTTCTCTTAATGAAAATGAAACACACACGAAAGACATTGAAAATTCTATTTAGCTTCATTGACACAGAGGAAACTCACATTTGCACACAAAAAATGACTTAAGAACTTAAATTGAACACTTACTGGACAAAACCTATGACATTTTCTTTATATTTGAATACGAAAACCAAATTAAACACTTCCATTGCTAACAAAGAGATGCAAAACAAGAACAAAACACAAGAAAACTACAATTTCACATCGTCTCGACTTGAACGGGCAAAATCCGCTTCGCAACCAACGAAACTAGGTTTAATTGAAACACTTCTACGATTAATTGGAAAGAAATTATAATTCTAGGACCGAAATCTAACAATTTAACACTAAAATAAATAATTTTTCGAGAAACTGCACGACTGTGCCGACGACTGTGCACGACTTTAGGCGGCCATTTGCGTTTTGACAATCTCGTATGCCGAAGCAGACCACCTGTCTCTTTCTATCATACACAATGAATATGACTTATTAATAATGCCGCGGAAACATTTTAATTTGAATTATTTTTTTCACAAATTGTTGAACATTGAACTACTCTATACATTTTAGCAATTTGTTAATAAATTGAAAGTTGTTCATCAAAAAATGCAAATGGTTAATATTGAGCGTATGGTAACTTAAAATGTTCACAAAGCGTCGACTTTGGTGATTTACAGAGGTGTAATTAAATTGTCATAGGCTTTTCATTTGAGATTAAAATACATGTGACATTATGAAAACAATTCCAACAATAATCGACCTATACAATTATGGCCTTCTTTATCAGGGTATTTAATAAAAAGCACTGCCTTTGGCTAAGAGTAGTTAGTATCATAGTTTCAGGGGAGGTATGCAGCTGGCTATTTCACTAGAGCACTGTTTCTAAAAAAGCGATAAAAGAGATTGAGACAGGTAACGTTTCGACGATGTTCAAGAGAATCAATCGATTCTACAATTGAACTATCACCTATCAATTTGAACGCTCTATTTTGTACCCTATCAAGCAGGTGCAAAGATGTTTGAGCAGCACCTGACCAGATATGAGAGTTATACTCCAGTTTTGGGCGGATGAAGGCCTTATAAATTGTAGCCAGATCAGAAGGGGTAAAGAACTTCCAGCATCGTCTTAAGAAACCTAAGCACTTAGCAGCGTTTTTAGCGACTTCAAATATGTCGTCATTCCAACGAAGATCATCGCATCGTTTACACACATACCAAGTACTGACAGCTTTTCGGTTTCTTCGATGCAGGTAACATTCATGGATAATGGCAATGGGGGAATGTTAAACTTAACGACAAGAGACAGCATTGAGTTTTCGAAGCTTTGAATTCTACTCGGTTCATAAGACCCCATGAAATAATTCTGTCAAGGTCAGAATTCAATGAGCTTATCATACGCAACCGTTCCAGTTCCACATCCGAAGAGCAGGGACGTGAATTTGGAAACGAATATGAAAAGCTGAGGGTCGAGTCGTCAGCAAAGCAGTTAAGCGGATTAGAAGATTCAGACAAGAGATCATTTATGAAAATAAGGAAGAGAGTCGGAAACAAAACGGAGCCCTGGGGCACATGAGCATTTATGAAGTGGGTATCAGACTTGAAGCCATCCAATACAACTCGTATTGAACGGTCGGAAAGGTAGGTTCATCGATACCAAAAGTACGCACTTTCGATAAAAGAGCCTGATACCAAACTTCATCAAATGCTAAAGAAATATCAAGCGCAATAATCTTACTTTCTCCAAAACAATGTAAAGATTGGTTCCACTTTTCGGTGAGATAAGCCATCAAATCACCAGTGGACCGCTTCCTACGAAAGCCGTACTGACGGTCATTGAGAAGCTTTCTTTCTTCAAGATATTTCATAAGTTGACGGTTTATCAACGATTCCATGACCTTGGAAAGAAGGGATATAAGTGCAATTGGACGGTAATTGGAAGGGGAGGAAGATTCGCATTTTTTAGGGACCGGCTGGACAAAAGCGATTTTCCATCTGCTCGGGAAAACCCCAGCAGAATAGGAAAGATGGAAAAGTTTACGCAGTGGTTTTGCCAGCGTATAAGAACACCTCTTCAGAATAACGGCGGGTATACCATCTGGACCAGCGGATTTATGTATGTTGAAATCTTTGAGGACTCTCGCAACCGAGCGAGTTCGAAAAAAATCTGCTTCATCACAGAATTTGCAGACTCAAGCTCAGGTGGAGCCAATATGTTATGAGGAAAGTTCGAGTTGGCAGCAAATTGAGCTGCCAGCAAATTGGCTCTGTCGATATAGCTGACATACGGGGAGTCATTGAAGACGAGCGTTGGAACCGATGACGTGGTCGAGTTCTTAATGTTCTTGACAAAAGACCAAAAGTTTTTACTTCCTTTTGGACACAATAGTATTTCTTGCCTTACTTTTTGGTCATGCAAAAACTTGGCCTTTTGTATTTGAGCGTTACAGATATTTTTGGCCCGTTTGAACAAATTTCGATTTTCTACAGTAGGGTTATCTTTAAATTTTCGAAAACTACTTTCTCGATCCCTAATCGCTTCTTTGCAGCTTAAATCGAACCACGAATTTTCTTTGGGGATGATACTTTTTGTTCTGTGAGGAACAAAATTTCTCATGCCGTTGAGAATTACGTTAGATATCATATCAGCTGATGCATCAACGTTTCCGTCGAGAAAACACAATGACCAATTAAAATTTCGAAAGAAATTGTTCAGGCCGTCCCAATTGGCTTTCTCGTATTGCCACACAGTTCTTTTGGGGACTTTATCTTTTTTTACCGTGACGGAAAACGAAAAATCTACCGATATGACACAATGGTCCGATTTGCCTAATGGAGATGATACTACAACCCTGTATTTTTCGGGATGAGAAGTGAGAAATAGTTCAAGAGTGTTGGCCGCATGGCCTTCAATATTTGGAACCCGAGTGGGCTCATCGACAAGTTGAGTTAATTCGTTAAACTCAGCAAAGATCTCTAGGGGAGAGTGTGGTCGAAAGTAACATTTTGCATATTTGGTTCTATAACTTTTGAACTATGAAACATAGAAAAATACTACAACGCGTATGTTGACAAGTGGATATTTGGCTATCTTTTTAAGCTACTCAGTTTTCCAACTTTCTACTTTCTCCGGATGAAAGCTGGGAAAAAGAGGGGAAAGTCGAATGTTACAACCGTCCTTTACGGTGTTTCGATTGTAACACAAAGAAAGGACGGTTGTAACAACATCTATATCTTGAAATATTGTTTCAACTTCATATTTATTAAATCAAAATTGATAAAATACAAATTAAAAACTAAAAACAGTCTTGTAGTACATACAAATAACAAGTTCGATTTAAATTCAGAATGTATTTTGTCACTTGAATCACAGATTAAGTTACGATAAAAAAAAAAAATAAATTAATTAATTAAAGCATGTTCACTATGAAATTAAACTACTTCCTTATAGTCGGTGAAAACGATTTTGAGGCCTAACATCTGGGTAATCAGCGTTCTCACTACAGTCGTAAGTTGGTTTTTGAACAAACCGACTGAGTGTAACGTGACACAGGTTGTGAGCTTTTGAAACACTTCGAATAGATTTTCCGTCTTTTAGCACTCCTTCTGCTGCTTTCACAATAAATTCTTTTGTAAACATGCCTCGGGAGGTTCTTCTTACTCGTTGTCGTGGCATATTTTTTGTGGAAGAGGATATACCTATGATATTCACTGAAGATTAAAAAACGCATTGGAGAGTTGGTATTTTTTCGTGTGGACGGTTGTAACGTGTTACAATTGTCCACTCAAAAAATGTTACAACTGTCCACATCTCGTTTCTTTGATTGAATATGAAGTTTATTCAGAAACTACTGCGTCGATTACAAAAGCACTTACATCATTAAATTTGAAATATAATGAAGTAATAAATAAGTAAAATATAACCACTGAATCGAAACTTCATTATTCAAAAAAATATATTCAAAAACTCACCACCAAAAAAAATTTGCTTTCATACAAAAACTCCACTATATTTGGCAGAGTTCAGTACTTCGACAGTTGAAGTTTTGTGGGTGCATTCAGCCCCCAATAGCGAAGAATTCTACATTTAAAAATTAACGGATACAGGCTCATTTTTCTTTTAAAATCCAATGTTACAATTGCAAAGCGTTACTTTCGACCACACTCTCCCCTACACATTTTCCATCGGGTGTTGTCTGGCCAGAATGTCGAAGCGAACCAGAATTGTGTACATTGAAATCGCCCGCAATTGCGATTTCAGTGTGAGGATAAAGGGTAACAATTCTTATTATGGATTCAGATAGCGCATCAAATTCGTTAGAGGTTGAATTGCTATCTAAATTGGGGCTTCTGTAAATAAAACAGTAGTGAATGATTTGCTTACGGACGGTGAATTTTAACCACATGAAATTAAAGTTCTTATTAGAACAAAGGCCGTATTGTGGTAGAAGTTGGTAAGCAATATCATTTCGAACATAAACGGCGAGGCCATGAGAAGAAAAGAGTAATGGCACTAAGCTATACCCAGGCAGATTGAACTCTGAGGGATCAGAACCAACACCCACCTGTGTTTCACTCAGTGCCAAAACAGCTGGCCTGCATTTTGCAGTGTGAGCGTACACAGCAAAGAAATTCGATCTTAGCCCCCTAATGTTGATAAAATCGACCCGAAATCTACCCGACATTAGAATTCACAAAAACACATAAAACAAAATATCAAACGTAGACGCTAACTAAGTCGTATCAACAACTATACAACAACTATACTTTCGATGCACGACAGATCCATTTGTTATCTATCTATCTATCTTTATACATATAAAAAACAGGATGTATGTATGCATGTATGTATGTCCGGTGTAGACTCCAAAACTACCCAACGGATTTTTATGAAATTTCAGGGTAGACATAGTTTAGTCCAGAGATGGTTCCTGTCAAGGCTTGATCCCCATATTCTCACAGGAAAGGGGTTGGGAACGGAAAATTAGAAACTGCTCCACAGATTTCAAAAATTCTTTCAGCACTAGGGGTGCTACATTATCTCCTTTCATCAGTAACTTAGACTATATTTCATCCCTATAAACGCACAGTATCAGAAACGAGAACGGGAACCATAAAGTTACTTGACAGATTTCAAAAATTCTTTCAACTCTAGGGTGTAACATTATCCCTCAGAGACATAGACTTACATTTCATTCACATATTTTCACGGGAACGGAAGATTCTAACAGGAATGGGTTGGGAACGAAAACTTAGGAACTACTGGGCGGATTTCAAAAATTCTTTCAGCATTAGGATGCCACATAGTCTCACAGTAAGAAATATTATATTTCATCCCCAAATTCCCACGGAAGAGGAAAAACGAGAACGGGAACCTTAAAACAACCGACCCGAGCAAAGCCAGGCTGCTCAGCTAGTGAATTTATAAGAAATAAAATTATATCTACATATCTATCTATCTATCTATTTTCTCGAATCAGGTTAGAGATACTCGGCGCAGACAGGATATGAGATGAGAACCGGTAACCTTTGCTCATTATCATAGCAAAGTTTCTTGGCTTTTCTCTGAACAACTGGAAAGTCATAAGAAATGAATGTTCAATGGACCGGTTGTAAGATTTGTAACAAATTTTGAAAATTCCGACAGATAAAAATGTGCTTGGATGTTTTTAATCTCATGTATAACCTTAAGCCCAACTTCTCCATAGCCATTCCCTCTAGAGAAGGCTGGTAGAACACAAAGCTTCACACTTCAAGGCAAGGTATGGTTTGGTATACTGACTGGCTAAAGAACGGGAACCGGCACAGAGTGCGGCACTTTAAGCGACTCTCCCAGCACAAACTTTTCAGTAAGTCTTGGTAGCCAGTCGTTCATTTTCCAGGTTGATGTCTTTTCCATTAATCATTGTACGACAGTAAAACGTTCCTCGAACACAAAATACAAAACAATCTTCATTTTTTCAGTTTATTTACCCCAAAAGTACTGAGTTCACGCTGCCATTAGATCGAAACTAGTCCAGGAGACAATTACGTCACTTTCCGAACAAGAAAAGGGAAACTTTGACATCCTCCATGCGATTGCAGGACACAAAGGCTATGCTGGTAACGAGAAAGAATAAATTTTTACCTAAAGACGAGGCATCTAAGCCATTCTTCGGTCCAGAACATTTCTCTGATGTAAATTGAAAAATTCGTTTAATACATAGCCGGGAACATCTTACTGGAAGGGTCCAACAAAGCATAGCGTAACTTATCTGGTTAAAGCTGTTCAAAGCTTTTCATACCAGAATATACTGAAAACACGTTAAAATTCCAATTGAACCTCAACAGGGAAGCCTTCAAAATTTGCCCCTTACTAATAACCGGCCACTCTTATCAAAAATGCATCGACTCCAAATGAGGTTGGTAGCAGAACCTATCTGCAGACTATCGCAGACCTCAAAAATAAAGACGAATAAAGACATATATGTCCTAGAATTCAAACACTTGACAATGAGATCAACCCCTTGGATAAACTTAACCTCATCCACTCACAGATATTTAATAACTTCCGGTTCAATTCAGGAGCTCTAGAACTTCCTATGAGTTGGCACATTACTCTTCATCTAGACACTATGCAGTCCTTAGAGTTGCACAAGCTCATTTATAAACTATGGTGATGAGACAATATTTTCCAAGCTATAAATTGTCCAGGTTTTGACAATAAAATCACCCTTTCCGGTTTCATGATGTACCTAGAAAAGGATGTTGGGCTCCCTGACAATCAACTTGGAAACTAATTAGCAAAGTCTTTAGCCTAAAACGATCCTACCCTTTTTCAATCAATTCAACAAATCAAATTAAAAAATAAGGTTTCGGATATTATCGGGTGGATGAGCTGAGTTTCAAGACGACCTGCACCTGCAATCTTTCAAAATGAAAACTCTTCAGCCTCAACACATGCCAGTAGAAAATATCTTCCTTTCTTCCTGTACTGCTTCTTGGCTTAAGGCATGCAGTTCATTAAAAGATGAGGGACAATTCCTTCAGTGAGAAAAGAATGCTTTCAGCAACTTAAAAACACTTTAGTTTCTTATCATTATAAGCCTACCAGATGAGAATGCAGCATCCTTGCTTCTGACTAATAAATTTTAAGTGGCTTCTTTTGTGGAAACACTGCCAAAAGGAATTTAGGGTATACGTCTCTATTAGGATTATTGAAGAAACCTATCATTGTAACGCAGAATAAATAGTCTGTCTCCCATTCCCCTTGATGGTATTTCCATCACCAATGGAATGGCAAGAATGAGAACCCTCATCATGATATCACGCCTAAACTGTTTCGATTCCATAAGAAAAGCAAAGTAATTGATGAAGTAACAATAATCATATTTCCTTATCTCCCTTGAATGACTTTCAAATGCCTACAGCTTCGTTGACGACTTACTTCTCTCTTAAGGACTGCCTAATCCAGTTCTTCCGTCGAAAAATTTGTGTTGTGTCAATTTTGTACATTTTCTTTGACATTTGATTTCCGAACACTGTTCCATCAAAATCACTCACCTGAAATGTTCATCCTGTTTTGTGTGCTATACACCGCCCGCCAGCTTCAATGCTCAATTCAAAAATCAGGAAAATGGCGAAGGCAGGAATTGCTAAAATCGAACAACATGCCTCCCACAACACCCCCTGGATTTCGTGTGTATTTTTGTTTTTTTTTTTCCTTCTTCTGCAGAGCAAAGTGAATGTTATCTCATTTCTCGTTGTTGACGGCATCCAAATTGCCTCCGTGAGAATCCATTATTTGACAATTTTTCATGAAATCGACGTTGTTGGGGGCTATGTGAGCAAATTTTTCGAATCATTGAAGTTATCTCATCTCAAAATATATACAAAAAAGAAAAAAAAACAAAAAACTAACACACACAGAAAATTTAAATAAAAAAATATAAAACTTTGCGATACGCGGGACTTCTAGAAAAACAGGATGCGTGGCATTGTCATCGATGCCTTGATTCAAATTGAGTAGCTTTGAGCCGGGAGTGTGGTACATTATCTACAAGGACATGTTGATACAAAGTCCTCTTACTGCGCGCTATATATCCTCTCCTCTGGAACTCGGTGAGGACACACGGAGTGAGGAACAATAATCTGTCTGTTTGAATTTTTGATGCAGAAAAATGAATCTGCTGTCATGTGAGCGCGGAGGGTCGCTTCCCTCGTTCATCCTGATGCTAAATAAATTGTTTGTGTTTGCGCACAAATGGATATGCAGGATTATTTATTAGACATCGGCTGGCAAGTGCCCCACGTTCTATTTCTTCTCTTTCTTGTGATTTTTTCCTTGATATTATTTGCTCTTCTGCTTTTGCTTGTGCTTTAGAGGAGTAGTGTGAGTTTCCTAATACGTTGATGTCCTTTTAAATCAGTTGACATTGTTTGGGGGCGATACGTTGGCATCGTTTCATTATTCAAATGTTGAAGTCGTTGAAGCTGAAAACGGAACAGAATACCTTCGAATTTGGGGAGAACAAAAAGAGAACCAGAAATGAAGAATCAAGTTAAGGGCGTCTAAAAGGAATAAAGACGAGTTTGATTTAACGCTTGAATTCAGCGAGATAATTATATTTTGCATATATCACAGAAGCTTATTCCATATGAGGAGTGTGAGATTGTGAATTCAGTTTCAAAAAGACGACTTTGTTTGTGTTTGAGATGTAAGTGCATATGTAGGTACACATGTATGATTTAGTAGTCCATAAAGTACGTTGTATGACATTTGAAAATAAAATAAAAGAGCTGTCGTGAGATCAAAAATGCCTTTGGAAGTGATGAATATTAATTGGATTTTGTTCAATCGAAGGCAACACGCGATGTTATCTCTCTTTACTTAAAGACAGAAAAAGTAGCTTAAATTTTTTTTGCACAAATTATTTGAGTAGGTACTACAGAAATTACTAGAGCACCTCGAATTCGACATAAATGAGTTTTCTATCATCATACAGTTCAACAGGCGGCATTGATATAAATAATGGTGTAATGTATTTGTTTTCATCATCTTCTTAAAGCTGTGAAGCTCCAGACTCCAGACTCCCGAAAGCAAGAGGATGGTGATAGTGACACTCGTGATGTGAGCCTTTCCACTCAATCAGCTTCAAAGTTTTAATACTCAAATATGCATATGAAGACTAATGAAAACGTTTTCTCGCGATGAGCTGGCAAGAACTTCGATAGTATTTAAAAAGCAATGGAAATCGCTTTCTCTTCCTTATAGGTCCCTCCATTTCATATAAAGTAGGATTGAGGGTAATGCTCTGGAGAGCTTTTTTTTTACTAAGTGAAAATCTTAACCTTCATAGAAATCAGTAGATAAACAAGAGCTTCAACTATCAATCTATCAAATATCAATCCTTCCAATCGCTTAAGACAGTCTACTAGGATTTAAATTGCAAACGGCCCTGTATACTTATTGAGTGGAATTCCACAAAAACGATGTACGCATGCGTTCATCTTTAGAAATCCAGGCTTCAGTCGGCTATTGAATATATTGGGGAATCGATGAAGACATTGATGTTGAGGTTTTTGAAATTATTGGGGAATCGATGAAGACTACGCTGAGTCTCTGAGTCAGGACAGTCATTGCTATGCTCATAAAAAGAACGAAACTAAATCAGGCCAGGCTTTCCTTTCAGGGGTGGGAGAATACAATTTACAAGTGTTGTCAAAACTCTTAGGATCTTTCTAGAGCACTGGTTGTGGTGAAATACACAGAGAGAGCGAACGTGTTGGGCAGACCTTGGACTGTCCCTTTTCTTCAAATGATAAATCTAGTTCACTCATTTTTTTAAAAGTTTTAATAATTACTTAAAAACAAAATCAAATAACAAGACTTTATTGAATGTATGCCATAAAAAATTATATTTCTTAAAGATAATATACTATACGCATTAGTTAGAAATAAGTAAAATAATATTAATTGAAAAAAGAAATCACGAAATAAAATCTGTTTTTCTTTTCTTTTTCGATAAAACACTTATAACCTCGTCTGCTGTTATAGGTATTTCGCGATGAATAACTGGAGCAGCCAAACCATTAAAATGATCCTGCAAATAAGTAAACAAAAAAAGCTTTTCACAGAGAAAGTTCTTTCAAGAGTTGACGTTTAAACCGGCAAATATCTTCAATAAAATATATATTATGAAAGCTTTCTTCGGGGCAGCTATAGAGCGCTTCCAATAAATTCTTGGAGGAGATATTATACCTTCGGATCAAATATTTCTTCCAAGTTTTTAACTCTACACGAACAGAAGATGTTCCGTCAGCCAAATATGTTTATTTAAACTCAACAGTTTCATTAAATTTTTTGGCAGCTTTGTATATTTTCGACTATGAATCCTTGAAAAGAACCGAAAATCTATCTAGTATGTTTTCATGGTTTGTAAATTTTCTCCAAGGTCCGTTACATAGAAATCGAGAAATTGATTGAAAACTATAACAAGAAAATATTCTTCTGTACTTTGAGCCGAAGGATTCAACGTCAGTGTCAACTGTCAAGGACTTCAGCTATTAGTTTTTGCAATTTCAAACACTTTCGAAAATGAGTCACTTTCATAAAAGTCGTCTTCTGCTAGTTAAATTTTTAGTTGATCCCATAAATCTTTGACGAGATCCATAGCTAGGACCAAGTCTAAATCCAATCTTAGAAACTCACGACTTAACGACAACAAGAGTTGGTAAACCATATTTATAACCTTTAAGCTAATCAAGAAGATTTAAGTTCTTAGCGTAACTCTCTAATGTTCTTATTTCGTCAAGAGTCTCGAATACAAACGGAAATAGCTCCTCAAAATCTTCAAGAGCTTGATATTTTGAGATCCATCGCGTCAGATTCAGCGCTTTTAATGTCTTTTTTTGTGGAGTCTCTTCGCTATCGCTTATTGTTTTTTGCAGCATATCTTTTCTTTTCGGTGTATTGAAATAATTGTAAACTGCTTTAATTGTGGTTAGGCAATCTCTAATGGCTGGTATTTTGCTGGAAACAGATATAGCAAAGGTTCAAAGAATGTGCTGCACAATGAACGTACAGATCATGCGGAGCAAATTTTTGGCGAATAATTGCCTGAACACCATGGTATTGACCAGACGTATTGCTTGCTCAGTCGTACAATTGGCCGATTAAAAAAGAAATGTCCAAATCACAATTTTGAAGATTTTCCACTATAAGCTTAGCAAGAGCATCACCTGGATTGTTAATACAGTAATGTTTGGTAAACTGCTGTAATAGAGATTTTAAAGCAAAAGATTTTATTCATACCTGTCGTGGAAAATCGATATAAGAAATGAATTCAAAAGATTAGGTGATTTATAAAAACAATACTTTGTTTCAGACGAAGTTGAATTTGTATTTTCCCTGAAGAATGAAAGTATAGAATGTACAATCCTGTGAGTACTATTAAGACTTAACTCACGTAGGAAGTAGGTACAAACTAAATTTCAGATTGTGTTTCCTTAACTTATTTGATTCACGACTGGTTATGTAGAACAATTATCGATACCGATGGGGGGGGGGGGGGGGGGGGGGGGTGTAACCCCCCCTTACCCCCATCTACGCCACTCATTCACTCTCTCGAACTTTTTGCACAAGCTTACGTAGAGCATAAAGGAAGCAAACTGTAAGTTGTTCTGTATCCCGTTAAATTGTACGCTTGTAGTTCTTCAAACTCAATTGTATCAAATTCGGTACAACTGTACCTACCTAAATACTCATCTCTCGTTTCTGTTCGAAGTCGTTGGAAGTATCCGTTGTGTCCAGGGAGAAAGGAGATTGATGTTGACCAGGAACGAAAAACCTCTCAGGACTCTCTAACAAGCACAAATTAATTCGAATCGCTTTTTTTTCTCGCACTTTGTCTTTATCTCTCCCTGTAATAAATTTAAAACAAAAAGCCATATACTAATTAAATAAGTTAAGTAATAATTAAACTCTGTAAATGGAGAAAAAAGGAAAAACCAAAGAAAATAAGAGAACTATACACTTCTTTTGTTGGAGTTTATTCTTTATATGAGTCATGTAAAATATTGAAATAAAACTTAATGTTTATTTGCAGCAACGAGAGAGCAGTGTATGGGTGATATTATGTTCTGTGTGTCCTGTTTTCTATTAATGCTATTTTTGTTTCTCAAAATGTGAAGTGTTTTTAGAGTCGTTTGTAGCACTTTAAAATGTTTAAAATCTTGTTGCTGTATGGAGATTTGTGCTGCTATGTGTTTTTTTATTTTGAGGACAGATTTGTGGTTGGCAATTCTGTTACTTAACAATTGTTTCGTGGTTCCAACGTAACAAAGGCCACAATTATTCTCTGATTCATTGCCCTTACAGTCTATTTTTCCATTTCCGTTTCATTGACTTAAGGACGCAGGAATGTCGCTTGAAGCGCGATTTTTGTGGTTTGAAACATGAAGATCTGCAACTATTTTTTTTTGAAATTTTTGAACAATGTTGGCACATATTGCATGCTCCTGAATATGGAACTGCTTTCCCTAGGAGTTCTTTTGTTTCGTGGTGTATTCTAACACCACGCACGTAAACTCCAACTTGGTCAAGCTCAATCAAATCTACTGCTAAAATCTTGATATGGTAGCCATTGAAGGTCATGGCGTCAATGTTACTTCAAAACCAGACTTTAACAGCAATTCTGTAAATGAATTTGAATTTAGCACAACAAGAATGTATTATCTGATTCAAATTTACTTTCGAGACCTTACCAAGGCTAAACAATAATGAATGACCGTGCATTACAGCTATTGAAGTTGAATATCTCAGTAATTTGAGGTAATGCAGCCATGTTAGGGGTGAAAAAAAAATCGTAGTTTTTTTATTGCCTAAAAAGTTTGTAAATTTCACGATAGCGGTACTGAAATTTTAATATTGAAAGAGTTTATGCTCCGAGGCCGATAAAGTGAATACTCTTGTTTACTGTTCGACCGTGCTGTCGGAAGTAGGATATAGACGAGGTACTCATCCGTTTAATTTCAAGAATTTTCAGAACATTGAGCTGGGCACAACTGCTGTCTGTAGTGTCACGTGTGAGTGTTGTGTGTGTATAAAGAGAGTGAAACTGGGATATTTCTCATTATTCTTACGTTTTTGAAAGTTCACATAATACAGCAATTCTGAAGCAAGACTCAGATTCAGCGATCCAAAAATCTTTAAAGAAATTTGCTTTTGGCGCAAATTTGTTGTCGACCTATGAAATCAATTGTTGTCAAATGAGTATGACCTGTTTTTGCAGGAAATTTAAAGCTGTACAGAGATCTTTTCTATCAACTAAAGCTTAGTCTGTTGAACATCAGGGGAAAAACAATCTAAGTATGTACCTATATCCTTTAAGAAAAAGACCTCGGGGCTCATTTGCATTATGAACCAAATTTACTTAGGAGTCAGTCTTGGTATAGTAAATCAAAATGAAGTAAAATTGCAGTGATTCCGAAAAGAAATGAGCGAACGAAAGCTCCAGCAAATTTGGCACTACTTCAAAAACTCGACTGTCCCCGTTTTGCTTCCTTCTTTTCTTCTGTTTGCGGCATTATGAGCATCGTGATCTCAAAGGGAACTCTCCCACTTAATTGCATCACCCTAGTGACTCGCTCGTTGGGTACGACGAAGTATTATTTTATCAATGAGCCATTTTTTTCGGAGAGTTTTAAATTTGAAATTGATAATGAATCGTGATTTGATTTCAATTTCTACTTTCATTTAATCAAGGTGCATACAATAACTGTCAAAAATGATGTGTGAGTTCTACTCTCAACTACCAGACATCACTTTGAGTACTGAGTTTGTGGATTCCTATAACTTTTTGTTGACCTGTATCAAATCTCTGTTCAACTATTCCATTAGCGAGTGATGGTCATTTGAACATTACTCAAATGCCTAAGATGTTGATTGCAATAATAAAGGTAAAAATAAATGCCTCTTATCGAAGCTTGAAAGGTCTAAAAAAAAATGCATGAAAAGATGTTAACAGTGTTTGCGCAAAGTACGTAGAAACTATAACCAATACAAACCAAACGTTTCACAAAGCACAGCAATGCCCTTCAAAGATTAAAGACATTAAATTAATGTTTACGAGTTTCTAGCCCAGGCCAGATATAGAAACTGCCGGTAACAGCATCAACAATCAGAAACTCCGTATCCATGTGTGTGCTCATATCCTTCGCCGCAAGGGCAACCAAGACGATGCTGCTGATGATGATGAAGACGATGTTGCACCTGCAATAGTGGAACGTATTGAATACACCCAAGCGAGGCGATATGAGGTGTAATCTTTGGTAATGGGTTTCAGATATCCTGGATAATAGGAAATTGTAACGTTGAAATGGTTCAGCTCTTCCAAGACTTCACTTCTCATATGTGAGTATACCAGAAGCCAGGAGTGGCATTTGTAATCGAATTCAATTTAGTTCTACGATACACGTTAGGTAGGATGTAATGCATGTTTGAATTTTCCGCCATGAGAGTTTTGTACGTTTTTATTTGGTCCTTAATACCTATGAAGCTGGGATCTTGGGTACTGAGGTGTAGAGACGATGCAGCGATGTAGGGAATTATTTTATGTATAAAAATACAAATATGTACATACATACTCTGTTGGAATTAATTTCTTAGAATCTTCAACCGGTGGTAAAGGGTTAATGAGATTTTAAAAGGAAGCATCGTCTGATGAGTTTTGGGCGAAGGGTGTGGTTAGTGCAATAACGTCTGGGTGTTTCAATATGAAACACTGCTGCATCATGAAAAATAAACTCCACACAGTCACAAGTCCGAAAAAAGACCATAAGAAAAAGAAGGCCGGAAAAAAATCGATGAAGACTCATTTGCATTCGGTCTCGTGCTCATGAAAACCACACCACAACCAGCCTCAGATAATCCATTTGTGGTATCAGATACAACAGGGACAGGCCAGGCCAGCTCCGTCTGAATTTGTTAATTTTAAAACAATTAATCATGTCTGTGTTTATTATTCTATTAACATTAAAAATGTCCAGTGGACCAGAATAATTTATAACATTCGCCCCATTCAACAGAGGAGGACGCAAAAGAGGAAGGAAAAATAGAACTGCGGTGTCTCAAGTTTCGAGTTTCGACCACCCCACAAAGAAAAACCGCTGCTGCTATACTAAAAAACGACAAAAAGCAAAATACACACGATATTCACCCAGAGGTAAATATAAAAGACAAGGCAGAGCCAAAAAAAAAAAAGAAGAAAAAAGCACCGGACGATGCTGTGCCGTGTCTTGCGAAATACAGAGGCAATTCATCCACTTAATATGCATTCCATCTTATCTCTGGGAATCCTTGGCCATTTCAGTAAAAAAAAAAAAGAAAAAGGAAGAAGGAAAAGTGTGTCGATTTATGTTCGCTTCTCTTTGAACAAAGGAAGAAACAACTTGGAAGATGTCTACTAGGTGAACGTCGTCGGATCGGAACTTTAAAACAGAAGCAGAGACCTTAGACCAATGGTTCTTAATTTGAAAACACTATTAATGTAGCAGCATCTGGTGAGAAGTTGGACGACAAATTTCGCAGATCATACCTCAGGTGTAACGGAAAATAGTGTGACACAGAGGAGATAATCAGGTTGATGTTGCAAAATTCGAGATTGTTTGCTTCGCATGGGTCAGTGGAAATATTAATAGCAAAAGGAGTTGCTTCAAAGGTTGGAATATTTTTGGCTTTAAAGGAAGTCAGTTCTGGTTTGATGATGCTGTAGCGGAACAATTTGTCGGTTTGAAATTCAGTACTGATTTCAACCTAAGCCAACCAACTAATAAACCGAAAACGATTAATGTTTATCTCTCAGACTTCCACACAGACAAGAATAAGCTTTCCCTACAGTTTTCGAAATATAGCAAATAGATGTGGATCGTCAGAAATTTGCTTAAACTCAAAAGTTTGCTTTTGCATAAGACTTTAAGTTAGTCAAAACTAAGCTGGAATACATCTAGAAACTTGGCGTCGATCGCTCTACTCTTAAGACTACTTTCATACAAAATCTTAGTATTCAAGAACGGCGTTCAAAGCCCCGAAGAGTCTCCAAACTGTTCGAGCCTTTAGTAAAGGGGCTTTACATCAAACTTTGAAAGTGAAGTAGCATCGAACAATCTTTAGACATAATCGAGAATTCACGATTGGATGATCATCGTCTAGGAAGTAATGTGGTGTGTACTGAGCGGAAAATCTGGCAGTACATGGTCCAAAAAAGTTTGAGTTCAGTATCTTAAAAGAACTTCAAAAATTGGTGCCTGACTGAAAGCCTAAGAGAAGCATTTAGATCAAGTCCAAGGCTTGATGCTGATGGAGCGGATGACTCTGTATAGACTGAGTTCTGCTTTGTTTCTATTGGAGGACTTATAATTTGGATTTTTTTTTAACATCAAAAGTTCAATTTCGCAAAGATTGTGTCAAAAACCCTTAGAAAATTATAGTCCAGCTTCATAACAAAGATTATGATGAAGGGGTTTACTTTTGTGACGTTTGGGAGCTTATAGGTACACCGAAAGAAGAACCTTGGTAAAATCAAACATAAACCTAGTTTGTTTTTGCGTCAAGCACGAACATACTTAAATTGAACAAGCTGGCATTTTCATTTTATTTATTTAAATGCTACAACTTTCATTGCTCAAATTAACATCGTCATTTTCAATTTCATTGTTAACCAACAACGGTTGTGATACTAGAAACATACATGTCCATGATACTTTAACAACGTTTGTGTTTCGTCAACAATTCTGAATTGTTGGTAAAATATGAACATTGTTGATCAAGTATGTTCGTGAGAATTCAGCCACGTTTTTATTTGCTCAACAGTTTTAATGTCAAATTTCTATCATAAATGCCTGAATTGAAGTTTGACCTATACATTTGATAGGTCAAACTTCAATTCAAGCATTTATCATAGAAACTTTACATTAAAACTGTTGAGCAAATAAAAACGTGGCTGAATTCTCACGAACATACTTGATCAACAATAAAGAATAAATTAATTATTCCTTGAGATAAAATGGTCACGAAACTTATCATAATGAATTGAATTTCCGTTATGTGACTTCACGTTTTCTGTGGGCTTAAGTATGAAAAATATTGGAATTCAGAATGTTACTGATACTTTAACTATTCTTTATTGATTAAAGAAGTATGAACATTGTTGATCAAACATATTGGTGATAGTTCAACAGTGTATTTGGTATTTCAATCACAAACGTGATAGTTTTTGTAATTTCAGCCTTAATTGTTAGTTAAATATGTTTGTTGTTGATCAAGTATGAAATCAACAATCACGTTGTTGGTTAAAAATTAGAAAATATTCAAATCAACTATGAACATACTTAATTTAAACATTTTTATGATACTTAGCTGAAAAATATTGATCACGGCAGCATACTTGATTTGAAAATGCGTTCTTATTTGTATTCATCACGAAACTTGGTTAATTTCACAACTTTAGATGAATTGTTGATTAACAATGAAACATGTTTGAATCAACCAAGGTTTTTTCTTTCGGTGTACAAGAAACACCATCAGTCTTGAAATGTAATTTTATAACGTGTTTTTTACTAACTTAACACACCTACACCTTTAACATAACTCGTAGTTAGTATATGTATACAGCTATATATGTATACAGCGCTAGTATATGTATACAGCGAGTCTTATTTCTTTGGCAAAATGCTTGACAACCTCCTCTGTTTGCAAATATCTTATGTTCGTAGTTGAAATAACATAGCACATAGAAATTGAAGTTTCCAGGTGCTCTTGAGTCATATTTTTTTTGCAAATGCAAGAAGACGGGTGACAGACAAAAGGTAACGAAAGATGACAAACAACAGATGACAGATGACAGCTGACAGGTGACAGATGATAAGGGTTTTTCAACGCTACAAAAGAAGAGCGACAGGGACAGCAAACGACGCCATATGTCTTGTCGCTCTTTTGACATTTCTCTTCAGTAAGGTTTGTCATTTTATAAGAAAGATAATTATACGAGCCAACAACGAGGCAAAATTGTTAAAATTTACTACCGATGTTCGGAGTCAGTGGCCTCAACGATCAACGTTAAGAGCACTACGTTAAATTTATGGTCGTCATAATCGTCCTAGCAGATCAAAGATCAACAATTATTGAGCGTCTAGTGGAAAAATTTAAATCCACAGGCACAGTACAAAATGTTACCGTGCCAGTGAGACAAAGAAGTGCCTGTGGTGTTGAGAATATTGCTGCCGCTGAGGTTTCAGTTGCAGAAAGCCCAGTTGTCTTTCACACGTCGCGTCGTTCTCAAGCGCTGATCATCTCTGTGACGTCGTTGTGGTGAATTTTGCGAAAAGATCTTGGCCTACATCCTTACAAGATTAAATTGTTGCAAGAACTGATGCCGCTTGACCACCAGAAGCGTCGTATTTTCGTGAATTGGGCTGAACAACAACTTGAAATGATTCGGAATTTCATCGAAATGTCATCTTTAGCGTTGAGGCTCATTTCTGGCTGAATGGCTTCATCAATAAGCAAAATTTGCGGTATTGGTCAGGCAGCAATCCACACGTACTCCATGAGTCATTATTGCATCCCAAAAAAATTACTGTTTGGTGTGGTTTATGGGCCGGCGCGGCGGCGTCATTGGGCCTTACTTCTTCCGTGATGATCAAGATCGATACGTTACTCTGAATGGGGATCGCTACCGTTCAATGATAACCAAATATTTTTGGCCCCAATTTGGATGACTTGGAGGACATGTGGTTCAAAAGCCGCAGGGAATGTCACAATCAATTTATTGGATACCAAGTTTAGATAACGTGTTATCTCACGAAATGGTCCAGTCGCTTGGCTGCCTCGGTCGTGCGATTTGACGCCGTCAGACTTTTTCCTGTGAGGCTACGTCAAGCCTGTGGTATATGCCAGCAAGCCAGCGACGATTGATGAACTTCGTACGAATATCGAACGTGAAATTGCAGCAGTATTGGCCGATTTATGCTTGAAAACCGTCGGAAATTGGGTTCAGCGTCTGGACTTCTGTAAGCGTGCCCGTGGTTGCCATGCAAAAAAAAATCGAAATTCATACATAATGACATCAAACGTACTTTCACAAGAATAAACAATTTCATTGATATCTAAAACCGTTTCTGATTTATTTAAAAATTTTAGCTCTCTTATTGAAAAACCCGATATATAACAAGTTAAGGAACAACTAATTAACTTAAATATCGTATTGCAAAACCATGATAAGAACCAGAGCAAGTGTAAATCATAAACTTGCAATGATGACGAATACCTTCGTTTCGAATATGAAAATAAAAAAAGTATAAATAAGAACTGCCCAATTGTAAGTTAAGTTTTGTTTTCGCTTCGATCTTGAACATAAGATCCGGTATAAGAAGTAAAACTTATTAAAAAATCAGACCAGGACTTTTAAGATTAATTAAACATACATATATGATGAAAATTGTGAGAAAGTCTCATAAAAGAAAGACATGCTTATTTGGAAGGCATAACAAAACACAAAGTACAACGTGTTAATTTTATCTCATACAAGTAAAACGTTTGTAGAAAGACCCTGATACACAGGGTGTACCGTACATCGTGTGTTATCCTTTGGGGTGTGATTCTTGGTCATATTCTAAGAAAAAAATTGTTCAACAGGAAAGCTCGTTTCTCATCTTTGACATCACTTTTTGACAATTTAAAAAAAGGCTAACTTTGGTGTACCCTGATCTGTGTTAAATTTGATATCTTTGTCAATACTGATGGTAGAGATCTAATCGCAGACTTAATTTTTTGTAGAAATAATAATCTTTAAAACTGTATTTAAATTGGACTTCTTTAAGCTTAGGGTTGCCAGATTTTTAAATGGCGTTCGAATTTTCTTCCCCAAGCAAAGTTTTGACTTTGAGGTCATTTTTTTCAGAAAATGCCTGTTAAACATAGAATTTTTTTTTATTTTTCACAGATGAACAAAACAATAATCAAAAAAAACTGATAAGTACCCTCAAAAACCCATACATTTTCTGATACTTGGAAAAATCTAAAACGGGAAGAAAAGCAAATTTTGGATTTTTTCAAGAACTTTTATTGCAACAGCTTGCAATGGGAGTACTTTTCCAAGATTTGATTGTTTATAGGTAATTTTTATGACTGTGTATTGTAGAAAAGGGTAAAAAGTGTATTTGACCTGCTACCAAAATCCTAATTGATTAACCTCTTCTCAGGGAGATTTAAGTTTGGAGTATGAATGGGTAAATAAGTCGTAGGTCTTGCAGTTAATACCGATCCAGTTTCTCGAAGCCTTCGAAAGGCATTTCCAAAAACATTTTGAGATGTAAGTCGTCTGTTAGGATAAAGTTCCTGGTATCTTCGATATGCTCTTCTTGAATTTCCATTGCAAAACCCATATACGAATAAAATGTCTGCGAACTCTTCATTCGAAAATGAAGGCATTTCAAAAGTTTTTTCGAAGTCGATAAAGGTCCAATGTATGAAGCAGGAATGGCAGTTTAAATAAATGGAAGCTTAAAATATCGCTTGATGACTTAGACTACGAAAAACTTTATGCGAAACTTTAAACTTGTTATTCTCTTAAATGTTCTCAGGTTCTACTGAACCGATTTATTTGAAGTTTTTAGAGAGTCTTCTTAATTGACTTGTCTATTTACGGGACCACCTTCAACTCGAAATTTTAATTTTTTCAATTTTTAAGAAATCCGAAGCAGTCAAAAAAAGAAGTATAACAATCGTTCTTTTATTCCGGCAGTTGCCATTTTTCTTACTTTTCCGTAGTTTCAGACATAACTACTTTATTTAAGTTTAATAATCAATTTTTTTTTTGATTACTAGGATTGTTGAAAACATGGTATGATGCCGTTTTTTTGACTCCTCACTTCATCAACTGCTAATTTCTGGAATTTTTTTTATATATTGAGTTTTATTTTGTATTCTTATAATGTATTTAATAATATTAAAAGAATACAGAAAAAGATTCAACTAATAAAAAATGAATATAAAAAATATCAATTGCCTTTTTTTACAACAATTCAAAAATAACCAGAAATTCATGCCTCTAGACCAGAATACCCCCTTAATGACCCTACTGATCTAACTCACATCAACGCTCTGCGTCTCTTCCACTTCATTGAAAGCTCAAAAACTTTCCATTAGGATGAGGATACATAAGATCAACTGTGGTATCTCAATAGGCCCAACGGGCCTGAACCCTGAATACGTTAGACGATTTGACAGCCACTTTAACCTAACTTAACCTTAAAACATTAATCAAAATCACTTTAAAATGTATGGTTTTTGAAATAAATCTCTAAAAGAGAATAAATAAATAGGATGGCGCAACGGAGCGAGGAGCCCCTGGTCGTAGCGCATTTCTCACAACCATGCCTTGTGAGTTAATGGAAGGGACCTACAAATGTCTGCCGGTTCCGAACGGCTAATTGAGAAAGCGCTTTTCATGGCAATGAATTTAGTAATGGAGGAATTGCCAATTCCTCGCGGAAGGTTATTCCCGTGAAAATAAATCTCTACCTCGTTTCATTTTCGCTGAAAACTATTAGTAAGGAATCAAGGAAACTTTTATATGTACCCATCCATTTGCCGTCAGTTGGTGATTTAATATCACGAAGTTACACACTTCCCTTATTGGTTCTTCGAAATCCAAGAACTTTGCTTTGTATTTAATTCTATTTTTGATAAAATTGAAGGTAAGAAGTGCTCTAAATTCTGTGTTAAAACTCATATGAAAAGCAATCTTTTGCTAAACTATCCTTTTTAAGAACGAAAATCACTTCAGAGGCTCTTATGCACTTTCCACTCGTCCAGCAGTCAACGGACAAAATCTCCGCTGTCGGTGGCCTGGTCAACTTTACATTTATAGTATTTTTTTTTTTGTTCTGGTAGGCTAAAAGCTCCCTCGTAATCGACTTAAGCGAGCTACATCCTAAACTAACACAAAAACAAAGAAACTTGTAGCTTTCACTATTCAATGGCGAGGGTGGCATAAAAGATGAAGTTTTTGCATGAGTACTGAGCTTAAAGTCGAAATAATTAATATTCTTACTAACATTACAAAGTTATATATTTCACATTTTTGCTAATCTTTGAATTTCCAAACTTTACAAAGTTTAAGTTTAATTTTATCTGAAATAAGACTTTAATTTTCTTTTAGTCATCTCTCATTTTGTAGCTCATAGGTCATGGCTACTTTAATTTCATACCATCCAAGAAGATATTGCATTTTATTACTTAAGTCGATACAATATGAAAACAAAAGTATTTTATTGGAAAAGCGATTGGGCATTTTAAAAACAAAAAATCTCAGCGCTTGTTATAACATGCAGAGTGCGTATCTTGTGCTCCATAAACTCATAAGGTTTTCATTCGGTTTTGCTGTTGTTGGCTGGCTTTACAACAAGCAAAATATTATATACGATTTCATAGCGAGCATCACGAAAATCCTAGTAATTACTTAACATACCCCCTGAGGAGTGTTATTTTTTTTATTGTTTTGAAAACACGTAAATTTAAAGCTTAAAACTTGAAGGGTCTGCGAAAAAGTTATTTCATTTTAGCCTGAGGATTTGTTTTCTCCTGTAAATAGTATTTCAGTTGGGGATTTGTTTTGTGATTATAACTGAATTTTCACACAATGAGAGAAAGAGAGACAGCTGGAGTGAGAAATGTGGTAGTGGTGCTTCTGTTTTGGAACAAGGATGAAGTGACGTTGATTATTACTTTTAAGTCAAGAATGGGTGAGCTTAAAAAAGTGTGTGAGTTTATGTAACCCCAGGCGAACAGTAGCACCAAGTCGACAAGAGAATGCTGCTGTCAGTTGGGAAATAAATTTTGCTCCAATAAATAAAAAAAGGACTCTCTTGTAAGTATGTGCTTGACTTACACACATAGAAACACATACGACGACTTCGATACAAAAGCCAGCTCTTGATAATTGATGGTGACTAATATTGAACAGCCACCATTCCTTAGGTGGAACGGACATTGCTGGCTTGACTAATTAACGACCAACAAAAGTAACGTCAGCCAGAACTAACAAATTTCATTCTCACTCACATCACATGAATCACACGCTTCAGGTCGAAACACTATGAAATGAATCATAGAAATTGCCGTCACGTCTAGACATAATTTCCTCAATCATTTATTACCTAATTAAGTGAAAGCCCTTACAACACAAGAGGGCTACAAGAGGACGCCCGCCACCGAGGCGGTTTCGTATGATGTACAACGACCACCTACTGCTGTTATCCCTTTGTTTGGTCCATAATGGAGTTGTATACTCCTCCCCTATGCCATATATGTATGCCAACAATTTTACTTTTTTTTTTCTATTTATTTGCAGGACCAGGAAATCTTGGTCTTTTTTTAAGGCAACACATACTTATACTGATGTTTTATAGGGCACGCTTTCCCTCGTCATAGTGAAAATCGTTGCCAAGTCCCTGCAGACAGGGACGACGACAAGAAAAGCTGTACCATACAGCATGTAGGTGGTGGTCACTGGTCAGTCTTTATGTAGGTATAGAGAAAATTTTCTGACCATTTGCAATTAATTGCAAGGGCAGCTACCCAGAAGAGATGAGTATCAAAAGGATGTGTTAATGGCCCAGTTAGTAATGAAATTGTGGTACAAGTGGAGGTTAATTTGAAGATTAATATCAGGAAATGACAAAGAAGAGGAGTGAGCCTTCGCCTTGGGGGCTAGCAATATATGTAATAGCTGGAGTTATTCCCTTCTCGACCATGGAGTGTAAGTGTGTGTTGAGAGTTCTCATACAATGCTACAAACCTCAATAATGGATACATTTCTGTGATGTGGTTGTGGCGGTTCTATGATAATTATGGCATATCGCTTGTCTATTCTCTTCGTGATTTGGGGAAGGACTCATTGAGGATAATGATATTTGTATCTTGATGACAACCTGAATGAAGAATTCATTGAATAAATTAAGTTTAGACTGCGTAGGATTTGATTTTGAGATAAGATAAATGATTGAACCAATCAAACGAAATGTTTTGAATATTATTTGACTTTCGGATAGTAAGTCAATGAGGTTTTGAGAATTCCTTTGAAGCATGAAGATTTTGTCATGAGGAACTATACTTATCCTGGAATTTTCTTCAAAAGTATGCAAAGATGTGTAAATGATTGTAAATTGATTTATGTAGTTTACAACATCCACAAAGCTCGTAATTTTTTAAGAATGTTTGAGCACTGAAAGCCATACCAAGTTGTTTTGTTGATTTGCAACGTTAGTGTTGTATTGAAAAACTACTATATCGGTGGTCATCGAATAAATCAACGGAATTTATGTTACTTTGATACCTTTGTACATTTTTTACACTTTTACTTAGAAAATACGTTCAAGTTTCAACTAAATTCGTGAGACGGATTGACGTTGACAGGGTTCGTTGACGGCCATGTTGTTTTGGTGATGCCAGTCAAGTTGGTTGTTTATTATGTAGTTACTGATGTTTAATCACCTTAACAAGAAACATGACTGAAATGATATAAGAAGTGAATGATAATAGGAGCGTGTTGCGAACTGCCCATTTAATAGCAAACACTACGGCCCTTCAAGGTCGTCGACATCGTTTGGTGGACATAACCAAATTAAGGACGACCGCTTATAAGCAATCGGCAAACAGTGGAAAGTTGAAGTGAAAGCTATATCATCAGCAAATATCGATACCACTTTGTGGTGTAAGAGTGGGGGATTGAAAGTTTTTTTTTTATAGAAATATTTGGTAATTATCTACATTGCTTTGAAAGCATCAGTACGACCATTGTCCTTGGAAGCCTTTTAACTTCACTCTCAATATGAATTGAAGGTGTTTCGAGACCAAAGTATACGCAAAATCTTTTGGAAGTGTAGGAGAAGCTGAGAGTTGGGATTTTGTAGATAGTGGCCAGCGACATTTAAGGAGATCTTTGGAAAAATTATGAAACGAAGGTAAGGTTAGGTTAAAATGGCTGTCAGGAAAACAACAACTGACACACTTAGACCAGTATTAGGTCCATTGTGATACCATAAGAATTAATCGAGGAAGAACCACACTTAACAAAACCATTTAGAGCTTTTGATAAAGCGAAAGAAATGCAAGATATCTGTGTTCGCCATATCGTTTAGATCATCGAGGAAATATTTTCCTAGATGCCGTTTTCTTTTAAAGGAGAGTGCAGGACATGAGCAGAGGAGGTGTGGGATTTTCTTTCTCCTCCTCCTCATCTAAACAGCTTCTGCAGAAGTCATTAGAGGAAACGCCAAGTCTTATGGCGTGTCTTTCTATCAGACAATGTCCGGTGATGACATTGATTACAGAACTAAAGTGCAATCTGGTTATGGATAACAAATGTCTTGTGCGTTTTGGATCTCGTCCTGGCCATAACTGTTTTGTTGCCACACACGTGGTGATATTGTTCCACCTATAATTTGTTCTATCCATTGCCTCTTGCTTTAGCATAAGTTTACATGTAGCGATTGGTATATCAATATTCAACCTGCTGGTTGAGATCGGTAGAACGGTTCCTATTCTGGCGAGTTCATCGGCTTTGCAGTTACCCACAATATCTCTGTGCCCCCCAAACCCACATAAGGTGAATATTGAACTCTGTAGCCATCTCCTTAAGATATAGGCGACAGTTAAGGGCGGTTACTGAGTTCGTGGGAATGGCGACGAGTGATTTGAGGGCTGCTTGACTGTCTGAGAAAATCCGGATATTCGTTGAGGATATCACGTTTTCTTTAAGCCATGATAGGACCTCTTTGATCGCCAGAATTTCCGCTTGGAACACGCTACAATGGTTAGGGAGGCGGAATGAGAGACTTACGTTAAGTCGGTTTGAGTACACCCCACAGCCGACCCCTTCCTCTGTTATGAAACGAAGCTAGCAGTTCTTTTGAGTATATGAGATAGTAGCATCAACGTCATTTCGTTATGCCAACTCATAGTGCACTTAAACGAAATCTAAATGGTAACTTCCACTTCCTAGATCGAGTACCTACCTCTTGATGGTATCGACATATAAACATGCAGAGAAAACCACTAAGTACTAAAGTAACGACAGTAGATGATTCGTAGTACTTTCCTGTTGCTAGAGTAGTTATACAAACTCGGAAATATTTTGTATGGAAGTCTACGTCCATCCCTTGACACACAGAAATGTGAAATTTGGCTTTAGGGAAATTAAGGTCACGAGAGACCGGCCAATGTAGAACTCGAGAACAAAGCTCTTTCTATCTTCACTGCGTAAGCTGCCTGGCCATAAGTCGTGTTTGGATCCAAAGTAGAGCTAAATTAGTTTAAACCTAAAAGCCGACGTCACGACGTCGGCGTCGCCGTGCTCTCTTTTCCATAAAGTTCCCAAGGTGTCCCAATAAAAGCAAAAATGTTTTTACTCGGGTATCTTCTTTCGTGAGAAATTGGAAAGTCCTTCGATAGTAAATTCATTGCCGTGAAAAGCGCTTTCTCGATTAGCCGTTCGGAACTGGCAGAAAGCAGAAGGTCCCCTCCATTTGTTCACAAGGCATGGTTGTTAGAAATACGAATACAGCACAGGCGTGGCGGAGCTTGTTTGACATCTGGTGAGTTTGAAACGTTCTATATGTTAAACTTCGTAATACCGAGGTTGTTACCTTCACGAGACGAAGAAAATTGACTGGTCTGACCAAACTTGCATTTAGGGGCGTTACATTCCCCTTTCAAACGAAATGAAATATCTTATTGTTGTCTTAGATAACAAGCTTTTCAGATCATAACATGTCGAGTCAAAAAATGCTAAAGCCCTGTCAGTGCTCTGGCAATGTAAAGCAGAATTTGGCAGGACATGGGGTCTGTCACCCAAAAGAGTCTATTGAAACTGTATGGCTGTGATAAGGCCAATCTTTTCCTATGCGTTAGCTGTTTAGTTGAGGAAACTTTCAGATAAATATTTCATTGCCCCTTTCACCAAGTTTCAAAGAACAATTTATATCGTCTGTAATGGGGCGTCCCCAGCATTTCAAAGGCTGCTCTCGACGCACTGCTGAATCTTCCTACCCTTGACGGCATCATATGTCACACAAAACCATTTCGCTTAAAAGAGAGGTGGTTTTTTTTACAATGTGTATTGGAGCCGTGAGGAGCTTGCAAGCAGCATGTCCTTTGATTTACGTCTAATAAATATGCCGTCGGATACGATGATCCCAAAGCTTAAACTGTGCCACAAACACAAGGTTAACTTTTCATCGGCGTGTCGGTTCAGGGCTGGTCCACTAGAATCTGAACCTGAAAAGAGGAAAAGACTTTAATCGGATGTCGTCGTTGTGTTGTTGTTTGATGAACCAAACTCTCACGGAAATATGTTCGCCAAGTTTCAAAGAGCAATAAGTCTGGGCGGTATTGGGCCATCCCTAGCAATCCTGAGGCCGCTCTCAACACACTTCTTAATCTTCTTCCTCTTTATACCGACACTATTGGCCAAAATAAATATGCCGCCGGATACGATGATCCTAAGATTCAAACTACGTCAGATATGCACGGTCAACTTTTCGTCGGTTCAGGACTGCTCCACTATAGAATCGGAACTAGGGAAAGATTGTTATTGGATTTTCTCAGATGGTTCCAAAACCGATGATGGACATGGCGCGATGGATACGAGTGCACGCACCGCCTTCCAAGCGGAAGAAGACCTCTTTTACCAAAAACAGCATACCACTTGCCGTAAGTGGCTTTTGTTTGCTTTCTTGGATGAACCATATTTTTACCAAGACCCGAGGAACATGGTTTCGTCTTAGTCTGTTGGCTTATCTTAGTCATGAGATGATTTGTTTTCGTAATAAGTTGTGTTGTCTTCAAATATTTTGTGTTAATTTAGCAATTCAAGATCGTTTGACCATTTTTTCCACGTAAATTTTCTTTCGCTTTTTGCTCAAATGTGATTTAGAGCTACAATTGAGATTTTTTATATGACGTGGGGCAGAAACACGAATACCCAACGAAAATTTTTTTTATTATCATTACGCATTTTGTATATTGTTTTCGACCACACACATCTACACACATGAGTTGAGTCTATCTAGGACATTTTTGGCTAATAGTGCTAACCCTATATGCAGTGCACACTACTATTTTTTTCAACCACTATGCGGGAAAAAACCAAACACTTGAACGTGTTCTGCTTAAGTGATACCACAATCAGTGAATCTTGTGGAGGAGATGAGGACAACGCGGAGCACTTCCTCGTCAATGTCCATCTTTTTTTCACGAAGTTACAGATATAATCAGCCCAGCTTCCACAATGTGAGCTGGTAACTTAGGCTCCTTATTATGGCAGCGTCTTTTGAATTTTCTACGAACATCTAAAAAGTTTTAATATAAAAAAAGTGGCTATCTGGTAGTGCAAGGGACCGGCATTTAGGTCTGAGGGCTCCACCAAGTATTTTAAAAACCTCCAACGGAAAAAATGCGAGAAAAATCTTCTTAGAATAAAAATCTTTTCAATTTAAACAAACGGACGAAATATGTTTGCTTCTGTTAAAGATCCCAAATCATTTTTAACTTCTACCACAAAATTCCTTTGACTGCGGGCCCTTATTACCGCACACGTGATCGAGTAATACGTGACTGAATTATGTGCGTGTGAATTATGTTTTGGCATTACTCCTCCCGATATAGAGCACTTTAGAACAACAATTTGACATTATGTCATCAGTATTTGAATGAATTGAAGTCGATAAAACAACAGCTGATTGATGCGAATTTTGAGAAAAAGAATAGTTCTCACTCACTCGATCACTGATACGGTAATTCGACCTCTAATTTACCCCAAACATATGTATTCCTGTTAATGGCTTCATGTTTTTTCTCCTACTTGTTTATCGTTTCTCGAATCCAAAATGGGAAACGAAAGCCAACCTAGAAAATACAAACCATTGACGACTTCCTTTTTCCAAAACAAAACAGGACTAAAAATAATAGAAAAACAACTCCAAAACCAAATGCACGTTCTATGAACGACACAAAACCGCATGTTTTTGTGTCAATCGCTTGCATGAAAAAAAAATCCACACTGTGTCTACAAATTGAATTTGTCAATCAGCATTTTGGTCTGCTGCGCTGTGACAACTTTTTTTTTTGTTTTGTCGTAGTCTTTCAAATAAAAAATCGATTATTTTATTTAAATTGACAATCAGCATTTATTCCAATTTCATTTCAATATAACTTTGGTTTCTTTGTTCGTCCACAATTCTGTTGTTATTTTTTTTTTGTTTTATTTTTACATATGTTGTTTTGTTGTGTCAAAAACTCAAGCCGTCTTACAATTAACATTTTTTATTTTTTTATTTTTTATATTTTCCCCCATTTTTATACATTACTTTTATTAGCTATTCATAGTTCACACAATGAAGTCACATAATTGTTAGCATCGTGCAGAGACATTTAAGACTTGACACGAAAAAAAAAAGAAGAAGAAAATAAAAATGTGCTCTTGTTTCTTTAAAACCTTGTTTATACTTTAAGCGTAACACTGAAGAAAATGATAATAAAATTGATGTAAAGTAAAAGCTGAAAGCTGCAAGTTTCAATCTCAATTCAGAAACTTATTTCCGCTTCAAACTGCATGCGATTACCTTGAAAAAGAAAATTTTTTAATAGTAAAGCTTTATAGTCCATCTTTAAAACTAACCACCCCTTTTTGTTTTTGCATTTTAAAATTTTTTTAATTTTTATTTTCCAATGTTAGCTTACTTAAATACTTGCATCTAATATTTACAAAATGTAGTGCGTTCAGGAAACAGGGAACGTGAACGTGTAACAGTATTTCAAAACAAAACAAAAAAGTGTTTGAGCTAGGAGTTCTTGTTTTTATAGTTTGCGCCCTAATTTCAGTAATTTGTATTTTTTTTTTTTTTTTGTTTTTACATAAATTTAATTCATTTTTATTTTGCTCATCTACGTTTTTGTGTATAATTTTTGTTTGATAATTTTATTGGTTTACTTTAACGTAATTAGCAACATGTCTTGAAGCGTGGCATGGATAGAATTTATTTATGTGTTATAATTTTATTTTACTTTTCATTTTTATAAAGCGTTGCCATTTTGGAAAGTCATATACGTATTTGGTTGATAACGACAGTAGTAGTAAGTGTAACCTGGTTTTTTGTTTCTTAAATCTCAGTTTGAACACAAATGAAAAAGAAATCATATGAAATGAAAACACTTTAGCTAGTGATTTATATTGGTGATTACAGAATAAATCCTTAATTTGTAACATTTTGCCGTAATTTTCTGTTAATTCTGTCAAGCACTGTGTTCCTAGGTCTATAGTTTTTATCATATTTTTTTTTTTAATTTACTTTTCATACCGCAATGAGCTACATAAAACTAAGCTACTATGAAACAAATCATAATTTTAACTATGCTATAGATGTATATATACGTATATATTTTTTTAATTTTATATATTTTTGACTAAACCAGCAGCTTGTTTTAACATATTTTTTTGTTGGTTGTTGTATATATATATAAATATGTGTGTTTTCACTTTTAATGCATCAACATACATACATTGTTTAACAGTTAAATATATATTTTTATGTATTTACTTTATAACTAATTACAGAATATTCTAAGCTTTACATTTTTTGTTTTGTTTTTTTTTCGTTCAAAATAATATGATTTTAAGGAAGACTTTTTACTTGATTGTGACCATTTTTTTAATTTCTTTATTTTGTTTTTTTTTAGACTTTTAAACACCACTTAGTTCAAACAAAAGAATGGTCTGAAATAACGAATGTTCTTAGAACACTTGTCGATTATATTTAGTGTTTCAATATTTACTAATTTATAGGTTAAGAATAAAAGCAAACTAATAAAAACATTTAGTTTATTTTTTGTCTGGAAAAAGTTTTCTTTGTTCTCCTTCTGTTTGTAAAACTTTATGTAAGAGGTTTTTGTTTTCATTAATAATAAATATTTAGGTGTTCAATATGATATGTTTAAGTTGTTTTATATAATGTATATTTTGGTAGTCATAATTTTGTATTGTAAAACTATCATAAATAAATTAATGTATACGTATAATAATAAATACTGTACAAAATCAGATCAATGTTAAATTTAATGCGTTTTTTGGTTGGTGTTAAATTTAAAAAATTAAAATTAAATTTGTTTCTTATTTCAGTTTTTATAGTTTTGTTTTAACTATTTGGTATACTTTTTACATTTTTATTTACAGAGCCTTAGCTAGGGAATGTTGAGTTGTTACATTCATACCTAATCACAGCAAAATTACAAAATAAAAGAAAAAACTTAACGAAATCATTCAACTGAAAAATCTTAAAATTTTTTTTTCTTGAAAAATTTAGAAAATAGGAAGAGTGACAGACAATCGGCCATTACCGCTGCTTCGTTGAATAAACGCAATGGAATCTTCAATACAGAAATAAGTTTGGGGGTTTAGTGTGGACAGAAATACCAAAACGATTTTTCAGTGAAAATTTAGGCAGAAAAATTTTATAAGTATGTGTGGTCCAAATTTCCTATGTGATTCAGATTTCCAAGAATCAAAGCTCCAGTAGCTTTATTGATAAGTAGACTGTAGACAGTGCTTCCTTTCTGGGAAAATTTCACTGAAGTCATTAATATAAAAACCACTATATTTTCATTACAAACAAAAACAAGAACTGGATAAGTGATATTCTACTTACGTATCAGAAAATGTATCATGGTAAGCATGAGAAAATTAGTACGCCGTTGTTTAAAGACAACAAATCAGTTGGGGCAGTTTTCGTTTGAAGTTGAAGTCTCTGTAAGAGGATTTAAGACAAGAATGTTCAAGCCACGGATTCCACAACCTTTTAGATGATTGTTGTCCAATCATCGTTAGTATCGCCAACACGATTGTTTCATGTAACTTCACTTTCAGTGATTGACGGACAATAATTAGTATGCATTAGCACGTTTACAAGGTGCAATTGACTCAAAAGCTAAAGTCTGAGTCTTGACTATATCAAGCGTCGTCAATGGTTAGAATGGTGGCAAGAAATGGCAACAGTGGATGATCAGTTTTCGAAGAAAATCACCTTTAGTGTTGAGACACATTTTCACTTCAGCTTCGTCAGTAAGAAGAATTGCCGCATTTGGGCGAATGATAAATCCAAGAGTGATTGCCGAAAATCCTATATGCACCCACAAAGAGTAGCTGTTTGGTGCGGTTTATGAGCTTGTGGCATCAATGGGCCGTATTTTTCCAAAATGACGCCGATCAGGCAGTTACTGTGAACGGTGTTCGCTATCGAGAGATGATAACGAACTATTTATGGGTTGAATTGGAAGATATGGATGTGGACGATAAGTGATTTCAACAGGACGGTGCCACGTGCCACACAGCTAACGAAAGAACTGCTCTTTTGCGCTACAAATTCAATGGCCGTGTTGTCTCACGTGGTATCGATGTCAATTGGCCGGCAATATCATATAATTTGATACCGTTGGACTTCTTTGTTTGGGGTTATTTGAAAGAAAAGGTGTACGTCGATAAACCACCATCAATTCAAGAGCTAAAAGATGAGATAGTTCGGTACATTAACGACATAGAACCCAAATTATGCCTCAGCGTCATCGAAGATTTGGACCAACGGATGGAGGCGTGCAGCCGAGGTTGCGGTGGACATTTAGTCGATATTTTCTTCCATACATAATGAAACCATGCTAATATTATCATAAAAAAAAAGAAAGGACAAAATTTTCCTGAATAATTTCTGTTTTATTCAAAATCAACATCGGCCTTTAAAATTTAACCACCCTTTATAAGCATTTAAAGAGCACTTCGACAGAGTTTATCAGCTCTTAATGAGTATTTGATTTGATCTTCTTTGTAATATGCAACTGAACTACTTATTAATTAACTCGTTTTTTCCCTAATCTAGTACCATAAATTCCTAAGCCACTTTCATCAATTCTAATAACACGCTTTTGCGTCCACTTTTATCAAAACTTTCTCAAAGCATTTGCAAGAGAAAATTTATAAGGTTACTTGGTTTCCACTTTTAAATTCATTACATTCTAATGTGCGATCAGGTTGCCATAGCCTCTGAAGTTGTTTCAGCCACATGACATCTTGTGATAAAGAAAACAAAGCACATGGAGTCCAAAGACATACTGAGTTTTCAAGAGAACTTAATTGTTCAATGCCCTTATTAAACGAATTGAACATAAATACGTACGATTTTTCAATAACAACATATTAAGTTATAGCGGTTTGAAGAAGCTGGACATGGAAATGCGTAGCTCAGTTCGCGGAAATTTTTGTTGCAATCAATGAAACGGTTAACGGGTGCAAAGCGTACGTTTTGCGTGGAAAAATATTCAGAAATATATATTCGTGCAGTGTTGTTTGACGTTTATACCGACTTGAGTACGGATTTCACGACTTAAATCAGTGAAAAATTGATTCGGTCTTGGGTCTGAACGTTCAAATCCACTGGTTCAACTTTCAATCAGAATCCTTCGGTCCGCCCAAGGTCAATTAACGACAGGCCAACGGGGGCAATCTGTGAAGTAAATTCGAGACCTTTTCTTTCCGCAACTGCAAGAAATCGAAGGTTATAATTCTGCGACATGGTTTCAACAAGATGGTGTGAAATGCCATATATCTAATGCCTTGATAACAGTTCTAAACAAGACTCATAGGGAAGCTCAGTCAGAGGTGACTTAAACTGCTTCCAACAGTTGGTTCCCGTCCTTTAGTGATGTCTTTTGCGTCTTATATCTTATAGAACACTTTATGATCACTTGAAGCGGATTTATTCTAAATATTTTTCGCAGTATCTTCAAAAGTCATTTTTATTGAAAACAAACTATTTGAAAATACCAGTTAGCTCGGAGTCTAGCGTTCTTCTCACAATTAAAACTTTTGAGGAATAGAATCCTTTTGGCAATGGAATTGCTATCCTCCGCTCGTGTAAAAATGTCTTTTTTTCTGTTAGAATTTGAACTACGAACCTTCTTAACAGGCAGACATTCTAACCAACGGGCAATGATTGAGTATAAGTTACAGGGGTGGTCTTGAATTGTGTTTCGAGAGGTTGTCCATCGTTTGCCAATCTTGTCATAGTCATACGACACAAGAACGCCTTAGTTCGAAAAAGTAAAAAATTGCTTTTCGTGCGAGAATTCTTTTTGTATTTTCTCTAGGTTAAGCCACAAATATTTTTTTTTTCAATTGGCGTTCATCTATCTTATCCTAAAATATAGTAATCATAAAATATTCGGGATAATTTACTCGACTTTGAATCTTCCCCTACCATCGGCTGGGTTTAAAGTGTAGGTCTAGATTTACAAGCAACTATTTAAAGCTGCTGTGCACCAAACTGAACACATAGCTTTGCGGGTACTACACATGAGTGTATATTGGCTACTCTATGGACAGTATATCAGAAGTCCTGAATTTTTGTTCAGATGTCTGTAGTGATTCCCTGCAAAGCGACAAGTCAGGGCAGTCTAGAAAAATCAAAAAAGCCCAAAGAATGGTCCTTCCAAAACACTCAACCTTAACACTCAACGAGCAACCGTAATCTTCCAACGAATATAGTGAGCCTTTTCTCGGATATGCGTCTCAACAAATAACATAAATATTATAAAAACGCATCACATTTCGCTAATTTAAAAAAGTACGATGATAAATGTCCTTAAATAGGTAGTTCAGATCACCCTATTCACACAATTTAGGGCTGAGCAATGGTTTGCGAGTATAAATTTTCTTACAATTTTCCAATTTTATAATCACTACTCCTATCTGAAAAAACATCAATTGAATTCCGCGCCGATGACAGTATAGAAGCTTGAATGGTTCGCAATAATCACTACTCCTATCTGAAAAAACATCAATTGAATTCCGCGCCGATGACAGTATAGAAGCTTGAATGTTTCGCAATTTTTTAATCACTACAAGTTAAACTAAATTGTGTAGGTAATTCTATTGACTGACTTTTTTACTCTGTCAAACTCCCACTAAAATAAACAGAAAAAACAAAATGGCATTTAGACATCAAATTGAAATGATATATTAACTTTGTACAGAATGAAATCAAATCGAACTTTTAGATATAGTAGGTAACAAGAATAAAATAAAAAAAATAAATGTAGCTAATCCTTTTTACGTCATCAATGATCTGTTGAATTACATCATATAATCACTACGTGAAGCTTATCAGATTATGCTCATCGCGCGAGTTGATGGATGTAACAACTTCCACGAACATTTTTTTGTTTACTTAGAGTATAACTACGTATGTACAAACGTTATTCAATAATATTGTTCTATACAGTAGTGTGAGATTTTATTTTACAATTTTCATTTTCAATAATACAGATTTTACTTACCTTTAAAAGTTCTCATTTTAATTTTATTTTGTTTTTTTTTTTTTCATTTTTAGTTTTGTTAAAGCCTACCTAATGCTGTTTTTTGGTTTTTATTCAATTCATTTGTTTTTTTTACTTATTTTCCCATTTTCTGTTTTCCTTTGGTTGGATAATTCCGTATAAAACGATATTCTACTGTTAAATTTAGTTTTAAATGTAACTTTTTAATTATATTCCTTACCTTAGAGTATAATTTGTTTCTACACACAGTTAGTTTTGTTTCTTTCACGCGCTGGCTTTTTATTTATTAATATAAATTTTTTTTTATTTTTTTAATAAATAAATTATTGCTCTTTTAAAATTCCGCAGTTAACAAGAACCATTTTCTATCTGAATTGGGGTTTTTTTCGATTTATTTAAATTGAAATGTTGTTGTCGTTGGTTTTTGTCTATTGGAAAAGTATGACTTCAAAATGGTTTGTTGGGCAGAAGCAGAAATGACGAAGCAGCATAGAAGACAACATTTAGGTAAGAAGGGCATTAGGCAGCTTGGTGCCACAGTCAGTCAAACAAATTATTACGTTGAATGGGAGCTCTTGCACTACGCAGCCCTTAACACCCATGTTTAACTGGCTGCCACAACCAGGCTTCCTAATAGGCGGGAGGAAAACAGGGCCTTAAAAGCAAATCCTGTCTCTTTCTTCACAGACGGTTTCAAAACGAACGAGGTTGTAGGGTCAGGCATCTTCTCAGATTATTATTATAGAATAAGGCTCCCTAGCTTTTGCAGTGCAAAAGTACTTGCAGTCTGTGGAACAGCAAATCTTTAGCATTCATTGTCACAAAACCTAAATGAGTATAGAAAGATGTCGCAGTAATTTTAGACTATAGTTCACATACACTTCAAAAGGATTAGACGACCCTCATAATGTTTGGAAACAGAGTGCGGGTGTTCGTGTGATAAGAAATAAGTAAAGAATAAGAAAGGAGATGCTGATACAGACAATTCTTGTATTGCAGTGCATTGTAATGCGTTGGGAAACTTGAGCATTCTGAATTGGGGTTGAGCGGCTAAGATATGAATCTCTGTACTGAACTGTCCAACCGAAGTTGGGCTGAAGAAAGAACTGATGCGCAGTCCTTGCGAGGAGGGTCTTGCGGCTAAATTGTTTTGGGGGATCAAGGCAACTGGTTATTTTACTAGAGCACTGTTTGTTAAAATAGGAATGAAAAAGAGAGAGCCATGAAACGTTACGACGATGTTCCAGTGATCCAATTGAGACTACCATTCAACTGTCAGCTCTTTTTTGAACCATGTCAAGCAGGTGCAGTGTGTTTGAGGAGCACCTGTTAAAACATAGGAATTATACTCTTCTTAAGAAAATAATTATGTAGGCTTTAAAAGTTCTAATCTGATCAGAAGGAGTGAAGAGTTTTCTTCGTCGTTTTAAGAATCCAAAACATTTTGTAGTATTTTTGGCGACACCAAATATGTGGACGTTCCAACGTAGATCATCGTTCACACACATACCGAGCAGTGACAGCTTTTCGGTTTTTTGGATGCTGTGTGCTACTTATGGATATCGGAAGTGGGGGATGGTTGAGTTTTAGTGGCAGAAAACAGCATTTGGTTTTAGATTCATTGAATCCAAATTCAGGTTTCTGACAAAAGATCAATTATAAAGATATGGGAGAGTGTCGGTGACAAAACGGAACCCTGGGGCACACCAGCATTTATTTTTTGAGTATCTCCCTTTGATTTGGGTTCCACATAAAACAGAATACCTACAACAAACCTTTTCAAAAACTACCTATGACAGGTCGTGGTTTTTGGGTATTGCCTGCTTTTCTGGAACCTACGCCGCGATATTTTCAAGAAAATAACGAAATTTCTACTCCAACCTAACAGGCTTCAGTTCCATCTATTGATTGTCATTATCATGGGTCGCAACTCATCCACATGATGAGAATGGGCATTAGCACATCTGACTTATGTAGAGGGCGCCAAGGCCAATAGGCAGAAGAAAAGGCATTCCACTTTCTCTGTGAGTGTCCAAGCTTGGCCTCCAAAAGGTAAAACGCCCTCTGGAAAAACTTTTTCGACGAACCTTACAATGAACAGTATCTTTTAGTAGATCCAGGGGTCCAAGTGGTTCAGTGAGAGTTTTCAACTCCAATAACCAAGTCAGCAATTCTTATTGTTCAAGTCCTAGACATCATCTCCTCCCACTGCCTCCTCATTCTCTGTTATCATAAATAGGGTGGCACAACAGAGAAAAACAAAGGAGAACTACAAATTTTTGCCAAATCTAAGCGGCTTAGTGAGAAAACTTTGTTCGTATCAGTTTCACCACTCTCGGTGAACCTGTTAATTTTTCGTGAACGATTTCTCGTAGAAAAACAATTCGACTGGGGACGCCAACTCTTTTACCTCGGGAACCACCAATTGGAATCAATGCAAGACTTGTTCACCTTCGATAAGTTTCTTACACAACAAATTGAACAAAACCCAATGAAACTGCTATTTTAAATTATCCTTCCATCAGCCTTCACGAATTCTTGGTCGCATTAACTAAAGAATAAACCTAGTTCCATAACTTGTCTCCATTCCTCACCACTCTTAGCCAAAAGATAACTCTCTTGTGAGTGAAAAAATGCCCCAAGCCACTTACCCACAAACCGTTGAGTCACCTTTTATCCAAACCCGCATACCAACCACAAACGGCATGCTATACGAGCAACAACAGACACCATTTCAGTCACCACCTCCTTACAACCTACATAAACCTATTTCAAATGAGTGCATATCATCGTCACTCATTGTTAATTTACACCACGAAACAATTTCGGTTTTCTTGCACGCGTGCAGGAAACATCCAATCTCACACACTCGTATTTACTTACAACGGTTCTTATAGTTCTAATACTTATCCTACGCAGTTAGGTTAATAGCGGACCACTTCTTGTTTAGTAAAGTTTCTCTATAACGCAGCTCTTCTCCATTGCAACGGGCATAAATTAATGTCATGTCTCCTCTTGGGTAATCGCTAAAATAGTCCAGCTCACGAATGGCAACAGTGAAAACATCAGTGATGTGAACAGTGTAAAACTGCCCAGGATGGAAATTGGTGAATTGGCGCTACTACTCTCGGGCCAGATGACTTCGACTTCGGACATTTTGAATATGCTCAGTAGTCGGTGGGATTGAAGTTCACTGTGCTCGGTGTTTATGTGGTGACTTATGGTCTTCAGTATGTTGGTGCATTCCTCCTACAAAGATAATTGCAGAAAAGAAGAGTTTGTTTTAGGTCACAGAATATTTTGTTTAGGGAAGAAATGAGTGAATTAAAAGTTGCCTAGAAAATCTGGGTATAGGCAAGACATTTACCTTTTCTTTTCGTAATAGGTCAATGGCTTTCAGTTTGGCGTCGTGTGGTAGTCGAGCAGCGATAATGATGTTTTCATCAGTCATATTGAAGAGTGTTAGCGTGCACATGGTCTGAAATGATAGGGATTATAGAAAAAAGTTAGGAACTATTTAAGGCGTTTATAAGGTTATTGGTTAGGATAAATTGTATGTCTCTTTTTTGGTTTTGTATGTGAACCATCAAAGATAATATCACTCCTTCAAAACAGCATGAATGGAACCAAAATATCATCTGTCCGATCTCAAAAAAGAATTTGCAAACTATAGAGGAATAAGCTTCCTATACGTCGCATTGGGACTCGAACCCTGACTTCTTACGTAAATGTCGGACCAACGAGAGCCTATAATGTGAGGGAAAACGAACCTTAGGTAAGGTTTCGTAAGATGTGGCAGTCAGAGTATGGAGTCTGACACACTTAGAACACTGAGGCCAAAAAATTCACCCTCTGGTATCCATCTAGGGAATTAGAATTGACCACCCTATAATCGAACCAGGTCTAACAAAATAATCACATGCTAGTCAGCCCATGCAGAGCTTTGTATGAAAAGGGGTCGATCTACAGGGTCTTTGTTAGCTAAATCTCAAGCTTCATCAAAAAAGTATTCACCTAGGTGAGTTTTTCGTCTATTAGCGAGCGCAGGGCATGAACAAAGGAAGGTGTTGAACTGTTTCCTCTTCCTTCTCGTCCGTTCTACAAAAGCCATTGCAGTAGATGTGTATCTACCTATTAGGTAGTGTCCTGGAAGCACACCAATGGGGGAGCTTGTATGAAGACAATTTAAATTAAATAAGCTCCTTGAATGATTCGATTATCCACATGGCCAAATTCGTTTAGTCATAAGACACGTATTACTCTCCGTTCATTTAATGCTCATCTTCTCCAGAGGTGTCCTGCTTTAGCAAAAGTTTTAATATAGCGATAGGTATACCTATGTTTTCGTTCTATTTTTGGCGAGTTCGTCTGCTATGAAAGGTAAATGTTGAACTGGTCTGACATCTCCTTAAGAGACGTGCGACAGTTTTGAACTGTAGTAAGTTTTGTAGAGACAGAGGCAAGAGCTTTGAAAACGACCTGACTGTCCGAGAAGATACGAATATCCGTGGAGAGTGCAACGTTTCTCTGAGCCAGAAGAGGACTTCTTTTATAGCCAGAATTTCTGCATGGAACCCACTATAAAGGTCAGGTAGGTAGAAGAAAAGACATAAGCTCAGCTCTTTCGTGAAAATTCCACTTCAAAGCCCATCACAGGATTTAGATCCGTCTGCGTATAAGTCTAAGGCTTCATAAAAAAAGGGAGTGCGGTTCATTACAATCCAAACAGTGTCTCCCTAGAACAAATTTTCATAAAATTTTTCAAAAACAACTTTATGATTAGCTTTGGAATTCCAAAGCTATGGCAACCGCGGGGACTAACGTAATTCAAAGGCCTATAATTTTATGCTGAACGGCATGGCAGTTAGCAATTACTCTCAGGGAACTTGCCAATTCCTCGCGAAAGGCGTTACAAGTAAGAAACATCTTTTGATGGTTCTGGGACCCAGCACTTCTTACTAAACACAAAACTTCACAGGAATTGAAACTAAATTGTTGCATCTAAAAATTACAGCCATCTTTGATTTGCTCACGAAAAAGTTTTTTTCAGTTAAGGATGTACGAATCGACTCTCTTGAATTACACAACAGGCAACCATTTAATATTTTAACCAAATTTTTGTATGGCGGGTTGAGTTTTCTGGCTTTTATACTAGAGGCAATAAATAGGATGTGTCCATAAGCACCCAAAACACGAGCTTAAACGAGTCATTTGAGAGTTGAAAATGCTCTTGTTCGTTGGCTTTGCAATGACCTTTTTGAGTAATTTGGGATGGAAAACACAAATCGTGTTGTTTCGTTTAAAACGAAACCGCTTGTTCAATTCTGATGAAAATAGTTTCTTATAGGGCAATCTTAAATTAGCTTATCGCAGAAGTTTGAGTTGAAAATCTCTTGGTGTTAATCCTCGCGAATTTAAGGGGTTATATACAGTTGGAAGACCGAAAAAAAAAAACAAATTTTCCAGAATTTTTTCTGAGAAAACTTTTAAATTTATTGATCTAAAAATTTTTTACACATATTATGGTATCTTTTAACTGTATTTTAAGACTTAGTATGAGGAAAAATTTTGTTTGGAAAGGAGCTTTGGAAAAGACGTTTTGCAGTGACCATTATATCTCTGAACTGGATCCTTTGAAATTAAATATCCATACAGTTTTCGTTAGAGTAATGTTAAATTAATAGTCATTAATCGAAGGAATAAGCAAAACAATTTAATTTGAGAAAGTGACGGTCTCTCAAAAAAAAAAAAAATCGATTTTTGACCAAAATTTTGGCCTTAAATTGTTTACAAAAAAAAAAAAATATGTGAGAAAAAATCTTCGATTGATTACTAAAAAATATATTTAAGAAGCTCGTGTTAAAATTTGAGAATAATCGGTTTAGCCGTTTTCGAGTAATGTTGCAAACATCATTTTGAGAAAAACGCGTTTAAAGTTTGAAAAGCACTTCACATTGGATACAATTATTTTTTAAATGTGGGTGTAACTTCAAAAACATTCACCGGAACGATGTGAAATTTTCTGTGTGTATGTATTCTTAAATATATGTACATTAAGAAAAAAATTTTGAAAATTCTAACTGTATATAACCCCTTAAAGCTTTTAATAGTTTTATCTTTGAAATGCAAAGTTGAAATGGTTTTATTTTTTAACTGCATGGTCTACGATAAAATATAAAAATATTTTGACTTAGGACTTCAACGAATGAGTAAATTTGTTGTAAACGAACCAGCACGAGTAACACGATGTGTGTTTTCCTCCATCAATGACTAGATTGAGGTCGTGTGACACGATTTGCCATATCTCTGTGCCTGAAAAAAGAACATCAAATTTTCCTTTTCAAACTTTTTTTAAATTTCATCTACAACAATTTCTCTTTGAAAAATGGTTCAACTTTGAGTTGAGACTTACACGACACTTTTTTCAGCAAAAAAATCTCTCAACCATTTAGTGCAGTCAATGAAGCATTTTAGGTCCGAATTTTTTTTACTGTGAACCGATTTGCATGAAATTTTGGAATTAGGCTCATCTTACCCTTAAATTCAAAAGTGAAAATGATTTGCACACCGCCACCACCCTGGGGGTGGTTGCCACCCCTTCTCGGGGATGAATTTTTTTTTTTGAAATAAGCAAAAATAAGCAAAAAAACAAATATAAAGTTTTTTGTTAAGTCCAATACTTTTCTAGTTATTGGCAATTGAAAATTCGCAATTTTTTCACTTTTTCCATCTATTCACGTTTTCTATCTATTTATTACAAATATCTCCAAAACAATTTGAAAATTTGTTGTGTTTTTTTAATCGTGACTTTTTTTGAATAAAAATATGTGTCCAAAAGCAGCCAAACTGATACTATCTATCAAACTCTTCATAACAAACTTAATTTTAGGCGGAATGCGATTAAATTTAATTTTGGTGGAAATGGCACTTGTGAAACCCATTAGATGCTCCCCTTATTTGCACTACAGCTCACTTATTTTACGTGCAAAAGACTTTTAATAGTGCTCATTTTAAAGCTTATTTCAAGCACTACAAAACATCCTCTTGTATTAGAATGCATAAAATGCATCTGCTCGCCGCTAAATGGCATTGACTACAACCATTAAATTTCCGACAAAATAAAAAATGGTTTTGATCTTTTATATCTAGCTTAATATTGTTCTTAGAATACTTTATAAAAAACCAAATTGTTCATTGTTTTACCTGCTACAATTTTGTTCATTATAAAATTTTCGATAAACCGTATAGTTTTGGAGATATTTGCAATAAAGAGATGAAAAACGTGAAAAAATTGCGAATTTTCAATTGCCAATAACTCGAAAAGTATTGGAATTAACAAAAAACTTTATATATGATTTTTTGCTTAAAATTAGGCCTTCTATCGATATCCGAGGTTATTTCCAAAAAAAAAATTCACCACCGAGAAGGGGTGGCAACCACCCCCAGGGTGGTGGCGGTGTGCAAATCATTTTCACTTTTGAATTTAAGGGTAAGATGAGCCTAATTCCAAAATTTCATGCAAATCGGTTCACAGTAAAAAAATTCGGAGGTTGGGCCCTATTTTTCGCTTCATTGACTGCACTAATTCCGTGTTTCACAAAAAGGAACAAATTAAATGACTACTAAAAACTATATCAATTTCATTTCTGAAATGAGCAATACTCGCACCATATTTATGCTCTTCGACAATGCCTTGCAAATAATCTTACTCTCATATCTCATTCGCTTAGTTGCAGCACAAAGGAGTTTGTTTCGATGATAATGCTGGAATATGACTGGAGCAAAGCAAAATGTATTGAAGTAAGTAAGTACTTTACAAATTTTGGGTGATTCGATAAAACCTACAAGCTCATGGCCTGACCAACGTTTCCTGATCCAATTCTACATTTCGAATTTCTGAATTGCTGAAAAGGACCGTGTTGCTTTGGTAACCCAAGTTAACCCAAAGAGCAGCTGAGCTTCCATGAAACATGCTTCACATAATACTTCTTGTTACTCTTGTAGGTCGCAAAGTTCAAAAAAATTTCTTGAGCTAAAATTGTTCAAAGGAACATAAACTATAAAAATAAATTAAAAACACTTCCCCAAACCTACTGTCTTTCATAAATTTTGCGATTGAAAATGTAATGAAAAACGCAAAATCCCTTTGAAGTTGCATCCATCCATCACATCCAAAACAGACCCGCACACTTAAAATATGACATGAGACTATACACAATGTAAGAAAATCCAATACGAAAAACGATTTGCAAATTATTTTCACAACGAAATAAATAACAAGCAGCCGTCCCACGTTTTCTATCTTTTTCCTCCACTCCCTAGTCACAACATTTCTCTGATTCTTTTGTGAATAAATAAACTTTAAAAAAAGAAAATATAATCAATTTATCATTTCTACCTGATTGTCAATGTGTGTGGTGACATATTGCTGGAGAGCTCGTACTGCATCCTGCACTCCAAGATTTGTATGCGGTCTCAAGAGCGCCTCATCCGCTGAACTGTATCCAAGTAAAAGAAATACTCCACCTGAAACGAAACGAGTCAAAGGTTTTCCATGAGTGAAAACAATGGATAAAAAGAAAAAGCAAAGAAAAACAATTTCATGCAAGTGACTGAAGCAATAAATTTATGTTGTAAGCAAAGTTAGGACGGCGAAAAAATGAGTATTGAATTTTCTCGAAAACGTAGCAATATGGGACCGGTGTGAAGTAACCCTTGGAGAATCAAATCGTTGCTGTGTGTGGATTCGTTAGAGCCAAAAAATGCAGATTTATATTAGATGTTCCACTTGGATTGCATACACTCGTCGTGTATATTTATTTTGTTATCTCCACCATTTGTTTAAAAAAACGGTATGAAAAATGTTTTATTAGATACCGAGAGAGTAAAGGAACAGTAACTCTATTTCCTGGAATAAGCAAACACGTATCCAAGTTCAGAACCGAAATCAACAGCATTTGGTTTCTATGAGAACGTCGAACTGGCTGGTGTGTAGTAGCGTGTAGTTAAAGTCAGCCTGAGGCTAACAAACTCTTATAAAAAAGTTATCAAAATCCGTCTCTTTTTTGACTAGTTATCCATTTGTATATCCCCGAGACATAGTTTGTAACAAAAAGACTCTACAGACTGAGATTGTATTACTTCACCATTAACCAAAAGACTCTACAGTCTATTTGCAGTTTTACTCACGGACTTCATAGTCTCATCCTGTATCCTCGTTTTGTCGTTGAATTTTGTTTAAGTTCAGACTCAGAGCCGTTCGGTTTTATTTTTCTATCACAATTCAGTGAACTTTTTTGCTTTAGTGTTGTAGAAAAGATTACGCGAAAACAGGGTGGCTTGCATTTAATGGCATTGAAGATACGTACCATACAACCCCACACATACACATTCAACTTCATCATAGTTTTAACAAGGCATGGCCTTTGTTATCCACAGTCTTTTTTCTTTCTATACTCATTTCGTCGTCCTTGAAGATAAACAGGATTTTCTTTTACGTTTTCTCACGAACAACAACGTTACACTTTTCTATTTTCCTTTGTTTTCATTACCTATATGACTGTCACTAGCTACTATGACTTACCTGGTAAAGTGTACTCCCCTAGTGGAGGTTTCATACAGATAAAACGCCCGGAATAACAGAGGCATCTGCCTCGAAAGGCCTGATAAGCCGGTGAAGCATGGCTGTAAAATGCAAGCGCTGTCCTACATGGAGCAAACGGTACACACAGTGCATGGCATGTTAACGTTAGTGATTCGCCACAGGTACACAATTCACTGCATTCGGCGTCGTCCAACGAATAGATCTGCAAGTAAAAGAACAAAAAGATACTTAGATACACTCGTGCTAGCTCATCGGTAACACCGTCGCACCGTTACTAGCAATACGGCAAATTTGGAGAGTAAAATTGAAAGTAGTTTGGATCTTGGATGACATGTTTTTTTTCCGATTTTTGCTCCCTATAAAGGGAGACAATAAATTGGGGAAAATGAAAGGGTGGCGAATGGCGATGCGGTGATGCAAAAAGCAAAAGGGAGAAAACGAACAACAATTGGAGCAAAAAGATTAGCTTCGTTGGATGACAGTAAATGAGAGGATGATAAAGAAATTTCTGGTTGAAGTTTTGTGCCCTTCTGGGCAATTACACGTGTTCACGGAACGATGGTGCACAAACGGAAGTTTTGTTTTTTTTTTCGTAAGGATATGATGCATGACGATGGGGGAAATTAATCTCTGGTTGTTGTTTTGCTTTTGAAGTTAATTTTTTTTTACAAAAATTTAGAAGGAGAAAAGCCCAAGTTTGAAATGCGGGCGGGAGCAATGGGACAATAGAAATTGAAACTGAAACAAACCTGGACCCATTTTATCAGATCGATTTGGTTAGATCAAGTTGATAGTGAGCTCACATAAATTAGCGAATATAAGTTTCGGTATTCTGTAGTGCAACTTTAAAGACCAAATTTACACAGTTTAGCAATTGCTTTAACGGTTTTAACGAAATCAAATTGATTTTTACCATGTGCACAGCAGAAACAATCATATGCTTTAATGAAACTCCAAAAAATCTGAGAGAGGTTCTATAAGAATCGGGCTTATGATAGATAATAATTTCAATAAAATTTCATCCAGAATTTGAGGAAATAAGAATCTTGTGTGTGTGCCATCAAAAGCAGTATTTATGTATATATGTATTTATTTACTTTCCGTTTTTGAAATTTATTTATACTAATTTTGAATTTATTTAAACTTTGAAATTGCTCTTAATAAATTCATCTATATAGTTATCGAAGACAATTCTAACCAAAGTCGGCAGTGCATTAAGAGATTGTTGCATTTTAATAAAATCATAGTCAAAGTACCTAACTTCCTTCAGCCATCAAGTCAAGAGCGAATGTGGAAGTAGTTGCATACAAAATCGATTCAACATCATTTCGATGTTCAACATAATCCAGACAATATTTGATAAGACTGCCAATGTCTTTGAATTCCGTTTCTGATACAGAAACATCGTCTTTCCTTACTTGAAAGAATACATCCACTACATTCAATGCCAGTGTCGCAGTTCGCTTTAATCAACTAGAAACTTTTCAGAGTATTTAAAGATTTTTGTAAGTTTTTGAATGTCGAGTTCTGGTTTTTGAACGAGTATAATGAATTCAGTGTACCAATCTAATTCCATACGGGTTCCACAATGAGAACATTAGAAAGAACTGGCGAAAGCTGGTGATCGTTGATCTACATGGCCACCCACTGCCAAGCAAAGTAGTTGTCAAGTACCTCGGCATCTGGCTAGATCAGTATCTATATTTTAACAAACATATGGATGCGGCTCTGGCCAGGGCTAGAGGAGCTTTTTCTCTGACAAGGCGACTGTTTCACAGCAGTCAACTTGATAGCAGAGTGAAGGTGATTTGCTACATGGCCCTCATAAGGCCAATGATTGTCTATGGGTGCCCTGTGTGGTTCAATGTTACAGCGTCTCAGATGGAAAAGATTCGGGTGTTTGAGAGACAGTGTCTGCGTACCTGTCTTGGATTGCACAGAACACCAGAGTCGGAGTACAGAAGATATTATCCTAATGGGGTCCTTTACTACGGGGCTCAAATAAACAGAATCGACAACTTCATGATAAAACTGACTCGGGGTCACACTGCAAGGGCGATGTCTTCGAACAATGGCCTGATATTTGGGGTTTACTACCCCAACATAGAATATATTGAGAGAACACGTTTCAGCGGATTTGTCCCACCGGAGGCTTTCCTCTATTTTGACATGATAGGTTTGATTCAGGACAGATTGGCGGTTCCGTTAATCTACCACGTCTGCCGTAAGTCCGTGGAACGACGGCTCCTTTACAACCGTGACGTCGCCGCTGTAGGCGGAGAAGTTGAAGAGCTCCTCCGGTTCAGTAGGGCGGTCTCAGATCGCGATCGTCGTGACGTTGTTAAAATGTCAGATATGTTCTGGTGGTTGTCCGAGCAACAAATTGCTATGGATGATGATAGTCAGTCGCCAATGGCTGGCTTACACAGGCTTAGCGTGTAAGTCTTAGGGTAGAGGGTGGACACAGTGGCAAACAAAAAAAAAATAAAAAATCTGAAACAAAATACAAACAAAAAAAAAAAAATATATATAAAAAAGCTAAAACCCAAAAAAAAAAAAAATCAAAAAAAATTACAAAACACTAAAACCCAAAAAAAAAAAAATTATTACAAAAAAAAAAAAAAAGCTGCTGTGGCTGCTCTAGTTTTAAGTAGATTTAAGTAATTTTAAGAACACCAAAAAAAAAAAATGATCTAGAAAACTAAGTTTTTCAATTTTTCTTAGTCTTAACCATATCTATAAGTTGTAAATTAATAAGTTATCCGTAGGCCGAAAGGCATTAGAATTAAGATATTGTTTAATTTAGAGTACCTGATTAGGGTCAGTAAGTTAGTTAAGATATTATATAAGCTAGTTTTATACATTTTTGTTAGCATGTAAGTAGTTATAAGTGAAAATGAATAAAAAATGGATTAAAAGTGAAAATGAATGAGAACATTTTAAACAATTACAAGCTTCATCTTTCAACCACCAGTGAATATCAGTATCGTTTGCTGGAGTAAACATGGCTTTACACTTTGGATTGACGCATTTATAATTGTGGAATTTTAAATAGTCAAGGTCCTATTTTTGTTGACTGCAACTCTTGCAGCATGTGGTACCCGTGGTGTGATGGATAGCATGTCCGCCTGTTAATCCAGAGGTTCGAGTTCGAATCCCACCAGAGGCAAAAATGTTTTTTCTACGGGTATCGCCTTTCGCGAGGAATTGGCACTTCCTCCGTTAGTATTCATTGCCATGAAAAGCGCTTTCTCGATTAGCCGTTCGGAACCGGCAGAAAATTGTAGGTCCCCTCCATTCCCTCACAAGGTATGGTTGTGAGAAATGCGCTAGGCCCAGGGGCTCCTCGCTCTGTTGCGCCACCCTATTTAACTCTTGCAGCCACACTTGAAGTGATACATTTCCAGCTGAGATTGGCGATCTCGTTCGAGAGCACTTCTAGAATCCAAGGAATAAGAGTTAAAGATTTCATCGCCTTGTGAGACGATTCCTAGCCAAAGCGGTTGCCGTTGAAATTCAGTCTCAGAGATCGTTCACATGAATGGTTGAATATACAAAGGTATAGAAATATTCTCGAATAATTCATATCAGTGCCACGGAATTTATTCAAAAGTCATTTTTTGAGATGATGCGGCTTTATCCAGATGTCGGACAGTGGTAGGAAATCGTATGACTTTTCTAAATAAACTATTTGCGCATTGGCAACCATATGGGCGGCATGTCGAATAATCAGAAACTACAGGAACCCATTCTGCAGCATCACATGCACATTGTTGGAAATGTTCAAAAAAAGATGTACGTTCCAGTAAGTACTATGTCACTACTGCAGTACTAAGCCCAAATGAACGAACAAAGTCGACACTGAGCTTCTCCAGAAGGGTCACCAATGAAAAAATTTCTGTGTAATCTTTGCTTCCAGATTTAGTGATATTTTCGATCGTTTTCCAAATTACTATTCCAGTATTACAGAATTTATTTAGAAATTACATTACAGTTGGAAATAATAGATGGCAATCCATGGAGAAAAGTGTTCAGTGCTAAATGAGTGATACCAAGAGCTTCAAATATGCCACAACTGTAAGCGTAGCACTCATATTTATGAATTTCTTTATGGACATTCTTACAATTCAAAGAGCAATATACTACTTTGGAGCAAGTGTTGTATGGGAAGGGAATCAACTGCTCAACTGCGCAGTTGGAGCAAATCTTAGCTTCAATAACTGGGTCGAGAGAAAAAGACTTTTCAACTAAACTTGTTCCACCTTTGGGTATTACTTTGGCAGCAGTCTTGTATCGTCCTTTTAGGATTTAGGGTATGAACTAAAATAGACTGCACCTTGAGATCGGCAGTGTTTTGTCCTCCTGTTTTGTGCTTGGTCTTTCTCAAATCTTCTTCAAATTTAGATCTTTGTGTAACAAACGGTTCACTTAGACTCATTTTTTCTTAGCTTCATCAGACATTCGGTCAGTTTATCATTGCTATCGAGCTGTCTGGCGCAACATGCCCTCCGCATCACAATTTTTTCAAGTTGCTCTTGGGGATAACCAAAGTCTTGGGTACACTGGCAGTCCTCGTATGCTTGAGAATAATATCAAAACTCAACTAGAGCAGCGGCACAATTGGCACGAGCAAGTGCGAGAGATGTACTGTCTTCGGGAGCAGCAAGAATTGCATTTGTATAGTTCCGGTTTGCTGCAAGGGCGTTGTGTTTTTTATTTGCTCTGAACAAACGGTTGCCCTCTTCTCGATAACGATCCGAGATTGCCACCGATTTATGAGTTTTATTGGGCTTCAAATCATTCAAGCAATTTTAAATGCCTGTCTTAAGACTATTTTCGGCATGGAGCTAGAATTGTGTTTCGTATTCATTTGAAAATGTACTGCTTTTAGTTGCATCCAAGGCGGAACTTCTTATTTCGATAAAGGAAACGAGTCTATTTGCTGCCATAATTGTTGCAATTCAGATAGCTGCTGCTGTAGCTGATGATGTATGTACGTACCACACATCATAGAGATTTGTATTCTGAATTTCGATTTTTTTTCTCTGTTTTCTTCAATCTGGTTTGTGAGTAGTCTTATAAAAGTTTAATAATATGCGATCGAGATAATTCGAAGTAACATTTTGACAATCTGAAGTAGGCTCTACAAGGTTGAACAGCATTATGCGAATAAAAGTCTTTTGAAATATTCGTTTATACTCTGTAGCGTGCCATCTTTTATTTTCTGTCTCTTGCTTATTGTTTTTCGATTATTGTATATTGTATTTTGCTTATCAAAACAATAATTAAGTCTTTGGTCTTTCCTTTCTTTTGGCCTTTGGTCTTTGGTCTTTGGCCTTTGGTCTTTGGTCTTTGGTCTTTGGTCTTTGGTTTTTGGTCTTTGGTCTTTGGCCTTTGGTCATTGGTCATTGGTCTTTGGTCTTCGGTCTTTGGTCTTTGGCCCTTGGCCTTTGGTGTTTGGTCTTTGATCTTTGGTCTTTGGTCTTTTGTCTTTAATTTTTGGTCTTTGGTCTTTGGTCTTTGGTCTTTGGTCTTTGGTCTTTGGTCTTTGGTCTTTGGTCTTTGGTCTTTGGCCTTTGGTCATTGGTCTTTGGTCTTCGGTCTTTGGTCTTTGGCCTTTGGCCTTTGGCCTTTGGTGATTGGTCTTTGATCTGTGGTCCTTGGTCTTTGGTCTTTGGTCTTCGGTCTTTGGCCTTTGGTCTTTGGGCTTTGGTGCTTCGTTTTGTTCTCTGATCTTTTGTTACTAGTTTTTGTATATGCTGTCCTTTGATGTAAGCTTTTCTTTGAATTTTTTTATTTCTGGTCTTAAGTCTTTGGCCTTTTGTTTTTAGTTTTCTGGTTTTTTCTTTGCTTTTGGTCCTTGATTTGATGTCATTCCTATACTATTTTCAAAGTGAAGGCTTGAAAGTTTGCCTCTGTCCCGAATTGGTAAGATCAACCAAATACAAACTATTCGGTAAATATGTGAAGTGCCACTAACGTTTGCAAAATAAATTTCCCTTACTGGACGGATTAAACAAAGTACAATTAGTTGAAAACACAACTGCTCGGTTTGAAGAATTTCGGTTCCCACAATGGAAGGGTTACGATATCTGACTTTGATAACAAATAGGACTACAATTCGGAAGGAAAATAACTTCCCTGGTTCTTTAAATTAGTCTCGAGTTCCTATATTTTTCTTTTCCTATATCTTACCGAGTTAAGTCCCAGAGCATCTTTTAGCACTGACTTAGTTACAAATAAACACAAATCCAATTTAAAAAAAAATAATACTTACTCTTTTACTGGTGCCTTCCCGTATGAGCTGGTCGGACTGATGAGGCCTCTGGGCGACACAATTTCCTGCAATGAAAACAAAGTTATTCAGTTTAACAACCAGGGAATATGGATCTCTTCAAAAGTAAATACTTAAAAATAATTATATTGTCAAAGCACTTGTAAGGTAAAGATCCCCTGGGCTAAATAACTCTAATTTTTTGTATCCAAATTACTGTTTAAATTATATTTTCCCCTTTTGAATGCATCTCTGCAAATGCAGTTCAAGGATTAAATGGTTTCCTCTCGAGATACTTTCAAGCAGAAGAACTCCGTTCAAATAGAATGTCCCACTGGGAGGTCATTGTGTATCATTCTCATCGTCATCATCATCATCATCATCATCACCATCATATTCATCATGTAGGTCTGTGAGCAGAGTATATTTCCAACAAACTACACGACACAACTTGGGATAATTTAATATAATGTTTGACAATTTATATACATCATTCATTCAATCTGAAAAGCTCTCTCGCTCTCCCAGGACATCGACCCTTGTCTATGCATGAAAGCAGCAAAGTCGTTGTTGTGTCCCCGCAGAACAAGCATTGGTGTTGTTGCCATTCATCATTTTGTGAGCTCTGAGCTGGAGCTCGCCAAAATCCTTCCGTCACTTGACTACACAAATACCACTAAAGTGACCTAACCAGGTAACATGATGGTGTTGTTTTTGGGGGTTTGAAGGTTTTGTTTGTTTGGTCTTTATACTTGTACTCGTGTGAGTGTGTGTGTATGTGGGTGAACGATATTGAGGATACGTGTGCCTAGAGTAATGGTGTGCAATAATAAATAAAGCAATGAACAATCATTTATCACAAAAGTGAGGTCTTCCATGAACCATGAAGTCCTACTGGGAGAGAGATTTTCTTTTTACCTTTTCCGTAGCTATCGTCGTATCGTCGTTTAATCGAACAGGCAACTACACCACCCACTTTCACCACCCAAGTGTGATTTAATGGGATTTTATTTGAGTTATTTGCTTATTTAACGCTTTGTTTACGTCAAACTCATCTGTCAACATCGTACTTCCTCACTCATCGGCGTTGTGTTGCTGTTTGACTCTTGCCAATAATTGAAAGATAAATGAATCCCACACCTTGGTCAGGTTTTGTGACATAAGACGACACCAAGTTGATGAAGGAGAGGTACTTAAGGCTCGTGGCACATGGTATTTATTTGGGAAACTTATAATTACCTTCTTGGAATTGCAGAAACCTACTTTAAGGCAGGTTATCAATAATGACAATGTGATGACAGAAAAGTTGGTCTGTTTGTCTCTCCGTATAAACAACAAAAGAAAAAGCAGCCTAACCGATGCTAAATGTGGCCTCGGGTTTGACTTTGAAATTGCAATTCTATATCTCAAAATATAAAGCAAAAAGTGTCGAAAGTTCAATTGGCTTAGAAACATTTGGTTGACAAAACCCGGCCACGATCAACCATTCGTCTATCGTAGTTTTTATTTGAAAGATTAGTTCATAGGCCACTTTCGGTTCAATTGAAGTCCATTTTCATTGTATGCGTTCGCAATTGACTGTCAAACAAGCAATTTTCATAAGCTGCAATCGCAATACTATGCTGTAGGATTTGTACACCAAACCAGGCATAGGAAGTGAACTACAGTCACAGCAAGGGTTGATTGCAAATCCTTGAAAATGGCATAGTTGCCTGCTACCGTACGATATGGACGGAGTCCGAAACAAAGTTTAATAAGGCTGCGGTAGTTGTGGTTGCTTAAGTAACGTATACAAGAATCGCACAACCATTCAATGAATACAGGGTTTACTGATTGGTTTCCCTTTGAATGGTATTTGTGGAGATCCTTTCATGATTTCATATAGGTGCACTGTAGATGTTAATTCATGTGATAGCTTTTCGACTTTTCTTTTGAATGTAGCACTTCTTTCGATAAATGTTCCTCTAAGAAATTTTTAAATACTTGAGTGTGAAATTCGAAAGTCAAGCCGGCTAATTCGAAGGTGTTCTTTGCTTATATAAAGAAGGCTTTTCAATTGCAATTCAATGTTTACACTTTGTGCTTCTCTTCTACTGTATTGCATTAGAACTCTTTTGAAATGCATGCACGTTATTTTATAAATTCTTTTAACGACTCATCAAAAACGTCACAAATCTCATCAAAGCAAGTGTGGCGATGAAGTGTTAGCCCCAAAGGTCATTACGTCAAATTATACAGACTTGTGAAGTGTCTGGCTTTTAAACCAGAGAGGATTCTCTTGTCGCTTAAATTCAGTGACCGGAAACCCCGCAGGGAACCGTCAATTTGAAGCACCAGAAAAGCAAGAAGTGAGGTTAATTTTGCCTTTCGCTGAAGTGTGACACAAACGAAATTGAATTGGGATTTAGGAGAGTTTGTTCTTTAATTAGGTTGTACTTTGTTGCATTTTCTCTTCTTTTTTTCTTATTTTGATAATTGTTTTGCTTTTACAGTTTAACAATGACTGGTTCCTTGTTGTTGTTAGTGTTCTACTTAAGTCTAAGATTTGATTCAACACTGAGAGTATGTTATTGAGTTTGAGGAGCAGTAGGATATGATAGGACAAAGCTTTGATGAGTTTTACGACTTGTTTATCTGAGTGGATGAAAGTGGATAGTGTAGAACTGTAGTAATTAATTTTTAAGGAAGCTAAGTTTCATCTTGAAAGTAAAAATTTCAGTCTTTTCTTCGAACTGGGAATTGTTGTCATTTATGCCGATGGTTATGTTTTTTGTAAACGGCATCCTTAATTTGTCTCTTGTTAGTACGAAACGCTCAGTTTTTGTTGTCGTGATTAAATGAGAGATCCAGAGAACTTCTTTTGAAAGGCGAAATTTCAGACACGTTTGCGAACAAGAAAAAAGGAAATAAATAAATAAATAAATAGAGCGGCGCAACAGAGCTCACAACCATTGCCTTATGTGGGAATAGAGGGGTCCTACAATTTTCTGCCGATCTCGAACGGCTATTCAAGAAAGCGCTTTTCATGACAATGAATCTACTATCAGAGTACTTGCCAATTCTTTCTTTTGGGATTCGGACCACGAACATCCTAGTTTACAGGCCAACATGCTAACCAGTACGCCACAGGTATCAAAACACAAGAACAGTCCAAAATATTTATGACATAAGCAAATGCAGCCACATTGCTTAGCAAACAAACCAAAACCGAGAAACCTGCGGTTGATTTCTATGGTCAACATAGCGCTGGAGTACCCCACAAACGAATCGCTGGTTTGAAGTAGATAAGTAAAAGAGCTGTTATCACGTCAAAGTCGGGATCCTCACGCCACGGCATATATAGAATGGGAAATCATAGGACTGTTTACAGTCAGTAACCGTTTTTCCTTCCTTCCCGACGATCAGTCACCTTGTCGCGGTGGGGGGGCTTAAGTAGTTTATTTGAACCAAGCTCGATGCCGAAAGGTGGTCGAAGGATGGGGAAAATGAATGAAAACCAAGAATTGATCAAAAACCAGTGGGAAGATAGCCCTAAGAATTTTTATTCTAAAGGAGGCAGTCGTAAAAGCGAAAATCCACCCGTAGTTTTCACTACGGCAGGGGCACGGATTCTGGAAGCCCCATCATACACACCTTTACTGGCGGATACACGCGAGTCGAAGGTATCCTAACCGATGACTCCTGCAGTTCTCTCCATGAAGCTCTTCGTGGTCTGTGCTGGAAATATGAAGAAGGCAGCTCGGAGGTCTTACCTCCAAAGCTAAACTCTCATCCAGGCTTAGCTGTTGGCAAGAGCGGTGCTAACACCGAACTAAGTGAAGCTGAACAAGTGGATCCCACTCCAACGATGGCATCCTCTGGAGAACAGCTTTCCAAGCGCCAACAGAAGCTGGAGAGAAGGCGAGCGGCAAAGGCTCAGTGCAAAGAGGACACCAGGGTAGCCGAAGGCACTGAATTAAGTTGCAAACCTTTGGTGACGGCGGCGAAAAGGGACAAGTCGGAAGAGGTCTCACCCACCAATTCAGGACGGTCTCCTGTAACCGAAGTCACCCCAACTTCTGCAAACGCGAACAGGGTCAAAAGGAAGATGGTTTCCGGAAGCTCTGCGAATCTTCCTGTTGGTCTAACTGGAAAGTCGGTGAATGAAACTGAACGAGCAGGTCGCAAGGCTTGCAAATTCGGTCCACGGACAATGGCTGAAAGGGACGAAGCTGGCATGGTTAATACTCCTGGAGGTCCAACCGAAACGTTGGTGAATGAAACCGTGACTGTTAGTCAGTTAGGTCCACAGACACTGACCGAACGGGATAAAGCCTCGAACGGAGCATAATCCGTCGCACAGCGAAATAAAAGACGGCTGCCTTATAAAAGAACGGCTGTCTCGTTTTTCAAAGTGCGTATCTGTAAGGCTGGCAATGACAACAGCATGACAATCACAGAGCGCAAGCACTGTGAAGATCATCTGTGGGAGCTAGCTATGGCGGAGAGTACGCAAATCCAGTCTGAGGGATGTTGTTTGGAGGACGGAACCTTTTTGGTCGAGTGTTCTAATCAACAGACCGCTGACTGGCTACGTGCCTCTGTGCCTAAAATTCCACCCCTCCTAAATTCCTCTTTTGAAATTTTCAGGGCGCTGGTTTTGACAAAAGCCATCTGTTTTATCCCGGGGCAACTCAGGAAAACTGAAGAAGTGCTTGTATTTTATATTCCCTTGGAATTTCAATTTGAATTTGAAGCCTTTGTGCCACACCCTTTCAAAATCTTGCGACAAATCCAATGGATTTGAAAATGACGGACAATTGTAAGAAAAATTTCTTACAATTGTCTATTAGAAGATTCTGATGAAAACGTATTCTTTCCGGAGAAGAACTCAAGCCCATTGATTTTGAAAACAAACACTTGTTGGTGGAGCCAGGAGTCAAATCAGGGTAGTGGCAATGGTGTGCAGTGGGAGAGCGTTTAGTCGAATAGGCTAGTACGCTTGATTTCAAATCTAGCGTCGGATATGTTCTTCTCTTATTTATGCCGTTCAATTTTATTTAGAAGCCATCACCGCCGCGCCGGCTGCCAATGAGGTTACAAGTGAATTTTTTTTATATAAAAGAGGAGGTTATGCTAATCTGGAGCACTCTATTATATTATCAGGGTAGCAGACGTCCCTATTTTAGGGTACAGTAGATGATAATAAGGTGGTTCAAATTTCACATACAACGTCAAGGCATTCAGGTGAAACTGTGAGTCTAAAAGAAAAGTGGAAGCCCAGAGCGGCATTCAAACCCACACTTCTGGCCTATCTACCGAACACTCTACTACTGCCCAACGGCCGCCTTTATAAATGAAATTACAACCACCTTATTTTCGTCCAGTGCACCGCAAAATAGAGAAGTTGCTGATAACTGACATTGTGTAGTTTGATCAGCGGTTTGTTGGTTTGAGCCTGTGCCGACTGCGTAGTAATGTAGCTTATGAAAAAATCCCACGAATTTGGCCCAAAAGGCCAACGACAGCGATGTCATCGAGCCATAAGAAAAAAAAAAAACGTCGGAAGCTTTTGATTTCTCACGACCAATTAAAATAAATTGTACAAAAATGGGGCTAGTGGATAATGTGGCCAAAACAGAGTATGTGTTGTCATCAAACAAGGACAGAAAACATTAAAGAAAAAACTCCACAAATGACAGACGTAGCTAAGAGGTAGTACAGGACCTCGTCTACCTAGGATCCGCTATAGAAACGGAAATGACTCCTGGCAATTCCTTTGGGTTAAGAAAACAGTTGAGGAATGAAAATTTCTCTACAAAACCAAGGTAAAGACCTTGATCATCCTAGTCCTGCTATACCGCGCGGAAGCATGGACCTTATTGAAAGCGGTTGAGGAAACCCTTGGACTTTTCTAAAGAAAAATACTACGGATGATCTTTGGTCCCGTATGCGAAGACAATGCGGGAAGAAGAAGATACAACAATGAGATGTACCGCTTAAAACGAAGACTTCTTAACCAGCTGTATGAGCTGTACAGCAACGTGGGCATATATAGAAGAGTACGCATCGAAGACTGGGACATGTTGAGCGGATGGATATTAACGTTTCGGTCAGACGTGTTATCGACAGCAGATTACATAAAAATGTAGGGATAAGAAAGACCTCTTCTTAGGTGGCTCAGTCAAATGGAAGAAAGCTTCAACCGAATTAGAGCGCAAAACCGGAGGGAGCTCACCCGAAACCGAAATTCTTGGCGAAAGATGTTGGTTGAGGCCCAGGTACACCCCGAACTGTTATAGCCACTTAAGTAGTTAGACCAGAATTGGCCTAACTTTCCCGATTCGATTCATAAAACTAATGATGTAGCCTCTTGCAGTGAGAAATACTCCATCGACTGGACCTGAAAAAATTATTTTTATGTCGTATGCACATCCTTGTGATTAGAAATATTTAACTTTTACCACAAGCCAAGGCCTATTTTCGTGGCACCCATGGAGTAATGGTTGGTATGTCTACCTGATAAGCGGAAGGTTCGTGGTGCGAGCCCCAACAAAAAAACAAAAAATGTTTTTCCACGGTAAAGAATTCGCAAGTCCTCCGACAGTAAATTCATGAAAAGTGCTTTTCCTATTCGTCCTTCGGAATTCGCAGAAAATTGTAGGTCCCCACCATTCACCAACAAGGCATGGTTGTGAGAAACACCCTAGGACCCAGGGCTCCTGCTGCGCCACTATACTAACTTTTTTATTTTTTAATCCCCATTTTCAGTTTCAGCTTTTCAGTTTCAGTTGTGAAATCGAAAAATTGCCTAACTGAACGTTTAGGTTCTTGCTTGGGTATAAAACTTGTGAGAACGTGCTCTTGCACGTGCAATCAATTTTTTATTCGTATTTATTCTTCTGCACAAAAACGGCTCCTTTTTTCTTTTGCTTTAAACTGTCTTAATTGAAGATTACAAACCAGTCACCCTTAAATTTGGTAAATGATGTAGTTTGTATGTAAGTCTATTGTATGTTACGATTTCCATTTCTAAAGACCTATTGTAATTCACAGCTAAACCGCAAACACCTACGTTCCCTTTTGAATTGTTCTTTAACACCCTGCCAAAGAAGGGAATAAAGGAAAGGATTACAGCGGCACACATTTCCACAATGAGTAATGTCTGAGTTCACTGCACCTGAATGCAAGCAATTGCAAATTGCAATGTTACCACTTGATTGATTGTCAAACCATCCCTTCACCCACATTTTAATCAGCTTATTCTCTCCACCCTACGGCAATTACCCTTTAATCACCCGCAAACTGATGTGATTAAAACCTTAAGCTTTGGTGATGGTCTGATTGCCAACAAATCTCCTTTTAAATTTATTTTACTCCGACACTTTTTCTCAAAATAAATCCTAAAACTTAATTAGGCTTTACGTTTTCACGATGGACTTTGCAAAAGGCATTAAAACGAAACTATATTTTATGCTTTTTGTTACTTACTTGGCGCTTGTGTCGTTGTGGTCATCATTGTTGTGGTGGACGTTGTGGTTGGCTCTGTTGTGGTTACACGTTCTGTTGTCGTTGTTGGAAGGATGACAATCATGGGCTCTTCGGGCTCCGGTCTCACCCGATGGTGACCACTGCTGCTGCCATTGGACTTTCGTTTGCTGCCATTGGCAGCATTGTTGCGACCGTTGCCATTATTGGTGCTGCTGCTGGCACTACTTACGCCACTATCGCCGTTTATGCCATTCGAACCACCGCCGCCATGGTATTCGTCGTTTCCTGTATTTCCGTTTTCTCCATTTCCGCTGTGCAACAATGTTTCCGGTATTGAATCTGGTTGTTCGATATAATTGGTTTCAACCGATGTTGGCTCTGATTTCGCTTTCGTCTTTATTCGCACAACGAAATTGATGTAAATGATGGAAAGAAAAAAACGAGAAAAAATATAAAATCAGTAAACGGATATGATTTTGTTGGTGTAATTTTTGTTTTATATTTTATTTTATTTCTTTTTTTTTCGTACCGGATGTTGCCGAAATACCTCGACTTGAGTATTTTTTGGTGTTTTTAGCACCACTGGGATCTGTTTTGTGGTAGTTGTTGGTGGTGGGAGGGTCGTTGTTGTGGTTGTAGTTGTCGTCGTCGTCGTTACGAGCAGACCCAATTCAGCAAGGCGCTTCATGTGGAAATCCTTTTGTGCTTCAACTGTAAGCAATCGAAGACATTTGAAAATGTGTTTTTTTTTTTATGGGAAAATTGAAAACAAATTTTTATTTACCGACACAAGGATTCATCCAGAGGAGCCTTCGCCAACCAACACACTGGTATAGGTACTGGGAGTCTGTGCCTTGACAGGCACACGTTGTACGAAGTGAAGTTCCCAAAATGCCCAACATCGCTTGACGGCAACCACTCGGCCGACCGGCGCATTTTTTCGTGACACTGTCAACCGCACATGCTTGTTCGTAGTATTCAAGTTTTATTCTGCGAATGAGAGAGTTGATTTTTAATTATTTTTTTATTTTTATTTGGATGAACAATAATTTACTATCGCACTACTCAAGTTGCAAAAATATGGACAATGCTCTGTAGATGAGAGTGGAGACGCTACGACACATTGCATAAAAGAGGAGACCGAGGATGTAAAACAATGGGCAATTCTATTCTACCTTATTCTTTCGTCGACTTAATCCGATACCCTTATGTGTTTGTTTCTTTATTGTGACGCATTTTTGTTTCATCGAATTCAAACCATAATGAATCTGAAGAAGTAATAATGGAACACATAATATTGGCCATATAAACACCACGGCTAAGCTGACAGGACAAAAGTCTTTCCACGAAAGTTTTCATCATCAATTCGAACATTTGGTTGTATGTCTTCGATAACTGATTCAGGAATTACATCTTTCAAGTCTTTATCAAATTGTGGGCCACTGACATTGACCTTATCTTTCACGTAGCACAAAGCAAAACGTCTTACGGCGTTTGCTTGAGAGATATTTGACGCAATCAAGGCGGACTTCCTCCTGCCTAAAACACCTCATGAATTCATTCTTTTCCGACTTACCTCCAAGCTTTTAAGACATAGTTTCCCTAGTAATTTGTTAGGAATCAACTAATAATTTAAATCCAACAAGCTTTTCCTATTAACATGTCAACTTATCAGTGGCGAGGAGGGAAGAAAAACCAGAGCAGGCAATCATATGGAAGAAGCGCAATTGAAGCCTATTTAGGAAATGAAAGATGGTTGGGGTCCAAATAAATCGGGAGCTGAAGGAATCTAACTACATAGACAATTTCAACGAAGAAAATATGAGCTGTGAGATTTTCGCAAAAGATTTAGAAAATTTATTCTGTTTGAAAAATCTTACAGATATTACTGATGCGGTCAACGAGAGCAAAAGGAACTTCGTTATACACGCCATGGATGCAAAAACCTTGCAAATACTTTGCAACTTAACTAGTCCAGATTATCCGAAACGTAAAAACTACGATGAACTTGCGAAATTGGTTAAGGACCATTAACACCCAGCACTTAGCATTAAATCAGAACAAAAAAGGTTTACAGAGCTAACTCAGCATGAGGGGGAGAATATTTCAAACCTTATCACTAATCTTTCAAGTGTCACCCCTCTCATGCATCGACAGCCGATGCCTATCTACGACAGTAATTTAAAAGTGGCCTCCGGAATGCATGTTGGTAAGCAAAATTAATTCAATTAAAAGAACCCATGGTACCCGTGTCGTGATGATTTGTATGTCTGCCTGTTAACCCAGAGGTTCGTGGTTTGCATCCCAACATAGGCAAAATGTTTTTCCACGGGTATCGCGTTTCGCGAGGAATTTGCAAGTCCCCCGTTAGTAAATTAATTGCCACGAAAGGCGCTTTCTCGATGTGGTGTTCGGAACCGGCGGAAAATTGTAGGTCCCTTCCATTTACCCACAAGGCATGGTTGTGAGAAATGCGCTTGGCCCTGAGGCTCTGGTTCTCGCTCTGTTGCGCCACCGTATTTATTTATTGTTTAAAAGAACCCAACAACACTTTTTGTTAAGGATCACGTCACCACTACTCTCGCAATGGAGACTCCTAAAAAACTCCAAATTTACAAGCAACTTCACTAAACAACTACCGAAATCAAATTTCAAATAAAACCATACCAAGAAACCATTTGGCGATGACCGAAAATAAAAAAAAATTGCTCAACAAACCCAAACTATTGTCACCGAGTCCGTACGGGTAACCTGCTGGGTTGGGTTTCGCACACTTTTTCGTCATTGCTACGGCCATTAGTTCAAAATTATTATAAGCAATAAGTTGCAATTTTCAGCCCAAGAAAGAGTTTACCCACAATGGTTGCCACTAGCGAGCTGCATTACCCACAGTCTCGGCAAGGGTTTACATATGAAACTGTGTATCGACTATCGAGCGGCAGGAGCGGAATGATGTTTTGCAACTTATTGTGAATTTTGAAAGAGAAATAACACTCACTCATTCAATCAATGATGCCGTAATTCGGCCCCTGATATCGACAAGAAATGGACAAGCCTGGGTTTTCTCCAACATTTTGTACTCAATAACATCAATATTCTCAATTGACCTTAGGCAGCGGAATAAGTTAGATTCTTTACATCAATGGGTTGTGTTCACAGCGAAGAATTGGAACGTCATACGAAAATGAATTCATTGCCAGCATGAAAAGCGCTTTTCGATTAGCCCTTCAGAAATAGCAGAGAATTGTAGGTCTCCTCCATTCTCATCCAAGGCATAATTGTGGGATATGTGCTAGGCTTTACCAACGCTATTCAATCGAAATGAAATCAAACATTTAGAATGAGTCTAATTTTTTTTTTATCAATTTGTCAACCACAAAAGAAAACCTGACGGGTACCAATCCTCCCCTTCTCTCAATTAGAAACCTCATCTGAAGCACTCGCTATAGCAAATTATTTCTCAAGTTACTTCTAACAGTCTTTCACGGATGATTCTTTTGTTCCTGACACTTTTTTTAATGTTATAAAAAGAAGAGGCTTATGCCAATCTGGAGCACTCAAACTCAATTGCCGGTCCACTGTACTACCAGGGTAGCAGCCTTCCCTTTTTTTGCGGTGCAGTAGATTGAAATAAGGTGAATATAATTTCGTATATAACCTCAAGGACGGCATCCAGATGAAACTGGGAGGCTGAAAGAAAAGAAGATGTCCAGAGCGGGATTCGAACCCATGCGTCCGGCCTACCTACTGAACACTCTACCACTGCACCACGGCCTCCCTCAAACTGTTAGTTTCTCCTTTGGTCCATTCCTTCCACGCTTCTATGACTCATATTTTATTGAAGAAATGTTAAATCACCTAAATGTTGTGTATATTCCTGCCCCGAACGCATCCCTGCCATATTTCTAAAGAAATGCTCCTCCACTCTTTCTATTCCCCTCTCAAAAATCCAATCACTAGTAGATTTCCCTCCAGCATGGCAAACGGCGTTTATAACCCTTATACCCGTAAAAGGTCCTTAGTGCGATGTGAAAAACTATCGCATATACATATACATAGGTACCCAAAATTTTCGAAAGCAATTTGTATTAAAACTTAATTTTTAATTGCAAATCTCTCATTCCCCTTAGACAACCTGGGTTCCTCAAAAGGCAGGTCAACAACAACAAACCTCGTTGACTTTGTTTCATTTTCCCTCTTAGCCTTGGAGAATGGAAAGGAGGTCAATGTTATTTCAACAGACTTTAGTAAGGCTTTCGATAAAATCTCCCATAAACTTATTCTTTTTAAACTTTCCATCCTAGGCTTTGAACCCATTCTGTTGAGATGGATTTCTTCTTACTTAGAAAATCGTTTAACAGTGTTCGGTTCAGATCCGCCTTATGCAGCCGTTTTTTAGCTACATCCGGTGTTCCTCAAGGCAGCCATTTAGGCACTCTCCTCTTAATTTTTAGTATTAACGACATTGAAATGATCGTCAAACATTCCATCATCTTACTCTACGCGGACGATACTAAGTTTCACCAGGTCATCTCTTCTTCTGAAGACTCTTCCTACCTCCATCAGGATCTCGACAATTTTTCAATAAAAACAGCTTGGAACTTAATATTTCCAGGCGCCAATCAATTATACCTTCTCACGTAAACGCATCAAATCTCCTCCCCGTCTCTATTTTCTACCCAGTCATCAAATCATTCCCCCCGTTCAGGTGATCCGTGACCTTGGGATTATTTACGACCGTGAGCTGAATTTTCCCAAGCATGTCGATTATTTAATTCTTAAGGCAAATTCATCACCTGGCTTCGTTAGGCGATAGTCCAAGGAATTTGCTAACCCCTACGTTACCCGATCCCTTTACATATCATTTGTTCGTCAGCTTCTTGAATACGCTTGTCAAGTCTGGTCAACTTTCCAACAAGTGCACATTACCAGAATTCAGAGCATACAACGCCCGCCGTTTCCTTCGATATGCTCCTAATTGAAGTAATCCTTTAATATTACCTTCTTATCAAGACCGAATCAAACTTCTCAACCTGAATACGCTGAGAGATCGAAATAAATATTTTACAATCTCTTCATTCACCGAATTTCTTCAGGTACCTTTGACCGCACATCCCTAAACGAATCCATCTTTCTAAATACAAACCCTCGTAACACTCGTAATCCACGCCTTTTCTATCTTCCCACCCCTCGAACCTCTTACGGTTCCAATGAACGCATCTCTCGAATGCTGAGGAATGTCAATTCTCACTCTTCTTGTTTTGACTTTAATATCAGTACTGCCTCCCTAAAACTTCGCCTCCTAAGCCCCCCAACTAGTTAATTTAAGTCTCTTAGTTTTTAAGTTAAATTAAGCCAAATAAATGGGGGTTTTGCCCACCAAAATTAAAGATTGGGCCCGGGGGCCTAAAAAACAGCGGGTAGTTCAAAATTAAAACTCATATTGGAATATTATAAACTTGAATGCCATTTTAATAGTTTCACTTCAGACCAATCTCAAATATAAATCAGTCAATCTTGTCAAAAGTAAAAGTCTAGTCTCTGGTTCAAACGAACTAGCCGTTACGTCGGTCGCATAGATGCAGAAAAATAACTTTTAACCAAAAATTATTTGGAATAAGCATTCAAAGACTAAAAATTTCACTCAAAAATCGAAAACACGTCATAGAATTCCCTTTATTTACTTCATCAACTTCAAATGTTATTAAAAACGCATTTTTCACTTAAGCAACCCAAACAACTACACAATTTCACTAAGAGCAACAATAGCAATAGCGGTTACGAAGCAGTTTTAATCAAACTTTTTTAATTAAACAAACTCACTCGCACAAGCATTCAAGTCTTGGTATAGTTGAGTACCTACAACGTGTTGTAAATTATTTTTTTCTTTTTTCATTTAGTGAAAAACAAGGATTACTAAACTCCATACGAGAAAGGCACACACATCCTTTAGCAAAACTCAAACCGCTAAGTTCTGTAATCGTCGAGGAAGAACATTAATTCTATTGAAAAGTAGAAAAACCTCATTTGTCACTCAAAGTCATCTCCAAGCCAAAGTTGTTTGCCCCCTCATGATGATGTACGAAGTATGAGTAATAACTTTTAAACGATGACATACATATTTTTCCCATTAAGCTGAAAATAGATGCATGACAAGCTACATCCTCCAAATATCCACTCTCACCTACCATACTAAGAGTAGTTGTAAAATTAATTGGCATTTAAACTCCCGCCTAGATTTCTCACTCATACTCTTATCTCGTGTTCTTCTTCATGCCCATGAGACGGGATGACTTTAACGCAATGATAACATAAATTGTATATGATTATAGAGCAGACTATGACAAGAGTGTTGTCAAAATCCGGAGCAATTAATAAACTCCAGCCGAAGACTATTAATATAATTAAAGCGGATAGGTTAAAGCACCCCCACAAGTCAACTTACTCGTGTATCCTACCTCTCGGTCTTTTCTGGTGACTGTATGCTATGCTACATATCGCATCTGAATGCAAACGACGACTCTCCTTAGACTGAGAATGAAATATTAAGTTGTCATGTCGAACAGCTTCGACCTGGCCAACACATCAGCAAAGGTATTTACAGAAGCCACTCCAAAAGCATGTCGTAGATGCATATGAGTACAGTGCTGTGGCGGCGGGTGCCATACTGGATGGATTAGGGGTTGGCTGCAGTGGTGTCTAATTCCGTTAAATCTGATAACATCAATCTCAGTCGTTGGTGGAAGGATTTGTAAGCACGTGCATAGTGCAAGTGGAAGATACCTGCAGCGTAACCGCTTAAACATCTGTACTTGTAGTACATGCAATGACTATCAGGGGTTTGTTTAGGGGGCTTTTGACATGGTAAGTGATTTATTAGACTCATACCATGGCGGAGCATCAGAGTTTTCAAAACAAGGTGTACGTATTGATTAGAATTTTTAATCCGACTGAAGATAAGAATGCGACAGGAAAGTGTGAGACAGGTGATATGACAAGGTTTGGTCGTGGATATGGTCACATAGAAGACAAAGGATTTGGTCTTCGTTGGAGTGAGTTTAAAAAATTTAGTTCTTCGAAATGTAAATGGTTGGGGTTTGCTCTTTTCGAAGTGATAAGGCTTTGAAAAGCTATTGACAGTTTTATTCGAAAATTAGTTTTTTGCGTGGTATGCCATACTGTATGAATTTTCGAAGCCCTGATTTGATTCTCAAAATTATGCTTAAAATTTTATTTGGGAGCATGAATATCAGTGTTTTGGTCCTGCAAGGAGATGAGTTCCATTCCACAGTGATCAACTTAATTGTAAATATTATTCCTTATTTACTTTCAGGACTTAAGACATTTTCAATAATGAACTTTCCAGTCGGATACTTAAAACTTACTACCCAGTACCCAAATCTGAAAAACAGTGCCAATGTTTAAATTTCGTCCTTACAAGTGCCAAAAACTAGGATAACTTCATTAACCATCTAGATATTTCATAAAGGAAAACTCATAGAAAAACGAATCAAGATCTTCCAAGCCTTATTAAAAGGCTACATGTCGTGTCTTCATCCTTCGCAGTTTAACTCGCCCACAACAAAGGGCTCGGTCTCGAGTTGAACAATTATTGTATCGTGATACTCGTGTTATAGTCAACGCGTTGACAAGCCAAAAGGGGAAAATGTTGACAAGCACTCACGTTCGTACACTGTTCTCAAACAAACTTCTATCACTTACCTGCATTCTCGATCCTCTTTGCATAAATCAGCCACAACGTGACATGCCGGCGGTGGATGGTAAAATATTCCATTCGAATTCTGCAGATTTATACTATCGGGTGGTCTTTGAGCACACACTGGATGAAGCTTTTCCTGGGCAATCATGCACATATCGTGGCGATTCGTTGTTTTCCTGAGTTGAAAAAATAAAAAAGAAGAGAAAATGTGAAATTTAAAAAAATAATACTCGTACGAGAAATGAATCGGGAAACAGGTTGGAAGGAAATAGAATTAATTTCAGTTGTGAGGGGAGATTTTTATTGAAAGTATTTTAGTTTATTTTTTATGTGGTTAGTAGTACTTCACCACCACATACCAACACAGACCCCAATAAAATCCTCACTATATTCGTAGTGCGACGACCTCTACACCAAAAATTGTAATTAAAGAAGTTTTGATTTAATTCTGAACACAGATTCAGAATGGACATTTAGGATAGGTTCGGTATACAAAAAGTTCAGTTGGAAATAGTTGTTGGAGCTAATTTAGCCGAAATCTGTTTTTTTTTATAAAATGGCTACGGAATTTCGTAAGTAAGTGTCTAGAATGAAGTTAAGTGCTTCGTATGAAGTTTTGCACAAATTTGAGATTATGGTAATCACAATAAAGTTGTAACGAACACGTTAAGCATCAGCCCAGCTTAAACCAAAGATAACGCAAGGCGTCAACTTGAAACTGAATGAAATTTCCGTTCGTTAGGTTAGGTTAGCTTGGGTTAAAGTGGTAAAGATCTTATGTATCCTCATCCAAATGAAACCATTTTGCGCTTACAATGAAGCCGAAGAGACGCAGGGCGTCAATGTGAGTAAGATCACTAGGGTCATTAAAGAAATATGAACTTAGGTAAATCTCAGTTTAGTATTCTTGTATCCGTCCTGTTTCAGCAAGAGTTTGAAAGTAGTGATTGGTATGCCGATACTCTCCGGTTATCGTTGAGAAGAGCAGAAGTGTTCCTTTTATGGCGAGTTCATCTGCTTTGCAGTTTGCTGGAATGTCTCTATGCCCCGGCACCCAGCACACATGAATGTTAAACTGATCCGAAATCTCCCTGAGAGATGATTGGCAGTTGAAGGAATTTGACGCCAGAGATTTGATGGCATCCTGACTGTCTCCGTTCATGTAAGTCTTTTGAGAGTATGTATTGTTCTCTAGGCTTCCTAAGAATCGGAATTTCGACGTGCGTAGTTGACCAACTCAAGAGTTGAATTCAAAATTGGCACACCAAAAACCATTAGAACTGTGAAGTTCTACTCAAAACATTTTAGAGACACAACCCGGACTTGGAAATAAAGAATTGCCGATTTTAATTACTTTAAAGGATAAATATCCTTTAAAGCAATCCGGAAATGGACTCAGGTTTGTTGATTTTGCTGCGGGGCTTAATCTTGTTGCTAGAAGAACATGGTTCTGACATCTCAAAGATCATTAAGGTACTTGGCGATCCTCAGATCAATCAACCGTTTGCCAAATTGATCAGGTTGCAATCGACCAACGCGACGCAAGAAACTCTTCTGGTGTTGGTGATGTCCAAACTTTTCAAGGGGCTAACTTTGACTTTGACTTTGATGTTAAGCCCCGAACTCAAGGCAAGGTAGAAACCAGAAGGAAAACAGGAGTTATAAGGTCGCAGTCGCTGCAGACGATCAGGAAAGACCACTTCTGGAAACTGCTTAGCGGCCATGAAGGCACTAGTTCCGCAACTGGAACGATGGTTAAAAATGTCTAACTTTTCAAAACAGCTGGAAAGAAGCTGATCAGCATGGTATGGTCGGAATAAGGCATGTCCGATAAATGGAACCCCAGTATCGTATGCCCGATCGAAAAAAAAGGAAAGCCATCACAATTACGCCAACTGTGAGGAATAAGCCTCCTTATAAAGTCGCGTATTAGGTCTTGTATATGCTGAAATAAATGAACGTCTGAAACCATATGTCAACAACCAGAAAAGTCTATAATTGACCAAATTTTCATGTTAGGGCAGATGTTGGAAAAAATTCGGGGAATATAGTGTCGATTAACACCATCTTTTTATCGATTTCAATGTAGAGTGTGACAGTGTTAACAGACACGAGCTGTACAAAGCCATGTCTAGTTTCGGCATATCTGCAAAACGCGTACGACTATGCAGAACTCAAGCTTGTACAAAACTCAAACGTCAACGCCAGTGGAACAATCCTTCAAAAGTCTGTATACAATTACTTGCTTTCGTATAGACTATACTGACGTAATGAAAAGAAACAAGTGCAATGTCATAGGTGCTTCAACGAAGTAAACATATGTTGTCATCAACAGACCCCTCTTTACCACTGGGCCCACTGGGCACAGGCTCAGGGCCCCGCAATCACCAGGGCCTCAAATTGCTGAAACAAAACTCAACCTGTATTGATCTATTTTCAAAAAAAAAAAAAAAAATTTTTTCTTTTTGAACAACAACTTTTGTTGAACATTTTAAATCACATTCCCCCGAAATTATGTTCAAATTGAAACAAAAAAAAGAGGTCACTCAAGTTATGATCAGGACAACGAAACCATACACTCCCTTGTGTTCGTTTCAGGGCGCTTTTAAAAATCCAATCAGAAAAAGCATCCATACGTGCATCTTACGATCGAAGTTAATTTGTGTTGTGAAGATTTGAAATTTTCTTGTGTATCCTTCTGACATTTGCGATGCGATGGTCCGAAAGGGTTAAGCTTAGTGTACACGATTGGTGGGTCTGACAATCGTCAGATCTGCAAACGTCTGACAGTGTATGAAATTGAGCTGGACAATGAGGTGAAATTTGTATTTGTGTGTATACACGGCTTGCAGAAATCTACAAATGTCCGCAAATCTATTGCCAGTTATTTGGCCAAACTAGTTTGTCGATATTGTCAGCCGAATATTTGGCAATAGATATCAACAAACTAGTTTGGCCAAATAACTGGCAATAGATTTGCGGACATTTGTAAATTTTTGCAAGCCGTGTACACTGTACACACCAAATCAAATTTTGGATCTGCAAATTCATTTTCAGCTCATTGACACATAGCATCCGTCAAAAATTTGTCTTGTTATCTTTGCCAAACTTATCTGCCAATGAATAAATTTGCAAATGTTCTTTAAACTGGATCTGTAAATTAATTCATTGCCATACATTTGCAGAAACGTCAGAAAATGAAAAAAAATTGTGTAGATACACATGATTTCCACATCTGCACATTAATTTGTCTTCAAAATGATTGATGAACAAACAAATTTTTCTGCAAATTAATTATGTGTTTACACGGTTGTCAGCTTGCGTGTAGACGATTGCCAGATATTTACAAATGAATTGGCAGATATTTGTCTACAAATAAATAACCAAACAATTTTTCTGCAAATTTATTTGGTGTGTACGATTGTCAGCAATTCGAGACAAATTTTTCACTGACATATCTGCCAATATTTGCAGAACTGGCAATCGTGTACACGTAGCTTTACTATTAATAATTTTTGCCTGTTTTCACTAATTGTGGGTTTTTATTTTTTGCTGTCTCTTGTTAATGTAGGCGTTGCATTTGTGTAGAGAGTGTCCCTACTTATTATTAGATATACTCTGGGATGAACGGCACAAATTTTTTTAAGATTTCAAAGATGAAGGGTGTTGACTGCTCATTTAGGTTCAAAAAAGTTGCAAAAAGTCTTTATCAAACAAGATGATCAGCGCGAACTGATGCACTAAGCGCCTTATTATAATGATCATCAAGAAATTGAAGAAGAAGCTTTGATGCATATCGCTAACGATTTAGGACAGCCACGAAAGGCCAGACAGGAAGCTCTTAGTCTTTGCAAAAACAATGTTAAATTTGCTGAGTGCAATCGATGAATTTATAATTGGGCTCAAGGACAATTTTGATAACTTTGATTCATCATCCGAACAAAAAAAAAAAACGGATTCCGAATATAAGAACCTTTCTGAAAGGACTAGGTGTAGAACAGACTTTTTTTGACGGCTCTGAACCCTCATTAATTTTGACTGGGAAAGAAAGGTTCGAAATTGAAACCTTTCTTCCCATTGCTGACGCTCTAAACGTTCATTTGAAACAGCGCAGCGTTTAGGTTCGTATACTAATATTGGTCAACGTTTTGACTTTTTTTTCGATTAAAAAACCTGAATTCAGAAGACTTAAAAGAAAACTGCATATCTTTCGCTAAATTTTACACTGAAGATGTAAACGGAGATGAACTACACGCTGAATGACTGAATTTAAAAGAATACTGGAAAGCTATTCTACACCTAAGTGAAAAAACTGGCAATATTCTAGAACTTTATAATTAAAAAAAAAAAAAAAACAAATAAAGTAGAAGATGAATTTCCAAGTGTTTAAACTGCACTTAGAATTTTCTTAAGTATGATGGTGACCTACTGCAGTGGTGAACGTTCCTTTTATAAGTTAAAAAGAATAAAAAACGAACTCAGAACTACAATGGTTCAAGAAAGATTGACAAGTTTATTGCTGAAAAGCGACATCCTCAGAGGTATCGATTTTGTAGATATAATCAATGATTTTGCTAATCTTAAATCAAAAAAAAGACTCTTTCAAAAAACATTCCTCTTTCCATCTTTTTGCATATCAAAATTTTGTTCTTTGAACTACATTCTGAGTTAAATTTTTTGATATTTGAATTTTGTTTATTTTTGAATTCTTTTATGAAATAATAAAGTATTTTTTTGTTTTTATTTCTACATTGTTTATGTTTATTTTAAAAAATTAAACGTGCTGCAATCATTATTTACCTTTATAATGAATTGAGAAAAATATTATTTATTAAAAAAAATAAAAGAATAAATAACAATTCAAAGTTCTGTGATTTTTTCTGTATACCTTTATTGCACAACATAACATTTTTATAGAATCATACATACAGGGCCCCATTTTCAAAAAGTGCCCAGGGCCCCCAAAAGGGTAAAGACGGCCTTGGTCATCAAACAAGGACATGTAACATCGAAGAATTAAAAAAAAAAACCTCGCTGCAGACAGAAATAACTTTGAGATTGTACAGAACTTTGTATACCTAATATCCGCTACAGACACGGACAATGACATCAATGCGGAGATCAAACGAAGAATAACTCTTGCCCCGTTGCTACTTTGGGTAAAGAAGGCAATTGAGAAACAAAACATTCCCTAGAAAAACAAAGGTAAACCTTTACAAGCCCTTAATCCTCCCAGTCCTGCTTTACGACGCCGAAGCGTGGACCTTATCAAAAGTGGATGAGGAAACCCTTGGTCGTTTCGAAAGAAAAATACTACGAACGATCCTTGGTCCCGTATGCGAAGACAATGTGTGGACAAGAACGAGTTGTACAGCGATATATGTAAAGCTAGAAGAGTACGCTCTCCAGACTACGATGGCTGGAACATGTAGAGCGGACAACAGCGCCAATTATGTGGCCAAATCCAAATCCTTTAGAACAAAACTGCGGTCGATTGGGGGCAAATTTGTAGGGGAAACTAAGTTCCATTTGTGCAACATGAGCAAAAATCTAGATTTTGTTGTAATGTGCTATCTCGGTTTTCGGTAAGCTATGTCAATACATCAACTTCATAGATACATTAGCTTGTGGTTGCTAGGATCTTCGATTGTACTCAAAAAATCACTATGTTTCTGTATTTTCAAAAGGATTGACGAGATACACTTCCGTGATAACAACTCACGCGCTTTTATTTTACAATGTGCTTTCCGCTAATCCTCTATTCAACTAGGAAACAATTTTATCTGCAGCCAATTATTATCAAATGGAAAAAGTGCTGTTGGTACCCAACCCTTCGCTCACCAAGTGCTTGGGCTATACAAATTGGTATCAGAAAATATGTTGCAAAACTCAAGTGCCATGTTTGCATAATAAAATTGCATGGAGTACCTAGTTATTTTTTCAACTAACTAATGTGAAATATGTACTCACAACAGAAGTAATTACCTCCATCTAACAAACACAGAAATCAATCACTAATCCAAACTCTTCAACAATTCAGTAGTGCTGCGCACTTGTCCCATTTGTTTTCAATTGCCCCGCATTTTGATCTCATCCGGAAACTACAAAATCCAAAACCCTTAAAGCCTACTTTTTGCTGCTCGTCTCATTGAAGTCAAACAAGATAGTAGAATAAAAATGGGAAAATTCATAACAACAGCAAAAACTACACGCCTCAATTTAACGGAAACCATCAACAATAATTCAGATTCCTCCTCACAACATCACTGAATTGTGAAAATCCTGAAATGGATTAAGTGACTTCTAAATTTTACTCCCATATGTAGGTACTCACTTGCACAGGCAGAATGCAATATCCAGATTCAAGTCCTCGTGTGGACCCTTATAGAAAGCTTGCAGTGAATTCATGCACGCATTTCGATTACATCGATGCATTTCACAATGCATTAGCATAGGCTGCAGGGATGTCGAACAGGACGGATCCTCCCTGCATGTATCCAATGCTGTGTGACAGGTACTCTAGAAGAAACAATAAAAAAAAAAAAGAAGATACAATAACGAACGACTGAATTGTGTGACGAGATTGTGAACAAAACTGAGAGTGGCCTCTGCCCTACACTACAATACTACACAGCAACTAACTATACTTCTACTCTGCTGAGTGCGAGAAAGAAAAGTGCCCTCAAGGTGCAATGCGTCAAGGACTGACTACCAACATCCAACATCCATCACGCATTACTCTATGCGCTAGTAAAGAGGGGACACTTATGGCACTCAGCAATAGTTGCCATGTTCTATACGTAGTATACAACAGGGCCCTCTGATTTATTCCATCATTGTTCACTCACCTGAAAATGTTGCTTAATTATTTCCGATGAGAGGTCCGCTTCAACGTCCTGGCCACCTGCGTGCGTGTGTGTAAGGTTTTTGTGTTTTATACAGATTTTTTGTATATTTTTTTTTTTGTTTTTTTGTGATGATAAAATGTCCACATAGCGATGGATTTATTTTTATTTTTTTTTTTTGGTTATTTTTTATTTTTTCGAATCCAATTTATTTTGTCCGCGTTGTGATGTGAGACGAATTTCGATAGACCAATGAAAAGATAGATATAAAAGAGCGAAATTGTTTTTTGTCTTGAGTGTATTGAGTAACAGTGAATGGAAAAAGTTTTATTAAATACGTTTTTCTTTTTTTCTTGTAGTCTTATATGTCTAGTCTTAAGAATTGATTGGTCTTTTATTAGTCATTTCATCTGAAGAGTTGTTTTATTTAAATAAATGTAAAAAAAAATCCCAAAGTGAATTAAGTATCTATGTCCCGGCTATGTATGATAGCCAGGTTAGCCTTAATCTATTACTAGTTTCCGATGAGACTTGAATATCCATTTGAATAATTGAATAGCCACTGTTTATAAGCTTACTCTAGCATTTAACTCGCTTTTCAAAGATAGCAGTCAGTTGAAAATTTCAAAACTCCTGAAGTTAAGTGGAAATTTAAAAAACACAGCACGGCCATGTACTTTGTGGCAAAGCGCAACAATAAGAATTGAGAATTAAGTGACTTCGCTCAGCTGTCAATGTTGTTCTAGTTTGTGGCTTTGCCGCTCAGTAAGTGGCCGCTCCCTTAGTGGAAACGCGAAGGACCATGTAGCTTCTTCAACTCTGTTGTGCCACCCAATTTATTGTATTCTACACATAGCGCCAGAACGTAAGGATTAAAACAAAAGTAAATGCAGATCATAGAATCAGACGATGTCAGTTTCGTAAGTACCAAGTTCATATTTCTTGGACAATTCTTGAAGTGAAGTGCAAAATCAATTTATCTAGAGGAATTAGTGAGTTAGTTTGAGTGTTAGTTACCAGATTGCTCATCTAGAATTTCAGCTGTGACTTTTCCAATAACTCTGTCCAAAGTCAAAGTAGTTAAACCTCGTTATCGGACTTAAAGACATGGTTGATTGAAAGTAGATCGACTAATGCTTAGCAATGTTTCTTTGAACAGGGGAACGACATTTTATGGTCATGAACCATAAAGGCGTTCTTTACGAGTAGGTGACTCTTACCATTTAGACCAGATCCTGTAGAAAGGTGTAACGTATTAGGAGTAAGGACCTTAACTGGATTTATTGGAAAATATTTTGATTCATTCGAGGAACAAAAATTTGCAAAAGACTAAGTAGTTAATCTTATGTGGTATCCCCATGGGCCCAACAGGCCTAAGTGTGTTAGCCGAGCTGACAGCCACTTTGGCCTTACCTTCTCCACTCTCCAGTAGCTAATCTGCAACAAAGTAAACAACTTATTCCGTGACACCAGTCTTGTTCAAATGGGGCACTCATAGCCAACGAAAGCTCGTCCGGACTACCAAAGGATAACCACAGGGCTCAAGACACAGTCAGTTTTTTTCCGAACTCGCTTCAAAGTTGCACTAAGCCTTTGCTAGAAAGAGGTCAGATAACGAACAGGATTACTAAATATCATGTATTTTTCTTCAAGAGACAAGCTTTTGTGGCGGTTTCGAGCTTAGATCCAAAAAACTGGGTGCATTTTTTTCGACAACTCATAGGGTTGTTAAGGAAGCTGGTCTGATAAAGTCATAAAGCTGCTCATAAATTTGTAGAAACTAAGTGAAACTATTTCAAAAGCGCTATGAGTTTAGTTGAGCATAGTAAACGGTTTTTCGAAAAATTTTTTTCAATTTCATTTTTGCTAGAAGTGTGATACAGACATTTCCTCGGTAATTAGACTGATACTCACATTCGGGGTGATTGTCTGGTGGACCGCACTAGACAAGATGATCTACTACAACAAGCTGGCCAAAGTTCAAAGAACGGCTAGTCTATGTATTAGTGGCGCACTGAGGACAACCCCATCTTACGCCCTCAATGTATTACTAGATCTCACACCCCTAAATATCTACGGCAAACAAGTCGCAGCTAACTCAGCTACTCGACGCAGAGCTACATCACAGTGGACCAATAATCAAATCGGCCACACTACTATTCTAGATAACTTTAGATTCCTACCGAATCGATCCGACTACACCACCCCCAAGTTGGGGTTTAACAATAACTTCCAAGTAACCACACATTCAAGAGAATCTTGGGAAAATTACACTCTTTTGGAAAATGAAGCAATACACTTTTACACCGATGGTTCAAAAACCAGCGAAGGTGTAGGAAGCGGAATATACTAAGAAAAACTGAATCTCAGTCTTTTCTTCCGCCTACCCGATCATTGTAGTGTGTTCTAAGCGGAAATTCTGGCGATTAAGGAGGTGCTGTCTTGGCGCAAAGAAAACATCATATCCTAAACGGATATTCTTCTCGGACAGCCAAACTGCCCTTAAATCTCTTGCCTATGTCTCTACAAAATCCATCACGGTCCAAAATTGTCAGATGTCTCTGAGGGAGATGTCAAATCAGTTCAACATTCACCTTTCATGGGTGCCGGGGCACAGGGACATACCAGGCAACTGTATGGCAGACGAACTAGCCAAAAAGGGCACGACCACTTCCCAACGCTCAGAATGGAACAACATAGGTGTACCTATCGCTACATGTAAACTCCTACTTAGACAAGACGCTTCAGGGATTACAAACACTAGATGGACTGAGAGTAACAACTGCCTTGCAACCAAAAAAGTTTGGCCGTGTGTAGACTCAAAACGCTCGAAGAGTTGGCTAGCCCTTAACCGCCTGTATCTAGTTTCTACCATAGGTGTTCTTACGGGACACTGTCTAATAGGGAGACACACCAAAAGACTTTGTGTGTTTTCCAATGAATTCTGCAGAAGCTGCATGGACGAAGAAGAGGATGAAACCGTTCAACACCTTCTTTGTTCATGCCCTGCACTATTTCATGGGACTTAGCTTACATAGACCCTAAAAGTCTTTCGAAATACATTAAAAGTTCCGCGTGGTTCGAGCAGCGGCTGATTAACCGGCTAGTCCCGTAATGGATGATTACTCGTTAATCCTACATCAGGTTTCTGAGATCAGTAGGTGATTAACTTACTGATCTCTGTGGTATCACAATGGGCCCTTGCGGCCTAAGTGTGTTAGGAAATGTACTCATTGGCTGACAGCCACTTCCACCTAACCTAAACTGTGATACAGACAAGCTGCAGAAATGAACGAATTACAACTGCGCCCAACTTCAAGCAAAAAACAAGAGAAAGGCATTTATCGCTAGCTGAATGAAATTTCTTTCCGACTACTGATGCAAACCAAGCTATTCAAGAAAAAATATCTAAGATATCCGCTGATAGAAGGAAATAATCGCAAGTAAAATGCTGAGTACATTAGTTCGCCGGACACCTTTTAGTGAACGACGAAAACTTTCTCAACAGTCTCCGGCTCAACATTATAGTTGGGGAGGTGGCAAGGAACTCCTCAAAAGATAAAAATGTTGTACTAGACTTATGAGTTTTGGGAAAAAATAAGACACATCAGGCTTAGACTGATCACGATTCTCATCTCCAAGTTTTGCTGTATAGTCCATTTTCTAATCCGGAAAGACATTAATTTAAATAGAAAGGAGGTCCTCATGTGTTTGAAATTTGAAAAGCTGCGATAGTGAAACAACTAGTGACGACGAAATCAACAAACAGATAGGTTTATTGTTGGAGTAGGTAAACTAACTTTTTATTGATTGATAGACAAGTAAATCATGAAATGGAACCTTTCTTTTTAAAGCGATCTACTCACAGATCCGATTATTGTGACTTTTACCGTCTTATTGAGTTTGAAAATAGCTACTTCAACATTTGTAGTGAGTTGATATGAATCCCCCATTCGACTCTTTTTATTCATTTCGACAGAATACCAAGACGTGTTTCGTTTATAACTCGGGATCCTTTGTATCAGAACAACACTTTTTAGTTCACTACTGAACAACAAGATTTCACTTCTTTCTTTTTTGTATCAAAATCTCTCTTTGCGTTCTGTATACGTTTGGCATACGTAAAAAGCTGCCACCTTTTGAATTAAAACCATCAACAAGTTCCAAGGAATTTAAAGTTTGGTACCCGTGGCGTAATGGTTTGCCCATTCGCTTTTTACGTGGAAATTTAATCCCCAGAATCTCAAATAAAGCAAAAAGTTGAAACACATCCATATCCGGGAAACTTTTTTTTTAAACACATCGAGAAAATTTTTGAAAAGCAATTCAAATCTGTCAGATAAACTCTGCTCAAGGCTCGATTCAATGATCTTAACTTTTAAATAGATTTTTAAACCAAAGCTGCAAATGACAATTATTGAATTGTGATACAAAGAAAAAAAACATCAAAACTTTGTTTCCAGAACCAGCAGCTGATTTGTCTTCCAACAGAGAATTGTAGTGCCCGTGGATAAATGGCAAGCGTGTCTGCCTGTTACGTAGGAGGTTCGAAGTTCGTATGCAAACAGAAACCAAAAATTATTTTTCCACGGGTATCGCCTTTCGTGAGGAATCGGCAAGTCCTCCAACAGTAATTTCATTGCCATAAAAAGCGCTTTCACGATTAGCCGTTTGGGTTCGGCAAACAAATATGGGTCCCTCTATTTCTCACAAGATATGGTTGTAAGAAGAGCGCAAGGCTCCGGTTCTTACGCTGTATTACGCCAGCTTATTTATTTTGTTTAGTGGATTGGCAAAGTAATAGGGTGGCGCAACAGAGCGAGAAGCCCCAGGGTCTAGCGCGTTTCTCACAACCATTGCATTTATGAGGGAATGAAGGGGTTCGGACTTGGACAATTTTATGCCAAATCCGAACGACTAATCAAGAAAACGCTTCTCAAGGCAATGAATCGGAGGACTTGCCAATTCCTCGCGAAAGGCGATACCAGTGAAAAGAATTTTTGGCTTCTGTTGGTATCGAACCACGATACTCCGGGTTAACGTTAACAGGCAGACATGCTAGCCATCACGCCACGGATACAAATCACAAACAGTGAAAACGACATGCGTCCATAAAATTACCATAAACGAATAGTCTGCAATAACAGTAATGTGCGTCTCTTCCATGCAAAGTTCTTTACTAGGACAGTTTTAAATGAAACAACCCTCTGCAAAACCTGCACTAAACATTAGAGCATTATGAGGTCGCTTCTCTGCGCTGTTTGTTATTGTTTCAGGGTTGTAAGTATTTGACTGACAATACAGCGGTTACTCCAGTCGTGGCTGGTAACCAACCCTGAACCCCGTGCTTAACCCTTAGAGTTATTCAGAAAACCATAGTTTCCGTAATTAGACGTGTATTTCGTGCTGATATGCTTTCAGCTGGATCTTAGTGCCTAAGTAATAACGTAGCTCTAGCTTCGGTTTCCCTATAGGTTTATGAGTTCAATCACAGGAAATTGGTATATCGTCTCACAATTTCTCTACTCTTCGGCTTGTACGAAATAGCGTAACATGCCTCAATGAAACATGTTTGGTACAACTTTTACTCGCCTTGATAGTAAAAAGCACAAACAATGTCAATTCAGAGCGAATAAGGTCGAAGCCGAGGTATGACCCGATTCAGGCACAAGTTCCTCAGCATGACAACATCTCTTGGATTTTCTTCAAAGATGAGTGAAGCTGTAGAAAAGGATTCTTACTGATAGCACAATGAATCAAAGTACTGAGTTTTTTAGCTCTCGATTGACGTCAGCTTGTCTAAGAAAAATAAATATACGAAATATACGTTTTTTCATAAAAAGCATAATTTTCCCGCAATTTTTTTCTTGACCCAACCTATCCACCCCAAGCTTTTGTTGCACCGTATGCAAAGCAACCTGCAAAAAACAAACAGCAACAGTTAAGTACACTCAATTCTTAACCTTCAGTTCATTGAATCATTACATTTCGCCCAGGTACGACAATGAGCAGCATGTAAGTTCTGCATTGTGATCGAAAATCGCAAAAAAAGATTGAAATCCGATGACTATGCTACACAAATACCGATGTTATTGGTATAAGTAAAATGTACCAAATTAAGTCCTTTAAGCCTCGCAGCTTTGACCGAAATAAGTTAACAAATGCAACATTTTCAATAACACTGAAATACATATCTGAATGTTCAATCGTTTTTAGTGACAAATACCATACCGCTGGTGGGGGGTATTACAAGAAAGTATCGATTATTTAAAAAAATTAAATGAATCAGTGATAAGGACCTTTACACTATAAGCACACCCACTGTATTTTCACCATTTGAATCTGCTTCACTATTCATAAAACTCAAAATAGAGTATTGGAGGCCTTACAGTTTTTTAAGCTCTCAATGAACTATGTACAGAAACCTCAAAAGCATCATTTGAAAGAGGATTATTTATAATTCATTTATTTAAAAGCATAATTGAATAAGCCAGGTCTCACTCAAACAAAAAAGAATAGAGTTTATTTTCGAAATACATAATCCCACTGTCAAAGCAAATACTAAAACTCTAAAAATAAGGTTTTCAATGTAAATCCACCTCATATGACCTGATTTAAACAGGCTTACGAGTTCTATCTTCCTCCTCAATTAATTCCTGCATATGCAGCCAATTATATTATAATTTATTCATCAAAACAACTGTGTTATGATATATTTTTTGCCTTTGGGGTAACTTAAATTCCAAATGGTACTAAACATATTTAAACACATTTGCAAATCCCTCGGTGTAAATTCATAAGCCGTATTGATTTACAAAACCAAAGTTTTTTATTAAAACTCTTTTTTTTTTGCATAACTCCCCGTCGAGTAACACGTAAAATTAAAACGAAATAATAGAAAAACAAGCAAAGAAAAAATTCAAAACAAAAATTAAATGAAATGATTGAAAATTAAATTAAATATGCGCAGCGATATACAAAAACAAAAATAAATTTATTTAAAGTGTTAGTGCGAGTCAATAAACCAAACAAACTGCAAATGTCATAAACATAAAAAAAAACAACAGAATACAAAAATCTATCTATTTACAATGTATTTGTTGCTAAAATTCACACGACGTGTTTATACAAATTCAGCGAGCTATAGTCAATCTATAGTCCACACACAAATGTTTTCGTAATTCTATAGTAAATATATTTTTTTTTTGTTGAGCTTGAGTAAGTTCGGGGGTAGTGGGACAAACGTTCTTTACTCACTACCTGGGGATATTTTAATTTTGTTAATAATTGCCACTTTGTACGATTTAAATTTTACTTATTTATAGCTTGTAACTTAATATAGGTACATTAATGTTTTACATTAACTTCATGGAGGTGAAAATTCTCATGAGAGAAATTATTTATTTTTGAAATTAAGTTTGTGGCTGAAAAAAACAGTTTTTTTTACATATTATATTTTTTAAATTGTGTGTAGCACATCTGTCTGCAGTGATGTAATTATTGCAAATAAATTAAATAATTGAAAATGGAATGAGCAGTTCGGGTTAACCCACATTATTTGTTTCTTTTGTTATACCTTTGCGCGCAATAACGATGCAAAAACAATAAAAAATTAACCGGAAAATAAATTTGATTCAATGGCCAAGTGCATGAAAAAAAATGTCACTACTGCGAAATAATCTATTAATAAATTATAAACAAAATGAGACGCATGAGTTGATAAATAATTAAAAACCAAAAGTAAAACAAATAAAAAATAAACGATGTGTAAGCAAATGTTCGAGATGTAGTGTTGTTTCATTTCCAGAAACAAAACAAAGTTTTTCTTCTTTTCTTTTTGTATTTTGTGTGCAAAGGAAAAGTATTAAAAAAAAATCAGCGTGCTTAATTTCAATTTCAATAATATTAACAGGAAAAATATTCAAAAGGAATTTAACGAAGCAAATGTTTGTATTTTAATTTTAAATTTAAATTTTAGTTTTTGAATTGAAACTTCAATTTTAATATCAAAAATAGCGAACTACAAACACTGAAGAAGAATCTGTTTGAATAAAATTTGGGGGAAAAAAACTTTTATTTTTAAAGAAAATTAATAAAAAAAAATTATAGAAATTTAGAAATTTCGATTTAATTTGTGTCCCTTGCAAAAGAGGATCTTCTATATTTTTATCGTCAAATTATATTCTGTCAATTTTGGTTAACATAAAAATAATCAAAAAATTCACAAACTTAAAATATTTATATTTTATAATCAGATAAACATACTTTGGTAAACATTTGAGTTGCCTTCTATGACCATACTGTCGCCGGATGCTGTTGGTGAGGTGCTGCGTTGAAAATCACTCACATTAAACGGATATGTGATGACACCGTGATGTTGATTTGTATAATGGGTGCCAGCTGGTGCTATTAGTGGTGTGTCTATGAGAGCCATATTATCATCGAATATTCGCTGATGGTAGGTCTCATCCATGCCCATTATTCTGACTGTAATAAAATATTATTGATTTGTTTTTTTAAATGAAAATAAAATCAAATAACACAAAATCTGTACCAAATCAAAGGGGATAGATACTTGTTTTTTTTTTTTATTTTGTTTATTTATATTTCAGTTTAGGTTCAGTTCTTACTTTTTATACCGGTCTGCCTAGAAATATTAACGGAACGTAGCAACTCTTACAAAAACTACCAAAAATTACCTTTGAATTTCAAAGGACACACTTTGTATAGTCACTAGCAGCGTGAGTTTGTTCTTATTGCTTATGTTTACGAGTAACAAAGCAAGTCTAGCACTAAGATGGCTAAAAAACTGCAATATCAAAAGCTTACAAATAATATTCACTTTTAATTCCTAAGTAGTTAATTTTAGTATTTTCTATAATTAAGATTTTACCTATTAGAAAAGTTACGTACTATTTTCGGGGAATCCTGCGAACCTAGCATCACTTGAGTCTATTATAAATAATATATTTCTGATTTGGTATGCACGCGATCGGAAGTCTGCAAGGAGCAGCTCTTATTTCTGTGTAGTAAATTATGGAGAAATGGCTTAAGCTTCTTTGATTACGTTAAAACATTTCGTTGCATGACCAAAAGTAGGGTAAAAATTTAGCAGCTACCGTTGAATTTGTACTATTCGATTCGATTCACGGATGATAATCCGTTAAATTCAAATAATGGCCGGTCTGTAAAAGTTTGGGTTTTTGTTAAGGTTTCATTATTTGGTTCAAACACGGAATTCACACCCCAAGTGAAGATGGAGTAAGGTAAATTCGTATGATTACGTTACGAATACGCAATGATTCGTAATGTTGATAATCATACAGTAAAGATGTTTAAAACTACTCTAAAAGTTGATAATCATAAAGTAAAGATGTTTAAAACTCTAGAAGTTGATAAGGAGAGAGTGAAGGAGAGAGAGTGAAGGAGAGAGAGAGAGAGAGAGAGAGAGAGAGAGAGAGAGACAGAGAGAGAGAGACAGAGAGAGAGAGAGAGAGAGAGAGAGAGAGAGAGAGAATAAGAGAGAGAGAGAGACAGAGTATGAGAGAGAGAGGGGGGAGGAAGAGAGAGAGAGAGGGGGAGGAAGAGAGAGAGAGAGAGAGAGAGAGAGAGAGAGAGAGAGAGAGAGAGAGAGAGAGAGAGAGAGATAGAGAGATAGAGAGAATAAGAGAGAGAGAGAGACAGAGTATGAGAGAGAGAGGGAGGGAGGAAGAGAGAGAGAGAGGGGGAGGAAGAGAGAGAGAGAGAGGGAGAGAGAGAGAGAGAGAGAGAGAGAGAGAGATAATAAGAGAGAGAGAGAGAGAGAGACAGAGTATCAGAGAGAGAGGGGGGAGGAAGAGAGAGAGAGAGGGGGAGGAAGAGAGAGAGAGAGGGGGAGGAAAAGAGAGACCAAGCTAGAGAATGAGACAGAAAAACAGATAGAAAGAGAGATATATAGAGAGAGTGGCTGAGTTTTGAGTATCGAAATCACGATACTCGCGGCACCGCGCCGTAAAAAATGATGATGAAGTAATAATAGCGGTCTTAATTGAATCGAAAACTAAAGGGTGGTTAGATTTTAAGGGCCCATGGTGAATGCAAGACACACCTAAACGTTTAGTTTTTTTTTTTTTTGACATTTCCCAATTTCAGACTAACTCAATTTGAACCGTGGAAAGATAAACAATCGACCAGCGGGTACAAGTTCTTCAGGCTTATTATGAAAACGGGCATTCAAATCGATGAAAATCATCTTCAGTGGTGAGGCACATTTTCACTTTACTGGATTCGTCAATAATGAGAATTGCCGTATTTGGGCGAATGATAATCCAAGAGTTATTGTCGAAAAACCAATGTATCCACAAAGAATGACTTATTGGTGGGGTTCATGGGCTGGCGGCATCATCGGGTAGGTCCAAAATGAGGCCGGTAAGGCAGCTACTGTGAATGGTGTTCGACATTGTAAAATGATAACGAAATTTTTATGGCCCGAATCGGAAGACATGGATGTACGATATGTGATTTCAACAGGACGGTGCCGCCTGCCACACAGCTAACGAAAAAATGGCTCTTTTGCGCGACGAATACAATAGCCGTATGTTATCTCACGTTTTGGCGATGTCAATTAGTCGCCAAGATCATGTGATTTAACACCGTTGAACTTCCTTCTTTGGGGTTATTTAAAAAAAGGGTGTACGTCAATAGGCCAATAACAATTCAAGAGCTAAATTATGAGATAATTCGGCACTTTAACGGCATAGAACCTCAATTATGCTTCGGCGTCATCGAAAATTTTGACCATCGGATGGAGGTGTAACGCCGAGGTCGCGGTGGCCATTTGATATAACCGATATTTGGTTGCATAATTGAATTATACTAATATTAACATAATGAAAAGAAATGACAATAATTTCCTTAAAAAATTTGTGTTTTATTCAAAATCATCATCGGCCTTTAACCACCTTTTAGTTACCCTACAAAGATAACCTACGTCGAATCGACGTAGTCGATTTTAATAAATCGATATAACTCGTTTGTTTTTCGCGCCACTAAACTCGCTGTTCTTGCCAACTCAGTCGACGATCGGAGCTTGCAGTGCACAGTCGTATCGCTTCGGTAAGTGCAATACATTCGTTTATATTTACATTCGTTTATATTACCATACGTCGAAGTGACGTATGGTTATCTTTAGTGTAAGTTTTTTTGTCTTTTGGAAAAGTATGTTATTTCGACTTTTTGAGAATAAATGTACATAAATTTTATTCGTTTTTTTACTTGATATAGGCCACTATAAAAACAACATTATGACGTCACGAGCTCATATATAATTATAAACCTGATGGAGAGTTTTCTAAATGTTTAAGTTTTGTTAAGTGAAAAGTACCTTGTTTTGTTCTTTTATTTTTTTTTATAATAAAAATATAAATAAACTCTTATGTTTTTCATCTATTCACAACACAATTACATATTTTAAGACATAATATCACTTTCATAAACCTAGTATGCATATAATCCAAAATTTGCTCACTCAAACATTCGTACGTCGAATCGACGTATGGTTATCTTTAGTGTGCAGTGAAATAAGGTTATCTTTCTAGGGTTGTACAAAAAGGAAAAAACAAAACGAAGTATAAGTGTTTAAGACAGCTGTATCGCTTTGGTGATATAAGCCTCAAGTGCCTGAATCGTTTCCGGATTCTTAGCATAAAATCAATTTTTCACGGTTCCTCACAAAAAAATTGGGTCAAATCGATACTGGTTCCCGAAACGTGACGTCTAGCATATCTGCCTGTTAACAAAGAGGCTAATTTTTCCACGGGTTTCGCCTTTCGCGAGGAATTGGCAAGACCGTAAGTAAGTTCATTGCCATAAAAGCGCTTTCTCGATCAGCCGTTCGGAACCGGCAGAAAGTTGTAGGTTCTCTTCATTCCCTTACAAGGCATGGCTGTGAGAAATGCGCTAGGCCCTGGGACTCCTCGCTCTGTTTTTTCATTTATTTAAGACGACTTATAAAACGATTTGGGTTTTTTTTATGGAAAGATCGGCCTTTGTGGCATGAGTAGCCATCTTTCACGAATCAGAGACTTCAGTAAGAAAAAGTCGGTTGTATGGCTCTGTAATTCCCACCGTTGATTGAAACGAGGAAAAGTGTTCGTGGATTAAATTCTACCCATTTGGCTACAGCAGCCTCGAAGATGAGAAATACGAGCACAATCCACTAGTATACCAGTCTCAAAAACTTTTTATGACAAAAAAATTGCGTACAGCAAGAGTGGTGGGTACAAAACATACGCCAAAGCTTCTTCTCAAAAAACACACAGTTAGGGCTGAACAGCACAACCAATAGAAATAAGTTTTCAGTATTTCCTAACGTTGTTCAAGGGTAAGACGATTCATTTTGTTGCACGAAGGTATGACAATGACTTTCTGTAAAGATATAGCTGACTTAAACGAAAACCAGCACATGATGGCCCAACCTTGAGGAGGGTATTGTAGAGTATAATGAGATTGCTGAGTTTAGGTTAGGTAGAATAGGCTGACGGTTGAACTTATTTCCGCCACACTACATCGTCTACATAAGTCGTCGGTGCAAGGGCCCATTTTCTCTTTGTGGTAGCCTAGGAGGTTGTGTTCTGTTATAATACTGATAGGCGATTAAAGTGAAGGCCTTTTCTGGGATAGTAGCATTTCTGATCCGTTCTTATCGTATTTTGGCTATTGTTTCCTGGAAGTGACTAGGTATTCCCGTCTTTCATTGGATTTTCGTATTTTTTTTTGTTACCAATGATCTGTTGAATTTCAAAGAGTGGGACCCTGATGGTCTATGAGAGAAGGGTCAAGTGCTGAGCCATTTTTCGCAAATTTGTTCGCTTTTTCGTTTCCCGGTATGCCACTGTGACCGGGAACCCAGCAGAGTCTAACGTTATGCTGCGTGCCAAGAAACCCAAGTTCTTCACGTCAGCAAGAAACAAGCTTTGATTTGAAAAGAGTTGCAGAAATCACTTTTATTGCTGCTTGACTATCAATTGAAAAATTGATATCAGCATGTGATATCGCCATCATGGACCAGCGTTTGCAACTTCCAAGATCTCGGCATGGAAAGGGACTTGGCCAGAAAAATGATTATTTCGACAACTACGAGTTTTGATATGGGTTGCCCTCAGATAACGAGGACTTAAACAGGCCTATGTTCAAATGATCAAGAATATGTATGATGGAGTAGTGTAGAAAGTTACATGTTCAGCCGGAGTCATCGAAGCATTTCAAGTCACAGTAAGTGAACACCATGCAAGCGTCTTTAGTCCTCTAGTCCTTGACCACCTGCTGGAACACAGAACACCAAAGACAATAAACTTTTCTGACTATGGAGACATCTTATGTGAGGGTGTATTTAGAAGTTTGAAGGAGATTGCTGAGTTTAAATGGTTGCGAAAACGGAAAACAAGTTCATCCAAGATAGTGGCTTCATGGGTTAGTTTCAAACAAATTGTGAGTTGAACTCTAAATCAGTTAAATTTCTTTTTTTCGCAAAACATAGTTTGGTGTTACAGACTTGTGGTTTTCAAGAAGAAATAAAACGCATATAATGCTATGGCCAAAATTAGAGTTTTAATAAATCTTTTCTTATCAGAAATGACTAGGTGGTTACGTTTAAAACGAACGAACACGACTTTTTTCTGCCCTCTAGAATAATTCAAAAAATGGTTTTAAACAATTCTTACTCCTCAAATGGCTCATGTAAGCTCGCGTTTATAGACACGTCCTTTTTATAAATCATAGTTTGTGATTATCTTATTACATTAATCTTGTCTTCTATTCTTATTAGTAAATGTCCAGTCGAGAGGCCGTATGTCAACAAAAACGTGCCGAAGATTCTCTACCATGCGCTGTTAATTGTCTCGGGCTTTCCTATCTGCGCAGCCAAGTAACTTCAAATAACCATACAAAAAATAGGTATTAATTGTCCCGATCTTTATGTTAACTCACAGCTTTAAGACTCGAAATTACGTAAAAATTGTCGTTTTCTTCTTCTTCTTCTTCATTTCCGGCGTTACGAGTAGTGATCTTGAAGCGATCACAACTCTCCCACTTTTCTGCTTCACACTAGTGATCCGCCTGTGGGGTACGCCGACGTAAAAATTGTCGTCAACAGCGTTTTTCGTTTCGTATTCGTGGCGTGCCACTTGAATTCTTCCACGATAAGTTGGCAAACCAAAATGAACATAAATCAAGTGACAACTGTCAAAAAAACTAGTCCCAAAAAAAAAAAAAATTGATAACGTCTAAGAAAAACACAATTTTTTAATATACAGACACAAATCTGCAAATCTCACTTAATTCTGTAAAATTGTATTTTTGTACCTGTCCTTTATACTTATTTAATGTTTTATCGAATTTGAGGACATGTATTACATCGTCATATATCGAATTTGGTACAGTTGTACCAAATTTTCCATCTCTGCGATGAAGAGAAGGAAGAATACTAGTTCAGGGACTGAAAATTGAAGCCAATTCCTTAAAAGTGTGCCTTGTTGATATTTTATATAGGAAAATACCACCCCTACGAAGTTTTTTCAGTGTTTCTAAATAACGTTTTCTTTTCTTAAGTGAAGCTACTTTTTCTCCACTACAAGAGTAAAATTTCAAGGTTGCCCAGAAAATAAAGTAGGTATGTTTATTATTAAAAAAGGACATTCAAACAATCGCACTGCCTCTTTCTCTATCAAAGTAGTGCCTTCCCCTACATTACCTTACTATACATTGAGGGCTAGTAACCAAATTCGCAATTCACAAAACATTTCACTTCGAACGTTCAACCAGAAAAGTAATTATAAATAAAACAGTCAGTCTTCTAAAAAAAATTTCATTTAAATTAAAGGACATTTCAACCCTTCATATCAAAATATGTGCCAAGGAATGCAATTTAAGATTAAATGGAAGCTGTCGTGGGGGGTGCAATTGAAGTTCTAAGAAACCGTACTTCAATTTCTTTTCAACATACTTCGCAATCCGACTCTACTGCAACTAAATATCAAATACTTTGAATATCGTAACGCAAATACCCAACCCAGAGCGTTTTTCCATCGAGAAGAGTTTGAATCTGTTTTTGACGTGTGACACAATGAGTTAGCTCTTCAATTGAGCATATTTAATGCAGTGCTTCAATTCGAGTTTTTAACTCATTTAACAACTAAATTCTTGTTTCATCAGTCGTATCAGCCAACCACAGCGGGATTTTTGCCTCATCCCTTTTATAAGGCTCTGGATAAAAGTCGCTTTACTTTCTTCTTCTTCTTCTTCAACGTTGAACAGTCTTCTATTTTGTCGTTGGTTGATTGTCTAAGCACTCTGTCCTGTGAGTTGCCCTTAATCGTAACAAGATAAACCAACACAAGAAGATTACACTGATGAGTGTTGGATAAATATTTACTCGGAAAATACACCGATAACTGTCAGATGAAGAAGAGTAAGGCTCTAACGCAAAAAAGACACAAAAAGAAAAGAATACAAAAAAAAAAAAAAAAATGAAATGAAACGAAACACACGATGACAAAGAGCTCAACTTTTAAGCTCTTAAGTAAACAGATGATTTTTCTCATCTTTCATTCTGATTCTAGGCAGTCGTAGGTCGTAGCACGGCAGCGGCAGGGGCAGCTCTGTCGTCCTGGCAAGAGTTGTTCCTTTACTTTACTGTGTGTGCGATGTTGGGGATGTATGTTCTCTTCCCCCCAAAATATAAAATACTAAGTGGGATATCAAACTGACATTGAACCCAGTGTATCATGTGTATATTTCATGGGAAATCAACGGGATGTTTTCATTTTTGGAATCGACAAGGTGGGCAGAGCCTGATGGGTGGGAATAACATCAAATTGGCTATGAATGCATGCTCGCGGGCATTGTACCCTATTTTCGTTCTTCGTTTTCTCTGGATCCATCAAAGAGATTGCTTTATCGACACATTTATTAAGCTCGTTCGTGTCTATCTTGCGTTTCGGATATATAATAGTGGCAAAGCTATTTAAGGGCTTTTATTTTTGTTCTTTTGTGAGTTTAAGTGGATTGATGCCCAGTTTATGTCTTTATCAGGTTTAGTACAAGGGAATCAATCAACTGATATGAGAGAAGCGATCAATTAAAATTATTCATTCGTGTGAATGATTTGACGAGCTGAATCATTGTCAGTGAATGGCTATTCTTTTTAGAAAATAGTGGGAGACAGTGACAGGACAAATTTTTTTTCTAATACGATTTCGATCAAGTTGAGATGGCAGCACTTAGAGATAAAAAATAAAAGGCGTTTAGGTTTTGAAATAGATTCCCCCTCACCTAAGGATGCCAGCAAAAACTACGACTTGAAATTAGGAAGGTTTGTTAAGCAGATATTTGCGCTCAGACAAAACACATTTATCATCAGTCAAAATATTGTCTCGGAATTTTGTATGTCATAGGAGTAAATGGATAGAAGTCATCAGATTCGCATTTTATTTAATTTTAATTAAAAAAAATTAGGTGTTTTTGAAAACAAAAATATTTCTGCCGTCAAGTGTTTAAAGTCGCTGACTGAATGTATCTCTTTGAATGCAAGAGACTTAAGTGATTCATTTTCTGGATGGCCTATAACTTTTATGTTTCATTTAATAGGGCTTTTGAAATAGCAACATAAACTCCCTTACGGGTACACCTAGCGTTACTTTGTCCTCGTAATTTAGAACAACAGTTGAACGTTAAACTTTCTGCCGTTTTTGTTAGCACAAAGTTAAAATTAAATCTGATAAGTGTTAATGTTAAGCAAGAAACCTCTCCACATTTATTTGTTTGCTCATTTTTCGAGTTAAAAAGGACTTGGGATTGGTGTATGAAAGTACGAAGCTGATTTATATCAAACGCAGAAGCTAAAATCTAACAGAAAAGTGTAATAGAAAAGGGACCCTTATGTTAAGCATTGAGGGACGCCAATACATAATTTGTATCGTATTTTACTATTTTCTCAAAAGAAAGCTTTTTAAAAATCGAACACATCGAAGGTATAACATAAAAACTGTTATGCCCAGCTGGAGCTTGACATATGAGACAATCGTTGTCCGGATGTATTTTCAAGAATATAGTAAAATCATTATTGTGGTACCCGGTGTGAGATGGTTAGCATGATTGCCTGTCAACCCAGAGGTTCGTGGTTCGAATCCCAGCAGAAGCCATTAATGTTTTTCCACGGGTATCGCCTTTCGCGAGGAGTTGGCAAGTCCTCCGATAATAAGTTCACTGCCATGAAAAGCACTTTCTCGATTAGCCGTTCGGAGTCAGCAGAAAATTGTGTAGGTCCCTTCCATTGCCCCACAAGCCATGGTTGTGAGAAACGTGCTAGGCCCCGGGGCACCCCGCTCTGTTGCGCCACCCTATTTTTTTATTTTATAGTAAAATCATCTTGTTGTAGCCAAAGTATGAATGAGGTTGAGTCATGAAAAGGACACAACTCTCGCGAATTAAGGCCGCAGTGAAGAGATACGACGTTGGTAACCTAAGTATAATCGCAAAATATAGCCAGTGACTTTTTTAAGCATTCAGGAATAGTGGCAGCAATGTCAACAGGATGTCAGAATCGCTGCTTTTGATGTTTTAGGTTTCACTCGGCCTCCAAAACGAAACCCATGGTTCGATGAAGAATACAGGCAGGCAAATGCAGCCAAACAAGGACGACAAATATTGATGCAAAAGAGAACAAGGGCTGCTTACGATCAGTATGACGAAATTTACAATTCTCAAAAAGAAAAAGAATCATCATGAGAAGCGCTCGTTTGAGGAAATTGAGAGACGCCATGACAGGAGTTAGATCCGGAAGTTTGAACAAACGGTAAAAAGTTTATGTCAGGGTGGAAAACTTCGAACTCAAACCTGTAAAGACAAATAGAAGCATAGTAATTGAATCGCAGTCGCTACTGAGGATCTGGAAAGATCACTTCTGCAGACTGCTTAACTGCCATTAAATCGCTAATCCCGCTGGCTGTGAGGAAGAATGCTCCATTTAAACTTAGACGATGATCATGAATGCCGCCATCCCAACTTACAAGATGCTAAGCATGTCATATGCAAATTTCAGTTCAATAAAACTGCAAGTACTGATGGCCTTGATGCCGACCTTTTCAAGACAGCTGGAGTTGGAAAGAAGCATGCTCCAGCTGATCTGCATGATATGGTCAGAAGAAAGCATGCCCGATGAATGAAACCTCAGAATCGTAGGCCCGATCCTAAAGAACGGAGACCCTCACAATTGCGCCAATTACAGAGGGATAAGCCTCCTTAACGTCGCTTATAAGATCTTGTCTGCTGTAGTATGTGAACGTCTGAAACCCCACGTCAACAACTTGATAGGTCCTTATCAATGTGGTTTTAGACCAGAGAAGTCCACAATAGACCAAATTTTCACATTACGGCAGATCTTGGAAAAAACCCGAGAACATAATATCGATATACACCACCTCCTTATCGATTTCAAGGCCGCGTATGACACTATTTACAGAGACGAGCTGTACAGAGCCATGTCTAGTTTCGGCATCCCTGCAAACCTCGTACCATTATGCATGTTAACTTTGGAGAATTCACGCTGCTCAGAAAAGACTTCAGACAAGGTGAAAAAATGTCTTGCGATTTCTTTACCATCATACTAGAAAAGATTGTACAAAACTCAAACTTCAACACCAGAGAAACAGCCCGCCAAAAGCCTGTACAGTTACTCACCTATGCAGACAATATTGACGTAATGGGAAGAAGGAAACGTGATGTTATAGGTGTTTTTGCGAGTATTGAAACAGAAGCGACAAAAATGGATTTGAGGGTAAAGTGAAGTATATGTTGTCATCAAACAATGATATAGAACATCAACGAATCGGACCATTCGTCACAATAGAAAAACATAACTTCGAGGTAGTACAGGAATCCGTCTAGTTAGGATCCGCTATAGACACGGAAAACAACATCAGTGCGGAAACCAAACGGAGAATAACTCTTGCCAACCGTTGCTTTTTTGGATTAAGAAGACAATTAAGAAACAAAACCCTCTCTAGAAAAACCAAGATAAGCCTTTGTAAAAACTTGATCATTCGCGTCCTGCTATAGAGGGCGTAGGCATGGACATAAAGCGGATGATAAAATCCTTGGTCGTTTCGAAAGAGAAATACTCCTAATGATCTTTGGACTCGTATGTGAAGACAATGGGTGCAGAAGAAGATTCACCAACGAACTATATGAGCTGTGCCGTGACATGGGCATAGCTAGATCAGTACACATCACTATGGCTGGAACATGAAGAACGATTGAAAACAACGCTCCAGTTTTCATAATCAATTGCGGAAGAGGAAGACCTCGAATAAGGTCGTGCAATTAATTGCAAGAAGAGCTCAGCTGACTTAAAATGTAACACTGGTGAGAGCTCGCTCAAAAATCTCTATTGTCTGTTCAAGCAGATCTGTAATGCCAACCTTAGAAAGAAAGTGCGATTCATCAGTCTTCACACACTATACACCGATAGTGAAAATGTTCAACAGCTTCAAAATTTTTCATAACCAAATCTAACGGAGAAATAAAGTTCATAGTTTTTTTGCAACTTTTACAACATTTTTTGTTAAATTTGCAATCAAAAATCATTCCTCGTTTGAAGTTGCAAATTTTAACTTAAAATCAGTCACAAAATCTTTTGCATTCAAAGGGAGCGAATAAATTTACAAAAAAAAATAGTTTTCTAAATGATAAAAAAGCAATTTAATAACACCTTGTACTGAAAACGAGGATTGGATGAAGTTTTTCGGATCAGTTTTGGCAAATTAGAAAATTGTTTTACATTTTTTTTTGTGTTCGAACCTCAAAAAGACTCTTAAGGTCCTAAACGGTATTTTTGATAGGTAAAAGGCAAAATTTATTTTTATAATTATGATCAATATTTTTCAACTTGTTACATCTTTCTATTTGAAGGAAAGTTTCGGAGGTTCCAGTCGTTTTTATAAACTAGTCTAGAAAATAATAATATCTTTCTGCCAATGAGACGCATTCCGGAGCTTCAAACCGAAGATTTTGTGTAACTGTTTGGATAAATGTTTGAAGTACTTTTTATGTGATACAGTACAGTTTTGAGGAAAATCACCAAAGCGTTCAATGTATCAAATGTCTAATTTTTCTCAAGTATAAGCCACTTCAATTTAAAACGAGGTGGCTTTCAATCTTCAGTTTCGTTAACGAATAATTATTGACCATTTCTTACTTATACAACAATGTTTCACAACTACTTTGCCTGCTCCGTCTTAAAAACACTTCCATAATCCATAACTGAATGTTTCGATTCCTGATCGTTTTGAAACTTTTTTATTTGTTTTCTTTTGCAAGTTTAATAAATTAGAAATATTGCGTTTTTCGGGCCTTCCTTTTCTTCTCTCTGCTTTTTTAAAACTACCAACTCCTTATATTTTCGCATTCCAATGAAAATTTACCTCATTTATTATCTACTCTACTGTATTCAATGACTAATACCTAAATCTATTGCTAGTAAATTCACTTAGCTTTAAATAAACTATCTTTTCATTAGTTCGTTCTATGATTAAAGTTCCTATTCTAAGAAACTATTAAGCTTTGAATTTTTTTTTTAATTTGTTTTAGTTAAGTTTATTTGTGCTTATTTTAAAAATCAATTAATTATATAAATTTAAAATCTACTTTTTTTTTATTTTAAATGTCGAAACGTCCTGTGGGGTGTCCTTCAATCAAATCAATATTGGTGTCTTTTTTTTTTGTTATTTAAAATTTACACTCTTCTTCAATTTGGCTTAGTTAATCAAACGAAATTAATTAAAAAAGAAAAAAGAAAAAACCATTACCAAACCCAAAATCATTCTCGATTTAGAGATACTAAATTCAAAAGAAACAGAAGTGGTAAATTAAATACACACACACACAGTGGTTGCTGATTAACTTGTCATAACATCACAAACGTAACGCCTTTTGCGAGGACATACTCGTAATAATCTACCAAATTGGATTGGAAATGTCAGAAATAAAACAAATTAAGAAAAAAAAAAAAAATAAAACTAAAACAACTAACAGTTAATTTAAATAAATTGATACAAATAATCTCTAAACACTAAATTTTACACAGCATGGACATTTAAAAGCAATACAGTAAATATAGAATACATAATAGATTCCATCAATAATAGCAAAACCATTGAAGTCATGCAATCCCAGTGGTGCGCACGGATATACAAAAACAACAACACCGTTGTTGTCTAGTGGAGCCTGCTGTTTGAACTCCTCTGAGGCTTCCCTTGCGTGTGCCTGATTATTGAGCTTGCTTTGTGCCGTAGTGCTGCCTGTCTCTTTATAGATCGTATAACTACAAAAGGACTTTAAATCTAGATAAGGAATAAAAATTGCATCACAAATACACTCGCACGCCAACTGCATTCGATAAGGAGATTAAATATTTATACAAAAGCACTAAGGCGGATTGGGGTTTTGTGCTAAACATGTCGGGTTGGTGGTGCGATGATTTTAAAGTAGTTGTGTGGTGAAGATATACGTATGTGCTGCATACCTTGAACATTCACGCAAAAGATACAAAATGCATATGGATGCCTTATACTCTCATTCAACCGCACACAATTCTATATATAGTCACTCTCGTACTCTCATACACTCACACACCGCAAGGGATAGTTTGCCTAGGTTGGCTGAGAGCGAGGGTAGAGGATAGTAGGGGCAAAAAGGTTATTGTTGAAGTGGATGGTTTTGTGCGTTTAGGTGCATTTTAGTGCCGACATATTCTCTGGGTGCTTTATTAAATATAACAAACGGGCAGCAAGAGCTCAAAATAGCAACAAACAACTAGTAGTAGTATTGCCGTAGTGCTCGTGCTAACGGTTTTTTTTTCGAGCCAAGCCAACCTATTGTTTGGCTTTTGTGTATGAATATTCTTGCAAAGTGAAGCCAAACCATTCAAGTATTCTGCTGCTGCATCGCATCGGCCCCAAACAGTATGTTTTCTTTTTTTTTATTATTTTCGTATTAAAAACATACGTCCGTTGTTGCTTTGTTTGAATACACACTTACATTGCCTCTCTCTATTTTTTTTATTATTTTTTTTTGTTCGCAGGAAATGTAGTGGATTTACAATTTTTATAAACTCTAACAAGCTACAAGCGCTGCAAATTGAAAATTAAAAATAATTATCGGACATCGATAAGGAAATGTAATTTCATTTAGTTTTTGTGTTAAGGATTTTTATTTATTTATTTTTTTGCTAACATGAAACTCACCTCGATCGTCCATTGTGCTGGCAAAGTAGCCATGGGTGGTTCCGGTTGGATGTTTGTAGTTAACATTCAGTCTAAATGGAAGCGGGTGCATTGAAGTTTTACAATTATATGAGAAAATTAAATATTTTTCAAATTAAATTATTGTGGGCAGTTGGTTTTGGATAGTTTTAGTGACAGATTTACCTTTATTTGTTTTTGAACCTATGGAAGTTTGGTTGTTTTCGTTTTATGGAAATTTCCAGTGTAGGTCAGTGTGTGTGAATGTGTGAATGTTTGGAATGGATTTGGGAAAATCAGTGACTCTAGAAAAATACAAGTATAAAAATCAAAATATAAGGCCTGAAAAAAATGCCAAGAAATGAGTCACCCTAGAGAAGTATATGACTAAGTCTAAGTTTCTAGCTCAACATGGACCAAAGTAAAAATTGAAAACATATCTAAGCAGCGAATCAACCAACCGACCAACGTGGATATTGGTTATTTATTCGAAACAACGGTTATTACATTGGATCCCATTAAGTGCAGAGCAGAGTAGGTGTACAAGTTTAAATATCGCAGATGTGGAACTGCAAAGATACTTAGTATTAAAAGCAAAAAAAAAACTGCGTCTATTAAGTCTTATTCTTAGGTAAACTTCCTATCCACTTTTTACCACGGTAGCAAGACTGCAATAAATCTGTCGTTTCTGTGAATTTTTGTCTTCATATTGCGTTTAAGAAAACTTTATTCCAATAACAATAATTATAAAGTTAATTTAAAAAAACTGTTCAAAATTTTGTATTTTAATTGTCAGCATAAAACTAATTAAGATTCTTACTTAGACGATTCTATGAACAGTGCCGGAAATAATAAACTTTTCTAGACCGAGCTACACGGCATCGTTGAGTAACACAAATAAAAGAAATTGACCTGTAAGTCGGCAGACAACATCACTTTTGGCATATTTCTGCACTTAAGAAAGGAGTAAGTTTCTAAGTCCATAGAGTTGCCGCTTTACAATATTTAATAGCGCGGCAATACAGAGTCATTATTTTCTTTTAAAATTTTCTACTCGATTTTGTATTAAAAAAAACCTGTGTGGCACACTGACGGACACGAAAGAGATAAAATAAAGATATAAAAAAAAAATAAAAATTGTTAGGCAGGCGCATCAGAGCGAAGAGACTTAGGGGACTAGCACATTTCTCACAACCATGTCTGGGGAGGGAGTGGAGGTGACAAACAATTCTGTGCCGATTCCGGGCGGCTTATTGAGATAGTGCTTTTCATGGAAATGAATTTACTATCGGAAGACTTGCTATTTCCTTGCGAAAGGCGATACCCCGGGAAAAAAAAACTTTTCAGCATCGGTGATAAGTGTCGGTGAAAACCGAACATAATTTGCGTCTTAGAAGGGTACGGCAACATCTAACTGATGAGCCCATTGCCGTACCTGGGCGAAACGCAAAAAGGAGTTGAGGTGATCTTCACGATCTAACAACTTTTCTAATAAGAAATTTATTTCTCTTTAGATTTTTAATTAAATTAAATTGTCAACTCCAGGACAAAACAACACGACAATAGCAAAAAATTTTTTTGTTATTGTTTAAAATTAAAAAAAAGGTAGCTTTTTTTTGATTTTTTTGGCCAGGAGATGGATAATTTTTTTTATTACTATCAGAGTTCTAATATGGATCGAAATTTTCCTCCTTTGCGAGTTATATTGAAAAACTGATAAGGGTGGTTACCCACTCCTAACTATTTTAATAGTACTCCTCGGGGTTTTCTTTATAAATAGCATATTATTGGCAGTTTTTCTAATAATACTTTAATATACTGTTTAAACTTGACTCTAGGGCTGCGATATGAATAACATTCAAAAGTCTTACCGAAAGATAAAAAAATTATGCCAGGGTGATAAACTCTAAACTCAAGGCTGTCAAGGCCAGCAAAGAAACATAGTGATAGAATCGCAGTCGCTATTGAAGATCACGAAAGACCACTTCTGCAGACTGATGGCGGCGATGAAGAGACAAGCTCCGCTTTCAAGCTGAATGAACAATTCAGCTTGGACAAAACTCAAGGCTAAATTATACAAACTTAAGTCGAATAAGACTGCATGTGCCGATGGCTTTGATTCCGAACTTTTTATGGCAGCTGGAGATCAGTTTGAAAGAAGAATGCGTCAGCTGATCTGCATGATATTTTCGGAAGAAAGTATGACTGTTAAATAGAATTTCAGAATCGTATTCCCGATCCTAAAAAAGTTAGGCCCTCATAGCTAGAGGAAAAAGCTTCCTTGACGCCGCATATACGATCTTGTCTGCTGTAGTACGTGATCGAATAGGTCCTTAATGTGGTTTGAGACCACAAAAGTTTACAATTGACAATATGTTCACATCAAGAAGAACTTTTAAGATTGAAAAGATTGTACAAAACTCAACAATAGAAGAATAAAATTTCAAAATCTTGTATAGTTCCTCGCTAACGGATACGATATTGACAAAATGGGAAGAAGCAAGCGTAACTTCGAGAGCAGTTGGTTCGAGTGCGGAGATGTAACGGAGACTTTCTCTTTCCAAGCGGTTTTATTTTGGGTTAAGAAGGCAAATGAGAGATAAAACTTTCTCTACAAAACCATAAGGTAACCGTTTATGAAAACTTGATCACCCCAGTCCTGCTTTTCAGTCCGGAAACATGGATCTTATCAAAAGCGTATGAGGAAACCCTTGAAATAAAAAAAAAAAAAAAAAATTGTCCGAAAGAAATTTGGTCCCGTGTGTAAAGACAATAGTTGAAGGAAGAAGATTCAACAATGAACTGTATGAGCATTACCGCAACATGAGCGGGTTTAGGTGGAAGAGTACATCTTCTAAGGTGGCGCAGCCATATTGCAAGAAGACCTTAACTGATTAAGATCAAAACTGGAGAGAGCTCGCAAGCAAGTACGTTCGTGCAACTTAGTCGAGAACAATTGCTAAAAATATTTTCCACTTTAAATTGCAAATTTCTTGTTTTTAACAAAGTTTTAGAAGCAATTGTCTGCCATCTTCGCATAAGGTTCTATACTGAATGCTTTACCCTGCTCTATAGATAGCTATAAACTCTGAACGAACTTGGCACACGCAATATTTTTCAATAAGAAGTATATTAGATGTGGTTTTTATTTTTATTACGGAAGCCATGAAATAACAGGCCCACTTCTAAACCGAAAAAAAATTAGCATCGTATTTTGGAAACAGAACAACAATAAAACAAAAGAACCACATACCGAACTAAACTGGAGTCGAACACCGACATCGAATAAGAAATAGCATAAAAAAATGGTTCCCGTGGCGCATTGGTAAGCATGTCTGCTGGTAACGTGAGAGTTCGAGTTCAAATCCCTGAAACATAAAAGTGTCTTACTTTTTGGCGATATCGCTTTTCGCGAACAACTGACAAACACTGCGAGACTAGTAACCCTGCCATGAAAAGCGTTTCTTAAACTAACAAATCAAATCCGACGAAAAAAATTTGCAAAAGAGTGTAACTTTAAGGGCACTGTCGCACCTAGAGGGTTGAAAAAAATCGATAATGTTTATTAAAGTACAACATCTGGAAAATATCTCCTAAAATTTTCAAGTTGATCTGACGAATAGTTTCTGAGTTACGTCCGTTTAAAGTTGGCTCTTTTCGTTAGAGTCAGTGCCACTTGGTGAGTGAACACGGTACTACAAAACTTACCTACGAACTTACCGACAACTTTTAGCAAGCAGATGTAGGCAGCATATTGTATAGAGTGGCGACGGTTAATGGTAGTACATTTACGTAGCCGTGTAGTAGTGAAAAAAGTGGATTGTTACGAAAAAAATTTTAATGCGATTTTCTAAAAACCACTTTTTTGAAGTCCGTGACCGCGATTACTCAAAAACGGTTCAACCGATCATTCTACTTGTTGTTAATACAAAAACAAAGTGAGTAATCGCTGTTACTTTGTTACTTGCCCTTACTTATTTTCATGTTAGTTCTGTTGTAATGAATATTTTGGTGTGGGAAAAATTACAGAAAAATTACGGGTTTCTAACCAAAACATCTATGAAGTAAAGTCTTTTGGGAAAACTTAAATAATTCGCTTAAATATTCAATAGTCAAGCGAATTAAACTATCGAAGTTCCAATATGATTTTAATGAATTTTCCAATATATGAATAGTTAGTGGGCGAACTAAAACTGTCTCCATGTGTCACTTCTCCCTTTTTCACGTCAATACTTATGTATATGCTTACTCCATTTTCATTAGGCCTGTAGTCGGGATATATAAAGGTTTTTTCCAATGGGGACTGACAACTTTGAATTTATTCTGTCAACGCATGCTTTTACTAATCATAAAACTGTCATTGTCAATTTATTCAGTAAACTCAACACTCTCATCATGGAAAAGTACATAAACGTGGAACGTTTGCAATTTATAGAAATTTTCTAACAAAATTTGGAGTCGATGACTACAACTTTAAGAGCGTTAACATCAATTTCCGGTGGTTATCCTCCCCCAGCAGACAGGCAATAGCAAGTTTAGTGCAATAATTTGAATCTACATATTCGTTGTATGATATTGCCGTGTCATTGAGACAATGGGTTGATCGAGGTGCCGAAAATATTACTGCCGTTCAGGCGTCCGTAGCAAACGATCCAAATCAGTCAATTCCACGGCGCGGCGTCCAATTAGGTCCAACGAATCGACCGCTTTAAACGTGTCCGCCACAACCATTATAAACGAAGTCGAGTTCCATTCATAAATGTTTTGATTGTTAAAGCACAAATGGTTTGCGTTTCATTAAAAATTTGGAAAGTCCTTAATGGAAAACTCGATACAATTTAATTTAAGTCCTTGAAGAAATATTTCAAATCAGAAATCGCAAATCTATGTACACTAGACTGGGCGAAAAAAATTTTTTTTTTGTTTCAAAAACCATATTGAAAAAAAAAATTAAAAAAAGTTTGAGCTCAAAAAAAGAAGTATTTAGAGGTCTATCAATCGTGTTTTATATTTCTTAGACCTAACCTTACTGGAGCGTCAAAACTGTTCAATTATACTGAGCTCAACAAATTAAAAGACAAATATTTTTTGTAGGAAATTTAATTTCCTTTAAAAAAGGTCTTATTTAAAAATTTTCTCAGACTACTACTTCCAAGTAATCAAGCTTTGAAATTTTGGTATGTTTTTTGATTTTGCTCTTTTGTTTTGGAGTTTCTTAACTCACGTACAAATCAATATTTGCGAAATTGCAAACATGTTTCTTAAAGGAAATTTAATTTTCTAAAAAATTTATCATCCTACACTTTTTCACAAAGTGCTTCCTTCAGAAGTTATTCGCGATTAAAGTTGAAAAAAATAAAACGTTCTCGGTTTTTTTCGTTGTTGATTATTTTTTTTTTTACTCAATGTAGCAAACTGATAGTCGAGACTCGAGATCATGGAAAATCATTATTTTATCAAAAAAATGTTTGGCCCAGTCTAATGTACACTTCCTATGATGTCACTTAAAAATTAAGTATCCATTCCCATTGATGTTTTCTCAAAGATGCTGATACCCACTTCGTCTTAAAAATAAGTAAATACTTTGCTTTCAGTCAACCAGAAATTTCGAACGAAAATGTTATAAAGGAAAACGACAGTAATCTACTTGATCTAGCTGTAATAGGGTTACTCGTTATAGTTGTACAAAGCTCAATACAATACGTATACGAAAGAATTCAGTACATCTGTTAACAACTCTCATGGTTCAAATATGTTATCCCATTCTCAACGGATTTCATTCTCATACTTCCATTTCATTATGACAGACTCTGTTAATAAAAAGTAGCTATTACTGTATTGATGTCATCCTTAATCTCATATAGCAAATTTACCTGTCAGTGAAGTTTAGCGAACACTCAAGACTCAAAGAAAAGACGTTCGGGCTTACGAATGACATAATTTATTTATTCAATGTCAGAAAGGGATTGTTTGTACTACACCATGAAATTGAAAACGGACTTAGTGAATGGATGGAAAGAACACTTTACGAGTATTTTGTTCTTAAATTTATACCAAAAGGTGAAAATTATTCATAAAAAAAAACTACCCAAAAAGTTCCACAGAAACACACCCTAAAAGACCTTAAAAGAAGTGGCAAAACCATTCTTGGCTCTGCCAAGTTGGTCTCAAAATTGCAAACTTTTATTGCGATATACAATCGTGACTAGATTCTGAATCGCGCAGCAATCATGGGAAAGGAAAATAATGGAATCCATGACACTGTAATGATGAATGTGATACTGTTGCTCAAGTGATGGGTGGTTGTGTTTGTGTAAAATGTGTTCTTGTTTAGCCTTACATATCCAATAACACAGAAATTTACGTACAATGATGAATTTTTATGCTTCCTACTCTGAAAATAGTGCTCTTCACTTTCATGTTCTAGTGGTTTAATTACATGAGTATAATCAGGTGCTTCAGGTTCATCGGTGTCCGCATCATCATCAGCGGCGGCAACAGCAACAACTCCCGAGTGTCGTCTAATAACATCATCATCCTCATCAGCCGTAGCATCGTAAGTTTCATCACCACCACCTCTCCGACGATGGCTACCGGAATCTGTAGCAGTTGCCTCATTACGCTCATCTGAGTCATCATTGGTGGCAGGGCTATGTGAGGCCAGTGCCAAGGGTATTTTTCGGTTCATACCAGACGATGGTGGGAACAAGAAATGCGGAAAGAGTGAGAATATTTCCGCTGTAATTAGGTTTTCTTCCTCTTCTGCCAGGTAAACACTGTTGGATGTTTCCGACGAGGATGTCCCATGGTGGGTTAGATGGGGTGGGCCAAGGCCGCTGTAGGAATAAAAAATGATGTCTGCAAAGAGATGGAGAGATATGCTTTTGTTTTTCTTTCAATACACAGATATTTGCAAGAGGAAGGGGGGTGGTGGGCGGGGTGCGGTTAGAGTGGAGAGGGCCGGATGTGATAGCGAAGGAAAGGACCTTCATAATAAAATAAGGATAGGTTTGATAGAATATATTATTTTAAGGTATGTGCAATCTAATTCGTGAGTATCTACTCTCTAAGTTCTTATGTGTTGGTGTGCTCTTTAATACAATTAAATTAGACAAACCTTAACTCAAGTGCATTGTTTGTTGCATTTTGTGCGAATATTAAACATTTGAAAGATGTGCGAAACTTTCATACACAACAAGTGTGAGTGCGATGTTCTTTTTACAATTTGTGCGAAGTTAGTTAAAAGAAAATTAATAAAAAAAAAAAACAGAACGAAAAAAAAGTGCGAAGACAGAGGAAAATGTGAGAAAGTCTGAAGTGCGATATTTCTAAAGCGATTTGATGGTAACTATCCACTTGATGGTGGTGCTTTGACACATAAGCGTGCAGTTCAGAGATTTTTTTTTTCTTTTCTAACCAAAAAGGATTCAAATAAAATAGAAAAATTAAAAAAAAAAAGAAAAAAACGAAAAGGAAAACAAAATAAAACGATGATAGTTCGAAAAACGAAAGTCGTAAGATAAAAAACGAAAAAAGTTCTTTTTGTTGAAAAATACAAAATTATAAATTGTTTCGTTGGATACCCTGTTGAATGAAGCGTCGGTTCATATTTATTTTGTTTTTCTAAAATCCCCTATAAAAGATAAATTCCATTAAAAGGATAGATTTTGTTCGCACAGTAATTTTTTACTTTTGGTAGAATTATGTTTGGTTTTTTGTTTTTTAAATTCTTTAAAGGACATTTTTACTTGTTTTTCATAAGATAAGTGTAGATATTGTCGTGTGAGACAAGACAAAACAATTTTTTGTTTTTGTTTTGTTTTGTGTGAATATTTATATTTTTGGTTTTGTTTTTGATAAATGCTTTCTTGAACTCACCCACACAAGGGTTGTGATTCACTATATTAAAAATTCGATCACAGCGCTTTTTCATATGGTTGTTGGGACAGATGCAACCGAACATCGGTGAAAGACGTAGGTTCGTCCATGAGTCGTGGCAAGCCTCTCTGAAAGTAAAATTATAAGGAGTTAGTTTTTTAATTGTTCTATAGTTTTTGGTTTATCATTTTGTAAAGAGGAAATAAATGAATGATTTTGGAATTATGTCATTTATGCTTTGGTCATTCGAAAGTATTCCTGTATGAGACCGCAAGCGATATAACGTTCACACATTGAACGTTAATTAAATTTGGTGATGATGGATAGGCAATGGGGTGGTGCTTAGAGTTAAAACATTATGGTCTTACATACATAAAAATAGAGAAAAAAAAACGTTTTCATGTTACCTACTGGATTCGCGAATGAAAATTTAAAAACTGGGCTGATAAACTGAAAATATTTTTGGCTTACTTTCAAGACAGTGGCAAAGCTTTAATGTTCAAAATCTGGAGATGCATTCAACTTTCAGATTTTCCATGCCATAGAAATTATTATGGGTAATGTAGACGAATCCCGTGGTACCCGTTGCGTGATGGTAAGCATATCTTCCTGAAAACTACTATCTAACGAAGAAACTTTGATTTTTTAATTCCCGATGATCCAGCGCCAAGTTATGAGGGGCATTAACTTGGCATTAAGTTTCATAAATATCGAGCCAACGCTATCAAACTGGATCGACTCTATGCTCCAAACGCGAATAGTAAAAGCAGAAATAGGTGCAAGCACCCTAAAAGTCAAAACTTGTAGAGATACACCTCAAGGAGGAGTGTTGTCCCCGCTACTCTGGCTCCTAGTAGTTAACAAAATCCTGGTTAAACTTGACAGGAGCGGAATAAAAGCAGTAGCCTATGCTGATGACATCGTCATCATGACTTCGGGAAAATTCACAACAACCCTTTATATTGATTTCAATCCAGTGGCCCTAACAGTCTTTCCGACAAGAGAAAGCTATGAGGAAAACAGGGTTATAATAGAAAATCACATTTCCGTCTTCACAGATGGTTACAAAACGGACGAAGGGGTAGGAATAGGTATCTTCTCAGATTACCCTACCATGAATAGATCAATAAAGCTTCCCGACTTCTGCAGTGTCTTTCAAGCAGAAGTACTGGCAGTGTACGAAACCGCAAAGCACCTAGCTACGCAAGACTTGATTAACAAAAATATTGACTCCTTCATAGACAGTCAGGCGGCCATTAAAGCTATCTCATCCATTATCATAAAATCCAGACTAGTAGACAGCTGTCGCATTAACCTAAGACTGAAACAAACACAGTTAGTTTAACCTGGTTTCCAGGACATCGTGACATAATCGGTAATGAAATGGCGGATAAGCTGGCTAAAATCTGGTCAGCACTCGAATCCAGCGAAACGAACACCTCAGTTCTAAGGCCACTTGAGCAAGAAAAAAAAAGAATCAAACAAAATTTTCTAAAAACCGCCAATTGATCATGTGGGTACCACTGAGAATGCCAATCAACAGAGAGAGCCGAGGTCTGCTTAGGCGAAGTAGAAATTCTGTTTTTTTTTTTTCTTGGAAATATCTGGCCAAAGGTTTCTGGTGACTCGGCATGTTTCTAAAGATGACCGACTAATTCCCGCAATTGCTGTATTTTTAAATATTTCTTTCTGAAAATTTTACACATCATTCTTGAAATATCACCATTTAATGTGTTTTTGGTTTTAATAAAGAAATTTGAACTGGGTTCTCACAAAAAGTTCGCAAAAACATGTCTTTTCTTAACGACTTAAGTTCGCGTCTCGAGTCAAAACAGTGCCAAAAATGATTTTCCACGGCTATCGCCTTCCGCGAGGAATTGGTAGGCCCTCATTAGTAAATTCATTGCCACGAAAAGCGCTTTCTCCATTAGCCGTTCGGAACCAGCAGAAAATTGTAGGTCCCCTTCATTTCCTCACAAGGCATGGTTGTGACAAATGCGCTAGACTCCTAGGGGGCTCCTCGCTGTGTTGCGTTACCATATTCATTTAGATGAAGCCAGGAAGTGCACAACTAAGCTTACATCAAATCAACGTGAAGAAGGCGTTAAAATTTCATAATTAATGGGCAGTTCTATGTTGTCCCAAACATTTCATAAGAAATCTACTAAATAAAAGTCAGTCAGTCGTCAATCAGTCGTCAGTCAGTCGTCAGTCAGTCGTCAGTCAGTCGTCAGTCAGTCGTCAGTCAGTCGTCAGTCAGTCGTCAGTCAGTCGTCAGTCAGTCGTCAGTCAGTCGTCAGTCAGTCGTCAGTCAGTCGTCAGTCAGTCGTCAGTCAGTCGTCAGTCAGTCGTCAGTCAGTCGTCAGTCAGTCGTCAGTCAGTCGTCAGTCAGTCGTCAGTCAGTCGTCAGTCAGTCGTCAGTCAGTCGTCAGTCAGTCGTCAGTCAGTCGTCAGTCAGTCGTCAGTCAGTCGTCAGTCAGTCGTCAGTCAGTCGTCAGTCAGTCGTCAGTCAGTCGTCAGTCAGTCGTCAGTCAGTCGTCAGTCAGTCGTCAGTTAGTCGTCAGTCAGTCGTCAGTCAGTCGTCAGTCAGTCGTTAGTCAGTCGTCAGTCAGTCGTCAGTCAGTCGTCAGTCAGTCGTCAGTCAGTCGTCAGTCAGTCGTCAGTCAGTCGTCAGTCAGTCGTCAGTCAGTCGTCAGTCGTCAGTCAGTCGTCAGTCAGTCGTCAGTCAGTCGTCAGTCAGTCGTCATTCGTCAGTCAGTGAACAGTCAGTCGTCATTCGTCAGTCAGTGAACAGTCAGTGATGAGTCAACAATTTTTCTAATCAAATATCAAATGATGTAGAAAATTGAAAACTTCACATTTACGGTATAGCATGTTTTCAAAATACAAATACCGGGCAAAACTAAGAGAATCTTTATCTTACAACGTAGTTAAAGTCCGATTGGATACAAAGTGTTATTAGGGCTAAACTCGCTATCATACTTGTCTAAATCAGGTCTAACCAGCAATTTATATTAACACAAAATAGATCGCGTCAAACAAAATCCTCAATTCAACGCTCAGAATGTACTTTGCAAGAAGGAAAAGCAGGAAATCTATTAGTACATTTCTAGGTAGAAAGTAAGGAAGAAGAAGAATTAATTTTTCAAAAGGATCATTTTAGTGTGCGATGGGTGTACACTTTGATTTCATAAGAACACAAAACAACAGTTTAAGAAATGTTTTCTGTGATAATTTTTTTTTTTTACAATCTGAGTCGTTAACCTTATTCAGTACTTGACTTGACTTTTTCCTGGAAGTTGAGACTAACTTTTCTTATGCATAAAAGCATTTCCTAACAAAGCTTCCGCCCTGAACACATCATCACACATCGTTCGTATAGTAAAGTAACAACGTAAAGAAAAGAAAGAAAAACACACACAAACGTCGTCGTTGCTAGAGGTAAGTAAAGTACTCTTAAAAGTTGTATTACTAGGCAACCTGAACTCGACAACACATTTGCACCTTACCTCCCATTAAGGCGCAAGTAAATATGACCAAAGCCTTAATCGTACTCCCCGCCGCCTTTTTTTTTTTTTTTGAGGACAAATGCAATTTTCCAAAAGTGAAGTACTTTGCAAAAAAAAAAAAAAAGAAGAAAAGAAAACAGAAAAGGAAAATGGGAAATGAGGCAAACATGTTTGAAAGAACATAGTATTTACGCCAATACATATATGAACCATGTATACAAATGAACGAACACAGATTGAGTTCGGAGAACGACCAGACCAAATATAAAGGAATAAAAGGATTCTTACCTGTCATCCATCCTGCATTTATTGTCTCTCACTTTACAATGCACCTTAAAGTCTTCGAAGAGTTTCAAGCATTTTCTTTCCTGTTGGCACACGGATAATGCATGGTTGCACGTTGGCAGTGCATCTATCGGATATGGATCCTTTTCTGTTTCGATTGGTTTGTATTGTTAACGGTAAATTGGAAGCAAACGAAAAGACAAAAGCTCCATTGGGGATTTAGTTGTTGTTTTTTTGGTATGAGTGGGTGGGTTTGTGTGTTTGTGTGTGTGTTTATGAGAGTGTTGCATTATCAAAGGATCATTTGAACCATTTGTCAAGATGATTGTTCACAGGACCAAAAGTTGTACATGAAAAGAAAAACAAAACATTATTTTGAAAGGATTTTCTTATTAAATAAAATCTTTTGTATGTTGCACAGGAAGAGGTGGCACAGTTCAAATTTAATAATGAGTTGCACTAAACGCCCCCAAGGACCTCTCTCACTTTGGGTGTATATTTTGTGTGTGGTAATTCTTGCAAATTGATTAGAAATTCTTCATGTGTTAGAATTCCATTTGAAGTAAACATTTTAACGGAGCTGATGAAACGTCATATATATGATTGAGGACTTTGGGTACTCTGTTGCATGTTATGACGTCTACTTGATTGTTCTACCCTTCTACGGTACGTGTCAGCGTATTCGTGCTTCGTAAAGTCAATGTAATTGAATTGAATCGAGCATTTGTTCCATGCAAATCATTTAACACAGACGTCATGGAAAAAGTCTGGTGTGTGAAACCCTCTAACTCCTCTCAATAGCAAGGCATCGCATCGGTGGGAATTATGGCTTGTTGACAATGTATTGAAGTAAAAAGGTGCACTGCATAAATTTCAGTATTATTTATAAGGTTTTTGTCAAGTTTTATTTCGATAACATTCACAATGAAAAGTCTTAGTGCGGTGTCTTGAGTTGATGTTTTATGAATACAAAAGAGAAGGAGTACAACAAAGTGCGTTTTGATGAGTGTTAGTCGCTTCCTTTTACTACATTTTCGTTCATTCCACTTACTCAGTAGTTCATAGTCACTCAAAATTTACAAAATCTTGTTTTATTTAATAATTGAAACGTTTGAAGAAGTACTTGTTGGATTTCTGATTCAATATTTATCAAAGTCCACACTATTCAAATATTTCCTAAAATCAATACCTACTACTCCTTGCTTTTCACTAAAGCCATTGAACTGGTTGGTAGTTCTCATTCACTTTTCTTTTAACCACAGACAAGTTTGTCACTCCTTTCCAAAGTTGTTCAGGTTGAACTTTTTCTCGGGGGTCATAAAATAACATCATCCTGGATGGAATTACTTATTTCTAACAGGCGGTGGTGTCCATTTAAGCATTCCTGGAAGTTTTGTAGCCAAAAATGGGGAGGGTACTGCGGTGTGCTGTGCATGTTACCAACTTACTTACACCTTTTGCCTTGGTTACTTCTTTTATTTTTATTTTTTTTGTCTTCGTTTGTCAGAGGTGCATTCTGATATTATATCATGTGCAACCACTTTTTCTTCAAAATAAATCTTAAAAGTTTTACATAGCTCCAATGGAAGGATTTTCATACATCGCTTGAGAGCTCACCAAAGAACAAAGGATCATTCCGAAACTATAAAGATGTGAAGTAAAGTATAAGTTGTTTGTGGGAGGCGGTCGGGTGGTAGTGATTGTAATGGTGATAGTTGGTAGTTGGTAGGTGGTAGTTGGTCGTTGTGAGTATTCAGAGTGTCGTCTGCAGACAGTTAAGTGATGTCTTATGCACAGTATTTCCGCTTTAGAGACTCTAAGATACCAGTATACTTCAATTTCTTACATTAAATAAATTACATGGTTATTGTATCTGTGTTTGTGTTTGTTCTTCGTGTATATGTATGTATTTTATTTTAGGAGGAAAAGAGGAAGAATTCAGCTCAAGCACTTTAAGGATACCTTAATGGCTGAGTCAAGTGAGGATGAGCAGGTTTACACAATTGATACGGACGAAAGGTGAAAGCATCATTAAAAGAAAACATGTGTACCACCATCAATGTATGCATACATACACACACATACCATTAGATGAGGTTTATCGTTACGTTACCTTTCTTGAGGACAAAGCCACACGGATGATCAAACAGAAAATCTCGGAAGTGATTACAATCGGGATCAACTCCTGGCTCCTTGCAAAGGCATGTTGGACGAAAGAACTGAAATGCCTGAAGTGTTCTTAATGCAGCTTGACATTTCGTTACCGTCACTGTGCTACACGAAACTGAAATGAGCAAAAGAACAAGGAATAAAAGATTTTTCATTTTGTGTGAATCTTTAATAAATAATGTAGTTTTCTCCGGAAGCAAAATACATAAAGGGGATAAGGTATGAGATATTCAGGGGATTTGTGAGTTTTGATACAAAGCAAAAGGAAAGGGAATAATTCAGAACTAAAAAGAAAAAAGTTAAAATAAAATCAATGAAAGTGAGCGTTATTGAAAACTATACATGTAAGATGCAAGGAGTCGTATCTATCTACGTATAAATACAATAGAGTTGATTGTTATCTTCCTGGAAGCCTTTTTTGAGGGTTGAGCTTGTAGAATTTTGAGTATATGTTGTTAGCCAATTGAAAACATCAATTTATTCCAATCAAATGATTGCAGGAACTTATACTCACCTTTTACTTCGTTCTCATTTTTTCTTCTTAGTGTAACCATGTCGACAGTTTAAGTGTTTTGCTGTAGAGTTTGATTTGGACATCGGTTTTGGTCCTACGTTACAAGAAAATCTCTCTAATTTTTTGGCAGAAGCACTGAGTTTGAAGATCTCTTTAAATTGAGATTTCAATTGTAAGGTCACAGTTCATAGAAGCCATTAAAGGTTGAAAACTATTATTGTCGTGAAGACTATGGATTAAGGATACAAAAGGACGAAGTGTAGAAATCGCACTACACTGTGTAGTAAGAACAAACTGCAAGAAAAACGAGTACACCCTGGCAGCTCTCCTGGACATTGGATTAGTGTTCAACAATGTACAAAACAGTGCAATGAAAAAAGACCTAAGTGATCTAGAAGTTGAAGAAACAATCACAAATTGGATCATGTGTATCCTGAAGAATCGTCAGATCCACAGCGAACTGGGAAGTGCAAACTTGAAGAAGTGTGTATCACGAGGAACCCAACAAGGAGGTATCCTCTCACCCCTTACCTGAATCCTGGTCAAGAATGAGATCCTCATAACTCTCAAACATGATGGGGTCAAATTGGTTGTTTTTGTAGACGACTTAGCTCTTCTGGCGACGGGGAAATTCCCTACCACTATAAGCGAACAATTGTATAAAAATAACAAAGGACATGCACAGACTTTAATACGATACGCAGACAACAATACCTGCACGGATTACATAACTCCATAGACTTTAAAAAGCCCTTCTCAACCAGCTTCCCCAATAGACAGGATTGGAAGAATGAAACACCTCATATGAACGAGACGTCTATATAAATTTTTACCGACGGTTCGAAAATGGAACTTGGAACAGATGCAGGTTTCTTTTCAGAAAGCCTCAATCTAGTCAGTTCCTTCAAACCTCCAAATCACAGCAGTGTCTTACAAGCCGAGATCTTGGCAGTTACAAACGCTGCGAAACAAGTGTCCATGATGGCACCAACACATGCTGATATCATTTCTCATTGATAGCCAAGCATCAGTATGAGTGTTTTCTGCCACTCTTGTCAAATCAAAGCATTTTTCTTGCTGTCGCGAAGAGTTAGGGGTTCTTGGCACACAGCATAACGTTAGACTCTGCTGCGGGTTCCCGGTCACAGTGGCATACTGGGAAACAAAAATGCGGACGAATAAGCGGAAAATGGCTCAGGACTAGACCCTTCCCTCATTGATCAATCAATCAGGGTCCCACCCTGTGAAATTAAAAAGATCATTGGTAACAAAAAAATACGAAAATCCAATGAATAATGGGAATGCCTAGATTCCTATCCAGGAAATTATGACCAAAATACGATAAGAACAGATCTGAAAGGCTACTATCCCTGAATAGGCCTTCATTACGATCGCTTGTCAGTATTAAAACAACAGGACACAACATACTAGGCTACCACAAAAAGAAAACAGGTCTTTGCACAGATGACTTATGATGAGGGTATCACCTTACACGTAGAATTTCGACAGAAGACTGTAGGTCCTTGAAGTGCGCTAGACACCGAGTTTAACTGAACTTTGTTGCGCAATCCTTTTACTTATTTACTTTTCTTGATCTTGCAGGATTATGTTAAGTGTGCTAGTTGATTTTACATACATTGTATTGGACATATAGTGACACATAAAAAGGACTAGCAGTGGACGTACACGTTGATTGCCTCGCTTTTTCTCTGCCACAGGCCGTCTTGGATTTACTTCGCTCAAACTACACTGCTTCTCTTTATAGCAGGAATCTGTTGAATATTGAAATCGATAGACACTGATTGTGGATACAATCGAATGAACAATGAACGGGAATATATTCAAAATAGGCAACACGTTTCAAACAACACCTACACAAAAACTCAAGAACAGACAGCAACAAAAATTTATTGAAAATAATATCACAGCAGTGTTTGTCACATTTTATGTAATTCTAATTATGTTTTCATTAGTTTTTTTAGAAAAAGAGAAAAGTCCATACAAAAAAATTGTCAAAAAACATTTTTCTAAAATTAGTTGGAAAAGCTCAGAGTCATATATCTCTCGAACAGAATTATCAAGTTGACTGCTTCCCTGTTGGAGGGATTAGAATGCAACTGAGCAGAAGAAAGACTTCGGGATAGGTGGCAACACAAGAAACCAAAATAGGTTCTATATAAATCTATGAATTTTTGCTCTTGTGCTACTTTGGTTCACAGAGTGAAGAAGGGAATAAATTACAACAATCTCATCTACCACTTCCTTGTGGGTGATTCTTTGTTTGAGACTCTTACTGAGCTTGAAGTATTATGCGGTACATGCGTCGCTTGTTTTCGTTTGCCTAAGTTGTTGCGTGGAACAAGCTTTGACGTAAATACTGTAGCGTTCACCAAGCTCGATAAATAAAACTTTACTTACAACCCTTATCTGTACTTTAATTGCAGCACTTTTCTCATCGTTAGAATTATAATTCAATTAATAACCACTTTTTGTCTACATCATTACTTCACAATAAAAGCTGACTTCTGCCTGCGCCAGCGTTCTTTTTATATTGAAAAGCATACCACAATCATCAAATTTTCTAGATAAGACGAGAACCGTCAAAAAACTAGGAACAGTTTGTGTTCCAACTCCTCCCCAATTATTATATTGGGTGAATTTAGAGGTTGGTTTTTCGAATAGGGATAAAACTGACATCTTGTAGTCAAATCAGCCAACTCTAATGACATTTATGTTCAGTTTGATTTGCCATCTCATCATGAATAGATTGACGTAAGCTCCGTCCATTTTATGGTCGACATAATCGTCCATCAGAGCAATTAATTCGGTCAACCATGGATCGTCTTCGCACTACGTTTACTTTATGTGATAATACGCATCCGCAGAGACGTCGAACGACCAAACCAATTACCGCTGTAGAGCAAAGTGTTGAAGAGGACCCGAATGTTATCGATTCGCTACCGTGCATAGCAATTGGAGCTTTGTCCATCCACTTTATGGAAGACTTTGAGTAAAGATCTTGGGTTACGACCTTACAAAGTCCTGCTTGGGCAAGAATTAAAGCCGCGAGACCATACAAGGCATCGTGTATGAACCGAAAATGGTTACGTCAACAAGTAAAATTGCCGCATTTGGAATGAAGAGAATCCACATGAGTACCATGAGACGCCATTACATCCACAAAAACTGACTGTTTGGTGTGCTCTATGGGGCTGGTGGAGTCATTGGGACATACTTATTCCAAAATGATACTGGTGAGCCAGTTGCCGTTAATGGAGACCGGTATAGGGCCATGGTAGCCGATTATCTTGTTCCCGAATTGGATGGCATGAATGGAGATGAGATGTGGTTCCAAAAACACGCGCACGCCACAATCGATTTATTGAAAGAAACATTCGATGAGCGCATAACTTCGCGGAATGGACCTGACAATTGGCCACCAAGATCGTGTGATTGGACACCTTTGGATTATTTTCTTTGGCGATATGTGAAGTCGCTCGTCTACGTCAACAAACCAGAAACGTTAGGGAGCTTGAAAGCCAACATTCGTAGCGTTATTGCCGACATACGGCTTCAAATTCTCGAAAAAGTGGTTGAAAATTGGACCTCTAGACTTGGTTTTACTCGAGCCAGCCGCGGAAACATAAAATTATCCTTCCTACAAAGCCAAATTATATCTCTTAAAGAAAACACCCTTTATGTGTGTATACCTATAAAATTTACTCTATTCGCCGGCACTACACTCTGTCTTCTTCTAGCGTAATACTCAGCTATATTTCTGTGCGCCCACACACTGATTCACAAACAACACCTTTGTGTAAAATGTTCATTGGTTATACATTACAATACGTTATTTATTCTTTTGCCAAATTTAAAAAAAAAAATACAGTCATATCATTACTGTACAAGCCTTCTCCAGCACACCGACAGTCACTCTTGACGCCATACTTTCCATGAAGTACCTGAAGGGGATGCACTCTAAAAACAATTTCCCGTTTAAAAACAAGTGGTTTTTGGCAAAATTCAAACTGGGCCTTTGACGATGCCGCAAGCAGAGTATTTTTTGACTCATGACTAAATTCATCAATCAATGCGGACATAAAAGAACGATTGGATTAGTCAAGAGTACAACCTTAGCATGGCATGCTTCATGCTTCGGAACATATCTACTTCGCCAAGCGTTCAAAGGTGCTAAGCTGAAGCATACTACCCTCTGTGAATCCTATAAAGAAATTTATGACATCTTGGAGCACTTCCTTGCACTGTCTTGCATTTTCTCGAATCAAGTAACACATACATAAGTCTAAAAACGAAGAATTGGTTAAAGAGTATTTTATCAGCATTAAGAGGATTCTGTCAACATTTTCCACAGAACATAATCAACTTATTGCCACAGCTGGAGGAAAATCAAATTTAGAAAATGCGTTGTTCTGACGAATGAACCACCATCGTTCCAGGAACACGTCCTCAAGGACTAGCATGGTGCTACCAGAATTTCATAGAAGTAATCAAATCAATGCAGAGAACATCCGCTGTGTTCACAAACTAAGCGATTGTATAATACCAGCCTGTTTCCCTGTCCACACAAAACAAAGTGTACTTTAGAATTGCTTTGCCAAAAAACCATAGATAATTAAAGCAAACTAATGGAGAATTCATAGATAAGTACATTTTCTATGCCCAAACGATTGAATATTAAAACCCAACGACCTGCAAAAGACTCCCCTATTTTGCCTATTAAGCGCCGTTTAATAAATAATTTACTAAGCCTCACCCAATTAAGCGGCCTCACAGCTCTATATTTATATGAAAACAAAAGCATTTCCTTTTGTTGTTGCTGTTCTACTATATATAAGCAACTATCTAATCAGTTATGCTACCTACATAAAATAAATAACTTAACAAATGACCAACTAAGAAAGACATCGCGCCACACTCAAAATGTGTCTCTTAATTGTCTAGGTTCTTGTGTAGGCCTCAGTTTAATCGTGATTAAATAACCACAGAGTGAAAAAACAAGTCAATCAATGCTTACGTAACTGTCAGTTCAAATGAACACAATGTCCAACAACCATACACTACTCGAAAAACCAAATTGAGCCTTCATTTGGTCTACGCACTAACAATAGAAGACAGAAGACACAACAATGTGAAATAAGGACATTTTCGTGTTTCTTCCAACAAAAAAAAAAAAATGCCAAGCTTGAAAATAAAACCATCACACGAGGAAAAATTCCTTTAAGAAATGCGTTTGAGGTCTTTGGACAACAAGTTCATTTATTTAAGATTTATTTTAGAAGACAGCACTTCTTTAAAGTGAATTCCAACAGTGCGGACTGGTAAAAGGGAAGGACGTTGAGGTTGTGGTCATGTGGTGGTATAGTTTCATTCAGTTGTGCGTTCAACTGCAACGGAAAGCTGTAATAATTTAGAAAAGCTCTGGCAGACAGTTTTGGGGGAGTTGTAAAATAGAAGTTTCTTGTTCTGTCCACGCTAAAAATATAAAGTTAAATTCAATGCAAACTAAACATTATCCATGTGACTACTAAGCAAACTATGTACACATTTCCTACTCCTCCATCTACTTTCTGTCTACCTCACTTAAATATCCATTTGTGTATGTTCATTCTATTATAACATAGCACTGTACAGTACACTTCACAGGGTTCTTGTTTTGTACTACTGTTTCGCCCAAGGACTTGAGTTGATTTACTTTTGTTTCTATACTCGTGCAGAGAGTACCTACACCTTTAGTTGAAGTAGAAGCAGGAGAAGCAGATTGTCGTCATTTTGAACCGACGAAGACGACCCCGAATGGCCCGAATAACTTCAACTAACCCAACTTCCAATCTCCTCACTCCACCCATTCTCATTCACTCACTCTTTCACTCTTTCCGCTTCCCTACCAAGGCCCCACTGACAAAACAATCCTTGGATAAATTATTCAAAGTTTTTTATTGATCCGATCCAAGTTTGGTGGAACGGTGGTGGCGGTGGCGGCGGGCGGCTTTGTCCACCTCTTCATCGAGCTGAGATGGGTGAGGAAGGTTCACTTTTATTTAATTATTTACAAGTAAAGTAAAGGTTCATTGTAATGTACCTACTTTGTAGAATGAATGAATGGCATTGGTTGGTGTGTAGCTGTAGGGAGGCATAATGTGTGTCTAATACTATGTTTATTGAACTACATACTCTGTGCCGCACTTTCATGACCATAACGTATCCAACTTAAATGGGAAGTCTCCTTTTTTGGCTCTCTCAAGGTGTTCGAATGAATATGTTTTTGGCTCACTACACAAATTTTGAATCTTATCCATACAAGCAATCAATTTGATGGATGAACCCTTAAATTTTCATTTAAAGAGGACCTTGGTGTACTTTTGGCTATTTATTAGTCCGTTTATTCACAAATTTACGAGAACCGAAGATTTCGAGACTTCCCTGAAAAAAAAGGTCAGCTGCGAGAGTCTTTTATTCCCACTCCTCTGGAATGGCATTAAAAATTGAAAACAAAGGAGTGTTGTCGAAAAGACAAGTCATAAAGAGACTTAAATGTCTATAAATACGGCCAAATAATCGGAGATTTCCGATTTACCGTCTTTGTACTCGTATCAAGGAAAAACAAAACAATTTTCAATGTGAAATATTTGGCTGCCTTTGACGCAATCCAGCCGACTCACTTGTTGATTGAACTGAATCCTTTGTGTGAGTCATGTTTTTTTTTTTTTCTAAGAGAATTTTGGTAAAAGAAACACCGTTTCAGTCGCAAGAAAGAAAATAATTTGAATGATTATAAACCACAGAGACTTGAACACCATGTGATGAGATACTGGCCTCCGGGCTTCCGGCAGATAAAAAAACCAAGACCAATCGATAGAAGAGAGTTCATTTCCTACGTAACTGGAAACGACTCAGAATAAGAGAGAAAGTATTGCAGGAGTGTCCTTCTTATCGTCCTTTTATACTATAAAAGGAGGATAAGAAGGATGTTGGTGTTCTACAAGGTTCAATATTGGAGCCTGTATTCTTATCTAATCTTAGTAATTTATCAAATATTTTGCAGAAGCAACAATGCTGAAGAATCGACCTTTTCTCTAATTCTGAAAACTTCTGTACATTTTCCACAGTTAGAAATTCGGTTTTCGACCAGGAAAACCAACAATCGACCAAGATGGTCAATCTTTTCAAGTCTTAGTAAGACAGTTGTGAAAAATTCTGCACCCTCAAATCTGGCTTTGACACTAGTTCAAAAGTTGTTTGCTAGGAAGGAGGACTTTAAATAAGACACTTAAATGCATTCACCTCCCCACTAAAGAACAAACTCCCAGTTTTGATAAAGAAAAAACTTTTAAGCAAGGTGATCTACAAGTTGCAGATTCGGAATTTGAATGTCAACACTAGACACTTGAGTCAAAATCTTTCTTCAATCTGTACAAGTACAGGCTTTCGCAAGAAAGATTCAACGTAAGATAGCTAACTTAATATAATAGGTACCTTAACGCGGATTGAAAAGAAAGCGACAAGAATGCTCTACTCCTCAATTAAAAGAAGAATTGCTTTACTGGAAGATGGACAAAGCGTTGACGAAATTAAGGAAAAGCCACAAAAGACAGCATACTTTGGGGGCAGCGTTTCTTAAACTATAAGAACCTAGTTTTTAAGAACAGAAAAAGAAAAAGAAATTTCGAGAGTGAGTAATTACTAAGGGTTGGTTCCCGAGTTAAGTTTTTTCAGGTTGGCTGCACTGGTTGGTAATGGCGTAAGCCCCATCTGTTAAAATGAAAAGTTTTCAGTGCACTCTGCCATTTCATTAAGGAAATACATACAAACGATCAACGATTGCAAATTGTTGAAATTTAATTTCAAAATTCGTGCTCTGTGAAAAAAGTGCATCGTTTGTTGCGTGTTGCGACCATATTATGGGCGTCATAATTAACCAGGTGAATCATTAATTCGTGCTATTATCACCAAATTCACTTCTTTTGACATTAAACCATCGACTCGCTTGTGTACAGTGCGTCCCGAAGAGAATATTGCAGTCTATAGTGTTAATGAAGATCGAGGAATGTTGATTCGTTGCCGTTCTCGCAGCAATTGGGAATTGCAATTGGCAATTATTGCAGCCGAATGATTTACCACAACGTCTAATATTGGTGAATGGGTCTTTTGTTTTATCAAGAAATTGTGTTCAGCGATGAGGCTCATTTCTGGCTCAACGGATACGTAAATCAGCAAAACTGTCGGATATGGATTGATGAATAGCCTCAAGCTTAACAAGAATCCGATGCATCCCGAAAAAAATAACAGTTTGGTGTGGTTTGTGGGCTGGTGGCATCATCGGTCCATTTTTCTTCAAAGCCATGATACGCAACTTTTTTTGCCCCAGTTGGCTGTGTTGAACTTGGCAGACATGTGGCTTCATCAAGACAGTGCCACATACCACATAGCTCGTGAAACAATGGACATGTTGTTAAAATGTTGAGGGATGATTTTGGTGAGCAGCTTATCTCTCGAAATGGCCCTTTGAGTCGGCCGGCAAGATCATGCGATCTAACTCCTCTTGATAATTTCTTGTGGGGCTATGTACACTGTGCAGTCGTTAGTCTATTTGACAAGCCGAATACGATTGAAGTTTTACAGGACAACATAACATGCGTAGTCGTTAGTTCGCGCTGTCGTGAACAAGATATCCTCATTCGTACCTTGGCTACAACAAGGTAGTGATCCGAGTCAAAGTTGGCCCCTCGGAAAGTTCGGACATCTAGCACACTGGAAGAGTGCCTTGCGTCGATCGCAACATGGTCAATTTGGTTGACGGTTAATTGATCTGGGGATCGCTACGTACCTTTATGAATTTTGAGATGCGGGAAGCGCGTACTACTTACAACAAGATTCAGGCCCGCAGCAAAATCGATTAGCCTCAGTCCGTTTTCGGAGGTTTTGTCATGGAGGCTATGCTTACCGATTGTGTTTCCAAAGATGTCCTCCCTCCCTAGCTTTGCGTTAAAATCGCCAAGAACGATTTTCACGTCGTGTCTAGGGCACTGCTCATACGTTTCTTCGAGGAGCTCGTAGAAACAGTCTTTGGAATCGTCGTCTTTCTCTTCTGTGGGGGCGTGGGCGCATATAAGGCTAATGTTAGCGAATTTAGCCCTGATGCGGATGGTCATTATACGCTCATTGACTGGATTTTGGCTAATCACCTTATCCCTGAGTCTTCCTCTAACGACAAATCCGCACCCAAATAAGCGTTGTTTCTTTTGTCTGTAGCAGTCGCCATAGTAGATGTCACAGTTTTTCATCTTCTTTATGCCCGGTCCACTCCATCGCACTTCTTGGATGGCGGTTATGTCTGCTTTGCAGCAGTCCAGGGCGTCCGCTAATTCTCCAACTGCACCTAGTCCGTTAAGAGACCTTACGTTCCACGTGCAGATCCGGAGGTCATTGTCCTTTTTTCGTTTGCTTGGGTCGTCAACTTTGAAATCATTATCGTTATCCGAGGCTGATGGAATGTATTAGTTCTCATTATAATCTGATTTGTCTGAAACTTTCAGAGAATAGGTTTCGAAAATCTTTTTTCAGAAACATCAAATTTTGATTTTTTTAAATTCTTACTATGTTTGTCCTCAACTAAAAAACTCCTCATAAGACAATGATCATCCTAGTTACCCATATATAGCAGAAGCTTACACCTTCTTTTATGTAGAGATGATGAAACTCACGGTGGTCCCATGAGGAAAATATTTTGTAATCTTAATTATGTCCTCGAAAACGAAGATTGGAGTCGAAAGCCCAAGACATAACTTATAGAGAAGCTGTACGGCGACATTAAATTCGCTAGGATAGCATTCGAATAGCGTTATTACGACTGCTGGGAGTTTCAGTGCAGGACAACACGCAAAGGGACAGCCTGCCAAAAATCATTGATTCAATAAGCCGATTTCTGTTTAACGACGAAAAACAATGACCTCTTTGAATAAAATAGGTTGTAAACTATCCGACAGCAAAGTGGCTCATCCGAATTCTTGTAACGTTGTTCCGTCGTCCCTGTTCTTTAAATTTCCATAACTCGCATTTCGGTTCTTCCGTTCCTTTCACGAAATTATTCCCACAGATTGTGTAGCACCATTTTAAGGCTAACGCAACAGTTCTCTTTTGTCTTCTATTCACCCTGTGAGCTATTTGTGTGAATAGGTTTACTCTCATACCGGTGGGAGAGTGCTGAGAGCGTTGAAATATTAAAAATGCGATAGGAGTCTCTTAAAAATTATTGACAAGTCCTTGAAGAAAATAGTTTCCATTGGTCAATTCTCAGCTTTGCCGTTCGTATTCTGCAAAAAAAGTTAGGATGTCTCCTTATACAATTCGTTAAGTGGTATTAGGCCCTTAGTCCAAATATTAGAGTATATATTTTAAGGATTCCATGTAAACGGGCTTTTTTTCCGTACCGCAAGACCTAACATCGTATTAAAGCGCCTGGAGAAATTTAATCACATTCGTCTGAAAAAATCACAGAATTTTGCAAATTTTCGTTTTCAACTTTTCAAAATACTTTGACAATTTAAAAAAATTAGATTTGGCATCATTGATTCTGATGGAACTATCAATTTTTCGATAATGTGCGGACATGATTGCTTCGTGGTCAGCTAATGATGAATTGCATTTCAAAAACTCTAGAATCCAAGTTGCCAACGATTTGGACAAACAAAAATGTTCTTTGCAGTCAGCAGGTGGCATAGTGGTTATTAACATGTCTGCCTGGTGCGTGGGATTTCCGAGGTTCAAATCCCAGAAACATCACAGGCAAAACAAAGTGTTTCACTGGTTTATAGCCTTTCACGAGCAATTGGCAAGTCCTCCGAGAGTAAATAAACTGCCACGAAAAACGAATTCTAACTTAGCCATTTTGAATCAGCATGAAATTGTGAGTCCTGCAAATGCGTTAAGCGTCGAAGTTTCCATAGCTTTGTTGCCCCACCTTATGTTTGTTCTTCCAGTGCTTATGTTACGAGAGTTCATATTTACACAAATAGATTGGGTTTGAAGCTAGAATATCATCTCCTGGTTTATGTGCTTCACCATGTATTTGTAAAAAGCACTGTCTTAAAAACCCAGTCGCCATTCACCTTCGTCAAACGTCCCAATCACTTGATAAACAGCAAGGAACTTGACCTAAAAGAAAAACAAAACAAATCTGTCCTCGAAGTTAAGTCAAGTTCAGTGAAACAATTTCATGGCATTATGATTAGTGTCACACAAAAACCACAAACCCGGTCATTCATCATCGTTTTATGGCGTACAGTGCACACATTTTAAACATTATCACCAACATGTCGTCATTGGCCCCATCAAATACAACCAAATCATTGCTAATATTAAGCACAAATGTCGGATATCATTCTTACACCAAAAACATCAATACCAAACTTGTTAGATCGATTTCTTGGGCAATTATACCAACGCTACACACCACCACACACCAATGAACACATTCCACAAAATCGCACTAATCCAGGCTGTTTCGATAAAAAGAATATATAAAAAAAAAAAAAGAACAAACATAAGTCTCTCAACAAAAGGCCAAGTATCTCTCTTTGTGACATTGACACAGAACTGGATCATCCTTATAGAGCCAGCTATAAACCCCCGAAAGCTCTCTTTGTACAAGGATACTGCCAATCTGTCGGCAACAAGTGACACTTTTCGCAGGCATATATCATTTTTTATTTTCTTGTAAAGACTGTACGAGCATAGCATGGCAGTATCTCATAAATGTTATCGTCCGCCTTCAGTTCCTACTACACAGCAAGAAGCGAACAGACAAAAAAAAACAAGCGAGCTAAAGAAAGTAATTGATGGCCCTCCAGGTAAAAAGACAGTTTGTTACAAACATTAAACGCAAGGGTGCTCAAACAGGGCGTAAATAAGATGTAAAATTGAATAAATTAAAATCAACCACCAGAGCTCTGGTACTGTTACTTGCGTAGCGTCCGGGTAGCGGGTAGGCCCTTTCAAATCCTTTAACACAATAATAATAATAATAATAAAAAAAAAAATTAGCTAAGTAAACTTCCCAAAACAGGTAAGGAGAGTGTTTCATTTTCTTTTTTGTTATCGTTTGCATTTTGCGCCACGCCAAAATTGAATTACAAACAGATTGTGCGGACGAAAAATGCGCCCGGAAAACAAAAACAACTTCGCAAAAAAAGTAACAAAGAAAGGAAGCAGCAGGGGAGAAAAAAATTACAAACTGTAAGAACAACAAGGAACTTTAGCAAACAACTAACCACAGGACGCTAAGCCATATGTACACAAACTAATTTTTGGTTTGAAAAAGCAAAGAGAAACTTTCAAACTTTTTGGTCCTTCGAGTCGGCTCTGTTTTTGTTGGTTTTTCTCCAGCCAGCCCGTATTTTGTTATTCATTGGTATTTGCTTTTCAAATAAAATTGCACAAAGCAAAAAATAACAGGTTGCTTGCCGTCTTAGTATTGTTGTTGTTTGTCTTATTCCATATCCCTCATTGTTTTTCAATGGCTGACTCTGCCTATCTGGATGGGAATTGAGATTTTATTGGGTAAGGAAAATGTTTGAATTATTTTCGCTGTAGGATGTTGGAACCTCCTCACTAACAAACTCACACACACACAGGTGAGAAATAAAGTGAGTCAAAGTTTGTATTGAAACCAAAGGGATATCTCCTTTATGATCCTTTTTCGTCGATTTGAATGTTGTGTTTGGTGTTAGTCCCTTACACCACACTTCACCTTACTCACTATACCTAGCGACTCATCGTTGACTAGGATTAAGGGTTGTGCTTAGATTTCCTGGTCATCCTATAAAGGTGAGAGAATGAAAAGGACATGAAAAATTCTTTAAATTAGAGCCCGACGCAAAAAGTGAAAGGTAATTCCTTCATCCTGTCGTTGATTTTTTTGTTGTGTTATCCTTTTTTTATTTGCTCTTTCTCTGTTGTTGCCTGCCGCAATACGGAAAGGATGAATGATTGATATTGGCAATAAAAAGAATTGATATATTCCTTTGAAATCCTTTTGAGATGTATTTTTGGTTAAATTTGAATGTTCTTTATTGAGAGACTTGGTGCTGAATCTCATCCTTTTAATGGATCCTCTTTGAAAAAGGGATGTGAAATTTCAATGGAATTTGCTTTTCCTTTTTGTAAGAAAATTTTATAAAATGAAATGAAAGACGAAGGTGATTTGGGTTACTGGCAAAATTTTTTTTTGAATGCAAATAAGATTATTACCTTGAATGGGACAATGTGTGTTATATGGTTGGAAAATTGATTTCGAAAAGTGTATTAGCTCAACCGTGGGCATCGAGTTGCAAATTGATGATAGATGAATGGCTAGCATTCTCTAATTTGATAAAGTCTGAGGAAGTGATGTATGCCTTCTTTAGTTAAATGGAAGCAAGACATTGATTCGTTCGTTATTTGCAAGGAAATTCGTACTATAAAGTTATTTTAAAACCAATTCATTTTCCATTTGGTTCGGTCGACTTAACAACAGTGCACGTTAACTGCATTGAATGATATCAGTAAAGTATTTTGACAGGGCTACTTTCAGTCTTTGCAATACTCAACGGTTATTACCAGGGGCACAACCATCTGAAAGTGTATTCAACTACTCTCTTACAAGGATGATACTGATATAGTAGAAAATATCAAAAGTGAAATACTGCAGGTCCGAGGACTGAAGCAAACGGAGTACCTACGAGTGGATTAAATTAAATATATGCTGCCATCAAATCGGAAGAAATGTCACAATAGGTGGTCATAAGTTCGAGCAGGACTTGGTCTGTTTAGGCTCCGCAAATAGCACGGAAAACAACTTCAGTGTGAAGATCAAGCAGAGATTTATTTTGCCAAATTGCATTTATTTTCCTATTTAAGGGGCAATAAGGATATGAAGTAATCTCTTGAAAAACTAGGGAAAACTTTGTAGTCCCCTTTTACAAATCATGGAACTACTCCTACATACTGCCGTTAACATACTCTCTTACTTTTGTACTTTGTTAAAACAACGCTTCAACCACGATTAAGAGTCATCCGTTCGCTCAGTGTGCCTTTTTGGGCAGTCGTGCGCCATTTTGAATAACACTTTCCGTTAAATACGTTAAAAGTGTTCAGCCATAAGAAAAATTATCTGAAGAGATTTTTGAGAGAAAACGTTTTACGTTCTTTTCTTACTTCAAACAAAATTTTTTTCGACCATCGACGTCCATACCTCAATATCTGTTCGCTATGAGATTTGTGTTGACCTAAACGGGGGATACAAGACAATCAAAGTAACCAATGTCAAGAAAGTGAAGGGATTGCTTGGTTCTCGTCCAAAGAAAATTCAAACACGTCACATCACACCAGATTCATGAGAGATTTTGTTCGGAGGTACGTCGCGTCGGTCGGCCAAGTTCCTTATGAGAAGAGAGCCATGAAAACGTTGAAAGTGTCCAAGTACCAGCGTGTTTTGAAACGCCATTTGGGAGCACACATTTGCGCCAAGCGGAACCGTGAAGAACTTTTCCACATCCTCCGTCTAATGAGAAAGTCTCAAGCTCATTCTTGGCAAAAATTTTATATGTAGACAGAACTTTTTCGAAGTTTTAGTGCTAAGATGGATCTTGCTGGCTTAGCTTAAAAGTTAAATTCAGTTAAATAAAATAAAAAGCTTAAGATGATTCTTCGTTGAACATTCTTGAGAGAGTTAACAGTATAGATGGTTTACCAAGATGGCAGCTCACAGTGACATTTTCCATTCCATTGTTTTCACTCAAGGAAGTATACTCGTCATCATTTTATAAACCAATGGAATACCCAAAATTATTTCTGCACAGTTTAAAGTGTTGTCTGTGTTTGAGTGAGACACATAAAGCTCATAAAAATATTTAGATAGGATGGAGCGGTGATCCTCGGGCGCACTTCTCACAACCATAACTTTTGAGGAATATAAGAGACCAACAATTTGCTGCCGATTATGAACGACTAAGGACTTCCCAGTTCCTCGGGATTTGACAATCGAATCTCCCACGTAACAGGGAAACATCCTTACGATAACACCAGGGGAACCACATAAAAAGTGATTCTAAGCGAAAATTATCATTTATCTGGGCTTTTTAAGTGGATTCTTACTTCAATACAAAGTAAGGATGTCACTTTTCGGAAACATGAGAAGCCATCTTTTGCACGAATGGAACTATATATGAACGCCCCCGAAAGCTCCAAGGAATTAAATTTGAGCAGTTATGCAGTGCCCGTGACGTAGTGGTTAGCATCCCTGCTTGTTACGTGGGAGGTTCGAGGTACGAACCCCTACAGAAACCAAAAAATGATTTTCCATGGGGATCGCATTTCATGAGGAATTGGCAAGTCCTCTGACAGTGTTAATTGCCATTGAAAGAGATTTCTCGATTAGCCGTTCGGAACCGGCAAGAAAATTGATGGTCCTCTCCATTCCTTTACAAGGCATAGTTGTGAGAAATGCTCCCCGCTCTGTGGCACCACCTTATGTATTAAAACATCTGCTTTTCATAGCAAAATGTTCAAGTCAATAACTCAAGATTTGAAACTTGAGCCCTTGTGTGCAACAGAATCAAACCAATACACGACCGTTAACTACTCGTCTTTCGTTGAACGTCGACAAATGAACTTTGGCAGCCAATTAAAACTCTATTGCTCACAAAACTACCTGTCTTTTGTTGGAAAGTGTTGATTATCCGTAGAATAAAACGTTGATCTTGCAATTTTCTTGACTTCTACGCTTCCCTTTAGATCATTTGTTAAGTTGGTACTTTAACGTTGATGTGTAGAGGGGACACCCTACTGTGCAGCGTATACACAAAATTCTTTTTAGGTGACTCAGAGGATATTAAAGAGCTGTTTTCATTCTCGAAAGTCAGTAATCATATCAACCAGATCAAATAATCAAATCAAATAAGTGAATGGTTCTGTCAATTTATGACAGAGTTGAGCTACAATTTAAGTCAAGCTGGTATACAAATAATTAGTGCAGCTTATTTTGCTAATACCTTTGAAAACAATTGATTTCAGTTTTCAATACTACCTCGAGTGGTGGCCAATACGCTTTCAATTCATCAAAAAAGTGGTTTCCAGTCAGGCTATATTTTTTCGGAGTTCATACTTTTGACAGTTGTCACTTGATTTATGCTCAGTTTGCTTTGCCATTTCATCGTGAAAGAATTGAAACCGCACAAGCACTGGGAACTGCGAACTACGTTGGGTAAATTGTCTCGAAATGAAGTCACTTTTGACGCCGATTTTTAAATAATTTTGCCTGCGAGTTAACTCCAGGATCGAGTGGTTAAACACCGCTGGACTTTTAAGAGTGGTTATGTGAATACGCTTGTCTATGCAGATAAGCCAGATACGATTGATGGCTAGGAAAAGAATATTAGGCGCGTTATTGCTGACATACGGCCTCAAAAGCTGCAAATGGTGTCAGAAAATTGGATCTCTCGACTGTAATATATTCGAGCCAGCCACTTGCTTGAAATCATTTTTAAAACATAATTGCAAACCCTTATCTGAAGAATAAAGCCAAATTCCTGGCCACAACATCAAGTTATATACGTTTTATATTTTCTTAAAAACCACACGTCTAAAAAACACCCTTTACATCCATTTCGAGTGCCGATCTGCTACCGAACGCGTAAACACGCACCGTGCGATCGAATTTCTTTGCTGTGTACGCTCACACTGCAAAATGCAGGCCAGCTGTTTTGGCACTAAGTGAAACACAGGTGGGTGTTGGTTCTGATCCCTCAGAATTCAACCTGCCTGGATATAGCTTAGTGCCACTATTCTTTTCCTCCCATGGCCTCGCCGTTTATGTTCGAAATGATATTGCTTACCAACTTCTACCACAATACGGCCTTTGTTCCAATACGAACTTTAATTTCATGTGGTTAAAATTCACCGTCCGTAAGCATATCATTCATTATTGTTTTATTTATAGAAGCCCCAATTTAGATAGCAATTCAACCTCTAACGAGTTTGATGCGCTATCTGAGACCATAATAAGAATTATTTCCCTTTATCCTCACACTGAAATCGCAATTGCGGGCGATTTTAATGTACACAATTCTGGTTGGCTTCGACATTCTGGCCAGACAACACCCGAAGGAAAATATGTTGAGATCTTCGCTGAGTTTAACGAATTAACTCAACTTGTTGATGAGCCCACTCGGGTTCCAGTTATTGAAGGCCATGCGGCCAACACTCTTGACTTATTTCTCACTTCTCATCCCGAAAAATATAGGGTTGTAGTATCATCTCCTTTAGGCAAATCGGACCATTGTGTCATATCGGTAGATTTTTCGTTATCCGTCACGGTAATAAAAGAGAAAGTCCCCAAAAGAACTGTATGGCAATACGAGAAAGCCAATTGGGACGGCCTGAATAATTTCTTTCGAAATTTTAATTGGTCATTGTGCTTTCTCGACGGAAACGTTGATGCATCAGCTGATATGATATCTAACGTAATTCTCAACGGCATGAGAAATTTTGTTCCTCACAGATTAAAAAGTATCATCCCCAAAGAGAATTCGTGGTTTGATTCAAGCTGTAAAGAGGCGATTAGGGATCGAGAAAGTAGTTTTCGAAAATTTAAAGACAACCCGACTGTAGAAAACCGAAATTTGTTCAAAAGGGCTAGAAATATCTGTAATGCTCAAATACAAAGGACTAAGTTTTTACATGACCAAAAAGTAAGTCAAAAAATACTATTGTGTCCAAAAGGAAGTAAAAACTTTTGGTCTTTTGTCAAGAACATTAAGAACTCGACCACGTCATCGGTTCCAACGCTCGTCTTCAATGACTCCCCGTATGTCAGCTATATCGACAGAGCCAATTTGCTGGCAGCTCAATTTGCTGCCAACTCGAACTTTCCTCATAACATATTGGCTCCACCTGAGCTTGAATCTGTAGATTCTGTGATGAAGCAGATTTTTTTCGAACTCGCTCGGTTGCGAGAGTCCTCAAAGATCTCAACATACATAAATCCGCTGGTCCAGATGGTATCCCTGCCGTTATTCTGAAGAGGTGTTCTTCTACGCTGGCAAAACCACTGCGTAAACTTTTCCATCTTTCCTATTCTGCTGGGATTTTTCCGAGCAGATGGAAAACTGCATTTGTCCAGCCCGTCCCTAAAAAAGGCGAATCTTCCTCCCCTTGCAATTACCGTCCAATTGCACTAACGTCCCTTCTTTCCAAGGTCATGGAAACGTTGATAAACCGTCAACTTATGAAATATCTTGAAGAACGAAAGCTTCTCAATGACCGTCAGTACGGCTTTCGTAGCAAACGGTCCACTGGTGATTTGATGGCTTATCTCACCGATAAGTGGAACCAATCTTTACATTGTTTTGGAGAAAGTAAGATTATTGCGCTTGATATTTCTTAAGCATTTGATAGAGTTTGGCATCAGGCTCTTTTATCGAAAATGCGTGCTTTTGGTATCGATGAGTCTCTTCTTCGTTGGATTAGAAATTACCTTTCCGACCGTTCAATACCAGTTGTGTTGGATGGCTTCAAGTCTGATACCCACTTAATAAATGCTGGTGTGCCCCAGGGCTCTGTTTTGTCTCCGACTCTCTTCCTCATTTTCATTAATGATCTGTTGTCTGAAACTTCTAATCCGCTTAACTGTTTTGCTGACGACTCGATCCTCAGCTTTTCATATTCGTTTCCAAATTCACGTCCCTGCTCTTCGGATGTGGAACTGGAACGGTTGCGTATGATAAGCTCATTGAATTCTGACCTTGACAGCATTGTTGCATGGGGTCTTATGAACCGAGTAGAATTCAATGCTTCGAAAACTCAATGCTGTCTCTTGTCGTTGAAGCTTAACATTCCCCCATTGCCATTATCCATGAATGGTACCTGCATCGAAGAAACCGAAAAGCTGTCAGTACTTGGTATGTGTGTAAACGATGATCTTCGTTGGAACGACCACATATTTGAAGTCGCCAAAAACGCTGCTAAATGCTTAGGTATCTTGAGACGATGCAGGAAGTTCTTCACCCCTTCTGATCTGGCTACAATTTATAAGGCCTTCATCCGCCCAAAACTGGAGTATAACTCTCATGTTTGGTCAGGTGCATCTCAAACATCTTTGCGCCTACTTGATAGGGTACAAAATAGAGCGTTAAGATTGATAGGTGATAGTTCAATCGTAGAATCGATTGATTCTCTTGGACATCGTCGAAACGTCACCTGTCTCTCTCTCTTTTATCGCTTTTTCCACAAACAGTGCTCTAGTGAAATAGCCAGCTGCATTCCTTCTTGAAACAATTTAGCCGCAACACCCGCCTCGCTAGGAATGCTCATCAGTTCTGCCTTGAGCCCAACTTCGGGCGTACAGTCAAGTATAGAGATTCTTATTTTAGTCGCACCACCCGAATGTGGAATGCTTTACCTGCCTCTGTGTTTCCCCTGCATTACGATTTACAAAGATTCAAAAGCAACGTGCATCGGTGTCTCCTTTCAAATCCTCTCCTATTTTCCTAAATGCTCGCACTGTGTTTAATAACATTATAAGGGTAGTCATAACCCCTTGATGTGCGCGTTAATTATAAAAAAAAAAAAAAACATAGTTTTGCTTGCATAGGGCAGATAAGTTCTTTTATAGATAGACATCTACAGATACCGAGGCTATTTGCAAGTCAACAGTCCACCAAGTCCTGTTTCTTTATTATTGATCCTGGCGATATTACTGCCTCAGTACTAACAAAAAAAGTAAAAAAAAAATTGTATTTGGCAGACTGACTTTGACTGCCTTTCATGAAATCTGTCATTAGGCTAATTCGTTCAACTTTATCCAGGGCTGACTTATGTCACTTTCTATCGGACGAAAAGAATCGTCCAGGAGCGTCCAGGAGCATTCTCAAACCGTTCCATTGGTGCAAAAAGGAAAATTTTTTCAAGGAATATTTTTTAAGAGCCATAGGTATTTCGCTCACACAAAGGCAATTACGTTAAACTGAACAAAAAACAATTTGGGTGTTCCATTGGTTTTTAAAATGAGTGCTTCCCCGAGTGAAACCAATGGAAAGCGACATTAGGTTTCCTTGACAATTCTATGAGTTGTCATAAAAAACCTTGATTTTCAGTCCTCGAAAAACGCTCACCACAGTTACCTGCCATTTGAACAAAAATACATCCCATTTGACAGCCCTGTTTATACCCTGAACTCGCCATAGAAAAAATCTAGGGTAACTTCAGGGCAAGTAGAGGGCAAACCCAAGGCTCTACAAACATTTCGTTTGATTTAGGGCAAGTTAAGGTTTTTCAAAGATCGCTTAATGGCGACCACACAGCAACCAGGGCTTCAATAAAATAAACCTTTTGCTTTTCTTTAGTCGAAAAAGAACACAAAAGGGCCATTCAGACTATACAATTAGTTACACAGCCTTCGTTTAATGGATGTTGGATGGTCGTATCTCGTATGTAGTTGGCGTTCAAACTTATCAAACTTCTCTTCCAACTTTTTCATATACACATTCTTCCGCTTCGTCCCACTTAAAAATTTTCAAAAATATTTGAAAACCATCCGACAAGTTGGTCAAGCGGTCGTCTGAGAGTTCACATTGGTAGTTCAAACCAAAGTCCATCCAACTAATTGCACATTGTGAACTCCGCTAAAGACACAAAACCATATTCCAAAATCTGCACACGCCAGCAAATCATGACGTCCTGGAAGAATAATCAAGTAAATTATTATTAGGTACTCCAGTGCGTGCACAAAGCCATGTCAACCGCTAAAGCCTACATGCTTTGCAAACAAATTTTACACGACGACCCGACACTCCACGAATGGTTTCATGAAAATATAATCTTGTAATTTAATTTAAAAGAAAACTACATTACACTGATTTCCCATTCCCACACAGCACAATTTTCACTATCACTCGGCGGCGTCGGCGAACACACTCGTGTAAAGGTCCGTAAAACTTATTACCCAACACAATAATTCTTGCTGTCATAAGTTTTAAAATTCCCTTTCTCCTACATATCCCTTGACTTGTTTGGTTTAACGTATCATTTACGCCACCATCGTCCGTAAAGAGTGTGCAAGTTAAAAAGAAAAATGTGAATATCCTTCCAATGGAATTATTTAAGCTCGGCGCTATAAAAAAAAAAAACTTCACACTCTCCAATATTTATACCACACCGCCAACAACAACTGCAGGCAAAACAAGTGATAACACTTCTCATTGGGACGGCTTAATTATACAAAACTAGTGCAGTCCCGTTACCCGTTGCACTTGTATAGTAGTATGCTAAGCCAGGCACTGACGCTATATGACTCCCGCAGCTCTGCCAAGTCGCTTAACCGACACCCTGACGCTTGTTTTATAATATCAGAGTTACTTTACGGCTGACTTGGTTTTGGATTGTTCTGCAAATCAAGAGAAAAATATGAAAATGATTTCCGCCCCATGAAATCCTTGTGAAGTGTAGTGTTCGGTGCGGATAGGATATTTCAGCACTGCCGCCGCCATTCGGATGTGTTGTTCTTGTCTTTTTTTTTTTGCTCTTTCTTTTATTTATTTTTTTATATTTCATTTTTGGCGCCAATTTAAACAGGCGCTCCAGCTCCACCCTGTGCACTAGGTGGGTGAAGGTTCTTGTGACCATTAATTTTGCGGGCGCGTTTTTGTTTTGTTCAACCCACTCTTAGTCGCCATATTATTATGGAGTGACGCTTAATGGTTTCGTACCGTTTCAATGATTTATGTTTGAGTATCATGGAGCTGTATATAATTGCTGTCTGGTAATATTTTCTTTTTCCTTTGCCGCGCACTGTTTAAATTACGATTCGAGCTGCGAGCGCTTTTTATTGCCGAATGTTGTCGGTTATTGTTGTTTGACGGGGAGGACAAAAACAACTACAGCGAGTAGTAACAAAAGACCTATCCTTGTGGTTTAATTGCAAACTTATCAGAATTCACTCGACTAGCTACTTTAGTGTAGTCAGCAAGTGCAGAGTACGAGTCGATCGTGTCTGTCTTTGTACTGTCTGCAAGTAGTTTCAGTTTTTTTTATTACTTTGCCGTGCGTGTTGGGTGTAGTATGACTTTCAAGACAATCATTTTTTGCCGTAAAAAAGATCATGAAAATATAACCATTTTCCCTCTTTTCTTTTTCAATGCAACAAGCGATGGTTTTATTTAAGTTGTTCACCTTAGGCCTGCCTTTTTGGGGCTTAAGTAAAGCTATGACAACAAAGAAGAATGAAGCAAGCAATTGGAAACCAAACAACAGAATCAGTATCATCAAGAGCTGCAATTTCTCACTTTCAATGGGATGATTTGGGATGAGCTAAATAACTTTTATTTTCCTACAATCTTGGCGCCCAACTTTGATAGTACTGTTACGAAACCTCAATCGATGTGAACACACCGCTGGAAAGAATGGAAATTGAATGGAAGAATGGAATTGATACAACTCAGCGAACAGGCGAAAACAAATATGCTAGAAATGAATTTGACAGATAAGCACGTGGGGAAGAATGAGGAAGGGAGAAAACTGATGGCGAATTGAAGACTAGCTGTCATCACGTGTGGAGAGTTGAAAGTCTTTAAAAAGGAGTGTGCCCATGGAGAGAGGACAGTCTAGGAGGTTCAGTCCTCAGTCGACAAGCGTGCATTGCATAAACCAGCAACGAGTAATTTATTTTGGGAGACAAAGAAATTTAAACAAAACCTCTCGGGAACCAGAGCTCCTAGCAATAAATCGTTCGCCTTTCTTTTCTTTGTTACTCTCCTTTGTCTCTTTATCCAGCAGCCTTGCAGTCGATTTTCGTTACAGTACTTTCCATCAGTTTGCTATGTACGGCTGTTTCAGTTTCTAAATCCCTTACTAAAGGCCCCGACCCATAGAATCAGTTGCGTCCGTTCGGTGCCGGATTCACCTGACAGCTGTGAGTTTTGCCGGACACAACGGATTGGGGTGACCCATAGAATCCGTTGCGGTGTCTCAACTCAACAAGACCACTCATGTTAGCAGAAGAGAAAATTTCAAATTGGTTCTTACTGCGCATGTCTCTCTTCTGCCGGACGCAAAAAGTTAAAAGTTGGGCTACTTTTTGCGTTGCGTCCGTTGCATCCGATGCTTATGGGTCACCTCTCATAAGATCGTGTGTATTTAATCGAGCTGTCAGGTGAATCCGAGAGCGAACGGACGCAACGGATTCTATGGCTTGAGGCCTTAACTCCGCAGGGCCAAACTACCCTAAAACTGGACTCACAAAATCTAGCGCACCTTAAAAAGATTTATCCACTAGGATATTACTTCTAACAGTCTTCGTTGGGTGCAATTTTCCAAATGACTGTGTCATAAAAATTAAGGTGAAGTGCGTCAGCGGCACGAATTTTGTTGAACAGTTACAAGCTCATATTATAGCTGCAGTAGCATCACCAGGAGCAGCAGTCTGTGTACCTTTGTATGAAATTGCATGCATAATGAGCATGTTCGCCAGGTATACAATTTAAAGCGACACACTACCCTCTCTATAACAACTTTGATGACGATGAAGATGATGATGGTGATGATATGAGAAAGCAGGTTAGGTGGCAGCTTTTAAGTGTAAAATAAAAGCAAGTAGAGAGATAAGTTTGTTGTACTCAAACTGTTGCAGCAGCTTCTTGAGTAAAAATGAAGGCAACAAAAAAAATTAAGAGCATTTGAATAAAACAGTACACTGTATGTTAAGAAAATGTGTGTATTTGTAGCTTCATATGGTGGAGCATTAATGAAAAAATAATCACGAACAACATTAACTGCTTATAAAATGAAGTGAAATGAATAAAAAGAAGGTTAAAGTAAGTATCGAATCTGAGGCGATGTCACACACTTACCTGGAATGGGTCCACAAACTCTAGGTATAATCTCTAGTATTGCTGAGCAGGATGGATCTTCGAAGCATAATTGACGTGCTAGTATGCAATTTAAAATTGCAATCGCTGCTTTAATATTGGAACCTGTAATGAGACAAAATAAGGAAATTGTGTTAATATGGTTTCTTTTATAAACGGAAAGATTAGTCTTGGTATGGTTTTTTGGGAGGGTAAGTTTGAAGTTACAAGGACTCCGCCCGAATTTTTAAATTCTACTTCTTATCAGATCACGAAGTTTTGAAGTCTGCAGAGTCTGAAGATTTGACGACCAAAGATATTCAAGGAAAAAAGAAAACTCGGAGATTAAATTTGCGGAATTTGGAAATCTTTTTCGGTTTTTAATTCTGATAAAAAGTTATATTCGATTGGTCAAGTAAAGGGTGTTTTATCAGAGGCATAGAAAATCGATTTAATGTTCATCAATTTGACCTTATTGGAAGCATAATTTTATGTCATTAATGTTCAAATATGATTTCGGGTATGTGGCCGCCGCGGCTGGCTCGGATAAAGCTAAGTCTAGAAGTAAAATTTTCAACCACTTTTTCCAGCATTTGAGGCCGTATGTTGGCAATAACGCCAGCAATGTTGGCTTACGTTTCTGGTTTGTTGACGTAGACGAGCAAGTTCACATATCTCCAAAGAAAATAATCCAATGGTCTCAAATCACACGATCTTGGTGGCCAATTGACAGGTCCATTCCGAGAAACTATGCGCTCATCGAATGTTTCCTTCAACAAATCAATTGTGATGTGCGCTGTGTGGCATGTAGCGCCGCGCCGCGGCGTCTTGTTGGAACCACATCTCATCGAAATTTTTGCCATCCAACTCGAGAACAAAGTAGTCGGCTTTCATGGCAATATACCGGTCTCCATTAACGGGAACCGGTTTGCCAGTATCAATTCGGAAGAAGTTTGGGCCAATGACTCCACCAGCCCATAGAGCACACCAAGCAGTCAGTTCTTGTGGATGTAATGGCGTCTCAATTGAATTCTCTTCACTATAAAAGCGGCAATTTTGCTTGTTGACGTAACCATTCAACCAAAAAAGAAGCCTCATGACCGAAAAAAATTTTGCGAAGAAAATCAGCATCTAGATCAAATTCATTTTCGGCCCATACACCAAAATCACGACGCGATGCATCGTCTTGCGGCTGGATCTTGTAAGGTCGTAAACCAAGACTTTTGCGCAAAATCTTTTATAAAGTTGATGGACAAAGCTCCAATTGCTATGCACGGTGGCGAGTCGATTCATTTGGGTCCTCTTCAACATTTTGCTCTACAGCGGCAATTGTTTCTTTGGTGCACACTGTTCGACGTCTCTGCGGAAGCGTATTATCACATAAAGTGAACGTAGTGCGAAAACGATCCATGGTTAACCGAATTAATTCCTCCGATGGACGATTATGTCGACCATAAAATGGACATAGTTTGCGGTAAGCTTTGCGAACTGAACCATTAGTTTCGAAATAAATTTGTACGATTTGCAAGCATTGTTCTTTGTCAACCTGTTCATAATGAAAAGAAAAACCAAACTGAACATAAAACATTAGAGTTGGCCAATTTGACCATAAAAAGTCAGTTTTATCTTTATTCGAGGAAGCAATTTCCAAAAAAAAACACCCGACAGCTCTAAAGTTATTGCGTAGAATTACCACATAGGAAGTTCATTCTTCAAAAGGAAGAAACACGTGGTTACGGAAAGGTTGTCACTTGCCTGCAGCCTGGAAGCAGATTAAACCGCGTCAAAAATATACGGTCGATTATTCAGCGGTCCAAGACTGGCCCACTTCAAAATCCGAACCATCAGGAAACTACCGAATCTTTACAGATGGTTTCAAAGCCGATGGTGGAACTGGCGCTGGTGCATTTGTGGCGAGCGATGTCATCGACAAAAACACGTTCGTCTTCCAAGCGGAGACCTACGCTTTCCAAATGCCTACAAGCACGTTATGAAGAATGGCTGGATACGCAGAAGTATTGGTATGTCTGCTACTACAGCCAAGCTGTTGTTCTTAGGACTCTACTCAACACTCTTACTACTTCGAAAATGATCCAGGAACGAAAGACCTCCCTGAATGCGGTCGGCAGACTAAATTAATTCTGTTTTGGGTTCCACGCAATCATGACACAAGTGGAAATGAGATTGCCGATAAACTTGCAAGGCAAAAATCTCAGACAGCTTTCTCAGGTCTGAACCAGCCTAAGTCTGGTGGGGTTCTCAGTCCGGGCATCAATCAAAAATTGGTTCTGTCAATGGCACAACCGTAGATGGCATGCCTTGGATGCAGATAGACCAAACGTATGCTACTTAACGCTAATAAGAAAACTGCAACATTTTACTAGTAGCTGAAAAGAAAAGACATAGCAGAAAGGACTGCAGAAAGCTTGTTGGTGTGTGGGCACTTCTCTTTTGCAAAGCTTTTAATAGCGTGTTAGACTCAAGTGATACCGCACTATGTGAATCCTATGGAGGAGATGACAACACCACGGAGCATTCCCTCTGTGAAAGGCCTGCAATTTATCGAATAAAGTTACTGATTGTCGGCGCATAAATGGTGAGAGCTGGTTACGTAACTCTATAAATCATGGCAGCGTCTTCTGACTTTTTTCCGAGCTTAGAACTTGCTCCTTTTTTAACTGGATAGGGCGAAGGTAGAACACCCTTACCAGCACGTCGACCTGAAAGATCTTATGTACTGTTCCCTTAGGTTAAAATAGTTCATTCGAAGGTGAGGTCGTGTAAGAACGTAAGAATATTCAAAGAAGAGGTGCTTCCGATTTCAAGGGGACTAGTGAATCCTTTTTGGAAAAGTTTTAGCCTGGATCAGGCTATTGCAGGGCATTCACATAAAAAGTGTTCAGCTGTTTCTATGTCTTCGAGGCAGAGACAGCTTACTTCAAAAAACTAGACAAAAGTGTAGTTATTCTAAATCACAGTCAAATATATGAATTTATTTTGTCTCCTCACTATATCTCTCCTTCTTCTTCCTTAGAGGCGTTACAAGCATCGTGATCTCAAAAAGAATACAACTCTCCCACTTTTCTGGCTACAGACTAGTGATCCGCCCGTGGTTTAGTCGCATTGACTTGAGAAAGCGTCGGCAGACCTCCCGGTTTTGAACTGTTAAATGTCTGGGGCAACCAAGTGCAGATTTCGGTGCATTGGTTTGTACCAGACTGCCATTCTTTTTCTTTCTTCGCGATTGTGTCTGATCCTTGCATGATGTGGTCTATAGCGATGTTCAATTGACCTCTACTTTGAAAGTGACAATACCAACTGAGCCGGTCGTGCCTTAATTTCTGTTCTACATAATGGCCACGGATTCTAATTCTATCAAACTTAGTTACTACTGCTCTATACGGAGCATTTTCATCTCAGCCATTTTCTGATCACAAAATATGGCGGAGTACTCTTCACAAACAAGATGAAAAGTCTTGCCTTCAACTAAAGAATATGGCAGCGTATTCTTCACTCCACTCTACGCTTACTCAATGTTTGATGTAGTCATCCCAAGTTGCGTGCTGGATCATAGATCCCAGATATTAAAGCTTCTCAAAATCTAGTAAGCACATTTCATTTCAATAAAAAATTTGGAACCAAGGTTACTCTGGATCAGAAAAGGGGCAACACATGTATTTAGACTATTGTGGGCTTGAATGATACCCGCTTCATTTTCAGGGATAAAGGAACCTACTTTACTGTGACCCCATCCTCTGCAGATGATAATTGATTTCGGTTCTTAATTTTCGAGATGTACTGCGATAAAGAACAAAGGACTCAGGAGGGTTCCTTGGCGTGCACCTACAAGGGATCTGCGGCACCAATGTCGCAAAGTAGTCTGCAGAAGTGGTTAATCTAGATTTGTTCTATCGAAATATATATGAGGAAAAATTTTCTTCTTCTAGAAAAGAATAAAACACAGGTGTAACCTTGTGCTGAAAATTTGTTAAAAAGTTCGTAATGGAACGAAAATTAATTAAGGCAGAGAGATTCAGTGAGTGAGTCAGTTCAACTAGCTGTCAGATTACTCCCTTAACACAAACTAGCTATACCTACTCACTCACTTCATTTAAAGAGAAGCTAGCTAAATTTCGGTACCATTTTGGTATTGGATAAAAGCTAAAGCATCTGTCCTATTAGTTGCATTGCTCTGCCAGCATTCTTTGTCAGATCACGGACTTTTGTTTGGTGTACTAAGCCCAAGAGCTCAGAGCTTGCGGTTTAATGGCTTGTTAGCACTTTTTCTATTGATAAAGGAATGAGGTATGCCAACTCGATTTGAAAACCCACTGGAACCTCCTGCTCTTAAAGCGTTCCAAGGCCATTCTGCTTAAAAGAATTGGTTGGATTTCGCTTAGTTTATTTTTTATTTCTATGGATTTTTATTTATAAATGGACTTCACTTCAATTATCAGCTCGACAGAACTTTAAGGATTCAAAAACAACCTCAAAACTATGGAATTTGAACCACCGCACGTGTGTAATATTATTTCCTGCTAAATAGTTCAACAGCTAATAAATTTGCTCAAAATCAGAGACATCAAGTTCTACAGACGGATTAATTTGGTGTGTAATGCCTCATATAAAGGCAAACCTCAAAAGTGAGTGAAAACTTAAGCCCTACAGCAAGTAAGAAAAGTTTTTAAAGTAAGTACTTTTTGTCAATTCCATTTACAAGACTTTTGTTGAAAGAAAAGACAATTTCACTCCACTTTCAAAAATGAACAAGCCAAAAACTTAATTAAAGCAGATTCTTCTGTTTTGAGTTGAAAACTGGGGCGTAGTTGGAGTATGAACGCACTTAACCACATTGAAAATTCATGGCACAGCTAACCGCAAAACGTGAAACTTTTAAATTGCAAAAATTTATCAGTCTTAGAAAACTCTTACTAAACTAAGCTTCACACTCCAAATCTCTTATCGAACAAAATGCAGCCACAAATTCCAGTGGCAAACTTTCAATCTTCTTTTCAACAATTCTATTTCCTAGACTTCAAAATTGTTTTTTTTTTTCTTCTTCCCTCGCCAAAACTTTATATCGTCCCAAGAAAGAATTTCTTGTCAGGTAGAATTCCAAGCAAGGCGTAATTATTCAAACTATTATGTAGCAAACATAACAATCGTCTTTGAGGATATTAAAGGACCAAACTAAGCTGTCACATACTTTTTGGTGAGGAGCTCGCACTGCAGTACTTACTTTTGATTTCCATCAACAAAAATAATGTAACTACCTATGCACAATTTGAATTCAGGTGAGGATCAACCATCTCTCTGTTCCCACAAATTTCCCATCAGAATGGATGCAAACTGTAAGAATGGTAATGGTAACGAAGTTTCGCTTTAGTGTCCTCAAAAAAAATTTAAAAAAAATTGAATATATATCGTTAAAAATACAGAAGAACCAAAATCTACTTACTGCCCGAATTGAAGACTGAGGAAAAAGGACGAAGAAAAAAATCAGGAACCCGGAAGATACTACATGGCAATCCTTACAAGTCTCAGAGCACACACAATGTGGTAGTTCTTTCCCCTTTTTTATATATTTTCCTAAGTTTTTGCCACTGGAAATCTCTGCCAACAATGAACAGACAGAAATAAAGATAAGGGACAAAGGATGAGGATGGGAACAACATGAACACATTCAAAAAGTGCGAGTCTCCCGAAAAAGAAACCTCTAAGTGCAGGAGTGTTTTTCTATTCTTGTTTTTTTCTTTTTTTGTTCCTGAATTTTTTTCTATGCATCCTGAGAACTCTATGCGGATGCAACGTCTCCAAAGTTGTGGAGTGCAAGCAATCTCCTTTTTACCTACATCCAAACTAAAACTGGGTAAGAGTTGCTCATTTTGTGATTCTCTTTTGCACTGCACATTTCACAAAGCTCGTAATGAGGTTCAATGGGATCGGGAAAAATAATTGAATTCCATGCACTTCGACACAGTTTCGTCGTTAGTGCAGCGCATCGATTGCGGGAGAATGGTCCAAACTCCAAAGGGAAATAGTAATGGGAAATCTGAAAAGCAAGTGGTGGTGGTGAACTCAAGAGAATTTGCTTTTAAGACACATGTGCATTTTAAGCCATCGTGTGTGGTCTTGATACGAACATAGAATGGTTGGTTGTGTGTGTTTTTGTATTTCAATTTGACCTGCAATGTGCCAACATGCGAAAGATTAAAAACTTATTTCAAATAGAATTTAACTTTGTAAGCGATCTGAAATATTTGATGACAGGTGATTATTTTGAATCTGATTAGAGAAAGTTCACGTTTCCTGGCGAACAATCTAATTGGAATCAATATAAGTTGAACAGCATAACTCCCATGCTGGATAATGAGTCCTAAGATTTTTTTTCGATTGAGTAACTTCTTTACTTTTAAAATGTAGGTACACAAATGGAAGTTTTGAAGGGCTCTGAAAATATTGATCTTATTTACTTACTTAGGTAGGAATTACAGTTCGGGGTAAAGCTGAGCCTCAACCAACATCTTTTTTTAGATAGGGCGAAGGTAGATCACCTTTACTAGCACGTCGACCTGAAAGATCTTTTGTGCTGTTTCCTTACACATGTAATGTGTTAAGTTGTTCATTCAAAAATGAGGTCGTGTAAGAACCTAAGAATATTCGAAGAAGAGGCGTTTTTTATGTGTAGGGGACTAGTTTTGAAAAGTTAGCCTAGATCTGGTTATGGCAGGGCATTCATACAAAAAATGTGTTCAGCTGTTTCTATATCTTCGAAGCAGAGACGGCAGGTGTCATCTTGGATGGTGCCCATGTTTTTAAGGTAATATTTGAGAAAGCAGCAGTGTCCAGTGAGGAAGCTGTGAGTAACTTTGCGTCACGTTTGCTCATGTCAAGAATTTCTTTCATACGTCTTTGAGATAAGTCGACGAATAGTTTTGATTGGCGGTGGCCACTAGTTCATGTCGCGGTACAGCTCATACAGCTCGTTGTTATATCTTCTTCTTCACACATTGTCTTTTCTGTTTCAATGGAAATTTGGTCGATTGTGGACTTTACTGGCCCAAAACTTTATTTATAAGGACCTATTAGATTGTTGACGTGGGTATTTATACGTTCACAAATGACAGCAGACAAGATCTTATACGCGACGTTAAGGAGGCTCTTTCTTCTATAATTGGCGCAATTGTGAGAGATTTCTTTTTTTAGGATCGGAAATACGATACTGGGGTCCCATTTATCGAATAAAATGATGCTGATCAGTTGGTGAACGCCCGCCAACTGATTAAAAAAGGCATACAGCAGGATTTTTGAAAAATAAAGATGTGAACTGCTTAAAAGGATTAAATATTGAGATGAAGTTTGTCTATCCCTTAAAAAAAAGCAAAAAACACTTAAAGGCGTCAACATCCTCTTTTCAATGGAGGTCAAACATCTTGGAGTAATCCTAGATTACAAGCTCTTTGGTCTAAATATGGCGACTTAAAGACTGCTAAGGCACTGTCAGTCTTCTGGCAATGTAAGGGAGCTTTTGCCAAGACATGGGGTCTTTAACCGAAAAGGGTCCTTTAGATCTGTACGGCAATGATAAATCCAATCATCTCCTATGCGTCAGTTGTTTGATGGAACAAGCTCTCGTATAGATACGTTTTTGCCGCCTTTGCCAAACTTCAAAGAGCAATTTGTATTGGCTGTACTGGGGCCTTCCCAAGCACTCCTGGTTCTGCTCTGGGTGCACTGCTTAATCTTCCTCCCCTTACTACCTACGTCATGGAGTGTACTCTCAAGACCATTTCTCGTTTAGAGAGATGTGGTCTCTGGCACAATTCACACTGGAGTTTTGAGGAAATCGCAAGGAGCATATCTTTTGACTCACATCTAATGGATATGCCGTCCGATACAATGATCTCAAGGCTCAAAATGCTTCAAAAATACACAGTCAACTTGCCCTTTGTTTAGGAGTGATCCACCCAAGAATCTGAGCTAGGAAAGGATTGTTATCGAATCTTCACAGACGGTTCCAGGAAAACGATGACAGACGCACTCTGCTTTAGGTTCAAACGCATACGTCTTCCAAGCGGAGGCGTATGCTATCCAAATGGCTTATAAGCTACGTTACAAACAATGGCTGAGTGGGGAGAAGTGTCTGTGTTTGCAGCGACAGCCAAGCTTTGGTTATGGCTCTTTTCAACCATCTTACTACTTTGAAAGTGAACCAAGAATGCAAGAGCTCTCTGAATGCGGTCGGAAGACTCATTTTTTAAGTCTCGTGTGGGTTCCAGGCCATCACGACATAACTGGAAATGAAGTCAAGCAAGGTACTCGGACAGCTTTTTCAGGACCTGAACCGTCGCGTCGCTTGCTCTGCCTAGGTTCTCAGTGAGAGCTTCAATCTACCATTGGAAGAGTACAACCGTTGAAGGAATGCCTCCTGTGGATGCAGACAGACCAAACGTGTTCTCCACAAAGTTAATAAGAAGACTGCAACATTTTTGTTATCTCGTAGCAGAAATGAATGTAAAAAGCCTATTGGCGTTGCAAGTGGGCACTTCTCTTTTGCCAAGCATTTAAACGTGTTAGGCTTAAGTTATAACACACTCTGTGAATCTGCTAGAGAAGATGAGAACACCGCGGTTGTACTTCCTCTGTGAATGCCCTGCTTTTTCTCGCATGCGATTACAGATCAGTACAGCGCAGACATGGTGAGAGATGGTAACTTGAGTTCCTTACCATCATGGTAGCGTCTGTTGGCTTTTCTTCGAACATCTGGAAAGCTATTACAAAAAGAAGGGGACTATTTGGTAGTACAATCGACTGGTATTTTAGTCTGAGTGCTCCAGCTGGTATTTTAAAAAACCGCCAACAGAAAAAAAAACATAAAGGATCTCCCAACCCAAAACGTTTTTACAGTTGCTGCAGCGGCAGAAAGGCTGTTGTCATCACTTTTGTCGTCGAAACTAAACAAATGTATGAAAGTGTCTCGTCGTTGTGAGTAGTAATGCCGCTGTTTAACTTAATTTTGACAACTGCAATTGCCATTACCATGAATGCAAAAACTCTTTGCCTTGATGGGAGGTCTTTAATTTGACAATTGAATTTGCCGCTGTCGCAACTACAAAGACGCTTTGGTTTGAGTGAGCCTTAAACTAAAAAATTTCGATTTTATTGCAACCATAAGAGAGAAAAGCTCTCTTGTTTAAATTTATTTCAAATCAAGTGTCAATGAAATGGCGAGAAGGTCTCCTCGGAAAAGTCTTGCACCCGTCATTGTTGTTCTTAGACAGAATGACATTACATAAAATGTTACCGCAGTTGACTATCTGCTCACAGACTTTGCACTTGAAAGGAATGCGAACAAAGCTTCAAATTCTTAAAAAGAAAAAATTCTAGTCTTTTAAAAAATTCATCAAATGCATTGAATTTCGGTTCAAATCCAGTTAACAACAGATCTTGTTTTCAAATCTCACTTCGGGATACTATAACTTGCTATAGAAACACTTAAAAATAAAATCAATGCAGCCATCACCGCTAGCTACTTTCCCACGTAAGGGTGAGTCAACCGTCCCAAAACAACTTTTCGAAAATTCAAAGTTCAATTCAATTATCTCATCCCAATCATCATCATTATCATCATCATTTATTGTCATTTCTACTCTCAAGGCCATCGCTTTTGGTCAATACGGTTTCAAGAGGTCGTCGCATAACCGATTTATGCCATTCAAAATAATTGTCAATGCTGCAGCAGCAGTCATTGCAGTTAGTTGGACTTGGCAGTGCATCCGTTGTCCATAAAATTTCATTGAGGTTGCATGGCATGCTAGTGAAGAAACGAAGCTAAACTCTACTATAACACATTGCACATTGAAGGACCCCACACCGAAGAGCACATCACACTGAATAGCTGGAGTGTGCATGAGGTTTCTTCCTCTTTAACATTACGTGTGCTCATAACCATAATCATTTTCAAAGTCCTGCATTATTGTATCGAGAATTGCCAACGAAACACTCGAAGACGTACATAGGTTCTGTATACACCTATACGTCTACGAGTATATTATGTGAAAAGTCGATTGCCCTCTTGGACGATTTTGACGGAGAGGTGTCCACTTTATTTTCTGTTTGCCAGTTGAGTAAACCCCACTTATTTCATTGTGACGTTCTGGCTTTCTTTTATCACAAGTTGAAGTACATAGCAATTGTTGTTATTGTATTTTGGAGCTAGAGCACTTCAATTATGAGACATGCGACTGCATTAAGATATTTACCGAGAGATTGTTGGTTGCTTTGGTTGGTTGTAGACGTGCACTATGCGCTTCGATAGCATCAATTGTGGAACATTGATTTATTGTTGTTCAACAATGAATTTCTTCTGCATTGTGTTGTCGAGTAGGATGAAGCTCTCCTCCTTTAATTTGTTCTGTAATTTCATAAATTGAACTTGTGGTGTTATTGTTATGATTGCTGGTGCATGTTAACAATGCAGCATCGTAGATGCTTTCGAGAAGCTTTCTCCGATTGAATAGCTTAAAGATGGTTTGAAAATTTTTAATAAACGCAGTTGGGAAAATATTGAATCAATATCGTAGAAACCGCAGGTTCTGGATTCCGTGGGTTTTAGACGATTGCCGTCCAACCGCCCACTGTGTCGATTGTATCTATTGATTGATTGTTTCATGTAACTTCGTTTTCAGCGATTAAAGGATAGCTATTCTACTAGTGTCTAATAAGTTTTGGTGTTTTAGCACGTTTTTTAACCTTGAATTTAGACGATAGTATCCTGTTTTTCCGCGGGTATCGCCTTTCGCGAGGAATTGGCAAGTCATCCGTCAGTAAATTCTTTGCCATGAAAAGCGCTTTCTCGATTAGGCGTTCGGAACCGGCAAAAAATTTTAGGTCTCCTCCGTTCCCTCCCTGGGGCTGCTCGCTCTCTATTTATTTATCATCTGAGAAGTTACGGAAACCAGGCCCAATCAAGTTTTATATTTAAAACTTTAAGCTCATACTTGGCTTACACGACTAACACTTTGCGAGCAAATGATTTTCTGTACTTTTTGCAACTAAAATATTGACCACGAATCTGCTATAAAATGGTGGCAATATTCGTTGCACCGTGTAAATGCTGAACTATGTATGGAAACAACTTGACCATAACTGACACTCTGACTTTTTTGATAGTTTGTAAAATAAGATAACAACGAATATTTCGTCATCATTATGCGTAGAGGTTATCATAGTCATACCTCGAAAGTACTTTTGTCAGCCTTGTCGTAAGCCCATACAAATTTTGAATTTTTTTTTTCACATGCGGAAAGAAAAGTGGAGAGCTCTCATTCACGAGCGGTGGAAATAAATAAAACAGATAATTAGGCCGGAGCCCTGTGGAGCAGGATATAGATAGATATAGATATGTATATATATATAGATATACACCATCTTTTCATCGATTTAAAGGCCGCGCATGACAGTATCTACAGAGACGAACTGTACAGAGCCATGTCTAGTTTCGGCATCCCTACAAAACTCGTACGACTATGCAAGATGACTTTGGAGAATTCACGCTGCTCCATCAAGATCGGTAAGAAACTCACCGAGACTTTTGATGACAAAAAAGGCCTTAGGCAAGGTGACAAACTGTCATGCGATTTCTTCAACAAGATTGTGCAAAACTCAAGCGTCAACACCAGAGGAACAATCTTCCAAAAGTCTGTACAATTACACGCATACGCAGACGATATAGACGTAATGGGAAGAAAAAACCGTGATGTCATAGGTGCTTTTGCGAGTATTGAAACAGAAGCGACTAAAATGGGTTTGATGGTTAATGAGGGCAAAACGAAGTATATGTTGCCATCAAACAAGGACACAGAACATCGACGAATTGGACAAAACGTCACAATAGACAGACATAACTTCGAGGTAGTACAGGACTTCGTCTACCTAGGATCCGCTGTATACACGGACAACAACATCACTGCGGAGATTAAACGGAGAGTAACTCTTGCCAACCGTTGCTTCTTTGGGTTAAGAAGGCAATTGAGAAACAAAACTCTCTCCAGAAAAACCAAGGTAACCCTGTATAAGACCTTGATCATCCCAGTCCTGCTTTACGGCGCAAAAGCATGCACCTTATAGAAAGCGGATGAGGAACTCTTGGTCGTTTCGAAAGAAAAATTCTCCGAATGATCTTTGGTCCGGTATGCGAAGACAATGTGTGAAGAAGAAGATATAACAACGAGCTGTATGAGCTGTACCGCGACATGGACTAGAAGAATATCGCTAGGCTACGATGGCTGAACCCAAATACTCCGGCTCGACGGGTTTTCCTTGTCTTAGGTGGCGAAAACAAGTGAAAGAAGACCTCAACCGACTTAGAGTACCAAACTGGAGAGAGCTCGCCCAAAACCGAAATTGTTGTCGTACGATGTTGGTCTATATCCCTTGGCAGCACAACAGCAATCTTTCAAGCAGAGATAATAGCTATTGAATTCTGTGGTAAAGAATGGATTAGAAGAAACCTCCGAAAATCACGCATTCTATAATTTGCTCTGACAGTCAGGCAGCCCTAAAGGCCCGGTCCTCCACAAAAATCGAATCCAAATTAGTTTGGAACTGCCTGATATGTCTATCTCAATTAGCCACCCGCAATAAAGTCACTCTTTCCTGGGTGTCTGGACATGAAGGTGTACAGGGTAACGACCTGTACAGCTAGGCTGACCGCCTAGCTAGACCTGGCTCTCAATCTCAATTCAAAGACCCGAAACCCTACTGTGGTCTCCCAATCAGTAGCATCCAGCGCGAACTGGTTACTTGGGAACGGCAGAACATGATTTACACCTGAAACAACTCTAGTGGCCACCGCCCTCCAATCAAAACTATTCGTCGACTTATCTCAAAGACGTATGAAAGAAATTCTTGACATGAGCAAACGTGACGCAAAGTTACTTACGGACGTCTTACTGCTCTCTCAGATATCACCTTAAAAATATGAGAATCAGCCATGATGAAACTTGCCGTCTCTGCCTCGAAGAAATAGTAACAGCTGAAAACATTTCATGGTATGAATGCCCTGACATAGCAACATGCAATCTAAAAATATTCAATAAAGGATTCACTAGTCCCCTAGACATTCGAAACTAATCTTTTTCGAATATTCTTAGGTTCTTACACGACCTCAACTTCGAATGAACAACCTTCTTACATATTACGTGTTTAAGCCCAAGGGAACAGTAAAATATCTTTCAAGTCGACCCCGACGATTGACGGTGGAGCTTGGTTTAAGAATGCCCACCCATGATTATTAATTTGATGGAAAAGTGTGTATCGCGTGCATTTGAATTAGATTCTTATTATTAGGTTTTTTCAATAATATCTAAAACTATCATGAAACTCAAATGCCAGGAAGTAGAAATCCAAAAAAAAAATTCTTTGCGTTTTATTTCAAACTACAAACTACAAAAGCCAAAGCATAAAATAATATGGCCTCTGTCCTATAAATATGCAACATATTTGAAGTCAATAGGGATTATGCAGCGCTTGGCATCACTGATCTTCAACAGCTGACAATTGACATCTCCTCCGCTGACATTTCATTTTATTTATTTATAAATATTTTTGAAGATCGTACAAATTCAAATCAGTTTTTATTTAATTTAATAACCAAATAAAACAATCAGCAAACCAGTAATCAAAAGCAAAAGAAGACTACCATGGAACTTGACCCAGATATTGTGAAAGATTTCGAAAATCTTTTAATCCCAAGCAAAAAACCAACCGAAGAGGAACTAAACAAACCACAATCGCACCAAAAACCACACCATCCAACGTTCAGCACTATCCCCAAATTCTACTACAAACCACCCAATCCATGCACCAATAATCTACGTCAGAACCTTCGCAAAGAAGCCCACTCATTGTTTTTACAAAAACGCACCCAAGAACTACTAGATACTGAAGAATTAAATTCACTCTGGGAAATCCTCGAAAAAACTAGCTCCCAAATGACTCCGATGGGCCAACAATTAATTGGCTACGATGACTATCTCAAAGTTCGCGATTTGGTAAGTGCCAAATGCCGTAAATACCTCACAGCCATTCTGTTTGCAAAGTTACAATGCTCCTCTGGCTATCCAGCCAAAGTCGAGATAACTTCCGTATTCAATTACACGATGCGAAAAGTTTGGCTGCAGCAAGGGCGTATCGGTTTGTCTGTATACGACTACAAAGGCCAAGGATACCTACGGGAAATCGACATGGAGAACTACATAATAGACATTATACCCACGCTGTCGCAACTAAATGTCGTCGAGCAGTCCTTCCACAATTTTTACGTGTGCACCGTTGTGAAAAAGTTCTTCTTCTTCCTCGATCCACTGCACACGGGCAAAATTCGAATTCGCGACATTCTTGCGTCTGGTTTGTTGGCAGAACTATTGGAATTGCGCGATGAAGATGCCCCCAAAGAGAGCCAAGAAATGAATTGGTTTTCGGCACCTTCAGCGTTAACTGTCTATGGGAATTACTTGAATTTGGACAAGGATCACAATGGAATGTTGAGTCGAAGTGAATTGGCTGCTTATGGTTCAGGTACATTCACTTCGGTGTTTTTGGATCGGGTCTTTGACGAGTGTCACACGTATGAAGGCGAAATGGATTACAAAACGTTTTTGGACTTTGTATTGGCATTGGACAATCGACACGAGCCACAGAGTCTTCACTACTTGTTCAGGATTTTGGATGTACAGCACAAAGGTTACTTGACAGCATCCACGTTGCACTACTTTTTCAAAGGCATCCAGGAGCAGATCCATGCAGAGAATGCTCAGCCCGTAAGCTTCGAGGACTTGAAGGATGAGATCTTTGACATGGTCAAGTCAAAGGACCCTTACAAGATAACTCTGCAGGACTTAATCAATTGGTAGGTGTTTTTTCTCTCTTTTGTGTTGTTCTTTTTTACAATGTTTATAATTTTTGCAGTGGCCATGCAGAGACGGTGGTGTCGATTCTCATTGAGTTCCACAAATTCTGGGCCTACGAGAACCGAGAGGTGATTGTATTCGAAACGAATCCCGAAGACGGAGCTCAGAATGTTTGAATTGAATTTGACGGTTAAGTTTTAGAACATTCCGCTATGGATTAGGCTAAGTGTGGATCATGTTGAATTTTTAATTTGAAAGTAATAAAAGCAGTGACAGAGAGTCTGTACACGAAACTTTAAATTCAATTAGCAAAAGTAAATGAAAAGCACAAATGAACAACCGCTTGACACAACCAACGATACCACAGGATCTTGGTTAGATTGGTTGCTTCCCAGGTGCGTGCCATCGCTGTGACATGGCAAACATCTCTTGTCTCCATTATAATTTAATTACTGGAAAATCAAAAGGTATAATCAATAAGGAGAGTCTATTTTGCTTTGCTACTATACTTCTACTGCCAAAAAAGAAGCATGCCCTTAAATCAACCTTAAAATTACTTTGACTGACACCAACCTGGGGCCGGGGGTTGGTTGGTTGGTTTCTAGTTAGTATGGTTGGTAAGTTATACCTTTACAGAGATCCTGCGGTAAAGGTAAGTTTACTTTTCGAAATGTTAAGCTTAATTGGTCTAATAAATTATTCTCAGCTGGTGCTTGTTGGACAAGCTTTTATGTGATGTTTTGTGGCCATAAACGGGATTATGTTTTCTTTTGTTTTGCTGTTTTTGCGGTTGGTTCTTTCTTGATGATGTAACTTTGGCTGCGGCTCTCTGTGATATCACCTGGGCGTATTAATTGGCTCAGAGATAAAAGTGTGTATACGGATTCATTCCAAACCAAGAAATTGCCTCAGTACTCAATGATATCCAAGTTCTTTTGAATTGAAATGCAGTGAAGATGATTTACTTCAGTGTCGAATCATATGACTGTTACTGCTCCGAAATAGAATTGATTTAAATATTCAGGGTCAGGCTGCTATTGCGTTAGGCTCCGAGGTTTTCATAGCTTTTCTACACCTCCCCATTTTATTTATTCTTAAGTTTGTTTAAGAATGCATTTAGTTTGTAATGATTGCTTTCCAAGAAGAAGAATTGTGTCACTGAAAGCAATGAAAATGCGGTTGTTTAATTCATACATTAATTAGTGCGAGATTCAACAGGTTCCTTACTTCCACCACAAGCTTCCTTTTATCCAAACCAACCCAAAACAAATCGAGCTTGTTACGAAAACTGATTTAACTAGCTAATGTAAACAGAAAGCGTTTCGAAGCATTTCTGGTTGACATTGAGATTGAAGACAGCAAGTAGGTATATGTATCCCAGATCGGCGAGTAGCAGCAAAGCTGAGGAGCTTATAAACCATCATTTTTTGCAAAAGAATGATGTGAATGCAAAGAATTGCCCAGTTTAGAGCAAAGACTTAAATAGAAATTTGAATAGAATCAAAGACTTGTTTGCGTAGTAATTTGAACGGGAATGCAAAAAAAAGAAAAGAAGGAAAGATTCTGTGAAAGATTAGGAAAGCGAATAGTAAGTTGTAAGAAGGCGATTGAATTTTTGAAGCTGCCTTAAAAACTTAATGGAAGACTTAGTACTTCTAGTAGCTAACACACGTTTAGCAGAAACATCTTTTTATAGGCCTTTTTTTGTCAATGAAAGGTGTGCTAGTCTATTTACATTTTAGAAGATTTTTATAAATACTAATGCCTTTTTTGCTCATGCCCTGCACTACTTCATAGGAGGAAAACTCATCTCGGTGAATTCTTCTTCGATGATACTAGCGACCTAGCTTACATAGACCCTAAAAGTCTTTCGAAATACATTAAAAGTTCCACGTGGTTCGACTAGCAGGTGATTAACCGGCTAGTCCCGTAATGGAAGATTAATAAGTGATCAACTCGTTAATCTTACATCGGGTTTCTGAGATCAGTAGGTGATTAACTTGCTGATCTCTGTGGTATCACAATGGGCCCTTGCGGCCTAAGTGTGTCAGGCAATGTACTCATTGACTGACAGCCACTTCCACCTAACTTAACCTAATGCCTATGGGAGAGTGGAAGTATTTGGGACATAGCCACTGCCACAGAAGAAATAGAACATTGGAGGCGTACAAGAACCTATCCGATATTCTTTCCAGGGGCCTAATTACCGCACACGTGATCGAGTAATACGTGACTGAGTTATGAGTTTTTGGCATTACTTCTCGCGTTATTAAGCACGTTCGTACCACTAGTTGGCTAGTTGACCCTAATGGATAAATGAAAAGCAGACTACGTACGTAATACAGAGCGAATTTTGAAAGAAATATAATTCTCACTCATTTTACCACTGATGAGGTAATCCGAACCCAGAATACCAGGATAGAAGATCCATTTTCGAATCACAGGTTTTCTGAACTTTAATTCCAGCCGAAACTAACAGAAACATAAAAATTGAACGTCTTTCAACAAAATATCGTTGTGAAAAATAGAACTAGTCTTTTTTCGATTTTCCTGGCAGCTTACGAGTGATTAAGTTCGATCGTTGAATTTTCCCAGAGTTGACCCAGGTTTCCTTGACAATCCTATGAGTTGTCAAAAAAAACCTGGGTTTTCCAGTCTTCAAAAAACCCTAAACCACAAAATCACACACATCCCTGTCATTTGAATAAAAATACATGCGATTTGACAGCCCTCTGCTCGTCCTAACAAAAACATAGGGCGAGTTGAGGACAAGCCCAGGTCAACCACTGGGCTCAAAAACGCTCAGTTTGAAATACAGGGCGAGTTTAGGCTTTTCAAAAAACCCTTTGTGGTGACCATAGGGCAACCCAGGTTCGTTCGTTGAGCTCAGGGTTGATCTAGGTTTGCTTGACAACGTTATGAGTTGTCAAAAAAACCAGTGCTGTATCAAAAAACGCTAAGCCAAAAAATCCCTGCTGTTTGAAGAAAAACCATTTGACATCCCTGTTTAATACAAATCAAAGTCTTAAGTGCTATTCCACTGCGAGATGCGAGTTGAGAATAAATCCAGTACCCCTGTTCTGTAACTATCGCCTTGGCGATAAACGGTTGAAAATGAAACAAAATTCTATGAATTTAGTAGGATTTTGTTCCATTTTCCACCGTTTATCGCCTGCTTTTATCGAGGCGATAGTTACAGAACAGGGGCACAGGGCTCAGAAAACGCACTAAATGATTTTATGTTTTTCAAAATACGCTTTGCGGCGACCTCAGGGCAACTCCAGGGCTTCAACGAGCAAACCAAATGCAAATTTGATGAGAAATTTATGTCACTTTCCATTGGTTTCACTCGGAGAAGCACTAATTTTAAAAACCAATGGAACACCCAACATTTTTTCTATTCAGTTTAACGTAATTTTCTTTGTGTGAGTGAAACATTTATATGGGTCTTAAAAAATATTCCTTGAAGAAAATTTTCTTTTTGGCATTTGAGTAACATGTGTTAGTGCTTTTTGAGTCGATTCTCACTTCAAATCGAGAAGTGGCTGTCACTCCCCAGAATCATGAGAAGCGATCTTTTTGCACCAATGGAACGGTTTGAGAATGCTCCTGGACGTTCCTGGACGGTTCTTTTCGTCCAATGGAAAGTGGCATTAGTCACAATAGCCTGAATAGCCGCCTAGTAGGTCGAATAAAATGACAATAGGGCCGTTCAGACTATACAAAATACAATTATGTATTTGCTATTTTGACAGACTTTGGCTTGAACGACCGATGTTTGATAATGTGAGCCCTGAGACGACCGCTTGACCAACTAATACGCTCAAATAAAATACGCTCAATAAAACGCTGTACTCACTAATGCAACTTTATTCTCTAAACTCCACTTACCAGCCATCCCTGTTGTTCACTTCTGCAAGTGACTTTGTTTTGTTCACTAATCGTTGTTGTTTTCACATGTGCGATGTTTTGCAAACGTGAGTATAAAATCCCAATAAAACACGGCTAGTGACACAAAACACAAAATGTCACGCACGCTGCCAAAACCAGAACCTTTAAAGGTACTGTAGGTAATTTCTACTAGAAATGAATGCAGAAAATTCTCGAATAAACAGCATCTTCCTTAAATTCTTACATAATATAAAACAAAGTCACTTTCCGCCTTCTGTCTGTATGCTTACACAACACATGTCCACGGAACGGGAACACATACGAGAACTTAGAAACTGCTTAACCGATTTCAAAAAGGGAACGGGAGTTCAAAAACTACTCGACCGATTGCAAAAATTCTTTCACCGTTAAAATGCTAAAATGCTACATTCTTAGAAGTAGCAAAGACTATTACATTTTGACTGAATAATTTAAAACTACGTCGCTTATGAATCTATTGACACATTTCATCCCCATATTCTCACGGTAACTCGAACGGGAAACCTAATGCTTTCAGGCAACCTTCAGCTTAGCCCAGATGGTGTTCCGGACAATTTTTGTTTTTTTTTTTGGAAATTTTGTGTGAACAAGAGTTGTTGTTTTATGAAATTTTTAGCTTATTCCACTTATATTTTGTTCAAAATAAAAAATTAAAGTAAATGTGAATTGTAAGTCATGCCGGGGCCAGCAAAAGCGGAGTTCGTAGAAAGTCGATAGACATACTCTGCACTTGAGTGCGAAAGGAAAAACCATCCTTACCAGAAAACGTTGCATAGTTACAGTTTCTGTCCAATTAACAAAGCCTTACTAATTACTTTTTTGGTTATTCAATACAACGTGTACTCAGTTAAACAGCACTGACTGTTCAAAAACAAAAAGATGAAGTTAAAATTATTCAAAAATGCTTCATACTCACTTTCGATTTTTTTTAAACTCTTTTACCAGGAAATGAATGAAAAAGCTTGTTGCTAAGGCCTGGAGCCTAAACTATTCCCTATGCGGTTGTCTCACTGAGACAGAGGCAGTGCAGTACCACACATACGAGTTTAGTAGTTTCATTCTGGAATGAGTAAATGGAAAGTGTCATAAGTGATGAGATTGTGACCTGCTCCATATGTGAATGTGCTTCAGACCGAAAATAGAGAGTACCTCGCCTCTTTTTGCAATCGCTGTTCTTATGACAAAACTTTCCCCCAACAAAAAAAAGTTAGGCTCTTAACGCAATTGTGTTTCTATTGATGCGTTTTTATGTTTTGCTGGTTTGCTTGTCTCGCTTGCATTGGAAATTCTTCTGCGCTTTGGCATTCAAAGCGTCAAATCCATTTTATTATTCATATCACAGCAAGTTAGAGAAAATGTTTTAAGTTCAAATTGTGAATGCCTCCACAATCGTTCGGTAGAGAGCAAAAAAAAAGAAGAAAGAAAACGGCACGTCCTCGTCGGCAGTGAGAGAAGAGAGAACAGAAATAAAATAAAAATATTGAGGCACAGGAAAAACAAATTAAAAAACGAGGAAAAAATATAAAAAATTCTAGCTTCAAGGAGCATCAGCGATATCGCAACCAAGATTCGCTTAGAACCTTCCTTTTTGTTTTTCGCTATCCGTGCAGGTATCTTCCTTTGAACGTTTCACGTGCTCATGACAATTTCAAGATGTTAACAAAAAAAAAGAAAAGTGAAAAGAAAAACAGAACCGAACCCAAAAATATAGGTTGAGTAGATGTGAGCTCTAAAAGGAGAAGAGCTCCTGTTGTAGATAGGTCGTAGGTGTGTACTTTGGCACAACGAATAACTTTTATTTAGTGAGCAGTGAATGAGGAGCAAGACTAAAAACTGCAGGATGAGAAGGCAAAAAAGTCATCGCAGGCGTAAGACAATTTCATTTAAGAAACAAAGATACAAATTCTGCACTGTTTCCGTTTTGGCGTTGATGTTATAGCCCAAGATGAAACGAAGAGCCAGAGGGTATCTCTGGCACGATAAAGAAGGCATCACTCTTTGTTTCTCGTTTCTTCTATACAGTGAGTCAGAGTCAGAGCCAACACACATATCACAACGGGAAAAAGTTCTACCTTTATGGATAGACCATATCTCCATCTGACGTTGAATCCGTCGTTAAAGGTGAAACTAAAACAAAAGAGTGCAGCAGAAAGCATGCGATAAAAGCCTTCCCTTGTTGACTCTCCTTACTGGCTTGTATTTTGTGTCCTTAGTCCTTCCTTTTTCAATTTAACTCCTTTCCTCCTTTCATACTCGTATTATGTATTTTGTATTTACTTCGCTATGAAAATTGTTTAAGTTAGACTTTCGCTACGTGAAGTAAAATGTATGCTACATTTATGTAAGGATATATATGATCGTTGTTCGCTGTAAGAAGATTGCCTCAGCAGGATACACTGAGAAAAGGTAGACAACTTTTTATACTTGTTGTAGCTGAGTTAGTGTATGCCGTACCGTATGTTCGCGTAGTTTTATTGTTTTTGTTTCTCTGCCGTCTAACACGTCCTCCATAGTTGCCGGAATTAAGGTATGTATGTATTTTTCTTTTTTTCTAAAATTCACTTTTGCTTTTAACTTATTTGCCTGTGGATTTTTTTTTATCGAAATTGCTAAAAAAATTTCTATCTATGACACAGTGCGAAGGATGTTTCGGTTGTTTTTGTTTCCGTCATATTCAAGGGAAACACCTACCTACCTGCCGACTGTTTTCTGGAGAATGAGAGGATTTTATTTGACATTGGTAGGCAATGACAGTTTCCGGAAAATTGAAGTTTTTATTGCCATCAGAACAGAGAGTTCCGTCCATAAAAATACACACAATGGGGGGCTCGTCTAACGAAATTCAACCGTTAATGTTTAAAGGCTTAATTGAATTTGGAGTTTATCCGAAATCATTTGTTGAAATAAAATCACGTTGACTGAAGGGTTTTCTGTTTATTCATTAGGTTTTGGGACTAAAAACAAACTTTTTATACTGAGGAAGGCTGCCTGTCAGCCTTCAGCCGCGAGATTGCCAAATATTTGGAACTCAAAAGTGTCGATAGAAGCTTGAAATTAGAGTACCTGTAGCTTAACAGTATGTAAATAACAATTTTCTATAATTTTTTAACGGGTTTATGAGTATTGGCATTAAACATTTCCCGCTAATCTATTTCATGGTATTGATCCGACTCTGATGTGTTTTTGTAACGTGTCGACAAGTGCCTCTGTCCAACTTTTCGTTATAATTTTTTGTGCCAGAAGTTAATTTTCTAAGAAAACTGTTGCACAACGATCTCATTAAAACAACATTTCTTACAAGACTTGGTATATTCTGTCTTCAAATCCTACCCAAGGAAATTATTTTTAACCCTAGTTTACGTTTTGGGGTTCGCGCGAACCCCAACGCAAGTTTGAATGCTTATAACTTTTTTCTTAATCATATTTTCGACCTGGGATGAAAACTCAGTGAACGAATTTCATTTTTCTTTACATTTTTCATCGTATTTTCATCATAGCGATTTAAGATAATTTTCTGCAATTTTTTTCTGAAAAAAACCCACAAACCAAACTTGGGGTTCGTGCGAACCCCACTATGGTTCCGGCTTGTTATGACAGCCTGAAATAGCCTTCGCAAGATTGTGTTGTGTTGGTAATAAAACGACCTATTTACATATTTGGTTTTGGAACATAAGATACCATTGCCATTCTCTGCAAAAATCCAAAAATGAATGAAATGGACAGTACTGATCTGATCTGGTACGGTCAATTCAATTCGTTCAAAAGTATTTCAACAGGCTGGAGAGTGATTGTCCTGGCTGATAATTGAGCTCAGCGACCAATTGAATCGTCGAAACGGAGGAAGATATTCAGAAGTTCAAAACGTGTACAATTCATCACGGCTCGAAGAATTGATGCCCATTGATAGTATCCCAAATTAGATGTGAATACAAATTTTGGGGTTCGCGCGAACCCCAAGTTTGGTTATTGCATTATTCTTCGTGCCGTAACAGTCTCGTATTTTGGAGAGGTTCCTTGGAAAAAATTCTTTCTTATTATTTGTTACCACAAGGGTAGTTTTCTCTATAGTAGCACCGAATCGTTTTAACGCTTAGCTAAAATACCTAAAAAAAAAGGAGGCCTAACAGAGCGGGTAGCCTCTCTCATCAACCATGCCTTGTGAAGGAATGAAAAGGACCTACAATTTTGTTGTCGATTCCAAACGGCTGAATGGGAAAGCGATTTTCCTGAATTACTATCGGAGAAATTGCCAATTCTTCGCGAAAGGTAATACCCTCTTTCATGTTTCTGGAATAAGAATCTCGAACCTCCCACGTAACAGGTAGACACGCTTACCATTAGCCACGGGTACGATCCGCTGGCGCTGAGTTGTAAGCACAATTTTCGTGGTGTCCTTTAAAATTGACGTCATAGTAGTTTCTTGTCCCTTTCTTTCAAGTTCGGGATAGCCATCAGCAGCAAAACAAACGAAAACAGTCTACCAGCTTGCTAGCAGCCAATGTGTGCGAGTTGACGCTGTTGTGTTTGAAAAGTGATAGCGAGGATGAGGTTTAGTTAGTGTTATGGAAAGCTTGATTTGATGGACTCTGGTGTGCCGTGTGCCCTCCCAGCAGAATCTTAAGAGCTTAAAAAAGTCCTGCCAACAGCATCGTTATTTGGGAAGAATTGGTGAGTACTCCAAGAATAATGCAATTGCATAGAAAAAAGCTTTCGAAAATTTACTATTCAAAATTTCATATGGATTCCCTATTTTTTTAACCTTTAATTTCCATAAAGCGGTTTAGGTGACACTCCCACGCTCTCTTCCTCCTCAATAAAATTCAATGGATATTCAAGCAGTCAAGGGCAGCTAACATCAACTTGGAAGAACTTAAAGGGATCACTGCTCTCTACCTATCTTCTTCACAAAAGTGATCCCTTGTACTGTACGCCAAGTTGAACTTATGTCACTTTCCATTGGACGAAAAGAACCGTCCAGGAGCGTCCAGAAGCATTCTCAAACCGTTCCATTGGTGCAAAAACATCGCTTCTCATGATTCTGAGGAGTGACAGCCTCCTTTCGATTTGAAGTGCGAATCGACTTAAGAAGCACTAACACATGTTACTCAAATGTCAAAAACAAAGTTTTCTTCAAGGAATATTTTTTAAGAGCCATAGGTGTTTCACTCACACAAAGGAAATTACGTTAAACTGAATAGAAACAATTTTGGGTGTTCCATTGGTTTTTAAAATGAGTGCTTCCCCGAGTGAAACCAATGGAAAGCGACATTAGAATGCGGCGAAAAGGCTTCGTGTATTTTAACGCTTTGCAATATGGCCTCAATTTTGGATATCATTTCTTCAGTGATGCGATTTTGAATTCATCGCATGTGAAGATCGCTTTAAAAGCAGTTTATGTAAATAAATAAAAATTGATGGCGAACCAAAGCTATAGATACCTAAGAGCCTAACGCATTTCAAGGACCAGCAGTCTTATGTCAATTCTAAACAGCAAAATTTATAAGAGTTTTTCATGGCAGTTTGTAAATACTCTCGGAGGACTTGCCGCAATTTCTAGGAAAAGGTGATTACTATTGAAGAAATTTGTTTTCATTCACTATTCTTGAATTCGAACCACAAATCTCCCACTTTACGCAACGAGCATGAAAACGTTATATCAGCTAGGTTGGTTGCCAGCATTGGTACCTGTATAAGAGCTTTCGTTACTGCTTTTAAGCACGGGTGACACAGTGCTGCTTGACAGCCGCTTCCCACCAGCGGCTGGCAGTAGCAGAAGCAAACATTGAATGACAGCCGGTCACACAGCTTGCCAGCTTCTATCAGCAGACATTAAAAAATTGATTTTTGGAAAGTTACAAATATTGGCAACGAATTTTGAAGGAAAAATTTGCTAAATGCTAAATGCTAGCAGTATTTTTTTACTTTGCCATCCGCTGCTAGCAACCAAAATTTGAATATGTTCCGCCGGCTGGGGCTGGCAGCGAGTGTAGTGAATTTTGTGGTCAAACAAAACTGATCAGCGGCTGGTATAGCGGCTACTTGATTTGCCGCTGACAAGCAGCCGTGTTTGTTCCGTGCTCAAGACCATCAGCCTGTAATTTTTTAGTCAGGAAGTCCGATTGAGTCCACTCGAGAATTTGTGAAAAGACAATTTTATATATTTAGAAATCGTCTATTTCGATTTGGGAAGTTGATCAATAGTTAGATTCCTTGCAAAGCTTCTCTACTGGAAAGTGACATCGACTTTGGTCTACTATTGCTTAAGCTTTTATGCTTTTTATACTCAAAGCAACGATGTTATAGCAAAAATGACAAAACAAAGCTATTTTGTTGCTTCTTTACTTATTTGATAAAGTGGGCATTACAGTTCGGGGTGAGCCTGGGCCCCAACCATCATCTTTTCACAATAATTTCGATTTTAGGGAAGCTCTTTTGAGTTCTTTTTTCACTTGATTCGACGAGATCAACATCAACAGACTAAGTTGGTACTTAAGGAAGTTGCTTATAAGAGTTCACCAAATTATGACAAATAGTACTGACAACTTCCACGCTGAAGAAGAACTCTACTTGTTTTGTTTGGACATTTAAGCTCGGTTAGACATCACCACAACTACAAACTTTTCCGGAAGACACAAAAAGTAATCAAACTATGCCCCGGTACCTTTCAAAATATCAACAGAACAATGTGGAAAAATCAGCCACACAAGCAGACTAATACAACTTTTTTTTTTTTTTTTTTTTAATAAAAAGAGGAGGCTTATATGCTAATCTGGAGAACTCAGACCTAATATCCAGTCCATTGTACTACCAGAGTAGCAGCCTTGCCTTTTTTTTGTGTTGCAGTAGTTGGAAATAAGTTGTTAGTAATTTCACATATATAACCTCAAGGGCGGCGTCCATATGAAACTGGGAAGCTGAAAGAAAAGTAGATGCAAAGAGCGGCATTCGAACCCACGCGTCCGGCCTATCTACAAAACACTCTACCACTGCACCACGGCCGCCTCTAGACTAATACAACGCTTAGAGGTAACACATTTTTGCAAAGAAGAAGCTAAGACATTAGGTGACTGCTTTGAAGAGAAAACCGCTTAGGGATATTGGGTCTTAAGATAAAGTCAACAAATGAGTTCAAACTATTTAACCAATCGATAAAACTATCTGCGCTTTTGTGCTGCACAGGTAGCGACAAAAAAAAGACAAATTCGAGCTCATCTTTTTCGAAGAAAACCCAACAGGGAAACCACTGACACTATCCAATGGGACAGTAAAACATATACAAACTTCACTCCGACAAGGCTTTCTAATAAACTTGGCATTTTTTGACAATCTCCTTCAAAAACTTCTGCTTTACCGGGAGTTTCCGAAGATGCTTCAAAAAGTTGATATTTTTCTACACTTGGAGGAAGTTCCTGAAGTCAAGTTCCACTGTTTATTAAAAAACGGGGTTTTGCGTAGAGCAAAGAATTAATGTATCACTCGTTCGTAGGTGTTAAAAAGGAGCAGAATGAAAATTTCACAGCGCAATAATTGCTACCTATACTCATCTTAATCTCTCATTTTAAGAGAAAATTCGCATGGTGCACTGTGGCGTATGAGCAATTTTGTTAAATAAATAAAAATAAAACATAAAAATAGGGTGGCGCAAAATAGGGAAAAGCACAAGGGCCTAGCGCATTTCTTACACTCATGGTCTTGTGAAGGAATGGAGGGGACCTACTTTCTCTCTGCCGATTCCGAACAGCTAATCGAGAAAGCACTTTTCATGGCAAAGAATTTACTACTGGAGGACTGGCCAATTCCTCACGAAAGGCGATACCCGTGGAATAAGGTTTTCGCCTCTGTTTGTATTCAAACCACGAACCTCTGGGTAAACAGGTGGACATGCTAACCATCACGCCACGGGTACAACTTTGTTAGCTGAAAGTTTTTTTCTAAAGGTAAATTTTTTTCTATCGGATTATTTTACTTTTTTTTTTTTTGCTGATTGCTGACTGCACTTTTAAAGCAAAAGCCTTTCACAACATGATTCATTAAATTAAAGCAGACAAAACAACCTCATTAGGCTTTTTTGACAAGCCTTAGTAAATGAAACTAAAAATTACAATCGATATCCCGCATCACTCCTTCAAATCATCCAGGTGCAGTTGAATGCGATCAACTTCAATCAGAACAAATTTTTTTTTTTATATTGCACAATAATAAAACTTCTTATGCGTTTGAATTGACACAATAGAAATCGTGTTTGCTTTGATCGTTATATCCTTTTGATTGGTTTTTTTTTATAGGCCTTATCGGAGAATTTGCCAATTTTTTTTTCCTTTTTTATTGATTTTGAGATTGTAAACGGACGATGACGACTCCAAGGACGGCGTTTGAAAAAGAGAAATCATAACGATGATGATGATGATGATGTTGATGATGATGATGAATTGGTAAAGTGAAGTTGAACGGCGAAAGTGCCTGCAGCCACTTGTATTTTTGTTCTCCATCCGTGAAGGATTGGCTTCCTGTACTTGTGTTAGCTAACCAGACCACAATAAGTGCCACTTGAACCATTGCCCAAGTGTAGGTGAAATGGAAGAAAGCTGGAGAACAAACCATATATTCTCGTCTTGTCTAGAGGAGTGATTTTAAAGAGGGTGTGAGAGAGAGGGAGAGAGAGAAAGCCAGTGAATTGCTTAAGGGTGGCGATGGTGATACTCGTACATATTGTAGAGAAGCATGCTTGCAATGGTGCTTTTTATTGAGTTCTTTGTAGGTGAAAGTTCAATTATTACTTTGTGACTTTCTTCTTCTCTTATTTTTTTCTGGTTCTTTTTTTCATTTTATTTTTTATTTTTATTTTTGAATTGGAAGTCGATAGGGAAATATTGTGAGCAGGAGGAGTATAAGCGTGTTGGTTGCTGTTGGGATGCAATGATTTCGCTAGAATTGAGACAGAGGTCACATTTAAGGTTTATGAGTTTGGATTTTGTTTGAAGTTTATTGAGTTTTTGATTGCTGGTCCGCTTGGCCTTCATTAAACTTGATAGAAACGAGTATGAAAAGGAACAATCGTTGATAGTCTCAAACAAAGTCAAAGTTTTTCTTTTTTTTTTTAGATGCGAATGCCTTGTGAGAGTTGTAATGTATCTGAGAGGTGTTAGGAAATACAAAGGTTTGTTCTACATCTATAGATTTTAGCTCAGGTATTTTTGTTTTTGTAATAAACGCTCACAACAAGGAATTATGAATACCCTTAAAAAGTTTGTAAACACACTGCGAGCGTTTAAGAAAATAGGAGACAATTAAATAGAAGACACCGATGCACGTTGCTTTTAAATTTTTGTGAATCGTAATGTAGGGAAAAAACAGGGCCAGTTAGCGCATTCCACATTCGGGTGGTGCGACTAAGATGTGAATCTCTATACTTGACTGTACGTCCGAAGTTGGGCTCAAGAGAGAACTGATGAGCATTCCTAGCGAGGCGGGTGTTGCGGCCAAATTGTTTCAGGGGAGAAATGCAACTGGCTTTTTTACAATAGCACTGCTTATGAAAACAGCGATCAAAAAGAGCGAGGGAAGTAATATGTTTCGACGATGTTGAAGAGAATAAATCCATTCTACTACGATCGAACTGTCTCCTATCAATCAAAACGCTCTATTTTGTACCTTAAGTATTCGTTCAGATGTTTGAGGAGCACCTGACCTGATATAAGAGCTATACTCCAGATTTTCATGATAATATTAGAAGCTCTACAAAATCTAAGGAATTTAAACGAAAGGCAATACCCTTGTTGGTGCCCGTGGAGTAATGGTTAGCTATTTATACATATATATATGATTATATGTATGTTATGGTTGAATTAAATCGAAATACATATTGAAAAAAAAAAATTTTTATTAAATATTCCAAAAGTTTCAAACGAAATTCTAAAAATTCATTTTCAATTGCAGATTTTATCAAAATCGTTGGAGCAGTTTTTCAAAAAACGGTTTTATATTTTTCACTTTTTTTTAAAAACAAGTTTCTTAAAAGTCAAGTATCCAAAACCTTACACCTTGTCATAAGTTAATTTGACAAATAATTTTAAAGAATTCAAATATACTATTTTGAAGTTTTTCCGAAAAATTAAAATTTATTTTTTAAAAATTTATAAAAATTTTCCAAATGTTAACTTGTTTTCTTTCTTAAACAATTTAAGATGGTTTTGAGAAAAGCGGAACTATAAGAGGTACCGTTTTCAGACTTTTTCCAATTTTTTTTTTCCAAATTTGGATATTTTTGAAATGACAGAGTATAGAAGAGAAGCATTTCGGGCGCTCAAACTCCACCTATCCCAACGCGGATGGGCGCCCGACAGCTGCCTCGTCCTTAAAGTCCTACAATTCCTTGTATTGCCTGCGGCTTAAATTTTTGAATGCTCAAGGACATCTAGTTCCTTTGTACTCCCTTCCTGTCACTTGAATCGAAAACTGCTCTGAAAACTTTAAACGCGTTTTTCTCAAAACTGCATTTTTCAAATTTGCCGCTGCTGTAACTCACGCAAATATTAACTAACCGTCTTGAATTTTAACTGCACACTCTCCATATGTTTTTACAAACAGCCATTTACAACATTTACGATCGGATGAAAATTGTAATTTTGGAAGCCATCGAAAGACGACTTTTTTTTGGCGAAATTTGGACTTTTTTTAATTGCTGCCATTTTGCCAATTTTCAATTTTTCATTATGAGCTGTATGGGAAAAAGGGTCTACTTTAACGCAATTTTTTAAATTTCTTGTTACAGGTACCAGAAAAATTCAAAAAAAGGGGCAAAGTTTTTTTACACGCCTTCAAAAAATCACCTCCATTTGAGCTCGAGAAACTAGCTCTTGATGGTTTTTCAAATGCGTCAGGTCTTGAAATGTCTATGGCTTTGTTGCTCCACGCCTTTTATTATGCTGCTTTAAAACGCGTGTTATGAACCTTTAACTCCTACATAAAAAGCCGACACTCTCACCAGTGCTGCACGGGCACATTTTTATGATGAAGCGTTTCAGTATACTACAATTCAATGACACAATTGACAGAAATTTAATTTGAAAAGCACAATGTCACTTATGAGAATTGCTTGACAGGTCCTTATCAATGCGGTTTTAGACCAGAAAAGTCCACAATAGACCAAATTTTCACATTACGCCAGATCATGGAAAAAACACAAGAATATAATATCGATATTCACCATCTTTTTATCGATTTCAAGGCCGCAAGTGACAGTATTTACAGAGAAGAGCTGTACAGAGTCATGTCTAGTTTCAGCATCTCTGCAAAACTCGTCCGACTATGCAGGATGACTTTGGAGAATTGAAGCTGTCAATCCGTCAAGGTCGGAAAAGAACTCGCAGAGACTTTTGATGTCGAAAAAGGCTGTAGGCAAGGCGAAAAACTGTATTGCGATTTCTTTAACATCATACTTGAAAAGATTGTGCATAACTCAAACGTCAATACCAGAGGAATAATCTTTCAAAAGTCTGTACAATTACTCGCCTACGCAGACGATATTGACGTAATGGGAAGAAAAAAGCGTGAAGTCATAGGTGGTTTTGCGTGTACGGAAACAGAAGCGGCAAAAGTGGGTCTGATGGTTAATGAGGGCAAAACGAATAATGAAGTATATGCTATCATCAAACAAGGACACCGAACATCGACGAATTGGACAAAACGTCACAATAGACAGACATAACTTCGAAGTAGTACATGACTTCGTCTACCTATGATCCGCTATAGACAACGGACAACAACATCAGTGCGGAGATCAAACGGAAAATAACTCTTGCCAACCGTTGCTTTAGTTGCTTTAGGTTAAGCAGGCAATTGAGAAACAAAACCCTCTCTATAGGAAAACCAATGCAACCCTTTATAAGACTTTAATCATGCAAATCCTGCTTTGCGGCGCCGAATCGTGAACTACATCGAAAATGGAAACCCATGGTCGTCTTGAAAGAAAAATACTACGAATGATCATTGGTCCCGTATACAACAACGAGCTGTATGAGCTGTACCGGGACATTGGCATAGCTAGAAGGGTACGCATCACGAAGCTACGATAGCTGGGCCATGTGAGCGGCGATGAACCTAAAAGTTTTGACGCGGAAAGGAAAGACCTCGTCATAGTCGGCGCAATCAAGTGGAAGAAGAGCTCAATCGACGTAGACTGCAAAACTGGAGAGAGCTCACCTGAAATCAAAACTGTTGTAAGATGTTGGTTGAGATTCAGATTCATCCAGAACTGTAATACCCCCCAAAGTAAGTAAAAACAGAAATTGTAGTTTGAATTAATTAGGGTTCGAGATTCTTAAAAATCTTCTCTTTTATTTTCATCTGTTTAGGGGAAATAAATTTGAATCAGTTATTCACAAAGTAAATGATCAAAATTGCTAATCAGATGAACAAATTTTATTTTGAAATATTTTTACGTTTATTATTGATCAATGTTTGCAATCATGATTATTGTTATAAGTTTCTACAAGATAAACTAATTTGGTTTTCAATACAAAATGATTTAACGAAAGCTTGAGGCTAAAATTTTATCAAATGAAGCTCCAAATTTCCACAAACTAAACAAGTTGTTTGTCCAAATTAAACAACAGATATTGAGGATAGTCAGATAAGTGATATGTGACATAACCACAACATAACATTTTGTACAGAAACTTTACTCTTTATTCCATGTTATAGTTCTTCGTTTGAAAAGAACTGATTATTGTTGTTTGGCAAAACATTTTGCAGTTTCTAATTACCCTACGCTTCTAATTACAAATATTGGAAAGTTAATTAACGGTCCAATAAATCAAAGCTCCACTCAGATAACCGTCAAAAATCAAATATTTATACAATTACGCCGGAGTCCTCATTATTTGTAAAACAGGGACACTCTCTGGATAATTTAAATATTCAAATCCGTACCCCACAAACACATCACACATAAATGTTAATATAAATCACTATTTACATATTAAACGTACTAATAATCATTTGATATGAACTTTGATGACCTATTCTAGAGGGTTAGGCATTATTTTTCCGATTTATTATATAATTTTCGACTCTAATCGAATGAATTCGATTTTAGCGCGTTCCTGACGTACTAAACCGTTACCTAATTATTATATTTATTTGGTATATGTATTTTCAATTTGGCCTCAACAACGGCCACGACGCCGAAGAGTTGCCATGAACTCCTGTCCAGGAAAAACGACAAAAACAAAAAATCAAACGCCATAATATACTCGTATACTCGTACACTCGTGCCTGCCAACAGCAATAGGTTCGTTAATTATGAAAACAGAACCAAAATAGAGCATATACCCTGCAAGCATATTATACGAGTCACCCCCCCGTTGTTGCCGGTCGTCGTTATCCTATACAAACACTACCTCATCAATAGAACAAAACCACATCCTCTTTGATGAAGTTTGCGCGCATCCTGTTGTTAAACGATGCAGCAGTTATGATGACTATGAAGCAGGTGTGCCGACGCATATTGGCGGCCACCCGCCACTGCCGCCGTCGTGATGGTGCGGCTTCACAGCTAAATGACCCCCTTATACCTTCATATAATAATATACGGGTATTTCGTTTTGGGCTAGTGAAACAGAGCATAATTCGATCATCATAAATATTTCTTTGATTGAAGTTCATAATAAGCCGATTTCGGGTTATGAAACATTTCAACGATATTTTATGCCACATACACCCATATAAGTACTCGTGCAACGCAACTCGTGCAAAGAGACGTCCGGTCAACTGGTATTGGAAAATGACCAAGCTAATACGGGCCAAAGGCAAATATTCTTCTCGACCAAAAATTGATCATCATCCCTTTTAACATTGCGAAACCCCAAAAATCAGGAAGCAAGCTAAGAGAGTGGAGGGAAAGTTTATGGTGGATGACTATTAATTGGTGGGTGGATAGTGGTTTATGAAACATTCATCAGCAAATAAACTTGGATGGGTTTATTCCCATCCTTAGTGCTTTTCCCCAAATTGGACCGTTGAAGTGTGTACACGTGTGTGTGTTTGTGTTTGTTTGAGCTTTGCCTTTCGCTCTGTTATATGTTTTTGTGATTAAAATTTAATATTTCAGTAGATATGATATAGATATCCTTTGGTTTGCGATTTTACCTAGTGTTACAGGAGGATAGTAGTTGAGGCAACTGCCTGGAGGACATGCACTATTACCAAAATTTTAAGAGAACATGTTTGGATCAATTTAATGGAAACTACGAACATTATGGTAATTTTTGGGGATATGCAACTAAGAGGTTTTAACTTCGAAGACGTCTTATGCTTAAGGGTTTTGATTGCCATTAACGCTATTATATCACTTACATTAAGGTAATCTTTGATGACATGACGTAATATCCTCAGAGACAAATTGAATGGAAAACAATTTCGATCTTTACTTCAGCTGAGTTTAAAAAAAGAATAAAGATAAAGGAATATTTTTGAGTACTAACCCAATGACTTCTGTAGTGAAGTCCTTATGAGCAGTTGTTCAGAGCAGCTCAAATATTCGGGCCTCCTAGATTCAGTTTGATGCACAATAATAATGCAGTACGAAGCGTTTCGCTACACATTAAGCTTCCAATTACCTGAACAAGACAATTGGACTCTGCTTCGAATTAGCACACTTTGACTAACTTTTGAATAATAGAAAACGCAATTAGTTTCATTAAGAAAACTCTAACATTCTGTGCCGCATCAAGAACTATCGGTAATTGTGTTCAGACGATAAATTTTGATGTAAAATTGCAATGAAATTGTGTATAATGTTGGAATAAATACTTGGAGTTCTAGTGACAAGCAAAGCTTTTCAGCACTTATTTAGCATATTTCTGGCCAATTTTGAACCGTATTTTTGCGTCGGACAGTGTTTACAGAAACGAGTGGTACAAAGTTATTTCTAGTTTTCTGCAAAATACGCTCGAGTTTGCCGCATGACTTCAAGAACGCTCGCTGCTCCGTCAAGGTTGGCAAAGAACAGAAGATATTGGTGTTCAAAAAGACTTTCGACTAGGTGACAAACTGTCATGCTATAAAAACGTTGTGCAAAACTCAAAAGCCATTATAAAACAAGGACAAGGACATTGATGAACTGGACAAACACAATAATTGGCAGTCATAGCTTCGAGGTGTTCCAGGACTTCGTCTTAATAGGATCCGCACGCAAAATAACATCAGTCCGGAGTCCGGAGATCAAACGGAGGATTACTCTTGTCAACCGCTGCGATTTTGGATTAGGAAAGGCAGATGAGAAATAGAAGAATCCTCATGATACCAGTCCTCAGTCCTGCTATATATGGAATAAAAGCATCCACCTAGTTTTAAACGAAAGAGAAAACACTTGGTCGTTTCGAAACAAAACCAGAAATCTTTGCTTCGTTCGTCAAGAGGATGTATAGGAAAGGGAATCCAACAACGAGTTGTATTAGCTGTACTGCGACATGAACATTTATTTGGACGAATAAGTTTTGTCAGATTACAATGGTTGGAGTATGAAAATCAAATAAACATCAACGTTTCAGCTCGATTGCTCGCTTTTGAAGAGATTTCGACCGATTTTGGGTAAAAAACCGGACAGAGCCAGCAAAGAGTCGAACTGCATTAGCCACAAAATGTACACTAGTAAGCTATAAAGAAAACTGATTTTAAAATGCCAAATGGGGAAATGTACGTCTAAAACAAATAATTCACGAGAATACTAACACCTTCATGTCGCTGCTGTTTTAAAAGCTATCACCGAAAAGTAGCCGGTTTCGAACGGCTAATCGAGAAAGAGCTTTTCATGGCAATGAATTTACTAACAGATGACATGACAGTTCCTCACGAAAGATGATAGCCGTGAAAAACATTTTTGCCTCTGTTGGGAATCGAACCACGAATCTCTGGGTAAACAACAGACATGCGCCACGGGTACCTACAACAATCAATAATAAGTGAAAACAAAAATTAATTTAAACTTACAGTTTATTTTAGATAAAATTCTAGCAGGCCATCGCTAAATTTAAGATTGTCAACGAGTGTGCGGAGGACATCAAAAAAGGCTCAAAATAGGGCTCATGTATCTATTCTCACGAGAGTTGAAGTTTGGGTCTGATGAAAAGCAGGTCTCGAAGATTTTTTTTTCTAATCAAAATAGTTATTACTTGACATTGTAAGGTAAGTCAAATCGTAAATTCAAAACTGTAAGCGGTAGGACTTATGCCTCTGCTTTCAAATGTGCCAAGCCTGGCTCTGATCAGAAGAGCAGACCTCGAAGAGTATGTTTTTTTAAATTAAGAAATGTGATTAGTCGAACTATCCAAATCTCTCCCCGTCTTTCTTTTCTTTTTATGCCTATACATTTACATTTACATTTACATGAAACCTACTCCACACATAACTCTGCAGAGTAATGGGATTGCAGCCGGGTGACAAAGACCATTTGGCTTTTAACAACCCATTTCTGAGAAACACAATCCAGCCAATAAAATCCAAACATGGTCATAAACAACCCTCTTAACTTTATCAGCAAATAAATAAATTTTATCTCAAAAGTTGAAATATACAAAAACAATAATAATAATAAAAGAATAAAATACAAAAGAAAAGACAATTGTGATAGAAGTCTTATATCTGCGTTAATTAGTTCCTACCACGGGTTGGGGATAATAACAAGGAAAGAAAAGTCGCTCAAAATATGTTTCAAAATTATTATCATTTCCTACAAAGACCACCCACAGATAGCTAAGCTTTCTGAAACGTTAGCATAACTTTCAAATCTTTATAAACACTTATATATCTATAAGTCTACTGATATATGTATATTAGACAACATCTCTCTCCATGTTTGACATATTTTGTTGGTTTATATCTTGCCTCATTTCATCGACAATTTGACACAAACCACCTCACGAAGGATCTTTTGAAATCGATAAAGTAGTTTCTAGATTCCTGTCTGCGTTGGCGTTCCCGGTTCCCGTAGAAATATAGGAATAAAACATATTATAGCCTATGTCCATCCTCAGGTTCTAGAAAATTTCATTCAATTCGCTTCAGTAGTTTGGTGGGAGACGGTAACATAAAAAGACGAATAGACAGAGTTACTTTCACATTTATTAGTTAAGATACGCGTCATTCTGAAAAGATTTTTCTTTTTTTTTAAGTTTTTTTCAACCAACACCATCACAAAATGAAGTTGTTCCAACACGCATCCAAAAACTTTAAATAATTCATTGTGCAAGAATACGCCTTCAAAACAAATCCAAATTTCCTTTTGATTTGAATTATAAACTGAAACTTAAAAGAAAACTATGATTAAATATAAATCACCACTCATTAACGAAATTGTTTAAAAATATCGATGGCAAATTTATAAATCAATCCCAAAAAACTCAAATCCTCTTTAACTTTATATTGATCCATTTAATGATAGGCTAACAAAATTTTACCTCTATGATTTCAATGTATCCAAATACATGAGTCAGTAATTTGTACCTACTTGGTTCATTACGTTAACGAACTAACATCAAAGCTTTTCGGACTATTTTAAAGTTCCGGTTACTCATATGAACGAATTTGAAAATATAAGAATCAAATCTTCACAACAATTTTAAGTCTATGTGAATCAATATGATTTATGATAATAGGATGCTATTGCAAATTCGTCTGCCAAGTCTTTTCAGAAATTTTGCAACCATTTTTTGTATTGAGACTCTCGCTTAGCATAGTAAAGAATTGACATTCGGAGCTGGGAATGACCTTACAAATGTGAATTTGGTTTTGAGGAATTTCTGCGAATGTTTTGACCGTCAGTTCAGTAAACTTTATAAAGTCAAAAATGTAAACGCACCAAATTATTAACGAAAATTGAAATAAAACTCGTCAAGTAGCCGTTCTCTTTTTATGAGTATCAGAATTTCAGAGCGGGTCAAAAAATTTCGAAATTGCAACGAGAACATGAAAAGAACATGAACCTGTGGGCACTCCATCACTTCAATTTTTAATCCTTTGTTCGACGAAATTATTCTGCAGGACCCAATTTTGAATTTCAATTTCCAAATTTTTCGTTATTGTTTCGTAAGAATAAAAATGTTGACAATTTCAAAAGTTTTTGAACCAAGTTTTTCGCTTTTGCTTCCCAAAAGAAAAAAAAACTGAAAGTCTCAGCAGTATGTGGCGTTCTTACAACGTGGTAAGATGCGTTATGTTCTTATGTATTCGCTGACGCAGTTTTGAAATTTGGCTAGTAAAGTTTGGCAGTCCAGGAGAAGACTTTTGCCAATAAAGCCTCTGATGATAAGACCACAACAATTGTTGTTCAATTATTGGCCCTTGCTCCCTCCCACCCCCTTTTGAAATGTAAGCCTCGTTGGAAAAAAAACTTCCCAAAAAGCATTGAAAGAAAGGAAAGAAAACGCATACTTATTACTATCACAGCACTTTAAGAAAAATTCGCCGTATCAGTGAAGGCACATAATTTGTAGTTGAATCATTTTCGGATCCTCAAAATCTTGGAAAAATATTCCAGGTTTATCAGTAGCGAGCACATTTCTTATGATTTACAAGAAAACTATTAATTTCAGCTTTATTTATTTGTACATATAAATCTATCTTATTGGTCTCACTCTGATGGGGTTGCTGGTTACAGCTAATAAATCACAGATTTACATTTACATTTATATCAAGCCTACTCCGCACATAAATCTACGGAGACGGGGGGTTACAGCCGGGCGACAAAGACCATTTGGCTGATACACCACAAGATTAACTACACAAATACTACACAGACTAAATCACAGATTTCAGAGTCTTTTTATTGGAATCTTTTTATTGGACTATTTAGGTACTCCACTTTTAATGCAATATTAAAGGTGGCGTACCTAAATAGTCCCACAGTTTTTCTTGACTATTCTTTACCTTTTTACTGCCAGTTTTCTATATTTTTCCTTTCCCCATGATTGTCATCATTTAAGAACCTTTTGTCTTCGGCATTTATTGATATTTCCTTAAGAATTTTCACCAATCAAAAAGGACCTGACTTTTGCTACCATTAAAATAACCTGTTCATATCAAAATTTGTATTCACCTCAGTTGGCATCAGTGCTAAACAGGTATAGGTATACCATCAGGACGTTGTTAATATTGGAACACTTTAAAGTTTAAACCAACACATACAACGCTTCATACACCACATCCGGTTGCTGTGTTGCTTTAAAGCAAAATTTGGATGTCAAATTTTCACATGATAAAAACAAAGAATTCCGCGGCAGGGCCAGCACTTTCATAAAGAATAGAACATGCAATATACTCGTACATTTCTATACACAAAAGGTTGCTTTATTTCATTTGATATGTACCTACGTATACCCATTGTTATATACATTCACAGTCATTCGTTTAAACTTTAATGAGGTTATGAAAAGTTTACATCCGTTTAATCAATACACGATATTGTGCTTACGCCCTTTTTGCTTGACGAACCCAGTGAACAAGAGAAAGACTTACTCTACAACAATATACAGGTAGGTAGGTACTGCAGGATTGTGTGGAAAGTTTTTTGTTCATGCGGTAAATGCGGGGTCGTATGTCAGCCTAAATCGTCCACTTTAGAAGTGAAGTTGTGCAGCAGTTAGCCATTTTTGTGTGCGAGTGTTGTGGAAGTATGCGGTTTGCCTAGAGGCCAGATTGTATGTTATGTGTGTGTATATAGACAAGTTTTTCGTTAAAAGGAGTTTCCGGATTATAAATAATTTTACAAATGTTTTTCTGTAAAACTTTTGTGTTTTTCTCCTGTGTGTTTGGTCAAAAGTGTGTAAGCAAAGTTGTTATGTGATTTTTGGTTAAAACCCAGAAAAGGTTCATCGTTATCGTAATATGTTGATGAAACTATTCAGAAAAGTGATCTTTTTAGAAAGTTTTTTTTCGAAAACTGGTTCTCTTAATTAAATACAAATTATAAATATGAGTTAAGGGATAGAGAGCCACTGGAACTTGTAAGCATTTTTCATATTATGTTTGTAGGTACTCACGAAAGTGAAGAGGCTTTAATTATTCAAAGGATTAAGAGTGAAATCTAGCAAACGTGAGCTAAGATCCGTGTATGTGAAAAAAACAAATCCTCACACAGAAAACTTTTCGTGAACACGATTTCACCAACTTTTGCTTTTTTTTTATGGAATCTAATCTTTTTTTGTTGAAAACGCGGCTACTTGTGTGTTATAGTTTTAGACGTTTCGCACATAACTAGAACAAAGCACTTGAAGAGTTTTCCGAGCAGTTTATCAGCTCTTAATCAACTTCAATTTCACATCTATGACTATTGTTCCACTTTAGAACTTGTAACTTTTTACTTATTTATACCAATTAAAGAGAAGAACTAGAGTTTTTAAAAACTCTTCAAACCCACTTTGAACTATTATTTGACGTTTAACGGCAGTTGACGAACTGAACGTATGATTGAAAACATTAAATGTGTGCTGGCTTCTAAGAAGATTTCTCTCGCTTCAAGTGAGTGCTTCTGTAGTTACAAGGAGGCGAAACGAATCTCACCTAGTTTAATTAATCCGCAAAAATCGGAAAATTAAATGCGCGTTCATAAGGTGAATAGCCTTTCAAAATTTGCTGGCACATGTTCTGTATCAGTTTTTAAAAATGTCTTAGACATGAAGCAATCCAAGACCATGAGGCAGTTCGAAATACCATTGGCAGATGGCATAAGCCGCTTTTATTTTTATTTTTGCAAATGGTGGCAAGACATGAACGTCTGCATGGCTGCCTCATGGTCTTGGATTACTCCATGTCTGAGGCCAACTAGCTGCTAATCCAGTCCATTGTTTGTGAAGAGAGAACGACCACAGAGTACAAGACTCCGAAATTCGTTAATACCAGATCAGACGAGCTATTTTTTTTCTGTTGGAGGTTTTTAAAATACCAGCTGGAGCACTCTGACCTAAATACCGGTCCATTGTACTACCAGTTAGCAACCTTCTATTTGTTATAGCTTTCCAGATGTTCGGATAAAAGCCAAAAGACGCTGCCATGATAAGGAGCCTAAGTTACCAGCTCTCACCATGTCTGCGCCGAGTATCTGTAATCTCATGCGAGAAAAAGCAGGACATTCACAGAGGAAGTGCTCTGCGGTGTCCTCATCTTCTCCACAAGATTCACAGATTGTGGTATCACTTAAGCCTAACACGTTTAAATGCTTGGCAAAAGAGAAGTGCCCGCTGGCAACGCCAATAAGCTTTCTACAGTCTTTTCTGCTACGAGCTAGCAAAAATGTTGCAGTCTTCTTACTAACGTTGGGGAGCATACGTTCGATTTGTCTGCATCCAATGGAGGCATGCCATCTACGGTTGTGCTCTTCACAGATCCAATCGTTGATTGAAGCCCTCACTGAGGACGCTGGCAGACCAAGCGACGGTTCAGGTCCTGAGAAAGCTGTCTGAGATCCTTGCCTAGCAAGTTCATCGGCGATGTCATTTCCAGTTATGCCGTGATGGCCCGGAACCCAAATGAGACTCAAGGAATTTAATCTTCCGATCGCATTCAGAGAGCTCTTGCATGTCTGGATCACTTTCGAAAAGGTTAGAAGGTTGAGAAGGGCCTTCAGCACAGCTTGGCTGTCGTTACAAACAAAGATACTTCTCCCCGTCCATCCATTGTTCGTAACGTGGCTCAAGGCCATAAGGATAGCATAAGCAAACAAACGAGCTATACTGGCGACAAAAAAACAAAGATGATGACGATCTGAACGCTATCTTTTTTCTGTCTTAGACGGAGTCATGTCTCGACAAGCCATCATCTTTGCTTCCTTGTGCGATGGACAACAATAGAGTTTTCATGCAATCAAAGCTTATGAAACCTTGCCATTTCGAATCGTTATACTGAATACTGATTATGAATAGACGCCTACAATACAATACCATGTCTGCCTCAGCACTCTTTACTGGTTTTTTACCACATCAAGGTAACCTTTTCCCTGATCTTTTTTCATTACCTCTGTACACAAAGTTTCTCACGTTGCTTTGATTTAAGTCGAGCTTAAAAATGCTGCTCGTCTAAGACTCTTAAGAAACCTAAGGCTTTTGTCGTGAATGTCCAATTCATTTTTCCAACAGCTTTTAATTTAATTTGTGAATTCATTCTTTCACTAATCATCAAACAGTCACTGTCACATGAGTCAGTAAGATCAACATTTTCATGTAGAAGTAGATGAACAGCAACGTCTGCAAACTATACAAATTTTAACCTAAATTCGGATTCGGCGGCCGCTACCTTAAGAGCATCCACTCCAAATTTTTATCGTAATTCTCACCCTAGTATGCCCGTCTACTAGAAATAAGTTTAGTTAAAAAATTGCGTCTGCATGTTTGTTGTGTGATGTTGCTGTGTCAGTGTGGCAACGGGTTAGTCAAAGTGTCGAAAATATCGCTGCAGTTCAGGCGTCCGTTCGTAGAAAACGATCAAAGTCAGTCGATTTCGAGGCTGTCTCAAGAATGGACCACATTATGTTTCACTTTGCGCAAGGATCTTAGGCAAGAATTGAAGCCGATTTGGAACGACGTTCGTTCAGCTCTGGAGACGATACGCCAAGGTGATGAATTTCTTCACAAAATCATCATCAGCTACGAAGCTTATTTTTGGCTAGGGTTCGTCATTAAGCAAAACATGCGTTATTGCTCGAAGGAAAATCCACATGTGTTTCATGAATCGCCACAAAAATAACTATTGATTGCTCATTGCATACCAGCGGGATTATTGGGATATACGATAACGATCGCCACATCACTGTGATGGGCCAGCGCTATCGTGCCACGATTACCGATTTATCTTTGGGCCGAAATAGAGGATGTGGATATAGATGAAATGTGACTTTAACAGGATTATAACACAACACAAGTTATTATTATTCATTTGTTGAAGAGTAAGTTTGGTGAAAGTGTTATCTCAAGAAATGGCCCAGTCGATTAGGCGTCTCGTTTTTGCTGTTTAACGCCTCTAGACTATTTTCTACATTTACATCACATCAAACTAGTTACTAGTTACTAGTTCACACATAAATCTACGGAGTAGGAGGAGGGGCGGTCGGGGGAGGGGATGCGATAAAGACCATAAGACTAAGAACATAAATACTACATATAGAACAAATAACACAGCACGTAGTAGTACAAGGCGGTCCCCGGTCCTCCATCTTGCCACTAACAGCGCTCATTCCGATTGTTATAATGGGAACCGGCTCTTTTCGGTTGATAAGACCGTGTCGTCTCAGACTATTTTCTTTGGGGCTACGTTAAGTCATTGGATTATGCTATAAGCCCACGAGTTTAAAAAAGCTATTACTTGAAAACGAAATTACTGCGAAAATGTTTTACCGATTCATCAAAAATTGGGTTCAGTGTTATCGAACTCTGAAAACTTCCCCATGGAGGCCATATGAACGAAATCGAGTTCTATTCATAAAAAGATAAATTTAAAAAAAAGTTTTCAAATCTTTTTGGAAAAGGATTTAAAAATATGTATGGGTCCTGTAGATGACTTGCGGCTTCAACAGAGGGAAATCAACAGCTAAGAAATCAGCAATTTAAACGTAGGCAAGCAAACAGAAAAATACAAGCAAAAAAGCTCCATCGTGTTCAAAAGCTGGCGTCGTTAATCAATAGCCAGCAAAGTATACTAAACTCAAAATCAATAGCTCAACAGGAAATCTCTTGGATCTAGGTATATGTACTAAGATAACCCCCAGTTTTCAGGGTCAGCGTAGAAGACGATGTCATCTTCGGCGGTGCTATTTTTCAGTATACCTACCTTACTCCTTTACTTGTGCCAAAAGCATGTGAGTTTTATGCGAGTCAAAATATCGTGTGCCGTCAGAATGAATATTCGAAAGCGTGTGTCGAATTGTTTTTGATATAAAGCTTGGTGGGTTTATATTTATTGCAGCGCTTATATCCAATGATAGACCACCGCCTGAATTCTTTTTTTTAACTTTTCTATGTTTTTAAAATGTTTCTATTTCAAAACTCAAAGTTGCAAATTTTACCTAAACATGAGCATAATTCTCTGAAAACCTTCTCCAAAATCAAAATATAAGAAAGGGAACAACCACCTGCTTTTCTATCGACATATCAACTTAGTGCCAGGATCAACAGAGGAGAGAAAAATACCATCTGAACTGCTAATACATACGCCGTAAGCATAGGTCAGAATCTATTTGCATTTTTATTTAATAACATACTCGTACTTACTCTGAATACATATTCAAATTGATGCTTGGTCAACACCTCCATTCAACATAAAAACACTTAACCCATCTTTTGCTGCATCCTTGAGCTAACCAACAACACTGCTGACAATGACCTACTAAAAGCCATCATTTGCTTCCATATTAATATTTGCTCACATGCAACAATTTCTGCAAACTACATACCAACATAATGTTTGTATGTGTACAAGAAAAGCGAAAGGTCTGCTTAATGAATTGCTCTATATAGCATCACAGCAAGGACATGGGCAATCATAAAATTATATCTCACGTGACACACATGCCAGACAAAACACGTCAGCATAATAAAGACACCACCGCCCATACCGTACATACCTTGATGTCATAAGCACCAACCTATAAAATCCTATCTCTAGTTGTTGATAGCTCTGCCAACAACACTTTTATGTTCAATATTGACAAAAATGAACCTCAAGGACATTCTCTACTCTCTACGCAGGAAAATGTAGAATATCCAACAGCATGAACATGAATATCTCTCAATACAAAATAAAAATTTTAATAAAGCGCAGCGTTTCGATTTGTAAATTGTAACCCTAGCCAGCAGCCCCCCGATCTACAATCTGTGTGTATATAGAGCCTCTATTAAAAGGCACTTATTTTCCACTCAACCTCTTGCAGTATGTATCCTTTTCCAGTGGTATTTTCTTGCCGCTCTAATTAATATAAGTCAACAAAACGGATACAATGGGTTAGTGAAAATTTTCTAGCAAACATCGCTGCAAGGGTGTGAGAGAGCAAAGCCAGTGGAGCTCCACTGCTTCTGTGTACTGAGTATCTTAAAGAGAAAAATCAACAAAACCCTACGTAAGGATACACCCTCTGGTGTCATACAGCCGCCACTTCAACAACCACCCCGCAGCCTGTCCCAGAAAACAGAAAAAAAAGCAAACAAACCCATGCGTTGCAGTGAGATTTTTTTTCATTTTTTTTTCTTGTATGCTTGAGTTGTTGTTTGAACCTTCTTCAACACTTATCCTTTTCCAGGAATTTACGCATGAAATTGATGTCATCACGTGAAATATTTGTGATTACGATTTTTGTTCATGGGATTCTGTCATTCATCAGTAAACAAATCGTTTTGATATGCGATACATATTAGGAGCAGGTGATAAAGATTTCACAATCATACCCCGAAAGACTACTTATGCATCATGGGTGACAGGACACCAACAAAAAAATTAGACCCACTTATACGATGTCGACACGTATTGCCAAGCCAAGACTCTATGGCGAAAGTAGAACATACCAGCTAGGGTTTCCAACAATGTTTTTGAGACCATCCAGTGTCTAATTCAAATGGTATTCCATGGATTTGTAAGTTCGAAGAAGGGTTTAAGTAAGGTTAATTATTGAAACCAAGGTTAAAGTAAAAATAATTTAAATAAGCTCTTAAGGTGGGCAACGTAGATTCTTCTTTTAGCTGTTGTTTCAGAATGAGCTTCGTCCTTTATGTCATCCTACTTTTCCTGAATATTCGGTTAAAAATTAAACTCCAGTTTGATTAAACCCAAACTGAAGTCTGAAACCTAACCTAACCTAGTGTTAGACGAGTTACTCTTTTCCATTTTATAGTCGAAACCACAATTGAGTCAGGAAAGCATTGAGCTGAGATATCGAAAGAGCACAAATACACATTCGATAAAAAATCATACTCACACTCCTTATCAAAAAGACTTACTGGGAACCCACCTCAACAAGACAGTCATTTTTTTTATTTTTTTATTTTCTGGCCCAGGCCAAGTGAACGGAAGTCATTGCCGACAAAACGAAATAAAAAAGCGAACGAAGGAAGTGTTAAACAAAGCGTATCACATTTATTGTGACAAGGACAAGATGTTCCTTGCGATTGTGTTGCTCTTGCTATTGCTCCTTTAGGACGCCTCGCAACCAACCATGCCACCCCCTGCCACGTTGTCGTTACAGATAACTGATAACTAAAAAAAAAAAAATAAGAAAACAACAAAATGAAAATAGTTTACACTGGATTTTCGAGTGTCTTTTGGTGGATTGTATTTTTTTTTTATATATATTTTTGTTTGTATTTCAGAGTAGGTAGAGATACAGAGAGGAACGCTTCGTTAACTGAATACAATACACACGCACCGCTCGTTTCGACACAACATCCACTTAAGGAAGGTTGGTCGTTCATGATGCAAAAGGCAATAGATGGGGGTATGAAGGTAGGTAGGGAGAGGCGGTATAGGATATTGGATTGATCGGTGCGTAGAATTTATTCTACAAATTGGATTACAATTGAAGTGAAATCGGATATTGCTCGCTTTTGGCATTTCTTTAATGGACTTTGGACGAAGACGTGGAGGCAATTTTGTACGGTCGATTTCTTATATTCATTTAAGTGGAAATCATTTTGATATGATTACGCAGATACAGGTTTTGGTATTTTGCTAAATCAAACAAGGTGGGATTGTATACATTATGTAGTTTTTGAATAGATTGTGGCATAGAGATTATTCATATTGGAGAGGTTAGGTGGGTATTATTGAAGTTTTAAGGAGGATTTACAAAAGGTCGAAAGGTTAACCGACTGGAAAGCTTTATATGAGAGAGATATAGTCTATTTTGGTTCATTGTGAAAACCAGGAAGTGATTATAAATGGATTCCTTGTTCGGGCTGTACGAAAATGTTGACCTGGTATTGGAAACTGAAAATTCAGTGTCTGCATTTGCCTCGGTCTTTGATACATGTAAAGAAGAACATAGTGTTAAAAAAGTGTTACGGTAAAGGTTAAAACCCTAGACAAAGGTTCGACTAAATTGCCAAGTCACATGAAGAGACACTCCTCCTTCACAATGTTATTCGATATTTACGGGCACCCAGAAAGTAGCGTCCTGCGGAAAATACTTGCTGGCTGGCGCCAGTGCGAGTCCTCCAAATCAGATTATTTACTGAGTTTGTTCATATCTATGCATTAAATGCAAATTAACATTTTATAAAAGTAAAATAATAAATATCATGGCGCAACAAAGAGAGAAGCCCGGAGCAAAACGCGTTTAGCCCTGTTCACACCGTATACAATTAGTTGGACAGACTTCGTTTGATGGAAGTTGGATGGTCGGATGTATTTTGCGTTCACAATTATCAAGCTTGTCGTCCAACTTTATGTCACGTACTCTTCCACTCCCCCCAACTTCTAAGTTTTCAAAAATATTTGAAAACCATCCAACAAGTTTGACAAGCGGTCGTCTGAAGGGTTCAACCTATCAAGCCTAAGTCTGTCCAACTAATTGTACAGTGTGAACAGGGCTTTTTTCACAACCATACCTTGTGTAAAATGAAGAGGAACTACAATGTTTTGCTGATTCCGAATGAATATTCGAGAAAGCGCTTTACATGGCAGTGTAATGGCTCTCGGAGGGCTTGAGAAATCTTACAATTCACTACCGGAAATTCTAATGGACATTTAAAAATTGATTGATTTAATTCTTACTTAATCATAATATGTCTCTCAATTGCTCAAAAGAGATAAATAAAATAAAATAAATAGGGTGGCGGAACAGAGCAAGGAGCCCCAGGGTCTAGCGCATTACTCACAACCTTGCCTTGTGAAGCAATGGAGGGGACCTAAAATTTTCTACCAGTTCCCAGCGGCTAGTCAGAAACCTCTTTCTACGGCAATGAATTTACGGACGGAGGACCCTCCAATTCCTCGCGAAAGGCGATACCAGTGGAAAAACATTTTAGTTGGGATTCGAACCACGAACCACTGAGTTAACAGTCAGACATGCTAACCATCACGCCACTGGTAAAACTCACAAGTAATGGCTTAGAGAAATATACAGCTCTGTCTGAGCTTGGAAATATCTCAATATTTCCTTATTCTTATTCAAAAGCTGCTTATTAGCTACTACGATGGCGGAAATATTTACAAAGACCAATTAGACACCAACGCACTCGATAACATGCCAAAAATGCAAAATTGCAAAAAGTGAAGAAGAGCGACCAGATGAAGTTGAGTAGAGCAACCAAGTAGAAAAGGGTCTCAACTGAAGAGAGCTCTTCCAGGAATCGGCGAGTTACGTTAGTTTAGACTCAGGCTCACTGAGTACTGTAGTCAGCTTATATAAGTTAAATGAAATAGGAGATATCGGTGCATATTGGCCTTGAATGTCTGCTATATAAAGATGGGAAAAGCTGAGACGGGTAGAGCATTTCACATTTGTATTGTGTGTCTGAAGGAAAAGTCTGACGGTGCGTCCAAAATTTGGCTCAGGGGTAAACAAAAAGAGAAACTGTCATATTTCTGCTGAGGAAGTAGCAGAGTGTTGAAAAAAGAGATTTATTTGCCAATAGTAACATATACCACTCATTTAACGACGTCAATATTCGAAACTGAAATAAGTTGCCCTCAATGGCTGTTTAAGGAAACACCAGAGGGAGAAGAGAAATAGGACTCAGTACTTTTCGCATATTGAAAGGTGTTTCTATTAGACGAACGGTTTTCAATCTGCGAATACTATTTAAAAGTTAGCATTTTTGCAGCTATCATTTGATTTATGCTCAGTTTGGTTTGCCATTTCATTGTGAAGGAATTGAAGCTGTACGGCCACTGGGCGATACGAATTTTTGATAAATTGTCTCGAAATGAAATCGCTATTGATGCTGATTTTTACCTAATTTTGATTCTTGATCCTGTGAGCTAACTCCAAGATCTAGCGATTTAATACCGCTTGACTTTTTTTGAAGTCGCTTGTTTGTGCAGATAAGCTCGAGACGATTGACGTCTTGGGAGCAGCATTGCCGCAGTAAAATTTTTTAAGGTGCCATTTTTGGTAACCAAAGGTGCCAACTGGGTGCCACCAGCCCTTCAAAGGTAGAGAGATATTTAAAAACACAAAAAACAAATACTTTCCCATAAAGTATCATTTTATTTGGGCATGAATTAGTACACACACACACACACGATATGTATGTTTCACTACTTGAAGAAAAAACATTCCTTTCAGTGTTTTTTGAATGACTTTATTAAGTTTTCTTCATTAAAATGTATCAAGCTCTTAAGGTGAAAAATGAGAGCTAAAGGTGCCAAGGTGCCAATCGAGACTGAAGGGTGCCAAAATGGCACAATTGTGCCACTTCGGCAACGCTGCTTGGGAGACAACATTTGACGAGTAATTACTAACATACGGCTTCAAATGCTGCAAGAAGTGGTCAAAAATTGAGCCTTTCAATTGAAATTGATCAGGGCTAGCCGCAGCGTACACTTCCCCAAAATCAGAAATTCTGCCATTTTGAATTCATCATTGCAGACCATTATCATTAAAATAAAGCTTAATACTTGGCCATAGCATTAAAAAATATGCATTCTTATTCCTCTTGAAAACCACACGTCTAAGGAAATACCCTTTATAAATTAAAGTAATTGGTCTTGAATGGCTGTCTACGGAAATAATGGAGGAAGCTAAGAAATGAGAGAACGAAAGAATACGAAAACTGTTATAAAAGATTACTAAATGAAATGAAACTCATTTAAAAGTTTTTCAAAGTTTCAAAAAAATGGTTTCGAATTAGTGCAAGACAAGAGTCTAATACCGACGACGAAGTCAAGAAGAGTGTTTAACTTGTAAAGGAAAATACATAAAAAGGCCGTTGTTGTGCTAGTCACAATGGGGTCAACCAGACTTTTGGTACTGTTCGAATTCTTGTTGGGCAATTACGGCAGAACTGGAAACGAAATCACCGATGAACACTGTGCAACGATATCAGATAGCCTTCTGAGAACTTGAACTTGTACTTGGTCTTTCGAGATCCTCAGTGAGGGAATCCACTAGCTAGCAGATGGATCTGTCAAGCTTGCGTTCGATGCAGATAGACTTGTTGTGCCCGTTTCATAATGGTTTGTGTGTCTGTCTCTTACGCCAGAGGTTTGATGTTCAAATCCTTAATTCATTATAGAAAAAATATTTTTCAATGAATATCGCCTTTCGTGAGGAATTGACAACTTCTCTGACAGTTATTTTATGACATGAAAAGACCTTTTTTCGATAAGCCGTTCGGAATCGGTAAAAAATTGTTGGTACCACCATTCCCACACAAGATATGGTTGAGAGAAATACACTATAGCTCCACTCTGATGCGCCAACCTATTTTCAGTTCAATAGATTAAATTGTGCTCCCCAATGAGAAAGCAGCAACATTGTTGCTATTCTCAGAAGAAAAAACTGTAGAAAACTTGTTGTGCTTGACACGGGACAATTTTCTTTTCTGCAAGCGTTAAAATGTGCTAGGCATCAATTAAATATAATACGCTTTGAATCTTGTGAAGAGAATGATAACACCGCAGAGCATTTCCTCTGTGACTGTCCAATATTTTCTCAAATCATGTAACAGACCTCGGCGCAGACATGGTTAGAGCTGGTAAATAAGCCGATTTTCATAGCAGCCCGTGGGCCTTTTTTTGAACATCTGGAAAGAAAAAGAGGTAGTTTGGTAGTGCAATGAACCGATATAAACGCTCAAGTCAATATCTTTCGTAGAAAAGGAAAGTGCTCCAAGGGTTGGCACCACGAACATGACTATCCGACAGAATTGCTTTACACTCATTCTACTTAGTTGGTTGAAAACCCTCATCCTCCTTATAGTTTTGTAATATTTTGACAAATGTAAACAATTGATTCCCGTGGCGGGATGGTTAGCAGGTCTGCCTGTCAACCAAGAGGTTGGTGGTTCGAATCCTTAACAGATTTAAAAAAATTTTTTATGGGTATTGCCTATCGAGGAATTGGAAAGTCCTCCGATAGTAAATTCATTGTCATGAAAAGCGATTTCTTAGGCGTACGGAATTGCTAAGGTCCCAATTGAAAAACATGAAAGCCCCTAAAATATTCGAACAATACTCAGACGCCACGAGTATGAATTGCTCTAAATTCTATTTGAGTCAGCGTGTTGAAGGCCTTCATGCATAATTTGTCACAGTTGTATAGTTCGTTCAATTTACTTGTATTTTCTTTTATCAGGAAAATCTAATAGCTTTTCACACAAAAGGGCCCTTCACCAGCCATGCAATTTATTATATCACGCCTGCAACGTTATGTCTAATTGCCCCCTCCAACACGCCAAGATAGATAAGAAGTGTGAACATTTCAAGCCTGATTGTTGTGCTGTGAATGTTATTTGCAAAAAAAAAAAGAAAAAAAAAAATATAAACATAACCAAAACGTTTAATGCCATCATCAAGTTTGAAGTGGCACACTCATCCGAGCCTCCATGTTGTTGCAACCCTCCGGCCCTAACGGATAATGATCCTTTTTCTGGTAGTACTAGTACACCTACCACTATGATTTGCTAACCGATTTGATGTTGAATGTTAGTATCGTCTCATGATGCGAGACTACATCGTGCACACAGTTCTACTGTACACCATCACGATTTTGTGCCAACAGCTAAATGGTTAGCGAAATTTGTTTAATGTGCACGTTGTATTTACGGGTGCCAAAGTATCAAATCATTACGATCTAAATGACACTTTGACAAGAGAGAGCCTGTGGGGTGTTTTGCTTTTGGAAGAGTTTCGGAATGAGACAGTGCGAGTGGGGGAAAGCCAAGCTGAAATGACTTGAATGCTTAATGTGTGTTGTAAGAGCATGTTTATGAAAGAGCACACCTAACCAAAACCGAATTACATTCGAATACTGGTACTTAAGTATGTGAACCTTTTTGAAGATGGGGGGATGGGATGTGAGAGCAATTTACCTTTTCAAATGTAAATGTGTATATACTCGTATATATGGGGGGCTTGCATCACTTAACATATCGTAATGTTTGTTTTGTAAATTAATGTCTAAGGTAGATAGATGGATATCAATAGGGCCATCGAGGAGCTATGGGGAATTGGATGTTTTACATTTCATTTTGGAACGAAAACATCGCATTTAATTGGGACTTGCAAGTGCTTTATGGGTCAATTAGTTTTGACAAAAGCGATATCGTTTAGGTGTGATAAAATTTTATTTATTGTCTGATACTTATGATTATGACATAATAATGATGTGCGTCGTCATAAGTATGGTATCACGCAATATGCTTCATAGCATGGTGAAATTTACCAGTTTTAATTGGTTGCGTGGTTTCTCTGTGGTGCTGTATGTGTATGATGAACGAGATAAGGGGAAGCAAATTAAAATAATACATTAAAGCTATTACTCGGGTCATTATTCAACAATCAATTCGATTGGCTATCAATTTCCACACTGGATTGGAAAAATTGAAACGTGACGTAACTGTGACGCAACCTAATCATGTGAGCTGGTTCATACTACAAAATGATTTTATTAAAATGCTAATGCTCAAAGTTTCTTAAAGATCGATATTGAAGCTCTAGTGACCATATAATGCACGATAAAACATAACCGTAAGACGTGACCTTAAACTGTCATTCAAAGTACAAAAATGGAAGAAGCTTTGTGTCTAAAGACTATTTATTTATAATGACAATGAAGCATGACATAGTTGTAATGTTGAGTAAATAAATAAACTATTTGGGGGGAGGGGGGTGGGGGTAACAGAGCGGGATGCTCCGGAGCCTAGCGCATTTCTCACAACCATGCCTTGTGAGGGAGCTGTAGTGTAACGTTTCCAATTCATTCTTGTGAACAAAATTCATCTTACATTCAACATATACAAATAAGTCTATTGGAAGACGAGTTCTGGAGAATTGAATGTAACGTAACGTAATTGAACGTTAACCTAGAAGTTCGTATGGTTCGAGTCTTAACAGAGGCAAAAATGTTTTTCCACTGGTATCGCCTTTCGCGAGGAACCGGCAAAAAATTGTAGGTGCCCTCCATTCCCTCACGATTCATGTTTGTGAGAAATGCACAAGACCTTGCGGATTCTCGCTATGTTGCGTCAGTATTTTAACGTAATTGAAACGTTAAACAATAAAGTTAGTTAAGTCAAAACGGTAAATAGAGCCTACCAAAATAGAGATGAGATCTTCCTTATTGAAAAGGATAGAAATGTATCATCATAAGCTACGAGGGCAGTCCGATAAGTATACTTAGTCTCTCCGCCCAATAGCGCCACTATTGCAAGAGAAACTTACTGTAGTACATTTTTGTAGAAGGCTACAGTCGAAATTTCAGCCAAATTGGACTCGTAGTTTTGTTTTAACCGCGCATGGAAGCAAATGTGCCAGCAGATTTTAGAAAAATGGAAAAAGAGCAATATCGGTCAGTGATTCGATTCTTTTTTTTGGAAGGGAAATCACGCAGCGAAATCAATGAGCGGTTAGATGCTGTGTACGGTGACTCTTCTTCTTCGACGGCGACCGTCAAAAATTGGTTCAACGAGCTTCAACGTGGTCGCACGTCGGTTTTTGATTAGCCACGACCAGGTTCCCCGAAAACGGCTACCACGGAGAACAATGTGACAAAAATCCACGATCTCGTATTGACAGACCGCCGATTGAAAGTGCGCGAGATAGCTGAGATAGTAGGCATCTCGAAAGACCGCGACGGTCATATCCTGGATGAAATTTTGGGCATGAAAAGCTGTCGCAACCGTGCGACCACGTCAGAGTTCCGGCTAAATTGGTCGAGTTGGGCTAAGAACTATTGCCCCATCCACCGTATTCTCCAGATTTGGCCCCGTGTGACTTCCTTTTATTTATAAATTTAAAAAAATCACTTGCCGGGCAGAAACTTGTGTCGAATGAGGAGGTCATCACCGCCACGGAGGCCTACTTTCCAGAACTCGAGAAAACGTATTTTCAGATGGGTCAAAGAAGTTGGATCGCTAGGTCAAGTGTATCAAACTAAAAGGAGATTATATTGAAAATTAAATCAACACTTTTCCAAACTTTTCGTTTTTCTTTTGTAGGCTAAGTACTTATCGGACTGCCCTCGTTTATTGTTCGTAACGTAACGTAATTTCTTCCACTAATGTCTCTCAACTCCTCTTCAATGTTCATTAGTGAGAATGTTCTTCTTAACTAGAATGAGGCATTAGAATAGTAGAATTTTGTAATAAAGTAGCGTTTAACCAGCTGAACCTTCGCGTTCAAGTGACGTAAAACTACTATTTCATATATGATGTGACGTTATCATGTTCGTTGAAGCTTCTTAGGTCTCATTCAAAACACAACAAACTGATGGGACATACGTGAACACAGATTGGCTTTAATTTCGTGTGAATCGCTTTTGAATGAAAGTTTGTAATTCTAAGTGATCCCGTTCTCTAAACTTTAATTCTCAATAAAATCAAGAAATTATCTTTGATGATGTGTACATTTTGCCTTACCTCATATAAAAGCATTAAAATATGTAAGCTTTTCGTAGAGTTTAAGTGCACATTTTACAATTACTTCTGCCATAGAAAGAAGCGCGTAAAATTTATCAGAAAGTTTCTTTGCTTTTATATTGTTCAGTTAACCTTATTTATAGTTAATTTGTGCTGCATTTAACTCCTTAAAATGTATGTTGACCGCATATATACAAACGTTGGTAAGCGGCGGCATCAGAGGTTAAAGGTCCACTGTATGACCGACCACCAAAGCCATACTTCCTTTGTAAATAAAATGGTTAACTTTTTACGACCCCGCTTGTTCAAGTTACACACAACTCCGCCCCTGCTATTGAAAAATAAATCCAAATGCATGCAAAGGATATAAAACGAAAATTCATACACTTCCGGTTGTATAGTAGTAGAGTAGCAGTAGCTGAGTAGCAGAAAGAACAAAGTACATTGGCCGACCATAGAACCAGCTCTGTGTGAACATTGTGTAGCTCAGGCAGAAAACTGCGATGTAAACGATATAAATTTTCGTGTCCAAGTTTATGTAGATATTTCATTTTGTTTTTGTTGTTGCTGTAGTTTTTTCTTTTTCACATTTTTCGTTTTGGTTTTGTGTGTTGGCGCTGTTTGTTTGTAACGTAAGTCCCTTTTTCGTTCATGGCACAAATGAATTTGCAATGAACACCGACGTTAACCGAACTAACACACATTTCACTTGTCACATTCAGTGTTTGTAAATTATTCCGGAACATTTCTTGTATACCTATACCGACGACCTACTGGGTGCTGCTGCTTTGCAACTTTTCGCCTCCCTGTCCCTACTCCCATCTGTCTTTGCTGGTCGTTCATCTATCTACACAGTGTTGCGTTTGTTTTCTTTACATATGTATATATATATAAATATGTATTTTTTTTTGGCTTTTTTGGCTGTTGTTGTAATTTGTTTAAATAAATTATGGCCGGTGCCACCCACACATACGACAGCCATTTTTGGGATGGAAATTGGATGAACGGTCTTGTGATGCATTGTTTTACACTCTTTTGTCGTTTACTACAGGCAGGACTTTAAATTGGCCCTGTCAATGGGTGTGTAGTGGTGTATTTTCCCTTAGCAAAAAAAAAATAATAAGTGGGCGAAAAAAGGCACAAAAAATGATGATGAACAAGGACAATGAAAAGCCAAGGATAGACGGATGTTGCAATGACATGTAAAAAGCAAATATTTTTAATGTTAATCCACTTTTAACGGCCCCGGCGAATATGAATTGGTTTTTGGATGTTGAACATGGGGATTTAAATTGGATAAGCTCTTTGTCTGTCGAGAAGGCTTTTGTCGAATATGTATTTGCATACACATATCTGGTGAGCTTACACGATTCGCATATTTGATGTGACTCTGTCTTTATGACAAATAGTGGGGTTAGGCAAGGATTTGATAGTGGGCTTCGCATAATATATGGGTCTTGCATGCGTGAGACGATTTACAAAGGAACGACGACGACGACGACGACGACGATTTGAATGTTTTCTCGGCTCTGTTTTATTTATGGGAGGCAGAGAGAGAAACAAAAAAATACAATTGCCTGGCTGGAAACATTGTATTGGGAGAAAGGGTAACATATTTGGGTTTCCCAGGACCAAGATGCGAGTGATGAATTATATGTTAAGGAATTCAAAGCATCGCAACATCGTGAGACAATCAAATTTACACAAAGTGTGTACATATTGGGCTTGGAGGGAAAAACTAAATAACAGAAAAGTTTGGGTGTAAGCTTTAAGGTCGCAGCAGAAGATGGTAACCTCGAGACTTGAGTTGCAAGTCTTGTGTTGCTCAAATAAATGTGTGTGTTTAATATGGCTACTTGATTTGAATCAATTGTCCATGTGAGGTGTTCAAGTCATCAATTGAATGCACATGTGACCTAACTCCATAAAATCATAGGTCGAGTACCAATTTCCTTGGAAAAATACGATTTGTATTAAATTTGAGAGAGTGAAAGGATCATCCGTAGGTCTGTTTGTGGGTCGGTGTATCAATGGACATGTAAAGTAACGCAGTTTTAACATTTAACATGAAATTTTAAAATTGCTTTATTAAAATAAAGAGGATCTAAGCATTCAAAGCAATTGCTTGCATGTAGCACATCGTAATTAAAACTTTATAAAACAGTATGAACCTAGGCAACAACTGTGATTTCATTCGATATACAGAGAAGAGAATGGTTGCATTGAAAACAGATTGAAAATTAAATGTAGCAGCTGTGAAGCTAGTCAAATGATACATCATACATCCACCACACACACCACATCAGTCCACCACACAAGCCATCTAAATAAATTCATATAAAAGTGTTGTAGAAGTTTGCAATCCTAGCACTAGATGATAAACTTTTAGTAATGTTGTGACGTAACGTGATTATATTTAAGTAAAGGGACCTTTTTTTAGACGCGTGGTTCTCGCAAAAAAAAATAATCGCATATAATTTAATATTCTGGCTAAGAATTTAGCTTTATTTTAAAGATAAGAGTTTGCCTTCACGTTTTAAAAATGATTTCGAGTTGGACGCCACGGCTGGCACCAATATACTCCAACCGAGAGGCCGTCCACTTTTTTCTTCATTTGGGGCCGATTGTCAGTATTAAAGCGCCACATTATCTGTTCCAAGGCATCAATCGTCTCGGGCTTGTCAGCGTAGACTAGCGAATTCACATAACCAAACACAAAATAGTCCAGCGGTGTTAAATTGCCTCGAGCTTGGAGGTAGCTTACAGGTTTAGAACTAAAAATTATGGAAAAATCGGCGTCAGCAGTGAACTCGTTTCGAGACAATTTACCGAACATATACGAATTTCAGTGGTCGTGCGGCTTCAGTTCTTTTACAACAAAATGGCAAAAGCATAAATCAAGTGACAAAAGAAAAAAACAAAAAGATTGCCGAAAAAAGAATTGCTGGCCTCAAAACCACATTTAAAAAGCACCTTATAATAGGAAACCTGTGACGTAAGGATTTTTTATATTACTCAAAGAAAAAGCTGTCAAAATTTTTGCCTAGCGTCTTCTTTCGAAAATCAGAGAAAAGAGTGATTTGAGTAGCCTCGTTCAAAACGCTGATAATCAGAAGAATTTTAAAATCTACCTCTTGACGTAACGTATCGTTACTCATTTAGCTCACAGAAGCGAAATTAGTTTCTTAGTTCATCGCTTCGTCTGTTTGGTTCTGCCAAAATAGAAAAACAGTCATAATAGATCGGAAAAACTTCAAAAATATTTATTCCCTTATGAGAAAATTCAAATTTTAGTTAAAAAAACAGAATCTTTCTAAAAATACGATTTTAGGCTAGACACTCAGTGAGTGACATCAGTGCAACGCTTCTTCATATATAATGTAGAGGACCATTATTTTGGTATATATGTTGTGGCGCCCATGACGTAAAGGTTAAAGGGTCTGCCTCTTGAGTGAGAGTTCAGAGTTCGACTCTCAGAAACACCCCATTGTTTTCTTGCGGATATTAACTTCCGAAACTTGGCGTGATGGTTAGCATGTCCACCTGCTAACCCAGAAGTACGAGGTTCGAATCCCAGCAGAGGCAAAAATGTTTTTCCACGGGTATCGCCTTTCGCAAAGAATTGGCAAGTCCTCCGTTAGTAAATTCATTGATATGAAAAGCGCTTTCTCAATAAGCCGTTCGGAACCGGCTGAAAATTGTAGGTCCTCTCCATTCCCTCACAAGGTATGATTGTGAGAAATGCAGGGGCTCCTCGCTGTGTTACGCCACCCTATTTATTTTATTTATTTAAGTAACTGGCAAGTCATCCGGTAACAGTTTCACTATCATGAGAAGCGCTTTCTCACTTAGCCGTTCCAAATCATGGGATTTGTCGTGTCATCCTCTTTATTTATTTGTTCGTTCATTGTTATTATAGATTTGCAACTTTCATTAAAATAAAAATGAATTTAAAACTAAAAAAACTTTGCAACTTTCATATTGAAAAGCATTGAAAGCCATATTTTTCTCTTATAAAGCGAAAGTCAAAAAATTACTCGTCTGATCATCACATTTGTGCAGACTATAAGCGTAAAAAAACCAAACCATACAGCTCCACACTGATGGCCGTTTATCTGAATGCTCAAAGACCAGGCACCCTTTGCCTCCTTTCTTTACTGTCCTTTCTTGCTTTAGTACCGAATTTGCAAAGCTCACTTCAGTCTGAATGCCAACTGCTCATTCTTCTCGTCCTTTGATAACACTTTGATAAAGGATGAAGCTGAACTGGAGGTTGCCAGATCAATGTCTTTGTTAAAACAACAATGGGAGTAAACATTTCAATTAAGATAAGTCCTTGAAAATTAAGAATATTGGAGGCCACTTACAAAATCTGATAAATCTGAGCGAGTAAAATTTTTTAAAACTAACCAAGTTCTTAAAAAAAGCTCTTTATTCGTCAAAAGAAAGGACTAAACTTTCTGCAATAAAGCAAAAAATACAGGAGATTTATGTGCAGGAGCCACAGCAACGCGGTTCTTCTTGCAAAAGGCAGCACAATATATTGGTGTGGACATCCCACACATGAGTTATTTTTCCTTTTCCATTGGTCACGTACGAGTTTGTAGTGGTGACTGAATATGAATTTGGACGACCAAAAGGTAATATATCTAAGTATTATGGATTCCAATCACCTAAATGCACGTTATAAAATTTTTTTTCCATATCAGAAAATATAGAGTACAACAATTTTTTCACATGTCTTAAATTTTGAAACCCTACAAATGTTGGTGCAATTCATTGTAATGCTTTGATTTTAATGACGAGCTTAAAAAAGTTGGTCTGATATGCTATCGTCAGTTTTTTTTTTTGTATTTTCGTTAAAGCTTAACATTCCTCCATTGCCATTATCCATGAATGGTACCTGCATCCAAGAAACCGAAAAGTTGTCAGTACTTGGTATGTGTGTAAACGATGTTCTTCGTTGGAATGACCACATTATTTGATGTCGCAAAAAATGCTGCTAAATGCTTAGGTTTCTTAAGACGATGGAGGAAATTCATCACCCCTTCTGATCAGGCTGCAATTTATAAAGCATACATTCGCCCAAAACTGGAGTACAATTTCCATATCTATGATAAGGTGCTCCTTAAACATCTTTGCGCCTCTTTGATTGGGTACAAAATAGAGCTTTAAAATCGATAAGTGGCAGTTCAATATCAGAATCGATTGATTCTCTTGAACATCGTAACCTGTCTCAGTCTCTTTTATCTTTCCTAAAGCAAAATAGATAGTTGCATTCCTCCCCTAAAACAATTTAGCCGCAACACCCGACTCGCCAGGAAAGCTCATCAGTTTTACCTCTAACTCAACTTCGGACGTACAGTAAGGTATAGAGATTCATATTTTAGTAGCACCACCCCAATGTGGAATGCCTTACCTAACTCTATCGTTAACTCGCATTGCAAGACATAATTTAAAAATAATGTACATCGGCACCTCTCTTCTATTCCTTTCATACTTTTTTAAGATGTTCTGATACTAAATTAATCGACTGCAGGGGCCTGTAACACAAAACTACAAGTCTACAAGTAAAGATCTACTTGTGGGACTATGTCCATTGAACCTGTAGAAGAGCAAGCAAACTTATGGTTTTGTGTTAAACAAATTTTTTCCACTTGTCATAATTCACTAGAATCACAAGTACTTGTAGTTTTATGTTACGGCCCTAGACAGCTATTCTGATAGCTCAATTAGGTTGACTTTCACAACCAGAAAACTTCGTCTTGAATAAATAACAGAAGACAACGGCCTTGTCAACCGAAAAGAGTCGGTTCCCATTAGAACACCGTAATTAAATCGGAATGAGCGCTGTTAGTGACAAGATGGGGGACCGTCCGTTACTACTGCGTGCTGTTGTCATGTGTTACTTGTTCTATGTAGTATTTGTGTAGTTAGTCTTGTGGTGTATCAGCCAAATGGTCTTTGTCGCCCGGCTGCAACCCCCTACTCCGCAGATTTATGTGTGGAGTAGGTTTCATGTAAATGTAAATATAAATAAATAACAGAACCAGCAGAGAAATTGCTTCCGATTTATCAGTCTTGTATTTAATTTCTTAAGCCTTTATCATCGCCACACCTCCAATTATTTCTGAGTTTAATTTTAGGTCAGCCCAAGAAAAGATTATTATTCAAGTACTTGTGTTAAATTATACCAAATTATCACTCTCTACTCATCAAATAAGTCTACCAAAACGTACTTATGTACGTCATGAGAGAGCCATGCCCATTATGCCTAATATTAAAATGCTTTTAACAAGAGTCTTACGTATATACAACAATTAATTCCGACCGCAAGCTTTTCTTGTCACATTAACAAAGCCCTAGGCCATAATTGACCTTGATGTGCCATAAATAAATAAAAATAGAAAAAAAGCCCAACAAAATAGAACTCGTTCCCATTTTTAAATGTCCCTCTTTCTCGTATTTTTTTTTTTTTTATATTTCTATACGAGCCAAGCATAGCAACTGAGAATGGCATTTAATTGCTTTGATTTTATGTCAATGGCTCTGGCCTCTGGCATCGTCAAGACCAATTCACAGTTTGTTGTTCATCATTACGCTTGGAAACGTATCCTCAGGATATCCTGCCGCCTGCAGGAGCTTCTCTCTATTTTTGTTGCATAGGTATGTGTAGTGTGTGTGAATGAGAGTTTAGGTACTTTTTCTTGAATGTTATACTTTCTCTTGAAATTTATTTCTCCGGCATATTCACAAGCACACCCGTATATTCGCCATATCTTTCATTCGTCATTTGCTTAGAAATACCTTGGAGGACGTTATTATTATTGTTTTTTTGAAGTTATGTCAACGGAATATGAATAAATTATATGTGAACTTGCTGTGGTGTGTTACTTTACCTTACAGTGAATGCAGGACTGGATCAGGTAGAAATGGATTGAACGCACACTAGGGCACCGGGAAAGATCTCTGGTTTTGAGAACAAAACTTCAACAGTTGTTAACGGAAAAGAATTAAGAAGTTGTTTTTGTGTATATGCCTTCCTTACCTCAAGAATGAACCCGATATTAAGCTGAGACATTGAAAGAAAACGAAACTATCTGCCGTTCGAACCCAGTGACTTTGAAGAAATACCCAACACTTATGTCTCTGGACCACTTTGTATTCATCTATCTGAGATCTGAGTTTTGTATTAAATGAGAGAAATTATCGCAAGTCTCTTCAGGGCCCAGACGAAAAAAAAACCCAAATACGTACCTGGGAACTGGTACATTAAAGCGTTCGACACTCTGACTACGTGCTAAATTTTCTCTACCACCCAACGCGATACCTTATGGAAGAGATGTCAATTGAGTTACTTAGCCAAGGAGTGCTATGTTTATGAACGGATATTGTGAGCGCGCGAGCATTCTTATCAAGTTATGTTTGCTCCTAGGAGTCATTTTTAAATATGCACATGCTTAAGTGTTGTAGCCTGCGTCACAGAAGCATTGCAAATGTGACACTTCCTTTTGGTAGCGGTGATATCAATGACAATGTAAGAAGACGTAATAGTCGCGGTTAATATGATAAAACGTCAAAAGATATACCCACTTTTTTCCTCCCTCTTGTTCGCCTTCATTTAATTTCGCGCCGAAAGCAGTGTTCAAATGAATTTCCATTTCAAATGGCGCGAACATTAGCGCGTCTTACCTATGTGATAACAATTCTAAGAATTTATTAAGTGGGTAGGGTAAGGTCGCCTAAATTCGAACACTCCCAGTTGTCGAACACTTTTTGAAAAACATCGCTCAAACTGCATTATTTCTCATTTCTTTAATTTCTTTTAATGCGAAATTGTAAAGGGTGTTATACTCTTGAACCCTCAGAAACAACTCACAAGTACAACCAATGTAAACGTTTAAAAAATAGTAGTTTGTGACTAGCTTTCAAAGATTAGGGCAATTGTGGGTTTCCATATAAGAAGGAGACTGTTGCAAGTGTCGTGAGAAACTATGATTTTAAAGGGCAATTGAAGCTAAATATTTATGTTGTAAGGTTTTTTCGTTATATAATGCTTATTTTAGTTCATTTACGTCAAAATTTTATCTTAAAAGTTAATAGTTTTACTAGATTTTAGCTGTTCGATCAAAGGAAACTAAATTGTTGTGAGTTTCCTGTTCGAACACTAGTGTTCGAATATAGGCAACTTCAACAAAATAGTTTTTTTAAGCTCAGGCCTTACATGTTATAAGGAACTAAATAATTTTTACGTCTTTCTATCAATAAAAGTAGCAAAACCTTTGGGGCCAGTATTCGAACACCTTTTTTCAGTGTTCGAATCAAGGAAACTCAGTACAATTTTAGGTTTCCTTTGTTCGAACAGTTAACAATTTCAATCATGACGTAGGTGTCTCATAACTTCTTGCCAAAGAAGATGGCTTAAGAAATATAGGTTGTCACCATTTAGCATAACCATTTAACATACACCCAACTTTGTGCTCAAAAGAAAGACTTTGTGTGCAACTCTTCAAATCTTATCTGATTTATGTGGTTCAATAAAATTGAGAAAATATAAATATAAAAATAAATATAAAATATAAAAAAAAAATATAAAAATAAATATAAAATATGAAAATATAAATAAAAACGTTTGGATAATTTAAAATAGAGAAAACTTTAAAAATGTCTGTTTTGTGTAGTAATTAAATGTTAGTCTTAACCCAAAAAACCATGTTCGAAATAAGGAAACTTGATGTTCGGCTTTAGGAAACAAGTGTTCGATTACTGGGGAATTGGACTGTTTTCCAGTTTATATTGTTTTATAAAAAAACGGTTAAAGTTACAGAATTAAATTTAAGTTTATTAAATAAAGTTTGAGTTTGAGAATCTAATTAATTTAACTTCGTTTATTGAATATCGAAGGTTGTCTGGCAGTGAGCGATTACTTTATTGCAAGTCACTAAGTGTTCGACAACTGGGGACATGACCCTACGTTTTTATGTGTTTTTCAGTGTAGCTCGTCTTGAAGGAGGGCGGGGGTGAAGTTTTGAATTTATTTAAGTTGTACTTTTCTTTTTATATCTCCTTCTTCTCTTTGACAGAAGTCATTTTTTGTTCAAATCTGAGGATGGTTGGGTTGGGACAGGAGTGAAAATGAGAGCGTTTGAGTCTGTGTTAAAAGGGAAAAGAATAAAAAGATGACACAAATATTTCATAAGGGTCTATTGAAGAGTGTTTTCGATGGAGGTAATAACGAATTAAACTGCTTCGGTGTCTTTTATTTGCAACGCACGATATACTTTACCTAATAAGAGAGTGAACAGACTCAATTGGCACGGGATTTGTATCTTTTTATTTTTATGTGTGTGTAGGCATTGCGGAAGAGAGCAAAAGCAAAAAGGGTTGAGGTTGAGATAATATTCTTGTTGGCAGTTTTTTTTAATATTGCATATTTATGGTGCCTAGGATGTTGTTTTTTGTTTGTGAATTTAATGACCTAAATACTTCCGCAGTCTTTAAATACTCAAGTTGAATTTTGCAGTAATTAACTCATTAAATTGAGTTGGCTGAATGAAAATGAAAGTCCTTAAGTTAAGGTACAAGTAAATTAAGGCATTTTGATAAATAAATACCACCACTTTGAGATAAGACACTTGAGATTTTCAACGGGCTTCCAAGATATTTCTCTTCAAATAAACTACTGACAAACTACATAGACTAGTTGGCAACTATATAAGCTAGCCAGTGAATTCCTCACAACCATGTCTTGTAAGGAAATGAAGAGGACCTACAATTTCCTGCCGATTCCAAACATTCAAACAGCTAATCGAGAAATCACTTTTCATTGAAATCAAGTTACTAATGGAGGAGAATGTAGTACAGATGGAAAAACTTTTGTTGGTTTCTCATGGGATTCGAACCACGAACCTCCGCGCGTAGTAAGCAAACATTTGAACCATTGCACTCCGGACAGCTAGTGAGCAACTGAATAAACTAGTGAGCAACTACATAAACTAGTGTACAACTACATAGATATTTGAGCTTCTACATAAATTAGTGAGCGACTACATAAACCAGTGAGCAATTAAATAAACCAGTGAGCAACTACATAAACCAAAAAAAAACTTGCGGCGCTTCAATAAGTTATGGTTTTGAAGAACTGGAACGTTCAGCGCCTGAAGATTTGAACGTGCGCTTACAACCATATTTAGTAAACCATTGCTTCAGTCAACGATAGCGTGTGAGTGTGCGCTACTTAACAAGTAAGAATTAAGTATACTAGGTTTACCAGCGCAAACAGCCTTAGATAAATAAAAGACGATAGCAAACGTTAGCGATAGTTGATCAAACTACAGTGCTCTTTTCCCCTTACAAGCACAAAAGGGTGTAGTCACAAACTAGCAGCTTATTGGTTTTTATTTGATTACTGGGGTCGAACAAAGCCTCAGCAATATTATTCAACTCAATGCTTTTAAAGAAACCGTGGTATCAATATTAAGGCATTCGATGATTTTCCATTTTTTTAAGAACTCACTGTTTTCGTTAAGATATGATTATACCACACCAGGCTAATGCAACATAAAAATTGTTGAAACATATTTAGCCTATTTGTACACGATATTGACTCTGGTAGGGTGTCAAAGGCGGTATTCATATAACTAATGAGTAATTACGATAGTATTTATTTTATTGTAGCTGAATTTAAATACATATTTTCATATAACTAGATTGCACAATTTACAGAGAATTGGTATATTTCTACCTTGCTGCTGAAAAAGATGTATAATATTTAAAAAATAGTATTATCACAGATTCAAATTATTTTAGAAGGAAAAGCCACATGAAAAAACCTTCATTGCAATTGTTTAGAGAGAGAAGCGGGGGTGTTATCACTAAAAAAGATGTTGTTTACATAATCAGATGATTACATATAAAGAATATAAATAAATATGGACAAAATAAAATAGAAGCAAATTAAATAAATATCACAGTTTATGTTGTATATATGCAATTAAATATATAAGCGAACAATTAACAAAAGAAAACAGTTAAATAAATTAATTAAGCAATTAAAGTACAAACATTAATAACAATATCAGAATCAAATATATGCTTAAGTAAATAAATAAATAAATAAATAAATTAGTTAATAAATAAGAAAATAAATAAATTAATAAATATATTCATATAACTAATGAGTAATGAGTAACTACATCATCTTTCCAAAAAGCCAAATGTTTTGATGTTTTAGCAACATGTCACAAATGTGATGTCTTAAAATTACGCTGTATAACGTTTGACAAAATAATTTTTTTAACGCTTTGTGCGATTCGTGTGAATTGGTGCTGTGCAGTAATGGCTTGAAATATCACCGCCGCGCCGTGCATCTCCAACTGTCGTAAAAAGTGAACAAAGGAGTAATCACAAAAAATTAAGTGAGTCTAACGACAAAATTTAAGTCTTAAAACTTTCAGACAAGTCATCATAAAAACGCTGCACGTGACCCACAGGTATCACTAGTGTGGACCAGATGAGCTGGGGAGCTTAGATCTCTCGAGATTGCAATTCTCGTAACGCCAAAAAAGGAAGAAGAAGAAAGTGTGATTCGGTCTCCATGGACAGTTAATCTTCATTATATACTCCACTCAAACTTAACTTTTTGGGGACAGGAGTGGTAACTTGACAGCTAGCTGATGCCTTTTCAGACCACTTTGCTCGGGCTTCTCGAGAAAAATGACAAGTATTGCTTAAAATGAAAACCAGTGATCTTCTTCGTCTAAGTTTGGTGGGTATTACAGTTCGGGGTAAACCTGGGCATCAACTAATATCTATCAATATCAAACCAATCTTGGGAGGGCTCCCTCTAGTTTTGCACTTTTAGTTGGTTAAAGACATTTTTCACTCGATTGCGCCAGCTTACCGTTTCCCCGTAATGTTGTGTCCAAAATCCGTCGACCCGAAGTGTTGGTGTCCCAGCTATTGTAATCTCGCGATGCATACTCTTCTTTCTATGCTAATGTAGCAGTTCAGCTCATACAGCTCGCTGTTGAATCTTCTTCTCCACATATTTTTGACACATACGGCACCAAAGATCATTCGGAGTATTTTTCTTCCGAAACGAACAATAGTTTAATCATATTCCTGAGATAAGGTCCATACTTCGGCGCCGTAAAGCAGGACAGGGATGATCAAGGTTTTATACAGGGTTACCTTAATTTTTTTAGAGAGGGTTTTGTTTCTCAATTCCCTTCTTAACCCAAAAAAGCAACGGTTGGCAAGAGTTATTCTCCGTTTGATCTCCGCACTGATGTTGTTTTCAGTGTCTACAGCGGATCCAAGGTAGACGAAGTCCTGTACTAGCTCGAAGTTATGTCTGTATATTGCAAAGTTTTGTTCAATTCGTCGATGTTCTGTGTCCTTGTTTGATGACAACATATACTTCGATTTACACTCATTAACCATCAAACCCATTTTTGCCGTTACTGTTTCAATACTTGGAAGAACATCTATGACAATACGCTTCTTCTTCCCTTTATGTCAATATCGTCTGCGTAAGCGAGTAAAGAGTTGAAACCTCAAAGAGTTGAAACCTCACGACCACTGTGCAAGGCGAACGTTCGGCAAATCACCTCAAAACGAAATCGCTGTTGACTACAATTTTCACATAGTTTCAAGTCTTATACATGTGAGTTGCCTCAAAGATCGGGCGATTTAACGCGGCTGAACTGTTTTTTGTGGAATTATGTGCAGTTGATTTTCTACGCAGATAAGTCCAAAACGATTGACGCTTTGGAAGAGAATTTTCGGCTCGTCATTGCTGACATACGGCCTCAAATGCTACAGAAAGTGGTCGGAAATTGGACCTCTCGGCTAGAATTCATTCGTACCAGTCACGGCAGTGACTTGCTGAAATTGTTTTTTAAAACATATTTTCAAGCCCTAGTCCTTATAATAGATCTTGAGTCTTGGCAATAACATTAAATTATATGTGCTTTACTTCTTCTTGAAAACCACACGACTAAAAACACCTTTAAAATTTAGTTTCTTAATTTTACTTCCTACGTTCAAAATTTTTTATCATTTATCTAGTTGCTACCTTATTGAAATAATTGTTTATTGAAAGTCTTTTAATCATTTTGATAATATTAACTCTTCCGTGTCAATTAACTCATAATACAAACTTCCAATTTTTAAATAAAAATTTCCACCTTTTCTCTCTCAGATTACATCATTCGCATCCCTGTTGTAAGTTGGTCCTGTGAAGCAAATAATCGTGATGGACAAAATTTGAATGAAGTCAAAAAAACACTTTATAGTTCATCTAAATTTGCACGGCAATGCCAATGCAGGGAAAGTGGTTGGCCTCGTGCCTTTAAAATGAGTGACATGAGGTCGGGTAAAAACTACACCCTGAAGCAATTACTTGCCATCAAATTGTAATTAAGTTGTGCATATGTGCATTTAAGGACATAAAGAGCGAGTTTTTGGCTTTTGAAGTAAAGTCCTTTCGTTTTTTTCGTCAACAACCAAACTAATTAGTTCGCTTTGATAAAAATGTAAACTTATTGATCACACATGGTGTTGAAAAGAAGTGGCGGAGTATGTAAAAGGACTGAACTTGGAAAGATTTTTTCAATATAAATCGCTCATTTTATAGAATCACTAAACAAAAATTATAATTCCTATTTTCTGAGTCCTCTGTCGCATGATCCAAGAATCATTTTGCAAATTGAATTGAATGTAGGAAAGAGACTTTAGTCCAGCAGTAGAACGTCGTTAGCTGTATCTGCTGTTTGGTAGGATCACGCACTATCAAGTACGCTTTGAAACCTTGCTCGGATGTTGCTCCATTTCTTCGAATATCTTTTGCCTTAAACTTCAACCGCATTGCACTTGATTGACTTAGCTGTTACCACGAAAAATGAATGGTTTCGCTTCAATTTTTTGCATTACATTCAATACAATCAAATGACTTCAAGGCAGCAAGTAATGTTAAAGACTTTTTAAAGACCTCAAAGACAAGTCTCAAAATGACTGTCTGTTAGAAGACATCACAGTCGACTTTGAATTTATTTAGGAAGTAAAAGTACTCAAACGAAATCTAAACATTACAAATTGACAGTTTTAGCAATACAAAAATGAATGCATTCTTTAACAGGACTGCTCCTCCCCGCTGTCAATAAGGAAATAATAAAAAAAAAAAAAAAACAATTGACATAATAACTGAATGTGTTAGTGCTAGTGTTTATTTCCATTTATAAAAAGGGTTAATAGTTCTAAAGGGAACGTAAAGCAAACAATGGCTAAGCCTCAGAGTCACACTCACAAGCTTATAACGACTTATCTAATCGTAACAAACAATAAATAGCTAAATCTAAGCACATACAAGAATAATGTGAAACGATGATTGGGACTTCATGTTGAAAAATAATTTGTGCTGACGGAAAAGACGAATCCATGTGAAATTACTTGCTCTTAGTTTTGTTTTACTGCTACAGAGAACAGGACGATGACTGACAGAGCAAAAGCCCCTTTGTGTTAGATACGCTTGAGCGTCCTTATTCCCTATTTATTATTAATGCACCTCCAGAATATTCCAAGGGATAAAAGATGGCATGTAAATGCAAACAGAAATACACAAGCAATAGTGTTGATGAATAAATTCGTAATGAGTAAAAACGTCAAACCAGTTGGCCAGTTGGTACTTCTCAGAGACAAGGGTCCTTTTTTTCTTTCTTCGGCGTCTTCCTTCATGTAGAGGCCTTCTTGCGTCTGTCTACAAATTAAGTCATACTTAAATGCAAAGAGATTATTTCTCTCTTGAAGTCCTTATTTTGCTTACATCCTCCAACCAATGCTAAGTATTGAAAAATTCATCGTAGAGAGGGAAGCAATCGGATTTAAAGGGTAGTGTCTACCAATTTAGGGGGGCTTTGGTATCGGATGTCAAAGATTTCGCCAATATTTGTATCTATAAATAAGTCTACGAACACTGAAAAAGAGAATGAGCTTTCATACCGAGCAGGTATTAAATTGAATTTACGTTCGGCGCAACAGGAAAAAGGTAAGTCCTTCAAGCCTTCCGCTGGCCTAATCTAGGTCAAAGCAACAATTATTTTGATTAACTTCCGACAGAAAACATAAACTGAGAATTTCCCCAGATCACACCGAAGTGATATCGCACACCTTTTTTTTTTTGTCAAAGAGTCGTCGCCACGCGCCACACCGTCATATTTCTCCTTCCTTATTCAAGCCTATGAGTTTGGTGCATGGCTTTCTTGGTGTGGTTTGTTGTTGAACGTTTGCCTTGAGTCTGATGACGAAAGGAACTCAGTGATTTTCTGTAATGAACTTTATTTGAATGTGAATTTGACTTGCTTGTGTTTTTGGGGACTTTTAATGTTCATAGATGGGACTGTTGGGAGGTTAGATTACATTCTCCAAGGGTATATCCAGCTAACATTTCACATCAGTATTCAACATATACACAAACATACGTTTCAATTGCTAGGCATGTGAAGTTTTTTTGTTTTATTTCTTAACTTCTGCATAGGACTTCACTTCAGGAAAGTATGGCACCACACATATAACACACATTTGGTTGTTTTTTAACGAGCGCCACAAATAAACATGAGGAAAGGTGATAGCTGGCTTTGGTGGAGAATCTCTATATTTAAGGAATGTGAATTCTCGAGGGAGTAATTTATTTAATTTTGACAATGTGGACAATTTAATTGGTAGTTGTTGTTGTTGTTTTCTCATTCTGTATTTTGTTCTTTTTATGACGACGACAAAGAAGAAAATGAACAATTTTGTTTTATAAGGACAAAGAAGTTTGGCGTCTAGCCTTGAGCGTCGTGGGACTCGAACGATTTTCAAAGGTATTTTTGTCTGCACTTGACATTCTTTCAAATGAGACTCGTTTTACTGTCTCCGAAGTATTATTTTGATTTGTTTTTGAATTATTTTTCCTATCCATCTTGATTTAAGACCGAAAGGACCTTGTGTTTTCACCTTCTTCATTAATGTTTAGTTTCCTTTTATTTTATTTTTTTCGTATGTCTTTTGACATTTGCGTGGGAATGCAAATTGAAAAATGATTTTAGGGAAAGGAAGAGAGTTTTCAAACCTATAGTTACACAATAACCACAATATAGCTATGAATGAGAACATTTCAGAGAGACTGTTCTTAAATAAGCAGAAGTAAAGACAACCGGTGTTGTGTTTTTGTGATGAATGTTTTCTTCAAAGCGGACATTAGTATCAAATAATGTGAAACAAAATAAAAAACAAAAAGGTGCGGTGACTTTCAAGAGAAACTGTTGGATCTTTAGCTGGCATCAGTTTTATTATGGCAACATTGAAGGACCTTTACCTAATGAGTTCGAGCACAGATTCGTAAAGTGGTCAGTTAAAATTTCTTTGGATAAAAAAAGTGGGTACGCGTTGACAGCAGAGATTTTTACAATATCATATTAAGTGAACAAAAAAAGAGATTTAGTTAAGTTCATGAACTAGATCTTGAAGGAAGAAAAAACAGAAATTGGATTTTTGGCAGATGCTTTCATAAATAAATTAAAATTTCATTTTAAATAAATATCTCAACTACAAGAACTCATTAAAATTTCGTCTGTAAATTTTTAAAAAAATATTGTCTATGTTAACAGGAAACTTACGGTCATTGTTTATAATAATATAGATGCTTACCTGGAACGAAAAGAAAATAAACAAAAAGTTATTTACGGTTATTATTAAAGGTCAAATTTTTTTAAAGCTTTTCGAAGGCGTGTCAAAATGAAGGCAAAATTTTTGCAAGCAGTTTTCGTTGTAAAACAAAACCAGCACTCGTATTCTAGTAGTGAATACAAAACCTGCACACTAGTAATAGTAGTGACCAGTGGCCAAAGTGTAACCATTCCAATGCATTGAAACATAAGTTAAAATTAAATTATTTGTAAGTCAACCTATCTTGAGTGAGTAGTAAAATTATCTATTATATCAGCAAGCCAACAAAATTACTAAAAAAAAAAGAAGGAAATACTACAGACCTTTCAGTAAGAAAAAAATGGGCACGGCTGGGTCGCAAGAACTTGCGATTGTATGCTAAGTACAATACCAAAGTCTATAGGCTGATTAGAAAGTTTAAATATTAGCTCTTAATATATTTGGTAGTTCAGGGCTGCCAACAACACCTTAATTATGAAAATTGAATTAAATCATACAAAACATTGAAAAAAATTAAATTAAATACACATTGGTTCCAAGCGAAAATCTTAGAACGCCATTCCTTAGCAGTTGCTAATATACAGCTATGGACAAAGAAATAGCACACTATTAAGAAAAATCATAAATTCAAAATTTCCCTTATGTGAAATGGTTGTGATGTTTCTTTTTCTTCGGGTATGTAGATTTGATAAACAAATGCAGTCTATCAAGCCTAAAAAGTACCGCAATTTTTGCATCGTCCTAAGTGCGAAGCGTACAATCCTAAGTATACTTTAAAGACGGTGAAACACAAAGTGGGAAATTTAATGGTCTGGGTGCGTTGTCCTAGCATGGGGTGGGACCATTGGTGAGGATTGATGTCAAAATGGATAAATTCGCTTATCTTGCTATACTGAAGAATACAATGGAACCATATTCCTTTGAGTTCATGCCAATTAAGTGGATATTCATGCATGACAATGACCCCAAACACTCATCAAATATAGTAAAAGCTTGGCTCGTGAATGAACAAATCGATGTCCTAACCTGGCCAGCTCAAAGTCCCGATCTTAATCCCATAGAACACTTATGGAATGATGTTAAAGTCAAAATTGGGCAGACAAAATTTAAAAATTCAAACGATCTTTGGGCCGGAATCAAAGAAGCTTGGTACTCTATCCCGCAAAGTAGATGCCAGGCGTTAGCTTACCAAGGAGGTGCCAAGCAACTTTAAGAAATCGTGGTCAACCAACTAAGAACTAACTTGGTAATACCAAAATTTATGAAAAAATAAATACTTTCACTAAAATTAGTGTTTTTTTACGATTATAGGTAAGTGTGCTATTTTCTTGTCCACAAGAAATTTGATCATCACTGCAAAATATATTTTTAAAAATTGAATTGTATAGAAATAATTCCCTATTACTAATTATTATTAATCCTTAGAAGTCACTTCATGTCATAAAATAGGAAATAAAATATTTAAGTTCAAAACAAAAAAATAAATGCAGTTTTTATAAGAAAATGAATGAGTGTGCTATTTCTTTGTCCATAGCTGTATATAAACGCTGAAAATTTAATCAAAATCGTTGGACCAGTTTTTTCAGAAAACGGTTTTTTATTCTTCACTTTTTTGAAAACGAGTTTTTAAAAGTCAAGTATATGCAAAGTTTAAGATTTTGCCAGAAATTTTTTTGACAAAATATTTGAAAAAAATAAAAGACACAGTTTTAAAGTTATTTCAAAAAATCCAGGTTTTCTTAAAAGATTTTAAAAAATTTTAAAAACTCAAATTTTTTAAATGTTGATATGCAATCTTTTTCACACAACTTAGGACTTCTTAAAAACAAAATTTCGTCAGCCATTAACGAGAAAATTGGCTTTTAAGAAAGCGGTAGGTAGTTGGGAGGTACCGCTTTTAGACCTTTTCCAAAATGTTTTCTTACATCATAAGAAAGACAGTAGTATACAATTTTATCGAATTCATTGGAACCGTTTTCGAGAAAAATAAGTATTTATATATCGGTTGTATGGCAGGTACCTACCGTTGTTTCAAGACCTAGAGAATCAATTCCAAAACCCCTCTGTACGTTGCCCCACAGACCGTCTTCTTCTTTCCATTTCGGGCGTTACGAGTAGTGATCTTGAAGCGATCACAACTCTCCCACTTTTCTGTTTCACACTAGTGATCCGCCTGTGGGGTACGCCGCGTTGACCTCAGAAAGCGTCCCGGTTTTGGATTGTTCCATGTCTGAGTTGCCCACAGACCGTAACTGCAAATTTTGAAGGAATGGCCCATCGGTACAGGCAGTAGATCCATAGACAGACAGACAGACGCACACAGCCAGATAGACACACAGCCACACAGACAGAATTGCGGGACCAACTTTTTTCGTAGGTATTCCCTATCATCGTATAATGCCATGTTTAATTGTTATCCCTAAATTTTTTTATTTTTTTTTTTTGCACGATTGCAAACGTTTGTTTGAGGAAATTGAGAGATGCGCTTATAGAAATGAGATTCCAAAGTCTTATTAAAAGGTAAAAAGATCATGTCATGGTGGCAACCAGATTGAAAACCAATTCATTCAAGCCCCGATCTCAAGCCTGTTGATAATAGCAGGGAAACATAGTACCTAATATAATTGCAGTCGCTTTGATGATCTGTAGAGACCACTTCTGCAGACTGCTTAATGGTGCTGCAGACACTAATTCCACTGTCAAACAGAATGCCCATTCTACTTGGACGATGATAAAGACATAGGAGAAGTCAAACTTGCCATATGCAAACTCAAATCAAATAAAACTGAAGGTGCGGATTGCCTTGACACCGAGCTTTTCATGGCAGCTGGAAATCTGTTGGAAAGGAGCAGTCACCAGCTAATCTGCATGATATGATCGAATAAAGTATCTATGCCCGATGAATGGAACCACAGTATCGTATGTCCGATCCTAAAAAGAGAGAACCTAATTATTATAGTAATATGCCTCCTTAACATTAGATCTTTTCAGCTGCAATATCAGAACGTCTCAAACCCAATCATATTAACAGTTTCATAGGGCCTTAACAATGTTGTTTTCTAGTGGACTTAGCACTACTTGAAGGAAGAGACAATAGAATCTAGTAAACACTGCCACAACGAAAGATAAACAAGACTAATCGTAGCCTAAAACTAATCGTAGCCTAAATGATAAAAGCGTTCGGGACGCGTCCTATACATTTCAGTCCAGTGTCTTGTTTTGAATCGCTACGATGTTCAGGTAGTTTCCGTCATCATCATTTTTACCTATTTCATCCATTGTTCGTGGTAGCTGACCTTTTGTAATAAATTGTGCTGAGGTATCTACCTCATTTTTTATTGAGTATAAAAACAGTAATTGTATATTATAATTTTAGAGTTGAAGTTTAAATAATTAAAAACCAAATAAACCGAGAGTATAATCGACGAAATAGTTGTGCGCAATCCACCAAATTTTTACATTACGGCAGATCTTTAAAAAAAACTGAAAAAATATCGATATACACTATCTTTTTATCGATTTCTAGGTATGACAGTATTTACAGAGACGAGCTATACAAAGCCGTTTCTTGTTGCGGCATTCCTGCAAAACTCGAACGACTATGCAAGTTGACTTTGGAGAGTTCACGTTGCCCTGTCAAGGTCGGTAAAAAACTCACTGAGGCCTTTGATGCCGAAAGAGGCTTTTGACAAGGCGACAAGCTGTCATGCGATTTTTTCAACATCATACTTGAAAATATTGTTCGAAACTAAAAAGTCAACACCAGAGGAATAATCTTACAAAAGTCTTCCAAAAGCCACTCGCTTACGTAGATGATATAATGGCTAGTATAATGGGAAGAGGCAAGCAAGATGTCAGAGTTGACTTTGAGAGCATTGAATCAGACGCAACAGAAATGGGTTTGATAGTTAATGACGGCAAAACGAAGTATACGTCGAAGTCATCAAACAATAACAGACAACATCGACGAATTGGACAAAACGCAGCAATATACAGACATAACTTCGAGGTAGTACAGGACTTCGTCTACCTAGGATCCGCTATAGACACGGAAAACAACATGGGTGCGGAGATCAAATGGAGAATAACTTTAGAAAACCATCTTTTGAGTTAAAGACCTTATTTAAAAAAAAAATAGCCTCCCATGACAATAACCAAGACCCTTTCAAAGGATTTATCTGTAGCCGTTCAAGCCAGACGTCAGCAGAAAGTCAGTTGTAGTTCGGTGTATAGTCAGACGCACATAGCTATAGGCGGATTGTCGAAAACAACTTCCTTAAGTTTCTCTATAAATCTAAAACTGAGAACTTTCTACGCAAACCAAATACCTTAACCATAAAGCTGGTAAAAACAGAATTTTCGCAAAAAAATTCGTCTTTATGAAAAATATATGAACAAACGACTAACAAAGTCGCTCCCAAAATAATTTGACTTCATTATGAATAAATTTTAAACTTTAAGGCCCTGCATCATCCATCCACATCTACAACCCTTAATTGTATCGAGCCAATTATGCAGTGTCCTATCTCACGGCATTGATACAAAAGGCGAAAAATATACATCATCAAAAATGTATATAGATTCTCCGACCTGAACTATGCACAGACAACCATATGTACATAGTTTCCGAGCCGGATAAGCAAATTAAATGAATATTAGTCCAGACTTATGGGCTATAAATAAATTTAATTATAGAATCAATCGATAGCCTTTAGAAAGTTCAACTGCTCTCCTCCCATGACAATATTTTTTTTTTTTTGTTTAAACAAGAGAGTTTGTTGTGTTGTCTTTACTCCTTTCAGTTCAATGGATCATTGAGTCCTTATTTATGTACTCAGTTCAGCGCATAGTCTTTCAAAAGAAGGTTATTTAAACGGATTAAAATAAATTATAAAACCCGGCACCCACCAGCCGTGTCCTATTAAAAGAAAAACAAAGACCATAAAGGACAGCCAGCCGCATTTCGTTTTCCATAAAAATATGCATCGATAGTTTTTTGTTTTTGTTTTGTCTTTCTTTCATTTTATAGCGACTGTGGGTGGAATGGTAGATGGTATAGAGAAGTGTGCAAAACTCATGCTCTTTAGTCTTTAAGTCTACACCTGGCACAGCCCCCCTCCTATATCGCCTATAAAAACGTATCCTCTACGACTATACTACAAGTTGTGCGGTTTCACTCCAATTATAAGCTTCGAGGTTGAGGTAAACGAGGAAAGGACACGTTGCTGAAAATGAGGTCGATGCTTTCTTTTGCCTGCAGCACTGTGAAAGGGCACATAAGCTAAAGCCCCTACAGTTTTTCTCCTTTTAATTGAACATGAACATGCTTTTTTTTTCCTGTTGCTGTTGCTTTTGCTGTGCCTGCTGATGTTGCCCACTTGAAAGAAGAAAAATTATTATACAAAGTAACAACATTCAGATGGTTCTTTTTATTATTTCTTTTTATTTTGTAGGTATGTGTGTGTGTTTGTGTGTGTAGACATTATGCAAAGGTAAATGTAGGTTATCTGACAATCAGAGTTGGTTTCTTTTTGTCATGGATTTTTGATTTCATGTAAAAGTAAGTTATATACATAGTTTGACAAATTAAAAAGGTCAAATGGGAACTCTGATAAAAAGAAAACACAACTACTAAAGATAACCGCAACGTAATGGTGAAAGTAAGGAATTAGGTTAAACAAATTAAGACTTCAGCAAGAAGAAAAGTGAGATGCCTATTGACAGTCTTGCTGAAGGAAGTTAATGAGCTCAATAGTTTCTTACAAAGTCATTCAAGAGTCATGAGCTAGAGTCAGAGAACGGTACTGCGTAATACCGCCAATATAAACGAAAGCAATAGTGACACTCAAAAAACACACCCACCAACTTATTCGAAGTTGAGCTTTGAAGGTAGGTACATACAAAATGTTAAGTCATTATTTTAATGATATGTCTCAATCGCGCTTTAGGATGGCAAAGGATTCATTGCGTCATCATTTTCTTTGAACTCTTTGAATGTTTTTGAAAAGGAATAAATTTAATGCTCCTTACAAATAGCTTTATTTAAAAGAAGGTGATTTTTCTGTCAGGCATTAGAAATATAAAAAGCAACTTTATGAACAACTACACTTCTTTGCGATCCACCATGCAACTCGACCAAATCAATCAGAACATCATCTCAGCCATACTATTGACATCACACCGCATAGCCGATGGGTATAATTATTCACGCACAGAGGCAAAAGACTCAAGGTCAAGCAGTTTAACGTGTAAAAAATCTGGCTAGATCTTAAGCGGTCGAACGGCTTGATCTCTCTCATAAGAAAACACATTAGTGCAATGGTAGGCTTCATTACAGGACACTGTCTTATTGGAAGACATGAGGCAAGGCTAGGAGTCCCCTCAAAATTTTTGCAGAAGTTGTATCGATAAGGAGGAGGAGACTATTCCCCACCTACTCTGTTCATGCTCCACTTTAGCTCACTAACGCTGGTTACACTTAGATTCGTGTTTCTTTAATGACCCTAGTGATCTCACTAGCATCGACACCCTGCGTTTCTCCCGCCTTAGGCCTAAGACCTCATTTTTATGTCCCAATTCACATTGGGTTCTCGTTATGAGCATCATTAGACAACCGGATTCAATGCTTTGTTCAGCGGTCCAGGCATTTTATTTAAAATTTTATTTTACTTTTTTTTGTTCCAGATCCTTCTACGTGGACAACACTACGCCATCAATCAGACCCACCCGGTTGCTCAAGGATCGAAGCTAGGATCCTTCCTGTATAGCATCTTCACCTAGGATCAACTTCAATAAAAAATCGCAACCAATTTTCTCTTTGCGGATGATTTCCTGACCTACGCGCACTCACTGTCATTTGTGATTACAGCTCATAGAGTTGAAGGCCACATAAAAAAGGTCTTCGAGTACTACCAAAGTTGGGTAATCGAAATAAGCGGTTTTCACACTGTAAAATTAGTTGGACAGACCTCATTTGATGGGTGATAGAGTGTCGGATGTAGTCTGCGTTCAGACTTATCATACTCGTCGTCCAACATCTATATCTATACATATGATAAAAACGTAACATTTTGTTTGTTTGTGCACGCTAATCTCAGAAACGGCTTTAGTAATCACCTACAAACTGCCTTAACATCTGCATCAACCTTCCTGGCGGAGCACAGCTCAGGCCAAAGAAACAGATCAAGTATCTAGGAATCCACTTTAACGAAATTATGAGTTTCAACCCCAGCATTCGTTAGGAAAGCTTGCTATGCTTTCCATCGCATCTATCAGCTGATGCGCCAAAGAAGTGAACTTAGCTTTAAAACGAAGCCACTGCTAATACGACCTGTCATCACGTACCACCCTCGCGTCTGAATCACAATATCCAGGTTCTGCGCATCAGCACAGGACTTGGCTACGATCAAGAAAATCGTCAGCAATAGGAAACTTTACGAAGAAGCTAGGATTATCCCCAAAGAGATGTAAACAGTGCAATCTGGAAGACGCAGAAGAAGCCAGACACCTGGAACCGAGATACATCTATGCGATGACGTAATCAACAACGTGGCTAGTTGCAAAACCCCATCCACCCGATTGGTCTTCTTATTTTTGGTGGGTTAAAGAGAAGTACTAGTCCACAATGAGTTGGTAGTGTCTAGCTCTATTTTACAGTCGATTTTGCTGCTCAGTGTTTCATCACTGTCGAGTAAAAATATACTTCATCGTCGAATCTAGTACCGAATGCTGCCTCACTGTCGAATTTAGTACACGAAGGTTCTCCACTGTTTGTAATATATTTAAAAAAAAAAGATGATGGTGATCACTTTGAGTTTTCTTCATCAACTGACTTCATCACTGACTTACGCTAGTACAAAGGTTTTTATAAACTAAGATATACCAGCTTATTGTAGACAAGGAGATTACAGTTGAAGAGATATGCAGTTTGCAGTTAGTATTAACATACAAAAATATGATAGGGCACTTTTTGTCAATACTTCTTACACTGTCGAACTTAATATCCAGTGGTGCCTCACTGCCGAATTTAGTATCAATGTCGCCTCACTGTCGAATTTACTATCCAGTTTTGTCTTACTGTACTCAGTGATACCTCACTGTTGAATTTAGTGGCTCTTGGACAGTGTATATTTTGACTTGATGCAAATTCGGGAAAAGCCAAGGTTTCCCCTCCGAAGTGAATCTTTTGAATTCCAACTCCAGAACCAAGCAGTGAAAACAAAGATCTGCTCAAATTTTTGGTTTGAAAGTTTCCTAGTACAATATCAGACACGAGTTTGAACTATATCATCAGAAATTTAAGGAGCCAAACATATTCTGAGAAGCTTAGTTTACACTTGAAATTCAAAACGGGACAGATTTCAAAAAACTAAAGCTTATTGCTAAACTAGCCTTGGTTCAAGTCCACCTCAACTTTAAATCAAACTCAACCTCACATTTCTCACTCCTTTCAGTTTTTTTTTTTTGCGTCTCAGAGACCTAACAGGTTCTGAATGAAGTATAAGTGCAAATGTACACACTTATCTACGTTCTTCATCATTTATGCAAGTGTAAGTGGTTAGTTAGCAACAACAATACTCAATTAGACCTGCCATATGGCAGCCATCTTCTTTTATTTCTTCCTTTTATCGGCGGGTGTTACAAGCATCGTGATCTTGAAGGGATAGAAGCTTTCCCACTTAGCTGCTTCATATACTTGTAACTTGCTCGTGAACAAAACCACGCAGCGTAGGCATCAGAATGCGTCGCAAGCTTCCCTCTTTTCAATTGTTCCAAGTAAGGGCAACCAAGTGCAGGTCTTATATCACTTGTCTGCACTAGGAATAGGAAGTTTTGGTCATAAAGTAAACGTCTGTGATAACAATTAGTTGATATTTTCTGTTTTGTCCTGTTTCCTAATTTATTTAATTTATTCAATTTTTTAATCTTTATGTAAAGTGCAATAGACTAAAAATAGACTAACTTTTCTAATTTAAATGAAAACAAATGTAAATTGACAATAGTCCAATAAAAAAGACCCCCTGAAGAAGTTGGAAAATAATCAACGAAACGTCGGGATAAAGTTTTTTAAAAATGGATTAATTTATTAATTGCATAGAAAAGTAACAGATCAAAAAGCCCAATAAAAAACAATCAAAAATTAATTTAAAATACAATTGATCATTTCTTCATAATTAAGGTCACCTTTTCTTTATTTTTTCCTTCGCGATCGGGTTTAAACGAAGTATGATTTACTTTTAGGCGGACAATCTCTGGATCTTTCCTTTAAACTAAACATTGCCAGCTGAGCCGGTCGTACTCTGTTTTATTTTGGACGTAAGGTCTTCAGCGGATATTGGTAGTTCTAAAACGACCAAGCTCTGTAATCTTATTTACTTTATATAAATGAAGTGTTTATATAAACCATGAGCTCTAAGTAAGAATTTTGTTTCTCCGTTTGCGACATTTTTGGAGATTTTAAAACAGTAGTGCCCAGCCGATGGTTTCAGAACTAAGTTTTTTCAAAAGAATCGTGAGTCTACAAAAACGGTAAGTTAGCGTTGGGTCACTGACAAAGTATCCGCTTCTTTATACAACGCTTTTATGAATGAGCCTTGTTGTTGTCAAAACTAAGCTTAAGCTTTGAACTTGCAATTTTAAGCTCTTTTCCAGGACATTTGCCTATTTCCTTCATTGTTTAAAAGAAATCTGTGTGCATTTTAACTGTCCAATTTGTGTAAACTACTAAATGGTATTTTCCATTACTTGAGTTTGAGCAATGAAACGCATATTCAAGTTTGTTAAACCCTACAAATGTGGTTCATTTGCTTCTGTTCACACGAGATTATATCAGGTGAATCACATGCCTATCTCATATCTATCTTGATGATATTCAAGGTGATACTCTCAGAAACGTGTTCAGATAGAGCTGGAACCCGAGTTAACGAGTTTTTACTATTTTCATAAATCGAACATACATCGGAACCGTGAGGACGGTGACACAACCAATCAAAACCTCGCTCCCACGGTTCTCTAGCCAATTCTGTCCTACCTTGTACTGTTTGTTTTTACTGTTTGAATAGGGTCTTTCATTTGGAGGAATCACTATTCCATTCATTTCAACGAGTTTGGGTTCATTCATGTTTGGAGAAGTAGGCCTACTCAATAAATCAATTTGTGGCTTGTCTTTAGAATGGTTAAACTAGACTTTGCAGATGTTCAACATACATTCAATTGAAAGCAACGTCACAATTTCATGTTATACTTTTCGGATCACTGACTGAAAATCCTGCTAGGGACCTATTTTCAAAAATTGTACGCTCTTGGAGCAATTAATTCCAGCCTAGTGCTCTACACACTTTTTTAACGAGGCTTAAAAGTTCGTGCATTAATTGCCAATTTAATTCAATTAGTTTTAAACGTGCCGCAACCTTGAAATCAGATCGATGACATGTACTCATTTTACACTTGCCCTCAGTTCAGTTTGCTTTTTTAGCGTAGGCGTGATAATTTATTCGATCATATTCTTAGCCACATTCTTTTAAAAAGAACAGTAGTTTCCTGATATAATTGCACTGACGTCATGCAAAACACAATACAACCATGATGACGGCAATGACACCGACACAACATCAAAAACTTTCAATGTTCTGGGGCAGGATAGCTATACTAAATGTATGTCGTCGTCGTTATAGTGGTTGCCTTTGCATCGATTCACTGCTCGCTCACTCAGTCATGTTGTACAGTTAGTCGTTTGTCGTTTCCCCCTCCCCAAACAACTTTCTCTAGCTTTTCCTCATAGTCCTTCGGCGTAAGCCATGATGACGTGCATTTGTAATTCCTTCTCGGGGACATGTGTTTCCTTTTAGAAAATCGTTACAACCATTAGATATTCTGGTAATGCTGTTGTATCCACACCACATTACAGTCTCTCCTTAACCTAACATGAATCAGGGTGCATGTAGCTGATTAAAAAATCATATACTATTGATTAATGTTCTTTTGTTTTGGCATAACGATATCACGTTCGAATGAGTAAAACTGCAATTTAAAAAAAACGTAGAAAGATTTTTGTTCTCTCTTGAAATTAGAACAAATGAAGACTTTGGGTCAAAATCTCCTGGGAAATATGTAATGTTGAGTAGATACCAAAAAGGAGCATCCTCACAAAATTTTATTCCTTTGAAAAGCTCACTCCGGTTCACGCTCAATGAAAACATAAAATCATCTTTTCACTAAACAGATACACCGGAGTAGAATTAAAGCCGAAACTGCGAAAATCTAAATAAGATTGGGAATGGCTACGATGGGAGGAGAGCCAATGGACCCAGTAGCCTTTTACCAATGTAAACCTACACAGTATACCCACTTAAGGTAATAGCAATTTGAAATTCATAAGAAAATAATGTTGCGCAATTATTGTTTTCACGCCACTCCACCAGCTCCAACCGAACGGAACTGACCCAGGCTACTGATGATACTTTTACTTGGAGAACTTTGAACATTCAGAATTTTCAAGGAAAACTTTTGGGTCAGGGATATGGTAAATGGGCAAAACTTCCAATGTGCAATGTACAATTTTTACCTTAAGTAGCAAATACTTCACATTCACGGGGGCAATTTCATATCATTGCAAGTTGAACGAGTGCATGAAAGTGGCCGTAATAAGAAACTATTTAGTAAATTGGAAAGCACTGGCCCTCTCAAGCGTTTATATTTCCACAGTTGTATGTAAGCTTATGCAAATGCACTTTGAAAGTTGTTGCTGTATTCGGTTTCCTTCTTTTTTTATTTTTTTTAACAAATATAATGACAGGGCAATTATTTGTTCCGTTAAGTGATATCGTTGTACAATAATGAAATTTTCAGCAACATAATTATATTTCGAAGCCGTGTAGAGGGTTGGAGGATGTTATGTAATTCGTAAGGTTTTGACTTGTAAAAGAAATCGGTAGCTAAAATTTTCATTGGTAACATTTTCGTAGAATGTAAGTACGTAATTCAAAATAACAATTTGAAAGATACCGTTTTTGAAAAACGAAGAGTTCGGGAAGATTCAAGTGAAGTCCTTCGAGATGCACACAAAAACAACTTTCAGAACGCAAACAATTAATGGTTGGCAGTAAAGCCATTTTAAGGTTGAAGTCCCTCAATCTTCGGTAAGTTCTGCAGGTCACTTCGTTGGAAAATTACACATAATTAAATATTCACATACACCATCTGGCAACGGTGAGCCTCTGGCGATTTTTAAAACTTTAGTGATTACTAATTTGTCACATTTGTTTTGCGGACGTGGGAGATGGTCCGGGCAGCCAACTTATAAAGTTTTTTTTAAATATTTTAGTTGAAAATTTAAACGTGATAACACACGATATATCCTCAATAGGAAAAGGCGACCGTGGTGCAGTGGATAGGCTATAGCTTTGTTTCGAGTCCCGGTATCTTATTTTCTTTCAGCTTCCCAGTTTCATATGAACGCCGCCTTCGAAGTTATAATTGTGAAACTACAACCAACTTATTTCCGTCTACTGGACCATAAAAAAAGGGAAGTTTGCTATCCTGAGCACTATAATAAAAAACTCCATGTACAGACACATGCAACAGCATAATGCATTCGGTTGGCCTCAGACAGTGAAGAGTGCAAAACCTGGACTCTAAAGTTAAAGTGGCGTACACAAATAGCGAATCACTAGTGTGAAGTAATTGAGTGGGAGAGCTGTGATCCATTCGAGATCACAATACTCGTAACGTCGAAAATTAAGTAAAAGAAGGAAATGGCAAGCATGATTTGGAGGGTAATTGTTTAAAAAAATATATTAGGGCGACTAGAAATGACTTGGAGATTACCCATTGCGTATATACATCTGGGTCCAATTGGGTCCCGATAAGGAACTCCCAACTGGGTCCCAATCAGGAAACCCCACCGTAAATAGCAAAATTTTTAGTCGACTTTTCCCAATTGGGGCTGGAGTGGAGCCAAAGTGGGAAGCCCCAAAGTAAAAATATAAATGTTTAGTCAATTTTTCCCATTTGGGATCGGAGTAAGTCCAAATTATTGAATAATAGCAGGTGTATGAATTTTTTTGTGTTTTATACTCATAACTGTTGTAGTGCAATTTCTGAAATACTAAACGGTGCGGGCGTAGTTGTTTAGAGCGATGATAGAAGAGTTAAACACTTCAGGTTCGAATCCCATACTTTGCATAGCAAACGTAGTGACTGATCTTTCTGTCTGAAGCTGGTGCAAATGAAGTTGAGACTCCGATCACCTAGGTCTTGCTGTACTGCACATGCGCAAAACTAACCAGAATAATAAATTTTCAGAAAATGTAGCACGCAGTTCAAAAAGCGTCCTCAAAATTGAAACTTTTTTTTATTAATGTCTTGGAAAAATTTGATAAAGATATGAAATGTATGCGATTGCCGGTCGGCATAGTGTCGACTCACCTTAATATCTTCTGGTTGCATTTCGAAGTTAGCATCAAGCATACAATCAAAACTCCTCACCCGAAACAGACTGTAAAACCGAATTGGTAATTGATGAGTGCAACAAATGGAAGGCAGATTTTAAATGGTAAATGTGTGAAGAAGTAGAATAATCCACAAACGTACACATTTCCACATTCCACAATCAATATATAAAAAAAAGACCGAATCAGTGATTTCAGAATGTTTTTTATTGACTTTCTAGAGCGTGTTCGCATAAATGATTTTCTGTTTCTATTTGATTTCGAATGCGAACCTTTTAAAAAACTATAACAAGTGCAAATAGCACTGACTGTTGAAAAGTAGTACTTGTGCTTTTGGAGACTTGCTACAGTCACATATGATTGAAATCAGTACAAAGTTTAATAGTCAGCCTTTTTGCAATAGTTGTACAGAGTTACTCATTTGTACTTTTGGTATCTTAAAGAAAAATCAATGTTAGTTGAAAAATGTGAATCAAATCCCATTTATCAATTTTACTGTTCGTAGTTATTTTTGTTTATCAATATGACTATGTTATGATAGACACAGAGGCATGTTGATGTATACCAGAGAGCAGGTAATACACAGAGATAACTCGTATCTGAACCACAATTACATTTTTTCTGAGGTAAAATCAAAGGAAGCGTCTTTTTGAATTAACTTCTATATCCGGCTTCAATTGTCTTTCATTATTTCCACTTTCTAAGTGAAGTTTTCACTTTAATGAAAAATTATATTCATAACAGCAGTTCAAAATTTTATCGACAATCCCAAAAATATCCACAACTCGCTCACTTTTTTAAATTCTAATAAATTGATTTCGAACCAACTTACAGAAAAATGCGACGATGATGGTCCCCGGTCGAAGAGTCCCGGTCTAGTTTAGCTAGGAGTCAAAATGGCACTACCTTGCATCAGTTGACTATCTAATTTTACTCTGTCATGTTGACAAAAAGAAAGTGATGTCGGGAAGATCCCAGTGGTGTCAAAATATTTTGCGAGTGGTCTTAATTTAGCTTAAATGCTATTTCAATGTAATCAAATGTTTGTCGTTTGTGTTCAAATGATAATATTTAGAAGTGTGTTTCATTGTTTTGATATAAAAAGTGTTTCATTATATTTATTTGTGCAATTCCTCTCTCTGAAAACAAAGCAAGTTGGTCTGATGGATGTCAGATGTTGTTAGCATTCCCACTGACAGACTTTTGGTCAAAGTTTAGGTTACAATAAATTATAATCAATCACGATGGTCATTTTCGTAAAATTATATTTATCTTACATAAAATAACTCATTTTTGAATTTTTGAATGGAAATTTGATATGTCTGTCTGTCCGACCACAAAAATATCAAATATGAATTTAAAATCGTACAATTCGTTGGACGGCCGTTAGAGTGGTCACAACATTTGTTGTTCAGGCCAAAATAAGTCGGAAAATTTGTTTATATAGCCTAGGCCAAACGTATTAAGGACTTGAAACTTTTGTTCCTATTTTCCTAAGAACAGCAGGCAACATCCCTAGAGATGATCAAAAATCTTTTTGAACAAAAAGTGAGGAGAAGTTTGTTCCGACTATAAGATGCAACTGGTTAGACCAATGTCCAAAAAACAGCAAAAGTTATGAAAATTTAAGATGGCAACAGTAAAAAATTAGTTTTTCTGATATAAAAATAAGTTTCTAATGTTTCTGCACACTTCTTTTCTTTTTATCTTACTTCCTTTTAGAACTTTGCTGAGTTTTTAGAGGTGCCTCATACTTTTTTGGCCATGGCTGCAGCTTAAGTCGCTCTAGACAGGATTATTCACCTGAATTGAACTAAACATAAACTTCATTCCACTTTTCCACTTCCCTTTCAAGAACCCATAGTTAAAACAGTTTCCGTTTTTCAATATATCTCAATTACTTTAGATAAATCAAAGTATGTTTTCAAATTCAACTTACCAGATCGTCCCACGGATATTGTCTGCACTGATGAAGTAGCCACTGATTTTTCTGTTGGCATCGCCGGTGGCAACGGCAGCGGCCCCACTGTTGACGTCGTTGTCAAATCGCAACATTCACGTTCGGGAAATTCACTACACCGTATAAAATGTGCACCAAACAATGCCACCCATATAAGGCAGCATGTTAATATTTTTTGATTTTTTATTTTAAACCGGGTCATTGTTGCATACTTTATTTATTTTGAATTCTATTTTTCTTTTCTTTTTTTTCGTTATTTTATTTCAGATTCGCTGTGTTCATGCAACGGGGGGGTAAAGCTCGATTTTCTTTAAATTATCTCACAGTTGGAGAATTCATCACCTGAAATTGCACATGACAGAATCAGCACACAGACCGAATAAAAAAAAAAAAAAAAAGAAGGAGCTATTCATTCTTGTGGAAGAATTCCAGCGGTCGTCCTTGGGCTAGTCGTGGCAATGCGATGCAATGGTCAGTTAAGGAAACGGGGTAAGGAATAAAAACCGCAAAGTATAACATCAACAAAAATTTGTTTTCGCAGTAAGTTTGCAATCATGCAAAGCATCCGTAAAGTTGGAATTATATTTTTTTTCTCCTTCTCTCCTTTATACTTATGCGGCAGTATTATTTGCTAGTGCTTTGATTTGATTGCATTTAAAGGACGTACAGTTGTGTGTATCGACGTTTATATCGGACGATTTATGAGAACGCATCCAGCTTGTGAGGTAAAATCAACCAACAAACTCTACCACACACAGCCAACTCTCGTACTTGCCTGTGGCCTTAACAACTTTCTGTTTCAGCTTACTCTTGACTTTCTCTTGGACTGGTATATTTTATCGTTCATCGTTCGGTCGAAAAAAAAAATTCCAGCAAAGTTTAAATTGAATTCATTCCTTTCAAATAACTCTGCCATTCATTCATCTTCAGTGACTGATGTTTTTTTTTCTTTTATAATTTAGTGAGCAAAATGCTTGACTACTTTAGCTTTACTTTATGCACGGGGCAAAAGGAAATGAATTAAATTGCAATACACAAATAAACAATTAAAAGGAATTCAAGGCTACTTAGATCTACTTATGGACTATTGTTTCGTTGTTACTGTCGTTGGAGTGAAATAATTGGCCGGAGAAAATCCGTCATTAGCCATAAGTGTTTCGCTTAAAAGTTTTAGTCATGTAAATACTGGCGGAGCCAGCTTTCTCTTTCTCCTTTTCTTTAAATTGATTCTGTCAATTTTGACGAAAGTTCCTGCTCAGTTTTGTTTTCAAATAGACATATTCAATATACTACATCGAATCACCCACAGTCCAGTCAAGAGCCGTTCACAGTGTGTATGTAATTTTGTATGTGCTTCAAACGATTCAGCTCACAAGGCAGAATGAAAACAAAACTTAGTTCAGACTGTCTGGCTGGTCATGGTATTTTAAATACAATTTCTAGAAAGTAGTAACCGACCAGCAAAGTGCACAAAAGATATGATTCGGTAGTTTTACTTTAAATGAAAACTAAATTGCTGAGAAAACAACTGGCAAAGTCAGCAAAGTGTTTCGTGTGTGAAAACTGAACGTCATAATCAAAACATTTGAAGTAGGTACATTACGATGGGAGGGCGGAGAATAAGGTTGTAGCTAAAAGTAACTACAGTTCGACAAAACTTTTCACAAACAGTCCGTCGGCGTCGGTATGGTCTGAATTAGTTTTTCACTTTTGCTTACTTTGGGACGTCTTAATCAAGAAATGTTAACATAATTCAAACGGAGCAGAGGAAACATATGAGAACAAGTTGATATTTGTGTCTATGAACTGTCGAGTTGACGTATAAAAGAAGTTTTCTGGGTCTTTTGGGGTGGGTTTCATTGAGCTGATTAAGCAGTTTGGAGGAGTTCATTCAAAGTCGAGATTGTGTTTATGTTAAGCAAACGGTTAGGTGTTTTTTTGTCAGAAGTTCGACATGAGATAAAGAAGGAAAAGAGCAGGACACTTAGATTTAACCTAATCACACCCGTAGAAGAAGGACGTAGGTAAGGTTCGATTCAAATGAGGATAAATGCGACGTACCCAACGAGCGGACTGGTGTGAAGCAGTTGGGAGGGAAAGTTGTGATCTTCTGGAGATTAATATGCTCGAAAAAAAAAGAAGTGATATAAAGATGCGTCATGCATCTGATAATTTTGTTCAATTATGGAGGAATTTTGCTGTCGAGAAGATCATCAGTGCTCTAGTGAAATAGCCAGCTGCATTCCTCCCCTGAAACATTTTAACCGCAACACCCGCCTCGCCAGGAATGCTCATCAGTTTTACCTTGAGCCCAACTTCGGTCGTACAGTCAAGCATAGAGATTCATATTTTAGTTGCACCACCCGAATGTGGAATGCTCTACCTGGCCCTGTTTTTCTCCTGCATTACGATTCACAAAAGTTCAAAAGCAACGTGCATCGATGTCTCCTTTCAAATCCTCTCCTTGCATAATTATCAATAATGGAAAATTTGAGATTAAGAAAATGATTAACTATTTCTTACATTGCCCCAACTATCATATCTTCAGCTTACGAACTCTTAAAAAAATGAGGTCCTCGATTGCATGAGAATCAACAAGAACGAATAAAAGCCGAGACAAAGGGAAGCCATGTTTGTGTTTGCAGTTGGGTATTGATGCATAAAGAAAATTATAAATAAAAACGTAATTATAGAGATTAATGATTAGCTCGTTCAAGTTCATAAGGAAACAAATTCTTAAGATAGAAAATGTCAAAGAGTCATGACTTTTTTTCCATCTCATGAGAACACAAATATGCAATTGCATCTGCATGATGACAGATTCTTGGAAAAAAAACCAGTGCAAAAAGGAGTTAGTTTCAATCTAATAGGAATTCACAGGAAGTTGCCGCTCTTTTAAGCTCCTTTGTTACACTTATTTGGTTCCTTAACGTCTTTCCCATTTTTTTATACTTTGTTGACAGTCAACAAAAGGCAAAGGAAAATATTTTCTTATGCCACTTCGTCTTTACTTATCCTTTTTTTATTTATTTTTTCTTTTTTAGTTTTGGTCTTGGCTTGGCTCATCGTTTTTACAGCACGAAAGACACGCGAGAAAGGCAAACATTTCGTTACTTTTCCTTAGGGCGATTTTGCGCTTCCATAAATATATGTATATGTATATATATATATATATGTGTTCACAGAATAAAGAAAAAACAAGATCCCATTCGAAATGTATGTGCTAAAGTATGCTTTTGCTTGTGACTTTGTGCATATTTGCATCCTTTCGGTTCGATTCGTTTCGTTTTCCATGGAAATAGATGTGTGCTTTACTTTATTTTCACTCGTTGCCTTTTTTTTTTTATTCCCTAGCAATAGTTCTGGAATGCAAATATAGCGTATACCTTGGAGGGAAAAAGTGAGTGTAATCAGGAAATTTAGCATGTAATATGAAAAAGGATTGCATAAATATACAGAGCCGTGAGAGCACATTTTCTTACTTCCATGCTATTTTTTTCTTGTCTCTCTCTCTTAGTGAAGGTAATGGAGTTTGCTTTGGAAAATTAAGAAGTTTAACTCTATCGAAGAAGACATAACTACATGCCCACATGGTTCGTTAGAGAATTTTTTACTTTGAGTACAACACATTTGACAATTTTTGACGCAAACGTAAAACTTGAAACATATGTTGGCTTTTCTTATATATATTTCTGTTGTCATGAGCAAAACAACTAAAAGTAAGTAAGTTAATTTGATGAACGGAAAGTTTTGATGGCTTTCACAAAATAGATTTCTTCGCAACCAATGGAACCAAAAGTAAATATAAAAGTTAAACAGTTGTTTCTAGGAAAACGCATGAGTATGAAAAACTCTTTCCTCATTAATATCGCTAGTTGCGGGTAAGCATGACGATATGGAAAATGTAAGAAGTCTTATGTTTGAGGTCTCATTGAAAAAAAGCATCTGCTTTCGAATTAAGTCGTTGTCAAAAATCGATTGATTGTAACTTTTGAGATGAATAAAATAAATGAAGAGGTTTACGTGACATACCAGGGAGCCCCAAAGCTAAAAATATTTCTCTCAACCTTCCTTTATAAGTAAGAGACCTAATATTATTTCCCGATTCTGAACGGCTAATCAAAAAGCGTTTCATGGCAATGAATCTACTCTCGGAGGACTTGCCAGTTCCTCACGAAAGGCGATGCACGTGGAAAAACATTTCTTGTATTCTGTTGAGATTCGAACCACGAACCACCAGGACAACAGGCAAACATGGTAACCATTACGCCACGGGTAAATGAGATGACAGATGAATGAAAGATGAAATTTAAATAAATATAAATCCTTTGTGGATCAAGATTGTGGGTCCCGGACCCTTGGATTGGAATATTAGTCATCCTTAAAAAAATACAAGAACAAAGTTCGATTCTCTAGGTTTAGGTGAGTTTTCGCCGCAACTCAGCAATCCTGTAATCAGCTCAGCAATGCTTTATATAAACGAACACAAAAAAAAAAAAACAAATCAATTGCGAGCTAAAGTGCACTGTATCGATTTGTTTTCGAGTTCAGTGGTAAAGTGCTAGTCTATTCTTGAGTTGATTTTATGACTGCTGACTGCAACAAGTTCTACAGTCACCTTACAAACGATAAAAGTAAGAAGGGAAAGCTGGGTGTGAATATTCATTTAACTGTGCCTACAACACACAATCCAAATTATTCTGTAAGCGCTGTAAAAGGTAAACAAAGCAAGCATCTTCAACTATACACTAAAATATCATGAAGAACGAAAGCATTTAAATAACCGGCGGTAGGTAGGGCTCTTGCAACAACAAGTCTTGAAACTCCGGAAAATAACACTCTCATCTGTTTTGAAAAATGCATTTGAAAAAAGTTAAAGTGCGTCTGGCAAGCAGTAGATTGAAACCAAAACGCCTGGGGCACACTTTTTTTGTAATCAGGAGAACTTTACTGATTTTTTGACGTATCACTCATTTAGTTATCACTTCGACCTAAGAATAAAAAAAATACCTCTTATGGAACGCCCACCCTGCTCCGACTGAAAAAAAACCTACCAGACGCAGACGGTTGAATTTGATATCATATGGGGCGTATGTCAACTCATACACCTCATACATGATTGTGTTTGAAAGCTGGTTTTCACTCCTTTCCAAAAATTTGTTTCTGTTCAAGTGTTTAACTTTAGTTGTCCAGTAAAATATCTTGAAGACTGAAAAGACCGATAGAACAATTTTTGTAGAAATAGGTTCACCGGTGATGTAATGGTATATCGAGCCAAACAGTGAAATAAATCTTTAAATTTTTTTGGAAAAAATCAAATTATAGCGCTTGATATTTCAAAGGCATTCGATGGAGTTCCAAATCACCAAGCTCATTTATCATTTGTCCTTTAGGTTTCGATGAATCTCTTCTCCGATGGATTAGAAGGTAACTTAGCTTCAAATCATTCGAAACAAATTTTTCTGGACTGTTTTTGGTCTAAGACCCAAAAAATATGTTCTCGCGTTCCTCAAGGTTCCACTTTGTCTACATCCCTGTGAAGCGCTTCACCCTTTGGACATCCTGTCCGTCAATGGATGTTGCATTTATGTAACTGAACAATATCGTTGGTTTGTTCATTAGCCATCATCTCTTGAAAACTTGACATAACTAAAAATATTGCAAAATACTAAAGCATTTATGAATCATAAAAGAAACTTCTCCTTTTTTGAACTGACCGATATCTTAAGAAGAAACGTTCGTTGGAGTATAGTTAACATTATATGGACAGATGTTCCTGTATGTTACTTGAATTGTTTGGACAGTATTCAGAGAAGAATGAATGGAAACAGGAATAAGGTCTCAGTAGATATTTATTTCAAAGCTTTTTCTACAGACAGTGATCTTTTGAGATAGCCTGTTGCACTCTTCTCCTTTAACAATTGAACCGTCAAACTTGCGGTGCTGGAAATTTCCGTCAGTTAACCCTTGAGCAGAATTTCGAACGCACCGTCAAGGATCCTCTTTTCAGCGGTACCATACGAATGTGAACAGCATTACCCAGCTATATTTTCACTTTCATTACAGTCTGCAGAAACTAGTGTGCATCGGTGTCACCCTTTGAATCCTCTCTTCTCTTCCTAAAGCTCGAACTGTGTTTTTAGAACTTTGTATGTGTAATCACAAGTGTGCCCAAAATATTGTATATACAATACATATATATGTATAGAAAAATGTTATGAAGATGTCTTCAGAACTTTGATGGTTCCCTTAAAAATAACTTAAAAATAACGGATGCTTCCGTGTTCCACAAAACAGCTTAAAAGTATGCTTTTGCTTTAACCACAAGTGGACAAGACAAGAGGATAACTAGCTACGAAATAGTATTCCAATTCTATGTTCGACAACCTGCTGCATTTTCATTTGGTTTAAATGCAAGGACGCTTGAAAAATTTCATCAAGTAGTGGTACTAAATAAATTAAATGTTGAAATCTTGAATGGGCTAAGAAAACCCTGAACATTTAACTGTATAAATACTCACAACCAATTCTACTCAGTTCCAACTGAGTGGAAACTTTAGCTATTTACTCGTTTTTCTAAGAAAAAGGAATGTTGAAAGTTTGATTTCATCGCAAGCAGCGTTTTTTCGTACATTCCTTAAGAATCATATTTAAAAAAAAAAAAAAAAACGTTTTAGGTCGATAGTTGGTAACGGCAGGTCTGGGCACGCTTCAATACCTGCCTGCACAAAGCCAAATGTTGTCTTCATTTCTTCATGACATAAGATTTCTACTTTTACTGCGGGTTGAGTCGTTGCAAAATATTTTGGATTAAAATACAGAGAATGTCTGCTAGCGAATAGACGTACTTTTTGCTGCTCTCAAAAGTTTTCCGTAATTTTTATCTATATTTTTATCTTTTCTGAAACTTAAAAGTACAAGGAAGTTAAAAGAATAACACTTATTTAAATTAAATCAACTGTTTACTGTGAAGTCAGCCTAAAACAATATTTAATTGAAATAAAACTATAAACCATTTATTAAATTATCGGTGATACGTGAGTGCCATTTTTTGTGTCTCCCTTAAATTGCTGTATTGTTTTCTGCTTAACTTGCCCTGCCCCCTGCCTCTTGAATATTATAGTGTTCTCCTGCTCATCATCATCAACACCATCAGGCCCAACATTGCAGCAACCAGTGGCAGAGCTACAAGAAAAAACAATGTAAATGACAAAATTCACGACGTTCTTTATTCTTGATAATTCAATTGTCGAGTTACTGCACTGGAACGTCTTAAAGAATGGAGTGGGTGAACGAGGTCTCCATTCATATACCACAACGGCAACTTGATGATCTCTTTTAGTCACTGCTGAATTCCCATACCTTCTTTTTTTTCAACTAACTTTGATCAATATGAACACCAATCAAATCATTACTCCCACAAGTGTACAAACTTGGCAAGATAGTTCTAAAAACTTTGTGAACATTCGAATCCGGTAATCAAAATGAAACCATCGAAAATAATGCTATTGAATGTTTAATTAAATACCATCTCCTACCATAGGTGGCTTTAATATTTAAAAGCTTAAATTTTCATGTTGCTCTTCTATTCAAATCTACATAAACAAGCTCGAGTTAAATTAACATACACAAGAAGTACTTAAGTCAAACATAAATATTCTCCAATATTCCAAAAGTCAATTTTAGTTGCAATAACATTTTGAAATTAATTTTTCACCATTCGACTCACAGTGGCGTGGCGGGCCGGGCGGCAGAAGAGCAACCAACCACAGCAAACCGAAGAAGAAGAAAAAGAGAAAAAAAAACTAACGAAAACCATTCAAACTCCCATTTACCATCGCTTATATTATTACCTTCACCCGGCTTTTAGCTACATCATAAGACTGAAAAATTGATACCATCCATAAAATAAAAAATAAGTACGCATAAGTACTCACTTGAGATACAATAAAAATGCTATTACACGGTGTAACCCTCGTTCATAAAGAAGCAATTGTGTGTATATCAGTCGGATGGGTGTAGGTGTAGAGGGAGATGTAGGTGTAGGTATGTAGGGGGGATCAGAAATAACTCTGTCGTTTGTTTTGACAGACATTCTGATAATAAAAACCAAGTAAATTAAACCAGTAGAAGATACATCCTTAATACACACCACCATCACCACTACAGCCACATTACCGACATGACTGTGGTGAGGTGCATGTGGAATGGAATACATCTTTTGGTATGGCAGAACGTTGACAATTTAAATCACCCGTCCCTAGCACGACATACGACATATCCATATCAAGGATCAAGCGACATTCTGAAAGATAAACCGCAAAATACAATTTTAAGATTTTATCTTCTTTTTTTTTTCTTCTTCTCTTTTTTCTTGCTCCGTCTCTCTAAATATGACAAATTCAATTTGCTCATCCTGCTTACTACATCAGGATATGAACTGTTCACATCCTTATCAATCAAACAGATTGCTCCAAACTTACACACAACGCCATGCCACCCACATACACCGGCACACTGAACAGAGAACAGACGGAGAGAGGGGTAGAGAGAGAGAGAGAGAGAGAGGGAAAAGGGGAGAAAAAAGAGAAACTCATAAATCTATCAAAAATAATGGAAACCAAAAGTTCATCTTCACATTAATGGAATTTCATATTTCTTCTTTAGGGGGCTAAATTGTGTCAGGATCTCTCTGACAGGATGCAATTGACCCATAAATTGAATAAACTTTTACAAGTGCCTTTGAGGAGTCTAATTTTCATTTCATTTCTCTGCTGGCTTTGCTGGCTGTTGGAAGGATGTAGAGACGACTCCGCTTATGTATCCTTGTCGATTGTCAAAAAAAGAGTATAAAGGGGAGCAGCTCTTTCCTGCAGTTTTATGATGACTATGACTGAATATCACTGCTGTCCTGATGATGACCAGACCTTGAGTAAACATCACTGCCGCAGTGATTGAGCAAATATCCTTTTTCCACCACACCGCTCAAATTTTTGATATTTTATATCCTCCATCTTTTTCAGTTATGTCCTTTTTTAAGTGCCTGGGCTCATTTAATCATATAAAAGGCAAACATTGAAATGAAAATTGAGAAATTGAATTGATAAAGTAGGGTGTGGTGTCGTGAGGTGTACAACGACAACGAGTTAAATACGAATGTATGTATGAATGGTATCTAGGAATTTAGATTTTTCAACATAACCCACATACAATTATTGCATCTCTCTATTGAACCCAACTCAGCCAGAGAGGTAATAAGAGAATAATCCCCTTTCCCTGTTATGGTCATGCAGTTTGAAAGCCTTACGCCTGAACGAACAGGTCAAAATGCCACACAGAGTTGTGTTATGGGATGGCAGATGATTGTGTGGGTGAAGACATTTTAATTGGTTCAATAGGTCCACTTGGAAGAAGTAATTGGAAACAGTCAATCTGACATGCTTTACAGTTTGCTATGACCATACCTAATCTTGGTGCAAACAAGACGTTCACCAGCATTCCATGGGAATAACCAAAGCTGATGATGCAACTGATTTGAGCTGAAGCTTGATTGAGTAGAGCTGCAATTGAATTCGTTGGAAGCAATTTATCCTGTATTTACAATTGTATGTGAAGCAATAGAAGGCAAAGCAGAGGTTATCTGCATTGAACACATAGTTTCCCAACAAAGTGAATGAATTGATTTTGTTCAGTCTAGACTTTTGTTAACTTTGGATGGCTTGAAAATAAGTATGTGCATGTCCTTGTATCAGAATAGATAAACACAGTTAGGTTTGCTTGTTGGAGTGGACACAATAGTTTTTCGAAATCATACAAACAGTTTTCAGCACATATTTTCAATAAATTGGTGTCTATGAACATTTACAGAAACGAATCGTATTGTCTTTGCAATCCCTAGTCGTTGGACTTCAGAGTGGGTCAAAACAAATGGGTTTACTTAAGCAGCTCAACAAATGACCTTGCAAAAATGGATTATTCAATTCAATATTTTGAGGCATGGATATACGCGTGCATTTTGCAAAAAAAAAAGAGTAGAAGCCATCATCCGTTTTGTAATGTGTTTCTAGTTTCATTTTTGATTGTGTCTCATGCAAAGTCGTTTTTCAGAGAGTCGTAGATGGCCGAGATTTGTTTCAATGTGCGTTGTTTGAATTACGAATTGATCGCTCATTTCCACCTTCTTGAAACTAATCTATTGTCTCTCGATTGGACTCACTTCCTACAGCAACATTAGTTCTTTGGAGCGTGGTGTATTGTGACTTTCATACTCGTAGAGTGAAAACAGTTTTGTAGAGAGAAAACAATTTTGAAGCTGTTTAGTTTATATGCATCACACGGTTGAAAAAAAAATCCAACACGTTTGGTGATGAACATTCCGTTTGCCAGTTCTGTTTGATAGAAATAAAAATTAGTAAAACCCTACAAATGTTGCTTTTTGTCAACATGTAATTTTCGATACTACTGTTCAAAATATTATAAATAAAATTACTTTATATTTTGGTTTTGAAAACAAACGATGACGCATACTTTATTCGAAAACTTCAGGAATTCAAATATCAACGGGCCACAGTAATGGAACCTACATTTTGAGATAGTAGCTTCTCTTTCTGCCTTTTAGCGGGGTTTCTATCATTCATCGTGATCTTGAACGGATCACAGATCTCTCATTTAACTGCTTTACACTCTAGTGATATATAAAGTGGTATAAGCCAATTTTGAATCAATTGCAAACAAATTTAAAGTAGTTAAAAGTATGGGCGATAAGGAAGCACATTAAAAGTGCGCTAAAGAAATGATCCTTTATTATCAAACAAAAGGATATCATTTTTATGGTCAATACAAGAGGTATGCATGCCTCTAAACTTGTGCGGTGCTTCAGTGTACTCTGTTCATTATAAATACTCAACAAAGTGTACAGTAAAAAAGAGTACCACATTACGAAACACAGTTACTGTACAATGTTGGGGCCTCTAACATAAAGCTACAAGTCTTGTTAGATTGAATCTGTTGCACTTGTAGAATATGAAGCACTCTTGCTGTAGGCACAGTAATCATATGTAATTGAAATAAAACGAATATCTTGGAACTGATTTCAAGACATTCATTACAGATCTCTAGTAAATAAATAAACACATTCTGGTCTAGTGGGTAAGATTACCTAGTTTTTAAAACTTTATAAACGCTAAGGTTAGGTGAAGAAACGTTAAGGTTGATGTGATACCACATAAGAATTGCGGCACTATTTATCTCGTTTTAAGCTTTCTGTGAAACATTTGAAGGCTTTGAAAGTCTATGTTCCTAAAATCACTTAGTTCATTGAAGAAGAGTTCTCCCAATTTTAATTAAGGTTTTTGAGGGACGACAGGGCATGTGCAGAGAAGATCTGGAAAGGCTTTCTCTTCTGTTCATGCAGCTTCCACAGTTTAATGTGACATTGGGTTTTACGGCATGTGTACCTAACCTAGTGAGCCAGTGTCCGGTATCCGGTTATAACACCGATTACGGAGCTATGGCGCAATCTACTTAGCGATGGCAAATTATGGTAAATTTTTGGATCCAGATTTGTCGAAATCTATTTGGTAGCCAGACATATTGTTATGTTTGCCAAGTTCATACCATCCTGATACAGCATAGGTTCACACGCTATGCTATGTTCATCTTGTTGAGTAACATTGGTGAGGAAGTACATTTTCTGGTGTCTTCATCGATTTTTAAGTTCCCCTGTTATCTTACAGGACACCGTGGCATAACTTACAACAAAATGGCCAATAAACTGGCAAAAATAAAAAGATCTCTCCAATCGAGTAAGCCAAACACTTTTGTACACAAGCCCACTAGAGCAAGAGAAAAAACTCTGAATCTAATGAATAATTTTAAAAATCGCCAATGACAAGGTGTTATCTTTGGAAAGCTGCCGGTATCTCTGAAATTTGCGTTTTGATATTTCTAAAAAAAAAAAAAAATGTCTACTCCAGCTTATCAGATCTCGGCTCTCTCTATTTATTGCTATTCTCAAAAATCACAGCTCATTGGGTACCCACTCGATGGCAATGGGCAAACAACATTCTACTAATGCAGAGAATACCATGACGAAGAAGTAGAGGATGGATAATTCCACTGCTGTGCTGTGCTATAGCCTGGCCCACACTAGGAAAAAGCCTTCGGATAATACTTCTACGAGTAACAGGCCGACATTTCTAACCTGCCACTGAGCAGCATCCTAAAGGTCGGCCGTGGTGCAGTGGTAGAGTCTTTAGTAGATAGGCCGGACGCGTGGGTTCGAATCCCGCTCTGGGCATCTACTTTTCTTCAGCCTCCCATTTTCATATGAACGCCGCCCTTGAGGTTATATATGTGAAATTACTAACAACTTATTTCCAGCTACTGCAACACAAAAAATAAAGGGAAATGCTGCTAGTCTGGTAGTACAATGGACCGGATATTAGGTTTGAGTTCTCCAGATTAGCATTAAAGCCTCCTCTTTAAAAAAAAAAAAAAATCCTAAAGGTCACTCAGGGGTCCAAATGATTCAGTGAGGGTTCTCAACACTAATAGCTTAGTCAACTAACTCAATCATCCTTTATTCATAACCAACCCCCCTCTTCCGCCTTCACCATATCATCATCTGTTGTCTTGGGGGGAGAACAATGAATCCTTGAAGTCCTAGTGCGTTACTGCCGTTTGCGGCTGCATCCCCATACTTTAAGGGCAGTTTGGCATTCCGAAAATATGCGGATAACTGACGAGAAAATCATGTTTTCTCTGAGCCATGATAGAACCTCTTTGGTCACCTGAAAAAAGAGGGTAATATTCAATAGCCAACTGAAGTACATTCATCAATAAGCTTTTCTGCTTATGCGAAACCATATTTTGTTCTAACATGCGTTAGTCAGCTGCGATACTACATTAGCTTTGCCATAATCGACCGTGGAGCGTTGAGTATTCTTACCAGGCCATCCATGTTAAAAACTGAGACAAGTACACTATACCGCAGGTTGTGTGGAAATAAATAAGTAGGATGGCGCAACAAAGCTCAAGGCTTCTGGGGGCCTCACGCTTTTTACGGCAGTGTAAATACTCTCGGAGTACTTGCAGTGGCGTAGCGTGAGTCTCTGCCGCCCGGGGCGGAAGACAATTTTGCCGCCCTTTTATTTAGGTATTTGTATTTAATGTATACTATACATTACATACATTAATTATAGAGAACTTTTCGGTGAGAGCAGTCATCATTATTTTGCATTACATTAGTTCCCGTTTATTTACCTCCCCGCTATGATGCACAGCCTGTTTATGTAAGCAATCTTCTTCTACGCTTGTTACTTTGTTTGATATTGCTCACAAATTAACCCTGTTAAATACCTATTGGATATTTACCCAACCCGCTTAACGCCCTCTATTTATCAACACGTTTATCTAATTAGTACGCATTTTTTTTAGATAACTACCTTACTTACACAAAATAAAAATCAAATTTTCCTTGTTTTGTTTCAAAATCAGCACAGGAGCACAACTGACTTCACAGCAATTGAAATGTCATCAATGTCCAACAAAAACACAAACAATACTACATACTTCCTCGGTTACGAACGCTTTTAAGGTATTAAAGCGGGTCCTTTTATCAGGCACGTAACCGGGTTTCAATAACTAACTTTCCCGGTTAATTGCACATAAAAGATAGTAAAACCTAAGAAATACTTTTCGCAGGAGCGCTGTATACAGATAAGATTTTAAATAAAAAAGTTTATCTAAGTTTTACAATCACGTTTATTAATTCAAAGTTCTTTTACTTTAACCACTAATTGATATAACTTAAAACTTAGGTAAATCGGATCGACAAGATTAAATAAAATAATTTTGGAATTTAAATCTGGAACAAGAAGTATACTAAAATGTTATATTCTTATTTTTACTGAAAAGTAATATGAGTATTTGTTAGAATTGAATTAAAATTTATTAAATTAAAAATTTACACGTCTACTTTTTTTAAGAGCAAAGTCTTTTATTGCCCGGTCAATGTCTATCGCATCACACACCTCTTGCTCAATAGACAATATAGCCAAGTTAATTAGTCTTAGACAACTCATTGTCGATCTTAAATAATTTTTAATCAATTTCAATTTTGAAAAACTTCTCTCACAGCTGGCATTGCTTATGGCAACTGTGAAAAATATTCGGAACATTATTAAAATATTGGGCAGAGTATCTTCCAGCTTGGATTTAACAATAAATTTAAATAACTCAAGTGAGTCTGCATTAATCAATTTATTTTCGTTACCTGTAGCAGCAACGAAAGTCCGCAGTCAAAGTCTTTCCAGCTTGAAATCCTGCTCGTCAATTTCGTCAGATGCGTAGTCTAAATTGCATTCAGTGTTGTCTGGATCTAATAATATAGCCGGCGTTAGATATGCAAACTTATCCGTTAAATTCTTTAGCTGTTGAAAACGCTCACTTTATCTAACAAAGAAAACAGCTTTCGTCTTAACTCATTTTCACCAGACAAGTTAGCATCTCTAGTTCCGTCATCGAAAATATGCTTTCTTGTTATGCGCCTCCGTGGTTTTATGGAATATCCAAGTTCTTCACACATATTTTTTGCATAACCTACTGCACCATTTGCCCATTCCTATCTTTTCTCTGTCAATATCATCTGCAAAGCATTTATTTTCTGAGCGCACAATTTTATGTCAAGTCCTTTTGTTTGTAAATATTTTTGTGCATCATTCACTTCATGTAGCACAGGTTGCCACAGGCCCAAAAACAAAGGAAGGAAAATGACTGCATCAAAACTGTTAAAGCACCTGAATCTGTTCTGCTGTTTAAACTTTCACCTGCGTCTGTCAGTTTTTCCAAAGCGACGAGAACATCTTTGTAATGATGCCATGTCACATTTACAGCATCGGCTCTTGCACTCCACCGCGTGTCTTGAACCCTTTTTAAGCTTTTGTCTGTAGTTGCTGTAGCCAAACGCTAATAATGTTGAGGCAACAATTGTGTTTCGAATTCGTCACAAAATAAGTAATTGAAAACTCCGTGCCGTGCTCTTTTCAATCGGTCCGAATTTGTAGTTGCGATAAAAATATAAAATAGTTCAAGTATTTGCAAAATATTTTTATTACTTATTGTTAAATTTTGCCGCCCCCTAAACACTGCCGCCCGGGGCGGACCGCCCCCCCCGCCCCCCCCCTCGCTACGCCACTGAGTACTTGCCATCCCACTCAGATGGCTATATAAACACTTACTCATTAAACGACTACGAAGAGACAAAATAACAACACAAAAATACTGCACCAGCTCTGTTGGTTTAGAAGAAAAATATCACCTGGAGAAAAACAAATTCAAAACAATTATCATAGAGCTTTGGCCAAAAGCATGGGGCAACCTAAAGAACTGACAAAATTTAATAAGGAAGCAAAATGAGAAGACGAAGTAGGGTGCTGAAACATCAGAAATTCATTATTATATAAAAAACATTTTCAATTCATTACACTTTGAGTGAACACCAATTATATGGCTTGATTATTTGAAACCTAGTGTATTGACAGAATCATGTTTCCCACCTACGATAACATAACAAACGACTTGCCATGTTACTGACTATTGTGATCAATGGAAGCAAAACAAAGAGACCACCAATTGTATGGCTTGATTATTTGAATATGACACATTATAACAAATCGCTAACTGACTATGGCCTCGTAAAAGCTGTTTCATTGCAAAAAAAAGAGTTTCTTTATTTAACACATAGTTTTTATCAATTCCATTATACCCATAACTTAGGGCGGCCGTGGTGCAGTGGTAGAGTGTTTAGTAGATAGGCCGGACGCGTGGGTTCGAATCCCGCTCTGGGCATCTACTTTTCTTTCAGCCTCCAAGTTTCATATGGCCGCCGCCCTTGAGGTTATATATGTGAAATTACTAACAACTTATTTCCAACTAAACTGCAACACAAAAAAAAGGGAAGGCTGCTACTCTGGTAGTACAATGGACCGGATATTAGGTCTGAGTTCTCCAGATTAGCATATAAGCCTCTTCTTTTTTATATTAAAAAAAAAAAAAAAAATACTCATAACTTCCTTCTACTCGCTAAATTTTATTTGCCGAACGATATGTGTTCTTAAATCAAGCAAAGCAATTATAATCATTGAGTTCAATTCACTCCATCGCAGCCCTCCCTTTCTCATCGGAATCTCAACTTTAGATTAACTTTTGCCTATAAAATAGGTCCCAGTCTGAGCTTAGTTTACATAAGACTTCAACAAGAAATCTAAACATCGAGGTGCGTATATCTCCTACGAACAAAACAAATTTCGGAATCCCATCCTCAAATCCATCGAACGATACCAAGAACCTACGAGTTTTCCTTCCTACCTACACATGAACGTAATATCTATTTAATATCTACCTATACCCATTCCCATCGGTGTATCACTATCTTAAAGTTCCAGTGTAATTCAATAGTAAATATGCATGACAATAAGTTTGCAAAGCGGAAGCTTATTTTGATGAGCCGTAATTTTTAATTATACGTCAAAAACTTCCCTAAAATAAGGATATCAATTCAATGGGAGTCAGAACATGAGTGTGTTTGTGTGTGTACTAGATCCGCATATGGATAGCAAAACAGCAATTTGTAATAGAGAGATGGCAGCATAATAAAAACACGTTAACAAAACAGAAATTTTAGGTACCAACGTGTCTGTACTAGCTATACCTACTCCTAGTGTATATTGCAGGGTAATTTGCCTGCCATGGTGCATGGTATTGGTAGGAGGGCTACAACTGCGGAGTAACAACAATTGAGCGGGTTTATTTCAAAACACAGATGAAGGGGGTAATGATGTCGCAAACAAAGCCGTCTCGGTGTGATTTTACAGTGAATTGACTGGAAAAGTGCTCATTTTCAAGAATATACTATTTGCACACTCACATCCCGTGTGACGCCGCTGTTGCCGCCACCACCCCCCAGTCTCTCTTGCTGCAGTCAAGCTTAAGGATAAACATTATTATTTGTGTGTGATTGTGTCTTTTGGTGTTTTCTATACAGCACAAGCTACCTACCTACAAGTGCCTCGCTCCCAGGTCTGGGCAAGTGAATGTATGTATTTCAGATTGAGACAACACTTCCACTTCCCATCTTTCCTCTTCGTTCCACTTCTCACCCATGTTTCATAATTGGAAAAGACAGATTTTTATATTAAGGCAAGACAGCGCTGTAAATGTGCGAACTTATTGTAGATTGAGCGACAGGACTAGGTACGACAAGGAAAAACGAACAACAAAGGAAAACAGAAGAAAAAAAAAGAAGAAAAGGATTTGATTTTGATGATGAAACAATCCGCTTGGGAAAGGAAGACAACGCACATCCTTCTCGCCCTGTTAAAGTGAAGACACCATGAATAAAAGTATAGGAACAACATCGAGGTCGTGTTTGGGAATATAACCCACAATATTTACTCTGACTGTGCACTCTGTATACACTCTGGACGACGCCGACAACCGACTACGCCAACGGATGATGGGTATTCAACATCAACATTCGCCGACAGGGTTTACTTCGTATACCAAACCGAGCCGAACCGAACCGAACCCAGTCGTGCCCACACACACCTCTAGGTATAAATGTATATGTATAGTATATCCCAGCATCCTTGATCCTAATTACATCAACAAACAGAAATGAATTTTTAATCAACTTCGACGTGAAGAAGACAACACTTACTGGCATTTTGAAGGTTATACATCCAACACCAACTGCTTTAAGCCTCAAGATATCTATTTCACTTGACAGCAAGCACTCTTGTATATACCTACCATCCGGATGGAGTTTTCCTGCATTTTCTGTATTTAAAGACTGGTGGTTGGTGTGCGGATTTCAATTTATTCAAAGGATATACAAACAAATAAACAAACACTTTCCATGCCGCTCTTGGGCACAGTAGATAATTATTTTGTTACACACCCTAGAATATTGTTTCGCAATGTACTTGAATTTTGACAACGACAGGCAAGATGTTGATTTCCGTTTGCTTTCGGTTTTTTTTTTGTTTTTCTTTGAGGCTGGTGTTTGGAATTGCATTCAAAGTGTGGAAGAAGAGCGCGTTTTCTTAGTGTGATTGAAATTCCTGAGCTTGCCAAGCAACATGAGGAATCTAATTGGGAGATTTCTATGATTTCCTAGTTTGTTATTTTTTCGGGAAACTGTTTTAGGAACAAAAGGGGTGTATTTTCTGGAATGCTTAAAACTACACATCCCAAGTCTTGGCTCCAAACAGAATGGAGCCATGATGCGTTTAGTTCACATAATAGGCCTACAAAGGCTCTTCAAAGTAGCGGAGGAGCATATACGAATGTTTAGTAAACAATATAATCAATATAAATAATATATAATCAATATCGACAAAAAAGAGATGTAAATCTTTCTTGAAGTAAACACCTGCTGGAGGAGATATCATCGCTTCAAGATGCTCAACAGGCATTAAAAATGAAGTCCTCAACTCGATCTGGATGAATGAAAATTTTTAAAAAGCCTAATTCCTCCTGACAGGTGGCATATCAATGTCCTTTCAAGTGTCGTACGGATTCCTATCAGCCTTTTTTTTAAACAAATCAGGTTGGTAGATGGAAGGTTATAGAATAGCTTTTTGAGGAGCACGTCAACCTGAAGTCGCGCAATTAAAAGTCAAAACCAGCTGTGTGAAAGTGAGATGAAATGTTTGCGTGTTTATAAGTCTCCAAAAACTAAATGGTATAATGCCATAATAGAAGTTGAAAGTGTTGCCTATGCACAAATACTTGAAAGTAGTAGAATTAGTATTGGCTGGGATAGTTGTAAAGTGTATCCACATTATAGAGTTTTGAGATGTTTTAATTGTTGTGAATATAACCATGTAGCGAAAGATTGTGTTAAAGAAAAAGTTTGTGTTAAATGTGGTGATAATCATGATATTACTGAATGCACCAGTGAAATAAAAAAATGTGTTAATTGTTGTACGGCGAAACAGAAACTACACCTCGACATTACTACGGATCACGCAGCAAACGATCCAAACTGCCCATCTCTTCTCAGAAAGATAAAAGTGTCTAAAGAGCGTGTTGATTACTAGCAACTAAATAACATAGTTTGTGTTTTTATGAATGTGCAAGGCTTGGCAAATAATTTTGCTGAATTACAATGTTTGGTTGAAAAAGCAGATATGGATATTGTTATACTAACAGAGACACATGTTACGGCAAATCATGAATTAAATAGTTTAAAGCTTGATGGTTTTATGTTTGTTAAATGTTTGAGTGAATCTAGTCACACAGGTGGAATATCAGTATATGTCAAAAACCATTTAAAATGTTCCCTAGTCAAGAAATTTGTGAATCAAATGAAATGCTGGTGTTTAATAATAAAAGTGCAATATTCCAACAACTCTGTGATATACATTGGTGCAATATATAGATCCCATCTATGCTCTAAAGCGGAATTTTGTGATAATTTTGTCAATTGGATTGACTTCTTACAACAGTGCAATAATCTTTATGTTTTATGTGGTGACCTAAATATAAATTGGTTTGAAGTTCAAGATACATATCGACGCCGAATAGCCCAATGTCTGAACGATAATAGTCTTATTATGACCATGGACGAACCGACAAGAATCACCCCAACTTCCAGGACTCTCATTGATTATGTCATAACTAACGATGCGTCCCTATTGAAATCTAAAGTGATCAGTTCGTACAAAATCAGTGACCATGAATCCGTTGAGATTGTAATTAAATGCAGAAGAGAGAAAACAGTTAACAAAAAAAACATTAAATTTTGTAAGTACAATACTGATGATTTTCTGTTAAAATTAAGTACAAATTCATTTTTTGCGAGTTTTGATGAAGATCAACCGTATAACGTCAATACACTAAGTGAATTGTTCGCTACAAATCTTAAAAATATTGTCAATACTATGGTAGTTGTGAAAAGTGTCCCCTTTGTGAATGCGGAATGGTTCAATAATGACCTTCAACAAGATAAAGCCCATAAAACAAATCTTTATCAAAAAGCAGCATTAACTAATAATCATAGTGACTGGTTAAATTATAAACTCTTTCGAAATTTTTATAAGAAGAAACTGTCTAGGGCGAAATCAATATTTATAAGAAGGAAAGTTGATAATGCGCGTACACAAAAAGACATGTGGAAACAATTGAAAACGTATGTTTTGCATAAAAACAAAAGTGACAAAATAAGTGAAGTGCAATTTGAAAACGGAAATAAAATTAATGACAGTGCAATACTAAGTGTTGAACTCAACAAATTTTTCGTCCAAAGTATAGTCAATTTGACCTTGTCTGTCTCGTATCCTGTTTATACATGCTTAGTTGAGGAGTGCAATATAGCCTTTAGGTTTTACCCAGTGAATATTGAAATGATATCTAGTGCAATAAAAGAGATTAGCCAGAAAAATGACTTCAATTTTATGAACGCTAAAATGTTCCAGGACGCAATCACTATCATAGGACCCCCAATGATGCGTATTGTAAATGCTTCTTTGGCATCGGGCATTTTCCCAGCAACGTGGAAGGAGTCATTGATCGTTCCTACAAAGAAAACTCCGGATGCTAATTTCTGTAATGAATTTCGTCCAATAAATATGGTACCTATTTATGAAAAGGTTTTAGAAAAAATTGTTATGATGCAACTACAGTCCCATATTACTAATCAAAACATTTTATGTGTAAACCAATCGGGATTTCGTGAAAAACATTCATGTGAGACAAGTTTAAATTTTGTAGTTAACAAGTGGAAATCTGAAATAGATAATAAAAATTTTGTCATTGCGGTATTTATTGACCTAAAACGCGCTTTTGAAACAGTAAATATTTCGATTTTATTGCAAAAACTGGCCAAAATTGGAGTGAGAGGAACGGAATTCGATTGGTTTCGAAGTTTTCTGGAAGGAAGATCCCAACGCACAACAGTCAATGGAGCTGAATCAGGGTCGCTCCCAGTAAATATTGGAATCCCTCAAGGTACTCTTCTGGGTGTATTAATGTTCCTCATATACATTAACGACATGGAAAAAGTACTAAAACACTCTTGGCTTAAACTTTTTGCTGATGATGGTCTTTTGTGTATCTCTGGGAGTGACATTACAACCTGTGTGAATAACCTCAACGAAGATCTCTGCGCAATAAGTAACTGGCTTAAAATGAATCGCCTTTTGTTAAATATGGAAAAATCGAAGTGTATGTTAATTAATGTTTCGTCGCTGCCAGCCCACTTGTCTATAAACGTTGAAAACTGTTCCCTTGAAATTGTGTCTCATATAAAGTATCTTGGAGTAATTTTAGACAGTAAACTATTATGGAAAGAACATATTGATTACATATGTAAGAAAGTATCAAAAAAATTAGGTGTGTTAAGAAAAATACGAAGTAGCCTTTCATTAAATAGTGCAATAAAAGTGTATAATGTGATTATTAAGCCCCACTTTGAGTATTGTCCAAGCTTATTGTATTTCTGTAACGTGACCCTTAAAAGTAGAATGCAAATTTTGCAAAATAAAGCAATGAGAATAATATTAAAAAGAGACCATTATGCAAGTGTAAGAGACATGCACACAACGTTAAACTGGTTCAACGTCAACCAAAGACTCTATATAATGACAATGACATTAGTGTATAAAATAAAAAACCGTATGTGTCCAGAGTACCTATATGAACGTGCCTCTACGAACGTAAACGCAGCATACCCACTTCGTAACAGAGAAGACCTTATTATAACAAGGATGAGAACAACAAGAGGTCAACAGTCAATATTTTACTCCGGCTTCCAATCGTTCAACCAGTTGCCTCAACAAATTAAAAACGCCAACAATATAAGTTCGTTCAAAAGGCTTATATCAACATATACTGCCGAAAATGTTATTTAAAAAAAAAAAAAAATCTTTTCATGTTAATTCTATCACAAATTTTTTCATGTTAATTCTACCTTAAAACAAATTTGATGTAAAAACAATCATGTAAAATCTAATGGCACTTTTGGAGCCAAATAAATTACTACAATACAATACAAAGTCCTTTGACACTGACCTCTGTAAGTAAGTTATACTCCTACATATTGAGTAACAAAATGAACTCAGTAACATAAGAACATAGTAACGTTATACGCTCAGGAGATTCTGATACGATATTATTAAGAAGATACTTCTTCAGTCAACTAAAGATGGAAGCTTCTTAGGTTCTTCGGTGAAGCGGGGGATAAATCAGCAGATTTTTCAAAAGGTAAAAGAAATGCAAGCGATGTGTTTTTTTAAGTAAAGTGACCAAAACTGACGAATATAGCAAACAGAAATTTAAGAGTAAAAAGGTATTCAAAGTTCATAGAGCTTATTAGAAAAAAAAAAATCAGCATAGCGCTTTCTCTGGAAATGAGGCATTCAACATAAGTCTTTTTGAAATCAAATTTAGCACTTAAATTTTTACTCAATCACTCACTCACTCACTCCCTTTACTACACTCAAATCTCTCCGAACTCGGTTTTTGGAAAAGTTGTAGTTACTTATAATTAGCATACGCATCTCAAAAATAAAGCTTGAAATGCATAAACCCAAGTTTTTCGCGAAAAATGTGTCCAGATGTCTAACTGTGGAGGTATTTTGTTAAGTCGTTAAGTTTCACATCGATTTGAATCCATCACAACGGATGGCAAACGAAGCTAACTTATTAAAAACCAGGAAAAGAGTGGCGCAACAGAGCGAGGAGCCCTAGATACTAAGGCATTTCTCACAACCATTGTCTTTGTGACGGAATGGAGCGGACCTACAATTTTCTGCCGATTCTGAATGGCTCATCGAGAAAAGGCTTTTTATGGCAATGAACTAAGTATCGGAGGACTTTCCAATTCTTCGCGAAGAGGAATAGCCGTGAAAAACGTTTTTGCTTCTGTTGCGATTCGAACCACGAACCTCGCGCTTAACAGACAGACATGCTAACCATCACGCTATTGATAGCATATCTGACTTCTTAACCAATTCAATAATTCACTATGAAATCCCCGGTAGCTAACCATTTCACAAGAATAGAATGGTTTACTCTCTCGAATGCGTTGCAATTTGCAAAGCATTTATACCTTCTTCTAGACTTGCTAATATAAAAGAAATTTGGCAAAGAAGCAAGTTCAAATAATTTCGAATTATTTGCCACTGAAAAAATCATGTTAAGAAATCTACAACGAGCCAAAATTGCCATTTATTTTGATGCATTGCTTTAAACCAGACTTACTAATTCCAGTTATGAAAGGGACTTGTATTGTATATGCATCCAGGATGATCTTCTTTTTCAAAAGAGGAGCACTCAGACAAACTACCCGTGCATTTTACTACCACGGTAACAGCCTTTCCATTTTTTATGGTGCGATAGGTGGAAACAAGGTGATTGTTTTTCCACAAATAACATTAACGCTGGCATCCAGATAAAACTGTGAAGCTTAAAGAAAAGTTGATGCTCAGAGGGGGAGTTGAACTCACACTTCCGGTCTACCTACTGAAAACTGTAGTTGCACCACGGCCACCCTTCCCCCAACACAAAAAAGAAATTCGTGTGACACGTTATAGTTCGTTGAAAACGAAACCACTAATTTAATTTCTGGTGAAAAGGTAATTGTAAAATAAAATTATCTTTTAAACGGCAAGTGGTTTGACAAAAAGATTGGATCATTTTAACTCTTCATTTGAATGACACAACCATTATGACGATTTTAAATTGGCACAAATTCTAACAACACCATGAGTTTTCCAATTCAATTGACCGAAATGAGCTCATTTTAGACTTAGCGATAGGAGACCTTTTTCAGCATAAGAACCTGTGCAACTTCGTTTTACAATAACAAACACGAGTCACTTGATGTTCTTTTGGCCTCTAACGACTCGATTGGAATCGTGCTACACAATCCAACACGATTCACACCGAGGCGTGGGCGTGGGTGCTTATAGATATTTTCTATTGAATTAGCTATTTCAACAATCATGGTAAGCCTTAACATATCGCAAAAGGAAAGAATTAATTTTGCTTTATTGACTTTGCAGTTTTTCAGAAATGCTACTAATATTGTTAAGAATAGCCCTGTTCACATTGTACAATTAGTTGGACAGACTTCGTTTGATGGAAGTTGGTTATCAAGCTTGTCGTCCAACTTTATGTCACATACCCATCCACTCCATCCAACTTCTAGATTTTCAAAAATTTTTGAAAACCATATAACAAATTGGACAAGCGGTCGTATGAAGGGTTCACACTGTCAAGCATTGGTTTGTCAAGCCTAAGTCTGTCCAACAAATTGTACAGTGTGAACAGGGCTAATAAAGCTCTATTGTTGAAATTGCCAAAAACTGATAAAATCTTATCGTCCGATAAAAACGAGTCCCAAATCGGTTCACCAGCTTTTAGAATTGAATCAAAAGCGCAGTTGCAACTTGATTTATCTTTATATTCTTAAATTCACTGCTTACTGCTTTTCTGCAGTTCATATTGAAAATAGAATTCTATTGAATTTTGCACAGAATTAATATGTTCTCGAAAAAAGGTTTTAAAAGAGACATCGTACTCAGAATTTCCTCAAGAATTAATTTCCCACAAAAGGTGGGCAATTAGTTTAGCTTAGTTTATTTTCATCAAACAAAGCTCAACTCTATCAGAAAAAAAAAAACTGGTCAAATCACTTATAGACCGACAGAATTTCGGGACTTACTCTTCCGTCCCCTGTAGCATTGCACTTAATTCTTTTGGTTTTCAATGTAAATGTTTATTTTTTACGCAAAATTAGCCATTAGTGCCTCTAATCGCAAGAAGAAACGAAAAAGTACAAGAAATTCGTTCTATGGACTCTAAAAGTTTAAACCAGGAAACCAAGCGTCTTATAACGAAACATTACAATTTCATTATTTTTAGAACAAAGTGGTTATGTGCTGCGTACCACTTATTTTAACATTTTCTATATCATATGAGCTTATTTAGACATTCAAGGAAACATAAATGATATAAATGGGAATGTCCTTAGCTCCACTAAATAACCCTTCCTGTTTTATTGCTTTGGTGACAGAATTGTGAGTGTTAGTCGCAGCTGAATATTTCATGGACAGAGTTAAGTGGTCTGGCACAACGTGGAATTATATTTAAAAAAAAAATCCTCTAAGAAAACATACTTGGAACAGTTTGACGTCGGTTGGTCGGTGACGCCACTGTCGAAGAACAAAAGAAGAATAAAATGACACGGCAATTATTTATTTACCAAAGTACAACTTAAAGGTATTTTAATTTCGTATGAAAATATTTCCATTCAAGTATTAAAAATTCTTTTGACGTTAGTAAAATCAATCAACTGTTGGTAATTATTTGAAGTAATTTAAAATTAGAGGCCGCGTGCTATTTTTAAGACACCAGAAAATATGTTTCACAAAAATCTTGTATTCTTTTGTAGTTTGAAATCATTCATTGCCGACTATATTATTTGGTTCTGTGCTTCGGACAATGAACCTTGAAATAATCCTTAGAGAAATGCTAACGAATGTAAGGCTGCGTGACACTTGAGTGCATTTAATACAAGTGACGTGTAAAGTGAAAGCTAAATTTCAATTTGAATTGTGAGCAAAAGGTTTTCAATATCGCTTTTTGACAACTTATATTTTTGAATTATAAGTTGGTACAAAATGAATTAAATAAGTAGGATGGAGCAACAGAGCGGGGAGCTCCATGTCCAAGGGCATTTCTTTCAATCATACCTTGAATGGGAATAAAGTGACATAAAATTGTTTGCTCATTCCGAACGGTTAGTCGAGAAAGTGCTTTTCATGACATTAAATCACGAGCGGAAGACTTGCCAATGCCTCGCGAAAGACGATTTCCATTCTAAAACACTTTTTCCTTGATGTTTTTAAGATCCGAACTTTGAATTTCCCTCATAAAAGGCAGACACACCAACCATTACGCCACAAGCACCTCAAAAGTTAGTAAAAAAGACATCGATAGTTTTGCCAGAAGCCTTTGGTTTGATAATAAATAAATATAAAATCCATATTTTGACACACGGCTCAGAGACGCTTTTCGACTAAAGAATCTCATGCAAACAAGGCTAATTGCATATAATTATGTAAACTTCAAATTACAATTGCACAAGCCATAGAAGACAATCTGAATATTAAGTGGTAAGATGTGTTTTTGAAATTAACTCTAAAGTTGCCTTAAGAGAGATTTCAAATTGTGCCGGCAGGACTTTCCATTCAGTTGCTCTTCAATGATGAATTGGAGCTACAATGTATAATAATTCTAATACATCAATAGAGAGGGGATAGCTCCCCTTTATTAGAACTGAACAATTTCAGCAAAATTATTGAATACGTTTGCTATACCCACCTGGTTCACCCCCTAAGGTGGGAAGGATCTTAAAATCAATTAAATGTGTACGAAATAAGTGTGTGAAAAAATTATTCGTATTGATTGAGTACCTTTCATTTAAGTAAGAAGCAATTATTTTGCTGGAGGGATATCCACATAAGATCTCGAAATTTTATGCAAAATAACGATTTTTTACTAAGTCTCTTATTATTTCAGTTGTTGGCTACTACTGTTGCAAGACAATTGAAGCATATTGTTTCATGAACTGATGCTCTAATAAAAGAACTTTTTTCTTTTTAAGTTATTCGTCGTCAACGTTAACAAACGAATTGGAATCCATAAATGGTGAGAACTTAGATATTGAGACTTAAATACTCTATAGTAAGAGCTTTTAAGAACCATGAAATCATTTGATGCATAGTTTTCGAATGATTTAGAAAAGAAAGCACTGCAAAAAAGCAGTAACACTCGATTTAAATAGTAAATAATTTAATAAGGACTGAGGAAGACCGTCAAGGCTATTATGGACACTATGAAGAGTACTTTATGGAACCTTTTACTAAAAAGCGCCATCTGATCCTTTCTTTTTAAATCCAAACGAAAACAATATTGTGCTTGTTTAAAAGAGTACAAAACAGAGCATTGAGATTGATAGGTAACAGTTCAATAATTGGTCAATCAATTGATTTTCTTGACCATCGTCTTTTCTATCGATTTATTTAAATAGTCATTGCTTGTATGAAATAGCCAGTTGCATTCCTCCCTTTAACACATTGACTGCCATGGCTATCATATTTGATAGCCAGTTAAGTTTTCAGTGGTGCCGTGGCTGTCAAATATGATACTTAGTTATGCTTTCACATTATGATATAGGTCTCAAAATTGGTAGCTACTAGGAAGAAATCTTAATACAATTGAAAACCTGGCACGCAGTGATGCGCTAGTTAAACTTGGTTTGACGTAGCAGTCAATGTGTTAAGTTGTCTTACAATACAAAACGTCTCACAAGAAAAACAAATCTTTTACCATCAGCCCAATTTCGGGAGAAGAGACAACTTTTCATTTTTGCATTGCAATAATAATATATCATATACCATACCATAATCCGTCTTTAGGGCGTCTTTCACAAACATTTCAAGCTTGATCCTTTATCAGGACCAAAATTAATTCAACTTGCAATGCACCGCACCTTAAGGATAGCTGTCGGTTATGTTTTGGCATACTTTGCCATCTTTGATTACAAGCACTTGATGAAATTAGATAAGATTTTAGGATGGATTAGGCCTATGCAGCTCTGGGCACAGCGGTGTGTAGTTAAAACTTATCGTGTCAACACATGGCAACTCTCAGCAATTCTATTGCTCCTGAATTTAAATAATGATCTTCTGTGGGTGGTTGAGTTAATCCAGGATAATAATATCGAAACCAAGTATCTCCTTTTTAAGATGAAGTGAAGCCCAACGGGCCATAGTGTGTTAGCCGAGCTAACGGCCGCTTTGACCTAACCTAACCTAAGATGAAGTGAGGTGACATTCTGTGCAGAGATGTTTTTCACTTTCGAGGCGTATTCTGCTGCCAGTCTCATTTGGTTTATATGATTTTTAAAGAACATTGACCGGTAATAAGTCCATTACAAGTTTTGAGGGCTTTACTTAAAGCTGTTGAGGTTTAATGAGAATTCCCATGTTTTTTGAGTGTATTTTTGCATGAGAAGTTTTGAGAAAATTCAGCAAAGGTATTTGATGGATTCTTCCAATATGATGTTCTCGGCTGTGTATTTACATTGGTTTCTGTTTAGACCATAGAAAGTTTCGGTGGAGACGAATGGTTTAAAGGCGCACTGCACCGTCTTTAGCTAGAATATATGTACACATTCACATTGCCACTAGAGTCATTGTGTGCCGCGATAAAACAAGTGAATGTAAAACAAACTACAAGTACTTGTAATACAAGTGAATTATGACAAAACAAGTGTCTAGAATTTCGTGGCACAAAATCACAAGTTTTGCTTGATCTTCTAGAAGTATAACGAACTGGACATATTTAAACAAGTGACTTATGTGGCTTGTAGTTTTATGTTACAGACCCCAGATTTGTTTCCTTTCCAGATCGGAGAATAACGTTTTTGTCTCTTGGACCTGGACTAGTTTGGGTCTTATGACAGGTGAACTCTTTGCTTTTTTAGGCGTCTTGGCTCTTGGCTGTCTGCAAAGTTTTCAGCCTTGAATATGATCAAGCAATAACTTGATGAACAGTTAGTTCTGGAATAATTTCTGAAAATGCCCGAACTTAAAAATTTTATCATCTTGGTTAGATAAAGTTCCGTTTGTTAAAAAAATGTAACCGAATGGTTCCTAGCTTTCTACTCCCTTGGAGTACTAAGGACAATCCATTGACTGTTCTAATATTCTTTTGTGATTAGACCTGCTTTAAGATCAAAATTTTATATATTCAATTGATTGATTGTGACAAAATTGATCGATTATTCCTGAAAAATCAGAGAAAAAAGAAGGATGTACAGGCAAAGAAAACCATCTCAATGTCTTTTTCCGGGTGGTAAATAATGACAACGCCATCAAGGAGTACTTGTTGGGTGTCAAAACTATCGATTCGTCAAATTTTTACTTACTAATACGTCTGTAACGAACAGAAAATTGTGTTTAAAAACTAGTGATTTGATTTCTGCAAACTTGTCTATGTCCACAGTTAGCTAGTTTTCTCTTTTGTTTTCACAGATTAAACAGGTTTTTCACGTTTTCTCAAAATCAGTAAAAGTAGAGACTGCCAACTTTGTTACTATACCCCTCATATCGCCAACTCCCTTTCTGTTTTTAATTAGAGATGGAGTGTCTAAAATGGTAAGGGCTTACGATGACTGTCGAAAATTTTGTGGCATGTACTTGTACAGCCTTAGCCAAAAATATAAGGCCTTTGAAACTTTTGGTCTTATTCCTTGAAGTTAAATACGAGAGCTTTTGTGAAATTTTGAGCGAAAGGTCCAAAAAAACATTGCAAAATCCAAAGAGATGATCAAAATCTTTCTTTCAAGGAAAAATAAAGAGAAGTTTGTTTCAATTGAAAGATGCAACTAGTAAACAAAAGTTATTGAAATTACAAATAATTAAAATAAATAAATAGAGTGGCGCAACAGAACGAGGAGCCCCGGAACGACGTTTTATAAGGGAAAGGAGAGGACCTACAATTTTCTGCCGGTTCTGAACGGCTAATTGAAAAAGCGCATTGAATGGTTTTGAATAAACACGCGGAAAAACATTTCACAACGAACCTCCGCGTAACAGTCGGACATGCTAAAAAATTTTTGAAAAATAAATTTTAATAAATTTAATTAAAATTTTTTGAGATAACAATTAAACATGACATTGCGATGATAGAGAATACGAAAATAGTGGGCCCTGCAATTATGTCTCTCTGTCTTGCCGTATACGGATATACAGCCGTATAATTTGTAATTAGGTTCTTTGGGCAGTTTACAGAGGGGTTTTTGGAATTGAGTCTCTAGATCTTGAAATAACGGTACCAGCCATACAACCGATATAATAAAACTTATTTTTCTCGAAAACTGCTGCAACGATTTCGATTAAATATCGTGTGAAGGTTTGGTCTTAGATGGTATTTCTTATGATGTCAAAAAAATTTAGGAAAACGCGGTACTATGGGAGGCACCGTTTTAAGGTACCTCCCATAGTACTGCCCTTTTTTAAACCGACTTTCTCGTTAATGGCTTACACCATGTTGTCGAAATTTTATATCTTAAAAGTCCTAAGTTGTTTAAGAAAGATCGCAGGTTAGCATTTGAAAAATTTTAGTTTTTGAGTATTTTTAGAAATTTTTTAAAATAATTTAGATTTTTTCAAATAACTTCAAAACTTTTTTTTTATTTATTAAATTTTTTGTCAAAAGAACTTTAGGCAAAATCTTAAATTTTTAATAGTTTTAAGAAACTCGTTTTCAAAAAAGTGAAATATAAAAACCCGTTTTTTTTTTTAAACTGGTCCAACAATTTTTATCAAACTTTCAGCTGTTATATGCATTAGCATCTGCGAAATATTGACGTTTTCAGATTTTCGCTTGAAATCTTTGCGATAATTAATTTAACTTAGGGTCAATATTCTATGGGATTTATTAAATTTTCATGATTAATGTGTAGGTGGCAGCCCCCTGTACCACTAAGTATTTTATGAAGAACGAAACTAAACCTTGTAATCAGCATAAAGAATTTGATATCGTATTTAATACACGATCGCAAGTTCGTGCGACCCAGTCGCTCCCATTTTTCTGTTGTGAAAATGAATTTCTTATGTTTCACATAATTCACACTTCGTTTATTTTCAGTCTACTTCAACTACTTTATTCAGTTGTTGATTTTGCACCATATATTTGGCAATGGTGGTAGGCTATTTTTGTATTAAGTCTATACTGGCTAAGTTGCGCTATGCTTTTTTAAAGTAATGGAAAAACCTTAACATTCTGATAATTGATCACTTAGGAAAAATTGATTATTGGTGCCATTTTCATAAACTAGACATATAAGCCTATGTACGCAGAGAACAAATGCCTTTATTATGAAAATGCAGCAGTGCCATAGCTTTAACTATTGGAATCTATTGAGACTTCGGCTTGTTACATCATAAGTGTAAAATGAAGCAAAACAACGATTCGGTACTCCCACTCTTGAAAGGACAAACGAGTTGTTAGCCCAAAAGCACTCCGAAAATTCAATTGAAATACGTTTGTGCATGATAATTTTTAGTCAATCTAAGCAAAGAGCTCTTATGCATCACCTGCATATTAAGTTGTGATCTGAAGTAAATTTAATTTTAGTGAGAAAAAATCTATACATTCCCATGAGCTTGCATTTGTCAGGCTTCATGTAGCTATTTGTAGGTTTCAACAGCAGCCACAATCAAAAAAAATAAAACAACAAAAAATCATAAACAACGTTAACAGCCCAGTACCATCCCCAACCCAGTCACAAGTGCACATTGTCTCTAGGCCAATTTTCAACTACTATTTTATTCACATCCCGAATCAAAATGTTTGTTTCTGCCACAATAATCATTTACAAATTATTCTTTGCGATGGCAGTATTCAGATTGCTAGTTTTACTCCCCCTAACATTGTTTCAATATGTTCAACTGAATTTTCCCCCAAAACTGAATGAATATGCATTGAAACAAATCCAAATCCAAGCCCCGAGCCAAACACGTCATAAAATGTGAAAAATGAATTTCGTATTCAAATCACAAATCACATAATTCTCTGCAAAGTCACAAAATCATGATTTCTATATTCTAGCGATCAGCGGTACGTTGACATAAGCTTGACTGAAAGCTGAAATCGCACATTAAATCAGTCCCCCATGAAGTAGATAAATGTACATACATATGCTTGTATTTATACAAACGTCTATAAATTTGAAAAAGAAGATGAGCTATTGTCCAACTATGTACGTATTGTTGTTTTGTACAACAGTTTCTATTTTGTTAGTATCTTTTTTTTAATTTTTCATAACCGTCTTCAGCTCTGGGAAAAAGAGATGAGCAGTAATGTATAACGGATTACAAGTGAAACAATAGGAAACTTTCGGAGAGAGAAAAACGAAAAAAAAATAAATGGCAGCTCTAAGGATGATGGAAGGAAATATACGAAAAAATAGTCCATAAGCAGATCAAGTTGGGGAGAACTTAAACAAGCGTAAAATGACAACAAATAAAAATCTGATTTCTGTAACAGTCTCTTCCAGAGATTGAAAAAGAAAACCAAAAAACAATCAAAATTATTCCCTTGCATTTGTAGCTACATCCTTAAATTATTCAAAAAGCTCTCGAACAAACATGAATTCGAGAAATTACCACATTTCGTCTTAAAAAAAATTCTCGTTATCCTTCGCAGATACGAGGATTAGTCCATCAAGTGCACTCAAAAGAGACAAATTATTTCAAATTTCATCAAATCAATGACACTGTTTGTTCCTGCAATTTTTATTCGCAAATAATGATTATCCTTTTAGCACTTCAATCACGTCGAACTGTCATCACAATATCGACTCCTTGGGATGTTTCACCACCAATTAATTTCTGTTTTTTGAGATACAAAACGTTGATATTTTTACTGCTCGACAGTTCGATTGCTGCTGCTGCTGCTGCGGTGATGGTGATTTCTCGTTGCAATTAATCGCATATTCATAAACACTCAGGTGAAAATAAAAACCGCACCATCAGAGCAACATCAAGGCACACAACACACAATCACTTCACAGACTCACGTCTAGCTAAGCTACTACTACTTCACGCCATATAAAACGAAATCACAATTAAAGCATTCATTTTTTTTTCTTAGTTGCTGTTATTTCTGTTGCTGTTGCGATGTTGAATGTTTTGTTTTATCCAAAAGAAGTCCTGCGACTTATAAGAGGGTCGTCGTGACTCATAAATATTTATTAAATTATCGACCGGAATGAAATTTACGATGAGCAGAAGAAAAGCAAAAAAAACAAAAATTAATACAATCATTGCTTGAGGATTGTTATCCGCGAAGAAATTAATAATGAAAAACCGGATTTCATCACATTAAAAAATGTAAACACCAATAATAACAACAGGAACACCGATTTACGCACGTTTAACGTAAACACACCCTCAAAATATACAACATCAATCTGTTCGGGTGGGTGTCGAATGTCGAATGTTGATTCGTATGCGAGCAAAGCGAGGGGTTGGTTAACTTAATGTGGCCTTCGTTTTTTTGTTTTAAAGCGACGCAACGGTCGCAACCACCGATTATTATCGTTTTAAGCGAAGTTTTCGCAATACTCCATCGTTAATTCATTGAGTGCAGCACTTTCGCTTTATTAAAACACACACGCACGTTTTTTTTTCGAGGAGTTTGCTTTTATAATTATCTCACCGGGATCAGGACTCAAGCGTTTAGATCCTTATCGGCAACTTTCGAACCGATTTTATCCATAAAGCATTCAATAACGAATCAACGAAGAGAGGTGGCTGATACTCGTAGTGTATGTGTGGTGTGCTAGTAGCTGGTAGATTAAGTGGACATTCACGTACGATGACCAGGTAGCGATAGCAGGTATAAGGATATAAGGACGACGAATGAGGATAGCAGCACGAGAGCGTGAAGGACACGAGTCGATTGTTTGTGTTTTTACTTTCCACACGTAGATGGGGATTAGTATATATATTTGTTTTTTTGTGTAATTCCGTATAACGATGTGTCCAGGATAAACCAATTAGCTTAATCGGTCAGTCAAAAGGATTAAACGTATCATAAGCCATAAGAATGACCCATGCTCTCAGGTGTGTGTACAAATAAGCTGGCTAGGCAAGAGAAATTGCTTTTCTAAAAGAGGAAGAAGTGTTACAAATCAGAAGACAAGGACAATGAATCCTTTCAGCTGCCGAAAAACTCAAGGTTGGCAATCTATTTACATTTTTTTTTTTTTTACTTTTCATTTCAAATCCCATAAAAGCCACTTCATTGGGATAAGGATTAATTAAATGTGACTGACAAATCAGTCAAGGCGTATACAAAATATCTCGTCACGTGTGTAGAAGAGGCTCATCGTACATAAACATTGTCCTTTGTCACAAACGAACACACTTTTTCTTTAAACAGAGCAGTGCAAAAGGTCACACGACAAAGCATAGAAGAGAAAAGCCAAAGCAAAGCACTCCACGGTCTAGCGAGGAAATAAATAAAATTAAATTCTTTTGCGTCTCGTACTTCCTTTCAACATACAAATTCTTATATATTTTGCTTTATACATTAGCAGACACGAAATAAAACAAACTACGACACGTACATATTTATGTACGTAATGGCACGCAAATCGCAAAGGGACACTCCACAAAAAGAAATATTTTTTTTGAAGAAAATTTTACTTAAAAAACATGAGGAAAAAAAAACAAAAATCCTGTAACCCAGGATCACGGAACAAACAAACGATAACGTACCGCGCGAGTATGATTTATATCGGTGCCACTGTAACGAGAATCCGTTAACAACTGACAGGACTAAAATCAGAGCGTTAGAATATAAAATCATTTCGCCCATTTCGAAATGAAAAACTCACAACAACACACAACGAAGGACCTTTATACTAAGAAGGAGTATGCTCCGGCGGCGATTGAAGCCCGGCCACCCCCAAGTGCAGAACAACAAAAACAATTCGTATTTGAATAGAGCATGTCCTTTAAGAGACCCGCCAAAATACACACAACATTGTGTCATGAACGTCAGTGATTCTCAAACTGTTATAGTTCGCCAATGAACGAAAGTGATGCTTACAGGCGAATTCGCTCTAATTTTGAGTCCGCTCCGCCATACTCATACTCACTCACTCTGTCTTCACTCAGAGAAAGTTAGAGAGCCAAAGCGGAAAGAGAGAAAGCTCTGGTCCTACCGTAAAAGACAGGTGATTCACCCCCACTGCCAATAGAAAACACAACTGAACCATCCCAGCTGGGAATTTGTAATTGACTTTCATTCGTGTAGACATTTGTATGTGTGAGTGTTGAATGCTCCTATGTGACGGTATTGTGGCAGTTCTGGGGCTGACATAAAAAGGCGGGAAAAGATTGAATCCAACCGAAAAAGGATACAAAAGGTTTCTTGTGTAAAACTCTCGTTGTCTATGTTGAGATATTTTCTTTTTCGGTTTTCGGTTTTCTATTTTATTATATTTTGCCTCACCAATCCGCCTCAGTCATTATGCAATAATCATTGATTTTCTTATTTCCAAGTCGTGTTTGTTTGTTTGTTTGTTAAAAAAAAAGAAAAAAAAAAAACGACAACGGTTTATTATGCTTTTGTGCGGCATGATTGTGAAGTTTGTGGTTATTATTGGCGTTAGGTAGGAATAAAATTGTAATTCCTTGTCAATTATAATATGCGATTGGGTAATTACATACAAATTAAGGATTTTATATAAGGACTTTAGGATGGTGTAGGTGTAGTGGATTGGAAATGAAGGGAGTTTGATTTTGATTCGAAAAATAGTAGGTAGTAGAGGTAGTGGGTAGCTATGTCGTGGTTTTGTAATATGAGTTTTTGAGTTGATTGCCTTAGATTTATTTAATTATAGCACTGATTGATGAGTAAAGTGTTTTACGCCTAAGTGGAAGCGGCACGGGCGGTCGAGTGGCTATTTTCTTTTTTTTAATTTGTTTGATTTTGATTGATTGTTAAGCTGTGTTGAAATGAGCAAATGTTTAATTTGACGATGGCTTTTAGGGACACAAAGCTGGCGAGGGTTTCCAGTCAGGAACATGATGAGGTAAATTAAATGTTACAATCCTTAGCTATAAATAAACTTTGATGAGGGTTCTACTTAACTGTGGGAATTGTGAGCCACAAGACTTTTTAAAATCCTAACCATAATGAAAGGATATTTATGCTTGTTTGATCGAAGTACTCCTGTACATTTGCACTGTTCTTCTCAGGATGTCATTCAGAAGGAAGGCTGGGAAAGGAAATTAGCAGAAGGGTAGATATTGAATGTCTGACTATCATAACAACTGTTTTACTTCCAAGATGCTACTCATAATCTAAAAAAACAAATCTGAGGTTGTTCTATTCACGAGACGCAGAAAATTTACTGGTCAGACCGAACTTACAATTAAAAGCGTCAAAATTCCCTTTTCAAACGAAGTCAAACATTTTGGAAAAATCCAAGATAACAAGCTTCTTTGGTCTAAACACTTTCAGTCTTCTGTCGATGAAAGAGAGCCTTTGGCAAGACATGGTGTCTTTCACCCAAAAGGGTTCTTTACGGCTATGCTAAGACCAATCATCTCCTATGCGTCAGCTGTTGAAGCTCTCGCGTATAAATACGTTGTTGCCTCGTTTGACAAACTTCAAAGAACAGTTTGTCTTGACTGTACTGAGGTCCTCCCCAGCCGTCCGGGTGCTGTTCTCGATGCATTGTTGAAACTTCCTCACCTTGATACCTACGTCAGGGAGTGTACTCTTAAGACCAATTCTCATTTAAGGAGATGTGGTCTCTGACACAATTCGCACTGGAGTTTTGAGGAACTCGCAGGCAGCATATCTTTTGACTCACCTCTAATAGATATGCCGTTGGACACGATGATATCAAGGCTCAAACTGCGTCAAAAATACTCAGTCAACTTTCAGGCGGCTCAGGAATGGTCCACTCCAGAATCACCAGAAGAGGATTGTTATATCAGTCTTGACAGATGGTTCCAAAGCCGATTATGGATCTTGCGCTGGTGCCGAACGATGACATTCGACTGCACGGCTCATTAGACACATACACGTAGGTCTTACAACCGTAGATGGTATTCCTCCATTGGATGCAGACAAGCTTAACGTATGCTGCCCAACGTTGATAAAAAGACTGCAACATTTTTGCTATCGCGTATAGCATTGCTTATTGGAGTTGCCACGACTTAATCGTTTTAGGCTTAAGTGGTGCCACACTCTGCGGATCTTGTATAGAAGATGAGGACACCATGGCGGAGCACTTCCTCTTTAAATGTCCACCTTTTTCTCTCATGAGGTTACAGATACTAGGCACAGACATGGTAAGAGCTGGTAACTTAGGCTCCTTATCATTTGGCTTTCCTACGAAAATCTGTAAAGCAACGACAAAAAGAAGGGTGCTATCTGGTAGTAAAATGGACCGGTATTTTGGTCTGAGTGTTCCAGCTGGTATTTTGAAAAACCACCAACAAAAAAAAATATATATTTATATATATATATGCAAGTCAAAGGCGCTGACATCAATTCTCTCTCAATTTTCCTTCGTTAGTGATCAGCTGGGGCTCCAACCGGCAGATACAATGAGGAAATTTCTAGCTAAACACCTTCAATTATTTCTGTTCAGCTTTGACAAATTGTCTCTGTGTGAGTGCAACACTTAGGGCATATGAAATATATTCCTGGAATATAATTTTTTTTTTTTTACTTTTGAGTTATAATTTTATTGTTGCTTCTAGAGTGGATTCACACTTCAAATCGAGAAGTGACTGTAAATTCTCAGAGTCATGAGAAGCGACTTTTTCGCACTGATCGAACGGTTTTAGAATGGTCCTTGACGCTACTCCGGGACGGTTCTTTCGTCCAATGGGAAGCGAAATTTCTTTCATAGAACTGCACACTGTCCAACATAGGGACACACACAACCGGTGCCCTACTTGTGAAGCACTTTTCGTTACAGGCCATCATTCGAGAAGGCGTCAAACCCCTAGACATGCATGCATTTGGCTCGACCAGTGCAATGACAACAAAACCAATTGCAGCTCCGGAAACTTTCCTGTCACTGGCTCCGCTTCACCTTTTCACCAGGGCGATGGTGGCCATAAGCGCGCACTTGCACTCAAACATGCAGGACAACAGGCCTATCAGGCTACAGAACCATTATGAATCATATTGATATAGACATTCAACACAGACTACACCCCTCTGCATACTGATTTCAAAGAAGTGGCCCTAACAACAATACTGACAAGGAGATGCTTTGCTGATAGGAAACAGGATTAAAAATCGAATCATGTTTCCGTTTGCACAGACAGACGGTCTCAAAACCGAGGAGGTGGAAGGTGGAAGTATCATCAATGCTCATTCTCCGATAAAAAGATCAATAAAATTCCTCGCCTTTGGCAGTGTCAGAAATACTTGCAGTCTGTGAAGCCGCAAGATATCTGGCTATGCAAAATTTGATCAACTAAAATATTGGCATTTTCATAGACAACCAGGTGGCCATTAAAGCCATTTCATCTAATGTCCCAAAATCCATATCAACTGAAAGCTGTCGAAGTAATTCAAGACTGCTCAGCTGAAGGAACACAGAAACTTTAATCTGGGTTCCAGAACATCGCGGCAAAACTGAAGCCAGCGAGAGCAATGCTTGTGTAGTCAAGCCACTAGAGCAAAGCAGGAAAAAGAATTCAACAAAACTTTCTAGAAACCACCGAAGGTAGGCGATCATCAAAGGAAACATCACGGGTTTTTAGAAACCTATGCCTAGATATTAATAGAAAAAAACACAGAATTTCTGCTCTAGCTTAGCAGACCGTTGATTCTCATTCTCAGGGGTCACAACTTATTGGATATCCGCACGATGGATATTAACACATCCGAATTATGTAAAAGATGCCAATACGAAGATGCAGATATAGTATCATTCCACTTCCACCAAAAATACCTTCTTCGGTGTACCTACTGGGCCCCCATCGATCTTAAAAGTTAGGGAAGCAACTTGATTGAAATCTTGTCAATAAAACTTCGTGTATCGCATTTGCTTTGTATGTTCAAAGAAGGTTAATATTGCTTTGACTATTGATTAGGCAACCTGTCACTTCCAATAAGCTAAGAGAGTGAGCCGTGAGCCCTATCCCGATTTCCTCCACCTTTTTCAGAAGGCGATGCATTCCGTGGTGTTTTTACAATCTTTTGGTTTTCAAGCTGCCAATCTTACTTCTTCGACTGCGACAATATTGCTTTTCGGGAGGATTTGACAAGTTTTTTGAAACTTACTACACACTGGCATGAATACGAGTAGCGCTGTCTAATTAATCAGTTCGAAATTGGCATTAGGGTTCGAATTAGGTTAGGAAGCCTCAATAGCTTTGTTGTGTCAACCTTTTTAATTTATTTGTTTTGTTGTTCAAAAGTTCAACACAATACTCTTTCGACTTATGACAATTTTGGTGTCATCCACCGAAAGCTATACTCATGAGCATCCTTATGAAACGATGACGAAAGATTATTCTGACCATGTGGCATTTTTGAAATACTTTCCGCCTCATTCCATTTGTCTTGTGATGGGTTCGGATTGGTTTGATTCGAGTCTTGATTCTTATTTAATTTTCTCCTTCAGAAAAAGAGCCAAACTGCGATGTTGACGGACTACAGCCTCATCCTGTTCTGTTTTGCAGTCCATTACTAAACATCTCAAGAAGTTGAAAAAATACGGGGGTGGGTAATAAGTTCGAATCTTTTTGAACTTCCCGCCTATTAATTTAAATGACAACACTACTCCCGTTAACAGTCATTTGTCAGTTGACTCTTGTCAAAATTTGAGCAAGCTGCTACATTTCGCTTGTTTTTCACAGCCTTTAATATTAGACTACCGTGCTGACTGAGAAGAAAATGGAAAAAAGTGATTTACCCCGAGAAACCCATTGTTTTGACTGCTGTTTGCTCTCCGGTGTGTTGTGGTGGATCCACGTTTCGTCCACGTTTACGAAAGCGCGCAAAAACTCGTTCATATTGCGATTGAACAACGCCAAACATTCCAGCGAAACTGTCACACGGTTTTCCATTTTCTTTTCAGTCAACGCGGTAGTCTGATATTAACGGCTCTGTGAAAACCAAACTAAGTGTAGCAGCTTGTTAAATTTTTGACAAGAGCCAACTTACAGATAACTGTTGACGGGATCAATACTCAAGGCCGCTATTTGCCTCCTTAACTTCATCTTTCCAAGTTCATAAATTTTAATAAACACACAATTGATGTCCCAAACAGCTAACAACTCTGAAGTTAAGCATTTCTCGGCCAAGACCGGTATCATTTAAAACTTCATACGAAAAACGAATCCTGCTCCGTCCATAAAGACTGGTTTATAACTCGTTTACAAATACTTCCAAACTTAGAAAAAGTTATTGAAGGATTCCTTAGCATTGTAGTAGATAGTGCTCTTCTAACAGGCACACAGTAAACAACCATTAAAAAGCAAGTAATTCTACATTCAAACATCAGCAGGAAATGTATAGTCCTTCGAAAAGCAACTCATTGCTCATCAAAATAACTCATTTTATCTTAATGAAAGATCTATACGACATATCTGTTTAATCAGCAGAGTTCTGCCTAATTCAAAACAACGATAATTGAAAACATTATGTCAAATATTACAACCAGTTTTATTGGCAATTATAAGTTCTCCAAATATAAATAGAGGAATATAAAAGCTAACCAACTCTTCCCTCTTAATCGAACAAATACCTTTCCTCAAAAATCACTGCTGTATTTTCAATATTTTCCAACAAACAATTCGATCTATCGTTCTATAAAGCCAAGAGATTACGACTACGATGGTCTGGGACTTGTTGAAGCTTCCGAAATTGCCTTTGGCCAAAAGCCGTCACCCACTCACTGTCACTCTGTGTGGTTTTGCATTTTAATAACACCTATTGATTGCAAAAGGCAAACTGCTTTGCACCTTACATGTCCAATATGTGTTTTCGGTAACATTATCCTTTAAAGTGACCAGATATAAGGACTACATACATTGGTTTGGTTAAAGTTTGATATTTTGATACAGCCAATGTTGTGTGTACTTACTGGGGTTCATATACTATATACGCTTATAAGCCCCTGACAATGAGGATGCCCGGAGACATTACCGAAAAACCCGAGTTACCACGTCAAGGACTCGTAGGTAGCTAGCTACTCTGGCACTGGCAGACGAAAATAATTTCCAGTAGCCATAGCTTTTATATATTTGTATACACATAGGTAGTTTCTATACCACATGGCATATGCAAAAATGATGTGGAAACTGAAGAAAATTCTTTGCCTTTCTACATAAATGGCTTGGGGAACATGTCTACACACAGATACGACACACATATATAAATATAGAAATAAAATCTCTGTGTGTTCTTTGAATATTGAGAAGTGGGTTAAAGAAGCAAATTAGTTTGGTTTAAGTCAAAGTTGATCCTTCTTCCCTGGTTTTGCAGGTCTCTACGGATTGTGTAATTTACTCCCTCAAATGGGACCGACTCGTCTTAAGAAGGGCTTGAGAAGTCATCAAATTAAATGATAATTTCTCAAAGAAAATGTGTGCGCCTCGGACATGTTGTCGATGCATTTTAAATCAGCTGACAGAAGTATCAAGTTCAATTTTGAATACGTAGCTGGGTTTCAAGCTCAATCAATAGCTACGCAGTATAGATACTGAAATTTTAATTGAAAATTGGGTCTTAGCCCACTCCTCAAGGTTTACTTTATTATAAGCTACCCTACCCACCCAGTCTATTCCCATGCCCAGGGGTTTTGGTGCAAGGTTTGTTGACAGAATGTTTTTAATTTTTCGAGGCGCATGTTCTTTATGATAACTTCAATCTTCAAAAATCAATCTTTAATAATATTTAAAATGCACACTTTTCAAAATGCAGCCTTAAAAAGCTTTAAGTCGTCTGCCAGGATTAGTCATTTTTTATTTTCAAAAACCGTCTAAAGGGGAATTGAATAATTCTTCACACATGTTACATGTATGAATTAAAGGCACACCAAATTCTTAGTACAGGTTTAATACAAAAATTATTCAACCAGATAAAGTAAATATAATAAAAGGAGTATTCAAACCACTCATCCATTTCCTCGCATTGTCGGCTTTTATGAGCTTGTTCGCATTTCACTAAACCCACAGTAATTTAATTTTTATGGGTTGTATTTAAAGCCTTTTAAATGGTTTGAAAATATACAATTTTCGTCAGTTGGGTATGACTTACTTGTTTCTCTTTTTTGCCATTACTACTTCGGTTTGAAATAAAGAGGCAACCAAAATATATTATTTTGCTGAGAAAATGACAGATTATTTTTCGTTAATGTTCGCCTTGAAATTAAACGCTTATATGTACAATTACATACTTATATGTAGCTTTTATATAAAAAATTATTATTTTCACTTGACCATGGACTGAGTAACAGTCATTCCTTTGCTCAAACTGAGTAAACTGCGGGATGTTGCACTTACGACGAAAGTTTTTTAACATCGATGGATTATTTTTTGAGGGGTTATGTGAATTCGCTTGTCTTCGCAGATAACCCCGAGATGGTTGACGCTTCGGAGGCAAAGAATATATATATAGCTATATTGCTGACAAACGGCCCCAAATGCTGCATAAATACGGCTGCAATTTATTGGAGCCATCGGCAGCAGCCACTTGTCCAAAATAAACATAATGGCAAATCTGTATCCTCATAACAAAGCCAAATTTTTGGCCATGACATTGAACTACATGCGTTTTATTATTCTTCTTGAAGACCCCACAACCAAAAAAAACACTCTTTATATAATTTTTTTTTTTTTTTATAATTAACGCGCACATGTTGTTAAACACAGTGCGAGCATTTAGGAAAATAGGAGAGGATTTGAAAGGAGACACCGATGCACGTTGCTTTTGAACTTTTGTGAATCGTAATGAAGGGGAAATACAGAGCCAGGTAAAGCATTCCACATTCGGGTGGTGCGACTGAAATACGAATCTCTATACTTGACTGTACGTCCGATGTTGGGCTCAAGGTAAAACTGATGAACATTCCTAGCGAGGCGGGTGTTGCGGCTAAATTGTTTCAGGGGAGGAATGCAACTGGCTACTTCACTAGAGCACTGCTTGTGAAAAAAGCGATAAAAGAGAGTGAGACAGGCAACGTTTCGACGATGTTCAAGAGAATCAATTGATTCTACGATTGAACTATCACCCATCAATTTTAACGCTCTATTTTGTACCCTATCAAGGAGGTGCAAAGATGTTTGAGAAGCACCTGACCAGATATGGGAGTTATACTCCAGTTTTGGGCGAATGAAGGCCTTATAAATTGTAGCCAGATCAGAAGGGGTGAAGAATTTCCTGCATCGTCTCAAGAAGCCTAAGCATTTAGCAGCGTTTTTAGCGACTTCAAATATGTGGTCATTCCAACGAAGATCATCGTTTACACACATACCAAGTACTGACAGCTTTTCGGTTTCTTCGATGCAGGTAACATTCATGGATAATGGCAATGGGGGAATGTTAAGCTTCAACGACAAGAGGCAGCATTGAGTTTTCGAAGCATTGAATTCTACTCGGTTCATAAGACCCCATGCAACAATGCTGTCAAGGTCAGAATTCAATGAGCTTATCATACGCAACCGTTCCAGTTCCACATCCGAAGAGCAGGGACGTGAATTTGGAAACGAATATGAAAAGCTGAGGGTCGAGTCGTCAGCAAAACAGTTAAGTGGATTAGAAGTTTCAGACAAGAGATCATTAATGAAATTGAGGAAGAGAGTCGGAGACAAAACGGAGCCCTGGGGAACACCAGCATTTATGAAGTGGGTATCAGACTTGAAGCCATCCAACACAACTTGTATTGAACGGTCGGAAAGGTAGTTTCTAATCCAACGAAGAAGAGACTCATCGATACCAAAAGCACGCATTTTCGATAAAAGAGCCTGATGCCAAACTCTATCAAATGCTTTAGAAATATCAAGCGCAATAATCTTACTTTCTCCAAAACAATGTAAAGATTGGTTCTACTTTTCGGTGAGATAAGCCATCAAATCACCATTGGACCGTTTGCTACGAAAGCCATACTGACGGTCATTAAGAAGCTTTCGTTCTTCAAGATATTTCATAAGTTGACGGTTTATCAACGTTTCCATGACCTTGGAAAGAAGGGACGTAAGTGCAATTGGACGGTAATTGGGGGAAGATTCGCCTTTTTTAGGGACCGGCTGGACAAATGCAGGACAAATTAGCAGAGATTCAAACCAATAATTAGATTTCGTGATTCACGAAGACATCGGTCGGATTAATGCTTCAGCACGGTAATTATTAGGTTTACACAATCATTTCAACCCTCCTCTACATACGGGTTCGACTTGGACCAATGGGCATGTTTGAACACTGATAACTTTTGTGTTTTTAATTTAAAGTGAGATTCATACTCGACGTTCAAAATCAAGTTTTTTAATAGTTTCTTGCGTTAAAACGATCGTTGGAAATGTAAAAAAATTGTCTGCGATTTTTTTCTGAACAAAAACATTTTATACCTGTTGCCAAATTACCGTACCCGTCATCGAGTAATACCTGAAAAAATTATTAGAATTTGGCTTGATTACTCATAATTTTGAGCAATTTCATTCTTTAATTTAACATCTCTCATCAATGATTGAACGTAATATGATGAGATAGATGGGTAGTTGAATGATACTGTGATTACCGTGAATTTTGAAAAAAACAATGCCACTTATCCATTCGATCACTGATTTGGATCCACATGGACTTACTGAAATTCTATGGGAAATCATACTTCTTGAATAAATAAATATTTTATTATAAAATAGCTGACCCGTCTGGCGTAGAACAGTTCCTACGGTGATCTAGTTGTACATAATAAGCCTTTCACTCTATGAATTAAAAATAAACCTGCATCAAAATCCGCTGCGTAGTTTTAAAGATCTAAGCATGCACAAGTAAAGACAAACAGTGGGACTTGTGACTTTTAAACTATAGTGAAGGAACATCGTTTATGAGCAATACAAATCCAATTTTAGGTTGTTGGCAGTCTTGAGAGACATTTAATACATAAAGTTGGTAAAGGCAACTACATCTGCTACATCCATCGCAGGTGGTTCTGCTTTCTTGTTTTCTGCTCTTGGATAAAGAAGACAACTGCTCCTTTAACAGGGAAGTCAGCCAGTCCGATAAGCTCAAGCAATAACAATAATTATTGTTTCTCCTATGTGAGCTGAGGTGTTGAATCATTATGACAGTTGCTAGTGCTGCAACCAGCAACGTCTATTAAGTTGTAGAATACAACCATCAGCCAACGCAGCGTTTTGTTTGATGTGTGAAAGAACAGTTCAAGACCATTTGGATTGTTCCTGATTGTTCATAGAAATCAATCTCTTGTTCTGGGTCTATTAAATACTCACGCTCCACTAAAGTGAGTTAAGGATTCAAGAGTAACAAAGTTCACGCAACAAATAAAAAAACTTATAAAAATTCGTGCTTAATAATTTAACTGATGGTGTCCTAGTCGGAGCAAAATCAATTGGAAATTGTATACAAATTAAAGAAATAAAATAAGTGCAGAGGTGAAAAAAGCTATATCTATACTTTTTTTTTAAGTAACTTCAGCCCAACCAGAGTAGATCTCTGATCTGAAAAAATCTCAAATTTGTAGGAGTAATTTTGAAAACATCATTTAAATGTAATTTAGAACGAAATCAACTGAATTATTACTTTCTTGTTATAAATATAAAAAACCCGAAGTGAGCGATGTGCTTAATTGGACAATATTTGCATCTTTTGAAAATGATGGTTTCAAAAACTAATTCGTTTAATTTCATTATGTAAGCGCATATGAGGCAGAGGAAGAAATGACCATATATTATTTCTAGACCGAAAGGCATTGGTATTAGTTATTGAATAATTTAGAGTATATAAGCTAGTTTAAACATTTTTGTAACCAATGTAAGTAGTTTTAAGAAAAAGTTAATAAAAATAAATTAAAATGAATTCAAAACTATAAAGCAATTGATGCTGTGAATTCCAATGCAGTATTATGCGATGGCGTATTCTTTAAATTTATTAAAATGATTTTGGCTCACATCTATTATACTTTTACTCACACAATGAACTGTTGTATTATGAAATCTGAGTTCTCCACAATGTGGAAGTATGATCAAGTTATTCCAAATACAAAAAAGTCTAACTGTATTACACCCGAAGATTTAAGACCAATAAGTATAGTACCTCGTCTGCCAAAAGTTTTTGAAGTTTAAATTTGGAATTCGATCCATTCACTAATAAGTCCCAATAACTTGATTATATCATGCCAGTTCGGTTTTCAAAGCTGTTCTAGACTAGCTCCTTCCTTGTTTTTTAGATGGAATTTTGAGCCGTCGAAAACTTTTTATTATTAGATATGAACTCAAACAGAAGTTCTACTTAGGTAAAATGATTTTTTTTAGTTGCTTACTACCTAAGTGAATGGTTTCATCAGGTGCATACCGCCTCTGCGGTCTCTACAGTCTTGAAAGTTCTGTCTGTAGTTCTTCAAGCGAATGTATTAGGTCCCTTGCTTTCCTTTTTATTCATAAACGGTCGTCATGATGTCTCAATAGACCTTTACGCTGATGATGCAAAAATTGAGCTGTCTAAGCCTTTGAGTCGCTCAGAAGATTGTGCTGCAAGAATAAACTACGATTTGGAGTTTTTCTCAGCAAATTACAATTAATTCGTAGTAAATACAAAGCGATCAAAATATTGATATTGATGATGTATTTTTTCCGGATTCTGCCAAGGACGGTGATCTTTTTATCAAGCTACCTGAATGCTTCCGTCCGCTTTCTATCAAACTAAATACTTGATTTTGAGAATGAATCCTCCCATTCCAAAGAGTAAGAGTTAGCAAAAGCATGCATACAAAATACCCTCTCAGAATACAAAAACTAATAGAAGAAATCAGCTGATACGATTTACGGTCAGTATCTTATAATTCAGGGACAAGTAACAAATCACTAAATGGTCAGGAACCAAGTCTCAGAGACAGGTTAAGCGCAATATAAGTCTGGTATCACAAGATACTCTACCAACTCCCTTTTCAAAATTGTTATGTGTTAACAAATAACATCCTGCTCGAGGTGCCACTGCCACTTGCTCTCGCAAAACCGAACATTATGGATCTAGACCTACAGTCGATAAATAATTTTCAAGCCAGTGGTTGAACTGCGATGCCAAGGCCTGAATGGCTAAGAAGTTCCAAGTCGCTAGTTACGAACTATACCTAAGCTTATACAGTTTCAATTGTAAGTCCTTTAAGTTGGCATAGGGCTCAGCCAATTGTGACCTCCTTTCCCTAATACTCGTGGGTACAAAATAGACAACTCAAATGAAAATATTCAAGAGAATGATGCTGCTTTAAGTGCATCCATTCTAATGAAGACAGGTTTCGACAACCTTCCACCTTTTACAGCTTTGGAGGAAGCGGAAGTAGTTCTTAGCGAAGCGGCATCTGCCGATCAAACGATCAAAATCGCCCCAAAAAGTGCGCGAAAAGCTAAGTGGCTACTCAACTCAGCTACTAAGCTACTCGCAAACGCTTCAAGTATATCTGGTTGCTCATGGTCTCATTAAAACCGAAGCCAGAAAAAAGGCTGAACTATGTTTCATATGCACGTGCATTTTTCAAGAACGGAATGGTTCCAAGGGTTCCAAAACCCACAGAACCTCGTTTATCCAATGCAAGAGAGTGACAACGAAAATGCGACTTATTGTCTGCTATAAGTAGTTTAGATTTATTTTCAAACGAATTTTTAGTTGCCATCTTTGATAATTTGCATACAATTAAATATTGAACTCCCTAACCGATTTCTCTAAGGTAATAAAACAGACTTCAGTCCTGGTGTTGCAGTTAATCAATGATGCAAATATGTTTCCGATTTCTCCTAAGTGTTGCTATATAACTTCATTGTGAAACTATTCCTATATGGGGTACTAAATAAATAAATAAATATGGTGACGCCACAGAGCGGGGTCCCCCGCGACTGGCACATTTATCACAGCCTTATCTTTAGAGAGAATGAAGAAAGCCTACAATTTTCTATTGATTCCAAACGGCTAATCAAGAATGAGCTTTTCATGGCAAAGAACTTATTTTTGTAGGATTTGCCAATTTCTTGCCAAAAATGTGAAAAATATAAGTTTATTTAAGTTCTGTGGGGATTTGAACCACGAACGTTCCACGTAAATGACAGATATGCTTACCATTATACGCCACGGGCACCACTAATCGTGGAGCAAAAACTTAATAACTTACAACACATTCACTGTGTTGTATAGTTTTTCTGGTAACTTTATGAATTTTGTGTATCAATTAAGACTATTATAGGCTCCACGCATGTCAATTCACGCAATCAACTTTAAGTCGAAAACAAGCTTCTACGAAAGATCTCTACTGAAAACGATTGATTCCTTGAGAAGCTTTCTTATGATAATTTGCTCAATGTAAATAGTTTCTCAATGTGTAAACCGTTTTCAGTAGAGCCCCTTCGTAGAAGCTTATTCTTTGCTTTAAGTTCTGACTACGCACGAAGAGTCAAACGGTCTAATATGATAAGCAAAACTCATAAAATTGAAAAAAAAAAAATATTTCTTTGCGATATTCGAATAAATTCTTTAAATTTCTTTATCTTTAAGTTCCAACTCCGCCCTTACACTCAATCAGAAATATCGGGATGAGAAGGAAATGTTACACGGATGGGTGACTGTCCCTTTATGAATCCATCCTTCAATAAACTAAGGATGAAGATATACATGATTATTTTTGATAATTCTACACTCCATAGTAACAAGAACACAAAATGTTGTTTTGACTGTTCTGTTTCATAATCGTCTTTTGTTTCCTCAAAAGTATTCTATTACTACGAACAAACACCAACAATGTCTCCCATGGGATAACCTTCTCAAAAATAAATCCTGCTAAGAAGCCATCAATCACCAGAAAAGATGTCAAGTGCAATAATCCATGTAGCCCTTGGTTACATCAAAAAAGTAAATAACTTGCAAATAATTTCATACTTAAAGCTGTCAGTTTTAAAAGCATTAATATGCGTGTATTGCACATCATGTGGCTTTTACTCCGTTTAAAGTTGTCACAGACTCAAAAAGGAGCAAAAAATCACTTTAAATGGTGTGGTGCCACAACGCAATCAGTTATTAAATAACATCGCCCATGACACATTCTGTCATCCGTGTGTCACATATTTTAAAAGCCATTTATCATAGCCTAATTGTGGTAAGACCGCCCATCATATCCTTGTCCAAAACTCTTTACTATCTCTGTATATAGCCTATTGCTGATATGTATATAGTCATTTGCGACACACATCCGTCAAAGTGAGCCAAATCACAGTTTCGTAGTCAAACTTTGGTATTTCACACTCCTTTCAATGTTCTTTTGTTTTGTTTTTGTTATAGCACATATATATTCATTGTTAAGAGTTTGTGAAATGAAGTTATTATTACCAAAGACTACGACTTCGTTTGCCATGAGGTAAAGGATCTCACAAGGGGGAAGCAATATGTATGACACTCACAAGCCATAAAGTACTTTGGGTGTGTGTTTTCTCGAGGCTTTATTGGTGGGGCCCGTCTGTCAACTTACAGCCAACAGGCATCAAGTGTCTTCTCCTTGAGGGAATTGTGATTTCAGATTGAATCCGTTACAATGGTTGAGTTTTCTTTTTTCTTTTTTTTTTTGGTTAACTCAAGTGTTCCTGTACCGTGGTGTCAGACAGGCATGGGCACTTAAGAGCCTTCACTCCTTCCATAAAAGTGGTTGAGAACTTTATGTTTGGGTATTCTTTGTTTGATATTATGGGCTGGATTAATAAAATAAAACATTTTAAATTTCACGTGAAACAAAAGAGAATTATTTGAATTACTTCAAATGTGCATTAACCTCGCCATTTTGAGTGGAAGAAATTTATTGGCCTTGACTCAACTTAAGCACAGCTTAAGTGGAATATAAAGAAAATATAACTTGACCTTTGCCTTAAATTGTTCCAGACTTTCTCAAGGACAGCAAACAGTTATTAGGTTCACGTTGTCATTTCTTGTGACATCGAATGACAAGTTGAAATTTTGACTACTTAGATATTATTGCAAAGAGACCGACACTCTAATGAATGGTAGACCCTTAACTTTTTATTAATACAGGCACTTCAATTTGATGAATTCTTCAGACATATTCATTGAATTGAATGAATTGGCGTTGTGAACTCAGCATGAGAAGTAAAAGTATTACATTCTATGAAAATCTATGGTTTTAATCGAAGGCAAAATTCTGTCTTCGATCAGCGATTTCTTACAATCGATTTGTGGGGATAAATCGACAGAAAACTACAGATTTATCCCATTAGGAATCTTGTGGTGTAAAGAGTATAAATTGGCTAAACAGTCTAACAAATGGGCTCCAAAGTTCCAGCAGCGCTGATGCTAAAAGAACTTTTGAGATCGGTACAATAGTTACTACGTTCCTCGGCCCCGTTCCCGTTCCCGTGGGAGTAAGAGGAGCAAATCTTCCATACCTGGACCAAACTGTACTCATCTTTAAAATTTCATAAAAATCCGTTGGACAGCTTAGGAGTATATACCGGACATACAAACGTGCATTTTGTATTAGTTCAGAAGTAATTATTTTTGATATTAAAAAAAAGTACGTATACGCCAGAGTGTACAAGTAAAATCAATTTGCCTTGATGCAGTTTCATAGAAGCTGAATTTCCAGTAAAGAAGCTGGCCAAGTGCTTTGAAACTATAACATTAATAGTAACATAAGCAATATGTATGTTTGGAATCCCAATACAAAGATTGTTTTTTCGTTGACAAGACGCAGTAAAGGTAAAATGTATGTATTTAAAAAATGTGTATTCAGTTGCAAAATGGAATAGGCATGGGTAAAAAACTGACTCAATAACACGCAAGTTCTATCACACCAGCCATGTGGTGTATTATTTCTGTAGATTAGCAACTGTCTGAAAATCTGATTGCAGACGCAAAACCACTCAACTGTTAGTTTTTTTTAAGGGACTTCTGCAGAATGTTATACGAACTTCATTTTCCGATTCTATGCTCTTTTGCATAAAATTTGTCTATTGTTTGTTTTTTTTTTTTTTAACTTTCAGAAGCAGCAGGAAAAGACTCCGAATAGAGAATGCATTCTCTTTTTGCTAAACTCAAAAACTAAAAGCAAAATGCCTGCCAGTGATGTTACATTAAACATGCAATGAGAGCGGCGGGAGGCCTTTGGCCTGGTACTGTAATTCAACCAAAAAACTAACTATTCTTCATCCGCTGTTTCTGTACGAAACAGTAGAAAATCGCACAACAGTTTCCGAATGGTACGTCCTGTCAAAAGAAGTTTCAGTAATTTTTTGTTATTAACAGGCTACATGCTTGAGCCAATGGAAGGATAAAGAAAAAGCCATGCAGTTTGTTCAATTTAAATGATCCATTTAACCTCAGCTAAAAGCAACAATAAAGAAAAGAACATTGGCCCCCTTCAGAATATCATTATTATCGTAGCTTTCAAGCAGTGGATTGGACTAGTTAAGCAATCAAATCTTACAACAATCTGCCTTACATCTTACCGTCATCGGATTTTGTAGAAGCTCATGGCTGGATTTGCTCAGTGATAGTTTTGGTGGATATCTTTCAAAATCATTTTGCGTAGTTTGATATTAAGTGTTACTTACTTTTTCTATATAGCACTGAGCATATATTTTTTTTTGTGTAGTGAACAGAGCACACTTACCTGAAAAGAAGAGAAAACTATGTTAATTTAGGTGCAGTTTTAAAATACTTTGCTGTGGAAATTGGAAAGGAACTGAAAAAAAAGTCAAGAAACGGAAAGGAAATTTTATTGAAATTATTCCCTGCGTGAATAAATGTTGTTCATGTACAGGCTAGAAATTTGTAGACTAGTTTGTTTGAATTTGAATAAATTCAGTTAGAAATAGCCAGAATCTTCAACTATTTGGTACAGTGAACTCCAGAGCTTCTGCTTTTTTAAACTTCGATGCAATTAACAATTAGTGAATGCTTTGGTTTCTTGTAGATGATACCAAAGAGGATTTTAATATTTACTCGAACGCGATAGATTTATATACTAGAGGAAATCTTACATATTGTTAAGTGTCTTCAGCCAGTATGAGGTTTAATATATGGGTGTACGCTCAGGAAAGTCCCTCGTCATATAAGTAGAGAAAGTCGATCAAATGAAATAGTCGAGCACTTCAGATTACGATAAGTGGGATTAGTTACTAACAAAGGGGAGTCAACTTTGCAAATCTGATTTAAGTATAAACCAGAGGAAGAGAGGGTAACAAAGTTAAGAACAACAAAAAACGAAGGAGATTTCTCGGGCGCGGTAGCTTTATATGGTTGAAAAAAATTTGGTGATGACAACCAGAATTGAAATATTTCACAAGACTAGCAAAAATAAAAATATTTCACAGCCCTTCTCATTGCACGCCAGTAATTATGATGCTTGTAACTTAGGAACTACGTCAGCATTATTTATGCATCCCAAGCAACACAATTGCCTCTTATAGAATTCTTAAAGATTCCATTTCATAAGAGTTTTCACGCTTTGAATCTTCATAAAATAGTCGATGAGACCCAAAAGGGACCAAATGGGAGGAGCCAACTGCATCAACCGAAGATTCTTTTTAAGAACAATTAAAGAGCACTGGATTCCAATTGTTCCAATTATCTCAGTTCAATGGAAGAATAAGTTTCTTTCTCTTTTACCCAAATACTAATTGAATCCAGTATTTGTAAAAAGGAATAAACTTCAAGTGGAAGACGAAAATATTATGAGTGGTTTACTTTCGTCAACGACTAAGTAGATATTTTTACCCATAATGTAAGGAAAGTCATTAAATGTATTTTTCTAACTTTTAGAACGTCGGTTGGATGTGCAAGAAAAGATTTACTTTGAAATCACACATTCTACTTCTTTTAAAATTCACTAACCTTATAAGTTTTTAAGAATTTATGGCAAAAAAATGCGAAAAAACTTAAGGGTTGCGTCCTAAAGTGTTGTTTTACAAATAAAAGCTCTGTAATGGTAAAAATGTAATATATCTAACCATTTTATATATTTTAAGTGTATATTTTTGAAATTGGACAAAAGAGAATATGACGAACGATTTTTTCTCATGTCTTCAAAACAAAAAGTCCTACATTGTGTATCAATTCTTAAGCATGTATCTGAAAAAAAAATTGTTTTCACTTGATGCGATTCACCAGGCAATAAGTCAAAACAGCTAAATAATAAATACAGCTGTAAAGCCATTTAAAAAAAATTTTTTATTAAAAAACGAAAATATCTGAATAGAATATTCTAGAAAAATGCTTGCCTTAGTTTCTAATCATTGTTGTAAAACACAATACTCACCAAACTAAAAAAAACTATTATTAATTAGTTTTAATTAATTTCTCATTTTCGAAAGTCTTACATTAAGTCTAAAGTGTTATTTTAAATCGACTTAAATGAGCCATAGTGCAGTCACTACCGCAAATATTACTGATGAATCATTTCTAGGTTATTTTAACTTCACACTTTTTTTAGAGTGTGGTATTCGGTGGTGTGATGGTTAGCATGTCCACTTGCTAACCCAGAGGTTCGAGGTTCGAATCCCAGCAGAAGCAAAAATGTTTTTCCACGGGTATCGCCTTTCGCGAGGAATTGGCAAGTCCTCCGTTAGTAAATTCATGCCATGAAAAGCGCTTTCTCGCTGCCGTTCGGAACGGCATAAAATTGTAGGTCCCCTCCATTCCCTATCACAAGGCATGGTTGTGAGAAATGCGCTAGACCCAGGAGCTCCACGCTCTGTTGCGCCACTTTTTTTTTTTTTTTTTATTTTACTTTCTTTACAGTAGATCTAAATTTAGACACACCCCATTTTAAATATTTAAAAACTTCGCCGTAACCGAATTGACGTTTGTTAATCTTAGTTCTGAATCAAGTACTTCTAAAGAAAAACTGAAATTTCATTCCAAATTTTAATTTGTCTTAAACTGTCGAATTTCCAACCAAATTGTTTTTAAAATTGTCGTCACCGTTTACCTAGAACCGGCGTCTTCTCTTAGAAAAAAAGTAAATCTTTATGAAAAAAAGGAAATTCATTCTCTCGATATTAATATTAGAAGTACTCTCAGATTTAATTAAAAAAATAACATTCAAATTTATTCGAATTTTTTTTTTTTTTTTTCAAAACTGCATCTTTTACAAAGATGCATCCTGTGCCCATAATTATCTTGCAATTACCACGTTTCTTCTTAAGATCTTTTTCACAAACAGTGCTCTAGTGAAGTAGCCAGTTGCATTCCTCCCCTGAAACAATTAAACCGCACCAACCGCTTCGCTAGGAATACTCATCAGTTTTACCTTGAGCCCAACTTCGGTCGTACAGTCAAGTATAGAGATTCTTATTTTAGTCGCACCACCCGAATGTGAAATGCTCTACCTGACCCTGTCTTTCCTCTGCATTAAGATTTGCAAAGATTCAAAAGCAACGCGCATCGGTGTCTCCTTTCAAATCTTCTCATATTTTCTTAAGTGCTCGCACCGTGTTTTTACAACATTATAAGGGTAGTCATAACCCCTTGATGTGCGTTTTAATTGTAAGGTGAAAAATGGATCGGGTAATCGAATCGGATTATAAATCATTGATCTCTGAGCAAACCCCACTTAAAAAGGCTTTAAACAGGTCATGCAAAGTGACCGTTTGAAAAACACTTATTATAGAATTATTTAAGATATTCTAAATAGTTTTTTACTACACCAAACAAAAACCACTTACAAAGACAAGAATCAGAGGTCATAAAGCGGAATAGTATTCTAAAGATCAAATTAAGTGCTTGTTAAGTGCTGAACAAATTTTTTGGATAGCTCTTTAAGAGCTTGTGTGTTGCTTGGGGTATGCATTGCGTGCTTATAGAGAAATGCACATAATAAAACTATCAGTAACATTTCAGACATCCACTTGACTCTTTGTTTTAGAATACCCTTTAAGAAAGATGTGAGCTAAAATCACATATAAATTAAAAAAGTAACGATAGATATTGCAATAGCTATCGGAAGTTTAAAAAAACACATCAAGTGTTGAATTGATACTACATACGATCGTAAATTAAATCTTTACGGATTATTTTATGCATATGGCCGCAGCTGCCCCTGAAGTGATCCATCAATCCGCTAACTCCAATACTCTTTGTGACATTTCAGCCGGTGTTTCACGAGTGATGGGAAGTCAATGTTGACTTCCCTTAAATCAATCGTGACTGTTGGCAATAGAACTGGCACGACCTAGCCCTCCAACTGATCGGCTCAAAACGTGAAATAAACTGTTCACTGAACTCGTCTCTTAATTGGTCTATCGTTAAGCGGCACCGTCTTGTTGACACAACATGTCTGTAAGCGTGTTGATGGTTTAATATCACATAGTTTAAATTTGATGCTAGTTTCAGTCACAATAGCCCGAATAGACACCTCAGCAGGTCGATTGAAAATGGAAGAAGTGTGCGATATGCACTTTCTTAACAAAGCACGCATTTTGATAACAAAATTCAATAATTTGCAAACTGAAAACAAACTGTAGATGATTGACAGTGACACAAAACATGAAACGTGTATACGACAAAATAGCAAAAAAACATAACCAATAACTACAAAGAGGCAAAAGGTCTGGATAACAAATTTTGCAAACTCAAGATGAAATAATTTGAGTCATTGAGAGCAGAAGTGGTGTGACCCTCAGTTTCGGGTATTGGCATATAAGGAACAGTGATTTAAATCGGGATCTTCAAATGGTTACAGAAGCGGTAAAAAAAGACGCAGTCATATTAACTCGGAAGTTTAAACCGCCTGAAATGTATGAGACAATGTTCTGAGATAAACAAGAACCGAACTTCATAAAGTGGTGGTCTAAAAGCTGTGGTCAAGTATAATAACTCTAAACTGCTTCTAATGTCAAATGTTAATTTAAAAATAATCTTTTGTCGGTTTTTCATTGGTTGGTAGTGATTTACAAAAGTCTTATTGGTTAAAAACCACACACTGATTTCAATAAAATAGCGTAAAAAATTCAAATAAAACGATTGTCAAATGCGACCCTGTTTTTCCAAAGTCATATACATAACAAAGGAGGAGTCACAAACGATTTGTGTACTTTTTTATTTTTTTGACAACGAACGTCGTGATGTGGCTTATTGCTATTTTCCAATCTACATGTGCTTCAAGCGCTAAGCTAACCGAGTGTACATATGAGCCGATATGGGACTTTCTCAAACATGCAGCTTATAGAAAAGCATTGTTTGCCTTAAAAAAGCCGCTTTCGACATCAGTAGCACCATCTTCATTTGCCATTACAAACTTGGCATATTGCTCCACATAGCAAAACTGCTTCTTTCGAGTATCGTAGGAGATGTAATATTTTTTCGAAGACGTTACACATTTTTCTTTATGTAGCTCTCTATGAGTATGAGCCCACATCCACCACAAAAACACCCATGCCTATGACAAGCCAATAGCAATAACAAATGGAAGAACATTCCTCCTTTTTCTTTTTCTTGTTTTCTTGCACCATATTTATAAGAATTGCATAGTTACTTGGTTTTGAATTTGTATGCATAGAAACTGCAAGACGAAACGATGCTGAAACGAAAATACGATGAGGATGATGTATGGCAAAATGTGTGCAGAGTTGATGGAAATGACAGATTTATGATATGCTTTTGATGCTATTTTCCAAGGATCTTGGCTCAATAACATGCAGCTTATTTCCTTTGATTTGTCCATGCAGTTGATACAAATGGATGCATCGGAATGAAGTAGGTAAGTTGAATAGAATAAAAGTGAGTGCTTTTAGGATTTTAAAATACGGTATTAGCATTTAAATGGAATTAATTTTCTTGTGTAGCCTTTGAAGATGGCTCTTTGGTTTGTTGTCTATTGCCTGGAAGATTTCTAATTGGAATACAATCTTATTGTAATAAATAATGATCGTAAACATGTATTTCTTTTTTTATTGCAATTTGTAGTAATTGAAAGATACTTTCAACCGTAAAGCCAACATACTCTTAAGACATGGGAAGGATCTTAAAGATTCGAAGCTCAATTACGCTTCAATTGCTTCCAGAGCGACAGACATTTTTCTAGGAACCAATTCTGAGATTTCTTTTAGCGATATCAGCTAATTAGTCTGTATTTCGAAACATTTTTCTGAGAATCATCATTGAGACTAAGTTGCATAATTAGTCTATCTTCCCAAACATAATTGAAGCGTTTGGAAGATCAAGATGTAGGTGCTAAGGTGCTCTCCTGATTAGAGAGTTCAAGCCTGCTTCGACCGCTTAAGATCAAGCTGGGCCAGATTTGTTTCGTTGCGTTACACGTTAAGCTGCTTAACCATCTCAGATTAGTTTTCTTGTATGCGTCCTGCTCGAGCAAGATTTTGTATGTAGCGATACTCACGGTTTTCTGTGAGAAGGGCAGAAGTGTGTCGTTTCTGGTGAGTTCATCTGCTTTACAGTTTCCTCTATGCCATAGCACAGATGAATGTTAAACTGCTCTAGCATCTCCCTGAGAGATGATCGGTAGTTAAGGGATAGAATATAGAAGTGGACGCAAGTGATTTAATGGCCGCCTGACTGTCTGAGAAGACAGATTATATCCCTTTTGGATTTGATGTTTTCTCTTAACCAAGACAGAGCCCCGCTGATTGGGATCACCTCCGCTTCAAACACGCTGCAATGATATGGAAGACGAAGCGAGATGTTTAATTTCTTTTCGTCTGAATAGACACCACAATCCACAACCTACTTCTTATTTAGTTAATTCTTGAAATATCACGTCCCGTCTGTATGAAAATGAACGTATTTGTTTTCCAGGAATGATTGGCCCTCCAATCCCTACTGGATGGAATGGTCGCTCGGAGATTTGTACCAAATTCTAATTTAGGTGTGGTGTCGTCTGATTTTAGCTTGGGGATTTCAAATTTGTTCAGAACGGCAGCATGACCAATATTGTTGTGGGTCCATTGTGAGACTTTTTGTAATAGAAAATCGCAGCTGTTTGTTTACTGTAGATGGCAAGTGGATCTATGTGATACAAGATGTCCAGTACCGCCGAAGGAGTTTTACATAATGCATCGCTTATACATATGCATGCTGAAAGTTGGACTTTGATGACTGTCAGGATGAATTGCTTAGTCTAGAGCGGTCAACCATACTGTAACACCGTAAGTGAGGATAGGTCTGATGACTAAGATCCAAGTCCACACTTACTGGTTCATTTTTAAAGTTTGCTTAGAGCATGTTGAAGCAGTTCTTTTAATGTGCCAAGATGTGACTGCAGTGGCAACATCGTCTGCATAAGCAATAACCCTGCGCCTACAGCCATCGCCCTCCAGGTTTATCAGTAGTTTATTCACCACCAAATTCTATAGAAGAAGAGAGAGGACTCAGCCTTGCGGAATGCCTCTACTTACACCTGTTTTAGTAGAAGCCTCTCCCAGTGTTTATTCGACTTTCAAGCAGTCTTTAAATCAACCCACTGAGTGAGAAATCCACTTTTAGAGTTGTAAGTGCTCCGGAGATCGCAGATGTTTAGACGTTGAAGAGCGCCTTTGATGTCTAGCAAAGCCACTATAGTGAGCTCCTTTTGTTGCAGGGAGTATTTTATTGTAAGGATTAGCGTGTGTAGAGCCGTTCAACTGATTAACCCTTGCAATATGCGTTTTAAGCTGAAGAAAGAAGTAACTTGTCAAGCGTATTTGGTAAGCGGATATCAATCAACTTTTCTAGTGTTTTAAGCACAAAAGGATATAGACTGATATGTCGGAGATCTTTAGGTTTAGTTTGGGATTATTTTCCAGGGAAGTAATGGTACCTTCATTTCCCTCCAAGTAGTGGAAATGTGAGCCAATTTTAAGCAGCTCCTAAATATATTTTCCGGAATTGGTATATATAATTATATTGAGGGATCTCTAAGATATGGAAACGCATACCCTCTCAGTTCATAAGAGACTCCATGCCCTACTTGTATACCAAATTTCACTTCGCTACGATGACGGCAACCCGTGTCGACTTCGTTCCGAAAAATATTTTTATACATTTTTCTGTTGATGGTAACCTAGCCTAACTTAAATAATCTCAAACTAAATGTTTTTAGAAATAACTACTTATTTCGCATGAAATAGAATCAAAGCAACTGTTGAGAAAACCTAAGAAATCAGGGACATCCTACTACGTACATTAAAATTTTTAGTTTAAAATTGATGGTTTATGGAATTAAAATAAAAAAGAGATTGAAAATGACTCTTGAAACATTACTAAGAATGTTTATATATAACCCTGGGTTCAAAGGCCGAAGAATTTACATTTTGCCAACAAATTTTTTTTTAACCAAAAAAAATCAAAAAGAAGCTATGGCAACCCTACCAAATCAAATTTTTTTTTGTTTAATTAATATTAATACTGCTTAAAAAATAAATAAAAGGCTGTTTTTTGCATTAATATCTTCTCTTGCTTAAGATTCCAACATAAATATTATATTTTATCATTTTGAGCATTGTTTTCAGCTCATGACATTGGCGAATCTCATAAAACTATGTAAATTTATATCAACCATATATTCAAGATAATATGTTTAAAATTTCACTTACTTTGATGAAGAAACAAAAAAGTAACAGATTTATGAGACGTTCAACCTCATTTCGTCCCATAGTGCGGCGAAGATGTTCGGTGATATTTTCTAATATCATGTTGACTGTCCTTCACTGTTATCTCTATTATAGATCTATACGCTCCTTTCACGAGAACTATGAATTCCATAAGAATACTCACAGAGTAAGTTATGCTTTCAATGGACCCATTACTCGCAGTGTAAGGGAGATTAAAAATGTGTCAAAAAACATTGATTTCAATTTTCATTTGAATATGAACATGTTCGAAAATATGTTAAGCTTGTACTTTTTAACAAATCGAATTATGTAATATTAAAATATGAATGTTTACTTTAGAATGTTTCATTTTACTTCATTCATTTCGTAGGTCTAGTTAAGATTGTAAACTCTACTAGGATATTACGCTCCATCTCTTAACCTTTTGTAAATTCAGGACAATATTGTAGAGATATTGACAATGATTTTTTTAAGTCGTGTTACTCAACGCCTTAAAGACTTATATCTTTCGTGAAATCAATATTTTTTTGCCTCATGAAATTAATTTATAATACGAGTATTTAAAAACAAAAATAATCTAATGAATAGTGATGATGCCCCAATCAAAGATTCAATATTCAAAAAATTTTTTAATAGATTCAACTCAACTCAACTGTAATTTTGTTTAGAAACATTTTTGTTTGTTATTAGTTTTTTGGCAAATAATTTAATTTAATTTAATTTATAAATCTCACTGACGACGGAAGCATTGCTTCTGAAATGTACATCTGAGGAAATATAAAAAGTGTTGTAACTGTTAGAAACTTTACTAATCTTTTCATTTATAATACGAGTGTATGTAGATGCTTATCGTATTTTTTTATTTTCTTATTGCAATCCATAGTAAATTAAAAATGTTTTCATCTCCAAAGCCCACACGAAACTCGAAATAAATTAAGAGATCTGAAGTAAATTTAAGCTTCGACTACCTCCTGAGCGTCAGACATTTTTCTAGGAAACAATTGTGATGAAAAATTTTTGATGAGAAAACACCTTTAATAGGGCCCCTACACTACGCAAACACGTTTGCACAAACGTGTGTTTGTGCAAACATAGTTTCGCCACACACTACTCAAACATGTTTGAGAGATATTAGTTGCTTGACGTTTTTCATATCAATAAGACCTAAGGAGCATAGAGCGATTTCGTATGTACTGCTTAATTAATTACCCGATTACAATAATCTTTGCTTTTAACGCACCACAACACCGGTAAACTTTTATATAATTCGATAAATTCCGTCCAAAAAATTAGTTCCACTTGTTTATTCATCTTTACTCCTTGAAAATTGACACGTGTTTGAGCAAAACTCGCTACACACGACTCAAACATGTTTGTGCAAACACGGAAAATTCAAAATTTTTAGAATTTATTCAAACGGTTTGCGCAAACACTCAACATCGCTACACACTACTCAAACAGTTTGCACAAACATTTTTACAAAAACAAAATACATATGTTTGCGCAAACGGTTAGTGTAGGGGCCCTATAAAACTAAGTTAGCTTCGACATCAAAATTAATAAAGCCCAGGGGGAGGTCGAGTCTGGCTCATTCTCTTAGCCATGTCACATCTTCAAATTGGTTACCGATTGCAAATGGTTGAGAAATCGCATAGCAATATAAGAACTCTCAGTATACTTATAAATTCCTCGTCAATACTCGTGGAAAAACAAAAAAATGTGTCTAGAATTCAAAAGTTGAACTCCCACATTATAGGCAGACATGTTGACCATTGTTTCACAAGTGCTACTTTTGCAAAGGAAATGAAAAAGTGGGTGCAGGGAATTAACTTCACGGGCTCTACCTTCACATGGGAAATAACTTCACCTCATGTGGGAAATAATTTCACTTTTTTGTGGTGAAGATATTTCCTACTGAAGGTGGGAAATAACCTCACATTTTCGTGGGAACGAATTTCACTTTTATGTGAAGCTATGTTTTGGAAAAAACTTATACATTTCGTTGCAGTGCAGATCGGTTTTTGAAAATACATATACATATATACAGGGTGTCCCGTAATTCGTATTACATATTTCAGGATATTATTCTTGGTCGTATTCCAAGAAAAAAATTGTTTCAGAGTAAAGTCCGTTTCTTAACTTTGACATCACTTTTTGACATTTCAAAAAAAGGGTATCTTTAGTGTACCTTGACCTGTGTTAAATTCGATTTCTCTGTCAATACTGATGGTAGAGACCTAATTTTAGACTTATTTTTTTGGAGAAATGATAATCTTTAAAACTGTATTTAAATTGGACTTCTATAGGCTTAGAGTTGCAAGATCTGTTTTTGAAATATGTTAAATAAATTTATATGTATTTCAAAAGCAAATTTTTCGTTTTTGTGTATCTTGTCGTTTTAGAGCTTTTTTCAAGGAAATAATGAAAAATTCGCGCGAATTTAATTTGTAAAATGAGTGCCATCCAATAATATACAGTGAAAGATCTGTTTTTGAAAATATGTTCATTATTTTAATTGACGTTTTTAGCTGCGCATATTCGCAGCTAAGTAGCCTTATGTTGGACTTACATGCATCTGCTAGTGCAGATGAAAAAAGGAATTAGACACAAGATGTAAAACTCAATCGCGCGAATTTTTCACTATTTCCTCGTATATAGCACTAAAGCGACAAAATGCATAAAAACGACAAATTTGTTTTTGAAAATGTGTTACATAAAAATTTATTTAGCATATTTTCAATTTTCCAATTTTTCGTTTCAAAACGCTTTTGTTTTGAAAATATAGTTTGACAATATTATGTTTTTTTCCAGAATTGAGTTCTTTTATATATTTTTTTAATATACAAACGCGAACTATTTACATTTTTGTACCTTTGCTTATTTTGCAAAACTTTTTTTGTTTGAAATAAACCGCCCAAAAGCTATAATTTCTCTTTTGTTGAATGTCTACAATCTTCAAACTGCAGGTGGGAAATAACTTCACACAAATTTCAGGTGAAGTTATTTCCCACCTGCAGTGGGAAATATCTTAACCACAAAAAAGTGAAATTATTTCCCACTTGCGGTGAAGTTATTTCCCATGTGAAGGTAGTGCCCGTGAAGTTAGTTCCCTGCACCGAAAAAGTGGGCCCAAATATTGAAATAAGAGAATTAGCTACTGGATTCTGCAATTATTTCATTAAAAAAAAATAATCTGTGGTGCACATTCCAATTAAACCTCGTTATTTTGAAAGACTCTCATCAGAAAAATTTTATTTGGTAAGCTGGTAATGCTCAACGTCGTCGTTGTCAGTAAAACAATCTCTGACTCGAACACAGTTTAGCAAAACATAGTTGCCGTGTTTCTTGGTGCCGTCGTGGTTCGGCCTTTAGCTCGTCGGAGGGAGAATGATCTTGACTTCCATCAGACACGACATGAAAAATCATATCAGTCCAATGCGTATAGGTGGTGTCAGATAGCTTGGAGCTAGTTTCTTCAAAATGCTCAAATCTAACCAGCGTGCCAAGCTTACTCTTCGTGAAGCAAACGGTGCCTTATCATTCCTATGTCCTTTAATGAAAGTGGTCTTCAAAATCGAATGAGACTTTTGCGTGCATGTAAAACTTCCCATACTCCCATACTAATTTACTGTTATTCTACATATATGGTACACAATAAGTATTACCAACATGAAAGATGTGCAGAAAGAGCGGAACTTCAATTTCATCTGCGTAAGCGAGTAAAAATTTAAAAATGTTGACTTTTTGTATGTTGACATGGAGTGAGTTTTCAGATTGTCAAGATCCGCTATAAACACGGAAAACAGCGGAAATATGGAGAATAACTCTAGCCAACCATTGCTTCTTTGGATTAAGAAGGCAATCGAGAAACAAAACCTTCTGCAGAAAAACCAAGGTAACCCTGTATGAGACATTGATCATCCCAGTCCTGCTTTACGGCGCGGAAGCATGGACCTTATCAAAAGCGGATGAGGAAACTCTTGGTCGTTTCGAAAGAAAATTTCTCCGAATGATCTTTGGTAACGTATGCGAAGACAATATGTGGAGAAGAAGATTTATAACAACGAGCTGTATGAGCTGTACCGCGACATGGGCATAGCCAGAAGAGTACGCATCGCGAGGCTACGATGGTTGGGTCATGTAGAGCGGATGGACAAAAACGCTCCGGCTCGACGGGTTTTCGAAAGCACATTGCAGAGAAATCGCGGAAGAGGAAGACCTCGTCTTAGGTGGCGCATCAAGTGGATGAAGACCTCAACCGACTAAGAGTGCAAAACTGGAGAGAGCTCGCCCGAAATCGAAGTCGTTATGGAACGATATTGGTTGAGGCCCAGGTTCATCCCGAACTGTAATGTCTACCTAGGTAAGAATGTAAGCTCAAGATTGTATAAAAAAAATATTTAAGTTTATTAATCGAGTTCTAAATACCTGCCACAACAATTTTCGTCGAAAAAACGTCGACATCATTAGAGACACCCTGTTCTCGAATTCTTTCCCCATGGCGAAAATCAACAAATTGATTAGCATTTGGGAAAAAAAAGACAACGATGGAACAAACTGCTGATTCCCCTCTTATGGTTTACAAAAGTGCTTTCTTTAGCCCGTCTTTGTCAACACGTATGAAAGCAGCACCTATACGTGACAAAAACTCAACGAGAATAGCGTTTAAGTCTACCAACACGCTCAAGTCATTAGTGTTTACAAATACTAACTGTGTGATGTAATCTACCAAATTAATTGTTTGGGTAGTAGAAATAACACATCTTGTGCATCGGTGTATGTAGGCACATCGAAACAAAAACTGAGAAACCGACTCTCCGGCCACCGCTCTGACATCAACAATGGTGGGGCACAGAAAACTGAACTGGCTTTACATTGCATTGATGAATCACACAAGCCAGATTTTGATAACGTTGCAATACTGGACACAGAGAGAAACTATAATAAGAGAATGTTGGAAATGTTGCACATTCTCATCACTAAGAACACAGTCAATAGAAGATCTGACTGTGAAAATCTTAGCAACATATACAGCCAGCTGATCTTCACAACAAATAAAGATCTCCATTGTTAGTTTGTTGATTTAGTTTTTAAAACTTTTTTGTTTGCCAAAATTTTAAATTTAAATTTAAATTGTCGTGGAAATTACTTAAGTGACAATAGTCCATGCTTTATATATTTGTGGAGTTCATTCTTGCTTATTTTATTAATTAATTGTGAAAACTAATTTCATGTCTAATTATCGAAGTTTATTGTTATAACCATTATGTTCTTGTTGAACAATTTAATTGACAATTGTTTTATTTATTCCAAATAAACAGACCTGATGAAGAGCGTATCCATGCTCGAAACGTCGTTAACCATTTAACAACATTGTTTTTCTTGACCTTGAGACTGCTCAAAGACAACTTTATAACATTCAAAAGGTCGCGTAACAAATTCCTTAATTTTAAAAATATTTAAGTCTTGAAGCCACAAGGACTCATTTCGAGGGGCAACAGAGCATAATTCATCTCACTGTGATAGAAGAAATGTTAAAAAATCAGACGAAGCGAGATGAACGCCTATTGTATGGCTTGATTAGCTGGCGGATAAGCTGGCTAAAATCGGGTCAGCACTCGAATCCAGCGAAACGAACACCTCAGTTCTAAGGCCACTTGAGCAAGAAAAAAACAGAATCAAACACAATTTTCTAAAAACCGCCAATGACAGGTGGTCATCTTTAGAAACATGCCGAGTCTCTAGAAACCTTTGGCCAGATATTTCCAAGAAAAAAAACAGAATTTCTACTCCAGCTAAGCAGACCTCGGCTCTCTCTGTTGATTGGCATTCTCACGGGACACAACTCGTTGGGTACCCACATGATGAGAATGGGCATTATAGCACATCCGACTTATGTAGAGGATGCCAAGATGAGGAGGCAGAGGAGGGATCATTCCACTTCCTCTGTGAGTGTCCTAGCTTAGCCCACACTCGGAAAAAAAACCCTCGGAGAATACTTTTTCGACGAACTGGGCGACATCTCAAGTCTCCCACTGAGCAACGTCCTGAAATTTACTCAGGGCTCCAAATGGTTCAATGGGAGTTCCCTACCACAATAACCATTTACCTTTCCAATCCTCCCATTTCCTCATCCTCTGATTTCCCGGGGAGCACAATGGATCCTTGAGATCCGAGTGAGGTGTTGCCACTTGTGGCTGCACCCCCCATTCAACCTAACCTAACCTAACCTATGGCTTGATTGTTTCAAACAACGAAGTATATTCAATTGCCTTGACCTATTATGTAGCTTTCAGTCGTAATATGTTTGGTAATGAGTACAGCACCTCAGAGTCCCTAAAATATTAACTTCTTCTAACTTCTATTAAAAAAAGACTTGAGACTTAGCGTGGTTTGAGTCTTGGACCCTCAGATTCGCATTTCATCACAAAACTCGTTAAAAAAAAAATCAGCTCTTTTGTCTATTTTTCAACATTTGAATGATAGAAACTTGAATTGAGATTAAAAACATGACAGGCCGAACCTGCCTCTAATCTTCATCGACATTCAATTTGTCGTGAACAGAAAATAAACAATACCTTGTTGTAATACTTTTGTTTCCATGAAAGAAAGAATATTTAGTTAGTCGATGAACAAAATCTTACATGGAACTTTAAGTTGCAGAGTTGTTTAATTACACCAATGCAATGGCTTTTAATGGAACCCGTATCGTAATGGTTACCATGTCTGTCTGAAGGTTCTAAGTTAAAGCTCCAGAAACAACAAGGAAAAAAGATGTTTTCCACGGATACTTCCATTTGTGATTAATTGTCAATTTCTCAGATACTAAATTTATGCCATGAAAAGCGCTTTTACGACTATCCGTTCCGAACTGGCTTAAAATTTTAGATCCTTCCATTAACTTAAAAAGTATGGTTGAGAGAAATACGCTGGGCTCCCTTCTGCTACGCCACCCTATTTATTTTATTCATAATCGCTTTAAATAGAAAGAAGCTTTGATCGTGTCTATCATTTTTCTCCCCACTTACTTTGGTGTGAGTCTTTTAAAGTTTTACTTCCGCTTTGTTTTTATAGGCAAAAATCTATACCAACAGCATTCCATGAACTTTTGTCTTTCCAAGTTAAAAAGGATTTGTCAGTGGTTGCACAGAAGACCAGTAATTGAGAACGCCTCCAATCTACTCCCAACAAAATTTAGTGTGCCTTTTGATGAACTTCTTCTTTGTTAAAAAAAGAAAGAAAAAAAGGAATGCTTGCTGCGGATGTCTCTTCCACTGATGCGCCTCCATCGACATTTGCATGACCGAATTTTTTTTTTTCAGTGAGTGAAGAGATAAACCACAAGAGAATGAAAAAATTAGAAACGATTTGAAATCCTACCTACAAAACTCAAACTCTCGTTATGATAAAGAGGAAACAACCTCTTTGTCATATCTGACATTAAAAGATTATTTCAGCCGCTATCCACCCACATCTCATCTAAAATATATTCCTTATGAAATTATGAAGTTTCATTAGAGACAGACAGAGAGAGAAGAGCGGGTGCGTGAAGGCTATGGACGGAACAACGATGAAGCAAACGGAGAACATTTTTGATTTGAATTCCTTCCTTCTTCGCCTCCCTATCCTTTTTATATTATTATATTCTTACTTTCTTAGAATTTCTGATTAGACATCCTATAGAGGATACACACGGATGCAATATACGTCGGCATACATGTCATATGAATTATGGAAAGGTTGTGGTAAAGAAAATTGAGAATTAGATACGAGCGTGTGTATCAAAAAAGGGAAGAGACTCTGCCGAATGCAAAAGTAAAGTTATGCTGATTTTGTCAATTCTAATACATACGTACATCTACATACCTTCAAAGCTACACATACTCATATACAAAAATACGGGACACGGAATTTTTAAGGACCCCAATATACCAATGAGTAGGTCGGGTCAGACAATGGAAAAACAAAAGGCTAAGCCTTTTGTTTCACCTATGATGGTTTTGTGTTATGTGAACTTTGAATCAGTTCAAAAACTTTTTCAACTGACCGACCTTTTTGGATCTGTTTTAGCATAAATAGCTGTATCTTTAACTTAATTCTCTGATGGTTGTGCGGCAGGACAGGACAACCCTACCGCACTACCTGCTGTCAACTTTTGGGATAAAATGTTGCTTGTCTGTGGAGTTTTTGTGGAAGTTTTCCTCTGACCGGGAAAAGTTTTTCCAATGAATTATTTATGTCGGAGTGCTTTGCATTTTAAGGATGCTTATAGAATCATTTTCGAGAGGGTAAATATGAGCATTTTTGGTTTTTTTTTTATTCGATTTTTTGTTTTCATTTAAAGGATTATCACACGAGAAGTGTGTTCTTTTGAGTTTGCAATTTGCTCTATTAGGAATTGGCAATAGAAATAAGTTATTGATATCGGAAATGTGTAATTATTTTTGTAAGAATCTATTTTCAAAAAAGGGAAAAAATTTTATAAGGCTCTTATAGCTTGGGTAAGTTGTTTGTCCCGATTTTCATTTGCTTCGTCAGAAGTCTCCGAAATGTTAGAAGGCAAGTACAAAAGCTGTACTTAGCCAATTGAAAATTTCGCTCTTGGGGGTGTATACTGTATACGTTTGTCGCGTAAAAAAACTAAAAACTTCTAATACTGCTTCAGGCGCTCGGTTTTCGAGAAGTTGGGAGTTTACGAAAAATATTTGCTAGAGAGATTAGCAAAAGTTATAACCATTTTTAGTAAAAAAATGAAAAATGGGGAAAATAGAAAAAAAAAAAACGCTTTTCATGGCATAAAATTATTGTCTTCGAAATTGTTATTTCCTAGCAAACCATTTAGTTGATGCAAATAAAAAATATCTCACCCTGCCAATTACTCCAAACAACTGAAAAAAACAAACGTCAAAATCAAACGCAGCGTTAAAATTTTGTTGCGATCGGAGAAAATTTGCTCCACTTTTGAAGAAAAACAAAATCTACTCCGACGTTCCGATATTTTTAAGGTTTACTCCACTTTTTTTACTTAAAAATTTTTGAATACCTAAACTCCAGATAACCATGGATTTGAAATTTGTGTTGTAAAAAAGCAAATGAAAAGGGGGTGCAACAAAGCTGAGAATCTCGGCTCCTAACGCATTCTAAGGGTCTACAATTTTATGCAAAATTTGAACATGTACCTGAGTAAGATGGTGCATTTTATGGCAATTTAACTCTTATCACTTGCCAGTTCCTCGCAAAAGCTGATACGTGCTTGAAAGTTTATAAAAAAAGCAGCTCTCAGAGTCAAAATAAGTTTTTATGTTAAAAGAAGCTATAAGATGACAAACCCTTTACTTGAAGCAAAGTTGAACATTTTCTTTTTGTTCCAAATCTTCTCCGAAGATTTTGCATTTAATCTCAGCTGTATTAGACTACTTTACGGTATTACAATCAATTCGTAGAGGAAAATTTTAGAATTGGCCTGTACGTGTTATTTTAACCCTCTTTTACAAACTGGGGTCCATTTGGACCCCAGAGCATGTTTGAACACTCATAACTTTTTTGTTTTTCAGTTTTTTTAATTGGCATTTTTTTTCAGTGAACAAAATTAAATTTTTTATTCATTTCTTAAGTTGGAACGATTATCAGATGTTTACAGATTTTTCTGCGATTTTTTTTGTGAAAAGAACCCGTCCACCCGAACTGGGGTCCATTTGGACCCCACTACTGAAAATCTATGAAAAATCATATTTTTTCTAATAAATAATTATTTTATTTCAAAAGCAAAGCAGCATAGTTTATGTTTAGAAGGATTTAGTTTGAAGTTATTGGCAAATCCGGCAGACATTTAACACATAAGGTTCTGGTGTGGCAAGGGCAATAACATCTGCCACATCCATCGCTGGTGGTTCTGGTTTTCTTGTCGTCTGCTCTTGGGTAAAGGTGACATCTGCTTCTTTTACAAGAGACCCTTTCGGGGACTGTTGGTAATTTTTCTTGAACTCTCCCCAAAATACAGAGAGCATCCAATGCAGATTTTCCAATGCCAGATTGTGTTGCAGGTTGTGAACGGTTATTCAATTCTGACTCAACCAGTTCCTCCGCTAGTTCGATGAGTTTATCACTTCTGAACAAATTTTTGTTTCTTCTAGGCGAATTAAAGTGTTGGAAAATGATGACAGTTTCTAGGGCTGCTACGTCCAGTAAGTTGTAGAATACAACCATGACCCAGCGATTTGTTTGATGTGTACATGAATATATCGAGACCATTTGGTCGAATACATCGACTCCACCTCTGGTGCAGCTATAATCCAGTATCATGGCAGTTTTACTTTGATGACCGGAAGTGGCTTTCTCGCAGTTATGTTGTGTTGATAGCAATACCACTTGTTTGTTTGGCTTCGGAGCATAACTCACCAACGCCATTTTTCCAGAAAATCCAAAGATGGATGAGTGGACTGGACGATACTGCTTTTTGTTATTGACCTTTACAGGCTCATTTTGGTCATCAAGAACCTCTTTCGCTACAAAAAGTTTAGGTACATCTCATTCCGGATCGTGCCAAGAATGGTGATCTTCTTATGCAGCAACCTCAATGCCAAATCCACCGACGTAAAGAAATTATATATAGTGAGGTTGCGTCCAGAATTGAAATAGATGCGACATTACCACATCATATCCACGAGCAAGTCCTGTACTTTGGTCAGAGCTACCAGTGTAGATAGAAAACTTTAGTTTAGTTTAGTTTAGCTTTCATTCAGCCACCATAACTTGAAACCATATTTGGCTGGCTTGCTTGGCATGATATTGGAAAAATTCAATCTTTGAGGTCGTAAAGTTGTTTGATGACCTGAACAAACTTAAATAATGACTTTTTTTTTTGGATAGGCATACCTGTTGATATGGATGAATTTTACAATCAGTAATTACGTAAAACAGACATATCGAAAGGGATAAGCGGTAATCCTAGATTTGCGAAACTAGGCAATTTCCATCTATTTTGAAATTGAAAAATTTTATAGATGACCTCCTACATACCTGTATAATGACATCTCTGCTTAAATTTCTTTATCACTGTTATATGAAATACTTAGAAACAATTCATACAATAGCCAGAAGAACTACAACTGAACAATATAAGTCAGAAATCAAAAAAATTTCGAAGAAAAAATCGTGGGGTCCATTTGGACCCCAGTTCGGGTGGACACGACTTTTGCCGGTTCGTAAAGGAGGGTTAATTCAAATGTCAATCGTGTACAAGCGAGGTGCCACATTGTGAATTGGCTACAATTATTGACATCCACAATCAAAATATAATCTATATTCTATATACTAGGCTGGGACAAAAAAAAATTTTTTTTTGTTTCAAAAAACAATATTGAAAATATTGTTTGGGGTAGCTAAAAAAAATTCCAAAAAGGTTTGAGCTCAAAAAAGAATTATTTAGAGGTCTATCAATCGTGTTTCACGTATTTCTTAGACCTAACCTTACTTGAGCGTCAAAACTGTTCAATAATTTTGAGCCCAACAAATTAAACGACAAATACTTTTGTAGAAAATTAAATTTCCTTTAAAAAAGTATTTTTTTTTTTTTTAATTTTTGTCAGACAAACCGTTTCCGAGGAATCAGGCTTTGAAAAATGGTATGTTTTCTTGATTTCGCTGTTTTATTTTGATATTTGATATTTGATATTTATTGCTTAAATGACATCTGTACATCAAGAGAACTTATAACTAGTACAGGATATAAGATTAATTTCTTTTTGGAATGTGCAAGAACATATATATATAAAAGGAAAGGAAAACATTGAGTCGCATTTTTACTTAAACTAATTAAATTTTTTATAAGTATTAAAGGAGATAACAACTGTAATGAAAATTAATTGGAGACAATATTTGACATTACTAGAGAAAATAAAAACAAAAAATATAATTAGATATATGCATTTAAGTCTATTATTCAGCTACAAAAATGTTGAAAGGAAAATTTATGAAATTTTCTGTGATTGATTCTAGATCTTAAGTGACTGGGTAGATTATTCCACAGCCTGACAGCATGAACGAAAAATTGCCTGCGTGAAGTTAAAGAGCCAAATGTGAAATAGCGCAACAATATATAACGATTTGAGGAGCAGAAATCTAGTTTTTCAAATAGATAACATGGAGTCTTGTTGGTAATAAGTTTGAAAAGAAAAGAACAACAACGATATTTTAAGAATGCTTCTAGGTTGCAGCCTAAAATTTGGTTAGCCTTAGATGACACATGATCGTATTTACGAAGATTAAAAACGAACCGAGCAATCGAATTGAATGCAACTTTAAACTTTTGAAGTGATTGCGAATCGGGGTCTGCGAATAACTCGCATCCATATGATAATATTGGTATGATTAGTGCTTTAACCAATTTCAATTTAATATCTGTGGGCAGGAAGGTTCTCGTTACAGAAAGTCCTCTAAGTGAAGCATAAATTTTGGAAATTACTGAGTTAATGTGCGTATCCCAGGTTAAAGTATTGTTAAATATTAAACCAAGGTTTTTAGCCTGAGTTACATACTGGATTTGGCAAAAATTTAAGTAAAGTGGGGGAAGATCTGTAAAATTCGGTATATTTTTTGAAATTGGAATTGCTTTTGTTTTTTCAGGATTTAGCTTTAGCCCATTACGTGTTGACCAATCAAAAATTGAACGTAAGTCAGCGTTCATTTTGGTTATAGCATCTTCGATCATACCGATAGGAAAACTGATGTACAGTTGGACATCATCCGCGTAAATATGAAATTTACAAAAAGACAATACTGATGGCAAATCATTTATAAACATGGAAAACAGCAAAGGACCCAAAATGGATCCTTGTGGGACACCACTATTTACATTGACAAACGAAGACAATCTACCATTGAACGACACAGCTTGAATACGATTGGTCAGATAAGAATAAATAAGGTTTTTAGTTGTGTCAGAAAAATTAAAATAGGTAGTCAGTTTATCACAGAGTAGGTTTGAATTTACGCAATCAAATGCTTTGGAAAAGTCAAGTAGTGTTATCACAGATGTATATTTATTATCTAGAGCTTGTCTTATGTCATCAGAAACTTTAATAAGTGCTGATGTGCAACTATGTCCAGATCTGAACCCTGATTGAAGTGGGACTAGGAGCTGTTTTTCGTTCAGATTGTTTTTTATTTGGTTGCTAATGATGATTTCAAAAGCCTTCGATAAGAATGGGAGAATCGCTATTGGCCTGAACTCATTTTTGCCTCCCTGCTTTGGAATGGGGATAATCTTGGATTTTTTCCAGGAATCGGGGTAAACAGATGTCATTATAATAGTGTTAAAGGTGTGGGTTATATATGGAAGTGTAAATGGTAAAAGAATTTTTATAAAGTCCGGATGCATATTATCTAAACCAACAGATTTGGATTTTATAGAGAATATAGCATTCCCTACTTGATATTCATCTACTGCACTGAAATAAAATGAATGATCTGAATTATTGTCAGCTTCTGAAAAATTGAAAGCAGAGGAAGATGTAGGCGGAGAGGAAAATTTTATGTTCAACTGTTCTACATCAATAGAGTCGTCGGAAGTAGAAGTGCGTTTGCTGAGACCAATATTACGAATTTCCTTCCAGAAGAATTTCGAGGAACGATTGGAGTTGAATTTGTTATTATAAAAGTTCAGCTTAGCGTTCTTTATTAAATAAGTAACCCGAATGCGTAAAGTTTTGAAATCTTTTAACATTTCTGCACAACGAAAACGTTTCCAGCGACGGTATGATGTGTCTCTATCTTTAATTGCTTTTAAAATTTCATTAGTGATCCATGGACAACTGGTAGATCTAACCTGCTGAGTCTTAATGGGAACATGCTTATCAAAAAGATATTGGGTGGCAGCAGTGAGAAAGTCAACTTGATTATTAACGTCAGAAGTATAAAACATAGATCGCCAATCAATTTCAGAACAATCACTGAACAGAAAATCAACATTAATATTTCGAAAGTCACGGTACTGGAAAGTATTTGAAATTTCAGCCTCATTATGTACATTAAAAGTTGCAAAAACAAGCTCGTGGTGAGAAAAAACAGGAAGCGATAATTGACTGGAACACATTACAAGACTAACATCGCTTACAATAAAAACATCTAGGAGTGACGGGGCACAGTTTGGCATAAAGTGAGTTGGCTCCGAGCTATTTAAAAACGATAACCCAAGAGAATGCATAGCTGTTTTGAAGGAATTGGATGAAGAAGAAAGAAGGTTTATATTAAAATCTCCACAAAGTATCACTTTCGGTGCACGGAAACACATTTCTTCTATAATCGGAGTTATTACACTAGAACTAGCTATACGAGGTGGCATGTAGATAGCACCTATGCTGCATTTATTTTCACCATCAAATAAATCAATGAAATAATATTCGCAAGCTTCGGTGCCATCTGAACACTTAAAATGACAAGATTTAATATTACTTTTTACATATATTGCAACTCCTCCACCTGTTGTTCGAATTCGATCAGCTCGATAAGGTTTTTTAAATCCTCTTAAAGCGAAAAAATTACTATTAATAGTCGGGTGAAACCAAGTCTCCGAAACACAAATTACATCAATTAAGCTGTCTTCAAATATCATCTTGAACTCATCAAACTTATTAACAAGACTTTGAGCATTAATATGGCACACATTTAAGCCATTGTGATTTTTACACAGAGTGTTTAATAAAAATTTGTTTTTTTTGCTTACACTGAAAAAGCCATAATCATTGTTGGTGGCCATCATGGCAACAAAAGTCTAGCTTCAAATCAAGCACAGAAATTTTGTAAACAATCAATTTTAAAATTGAAGAGTGAGACAAAAAGAACAAACACAACAATCAGAGCTGAATAATACTGGTAATATACCTACAATAAGAACAAAAAGAGAAAAAGAAAAAAAAAAAAAAAAAGGTGCGACAGAGAAAAAAAAGCTTAAGGTAAACAAAATTACAAAGAATTCTTGCACTAAAATATTATTATTAGCTAGCTACCATTAATTTACACTTGCAGATTGCAGATCAACATTAGCGTCAGGACCGACGGCATTCCTCAGATCGTCAAAGTTGTAGATTATGAAAGGATGTTCGATGTTGGGCGTGCTGATATATATCTGACCGTTGAAAGAATGCACAGATTTGAGCAAAGACTTTTTTTTTAGTCTAAGTGCATAACGCTGCAGTTGATAATTATTTTTAGTCAGGCAGTCGTTGACATAAAAGCTTTTTGGCGAATCGATGTTGATTGCACTGAGTTTGAGTTGAGCTTTTTTCATCTTACGAAAGCTCGCCACAGCATGCATGAATTTTTGTTTTTCACGCTTCTGCACAAACTTTAGTATTATGCTGGCATCGGTAGGAGAATGTCGTTTTGTTTTGGCGCGGAAAATGTTTTGAAGGTGTGAGGGCTGAACATTTACGGTTGAGCAAATATTTTTGTAAATGGTCTCCAAATTTTCTCCAGGAGATTCCGGTACACCCACAACTACAACATCCGAATTGATCTTCTCTCTCTCAAACTGGTCAACAATGCGCTCCAGCCGTTTGACATCATATTTTGTTTTTTCCAATTGCTGCTCAAAAAATAATTTGTTATCACTTATCTGTGCATTTAGGCGATCTTCTAAGGCAGCTAGTTTGTCCTCCAGTGAGTGGGTGAACGTATCCAACCATTTGTCTAGCTTCTCCTCCATGCGACTCCACAGTTTGTCAGCAACACCATTCGAATTGCTTACACCAACATCTCTCGGAGATGAGACACTTCCTTGTTGTTGTGAGCGTGTTCCTCTGATAGGCATCTTGATATTTTGTTCGTAAAGTAAAACTAAATCAAATGATTGTTTTAAAATGCAAATTAGCAAGATGAATTTAAACTCAGATGAAAGTTCAATCGAATGATAAAATAATGTGCTTGTTGAAATGCACTCAAACTGGGGTATTAATGTTAAAAAAATTGGAATTTAGTCGGACGACAGTAAAAACACGTCTAGTTGCTTTGACACATTACTATGCTATGGAGTTTCTTAATACACGTACAAACCAATATGTGAAAAGTTGGAAACATATTTTTTAAAGAAAATTTAGTTTTCTAAAAAAAAGGTCATCCTATAATTTTTCACAAAGTGCTTCCTTCAGAAGTTATTCGCGATTAAAGTTAAAAAAAATAAAATGATTTCATTTTTTTTTCGTTGTTGTTTTTTTTTTTACTCAATGTAGCAAACTGATAGTCGAGTTCATGGAAAATCAGCATTAATGTCTTTGCTTTGCTTTGACGACTCGACTTTCTTTGGCCCAGTCTACTGTATACTCATTACCCAGTCAAGTAATTCGTAATACATACTGTGGGATGTGAAATGTGATTCATGGTCATATTCAAAGAAAAAAATTGTTAGGTATACTGTAAAGTCCGTCCCTCAACTTTGACATCACTTTTTGACATTTTAAAAAAAGAATAACTTTGGTGTTCCCAGACCTGTGATAAATTCGATTTCTATGTCAATAATAGAGACCTAATTTTAAACTTAATTTTGATAATAATCTGTGTTTTTTCTTGGCAAAGTGGGTTAGGTTCGAATTTAAGAAGTGGCAGTGGCTTCATATTTTTTTCAGATTTTTTCTTATTTAATTCAAAACTTAGTTTAAAGTGGATCAAATGCGTGACAATTGACAAGTTATTAGCTGTATAGATTCTAAAATTTTCACTTTCTGAAACCTTACAACAGTAAAAAGAAGACGAAGTCTTCGAATCCAATCCCGAGGGATGGCGCAGTAGAGGAAGAAGGTGGCGCACGCAAGTAGGAAAGGACCTCAACCAACTTGGCGTGCAAAACTGGAGGCAGCTAGCTAGGGACCGAGCTGGCTGGAGAAGCATGTTGGTTGAGGCCCTGGTCCGTCCCTGACTGTAGCGCCACCTTAACTAAGTAAGTAAAAAGAAGACGAAACTATATTTTTGGTAACCAGAGTATAGGTTTATTAATGCAAAGTAAATTTGCACATTTTTGCTATCATTTGGAGGTCTGTCACGAAAAGTGTGTTCAGTATTAAACATTGTCAATAAAAGAAGTGATTCTCATCGGAAATACTTTTATTAAAAGAAATAGACTAGGTCATTTTTGCCTCTATCTATCTATTTTGAACGGTTTTAATTTCATATTCAAATATCAAGCTGTTGATAAGAGCCAATTCGCATTGTATGTCATACAATATTCAATAAACTTATAAAGACTCAAGCTGTTGAAAGCCTACAAAAGTTCTCCTGAGATAACACGCGTATGTATGTATCAACAATCACGAAATATCGATTCGTCCCAAAATATGGGAGACAGTATTGATTTAATTGACAACTTATTTATAGAAGAGCATAAGAAGTTTAGGTTCACTTGGTGTAATGACGTTCGAGTCCTTAGAGAAAACAAAAAATGTTTTTCCTCGTGTATCGCATTTCCTAAAGAGTTACTCGTAAAAAGTCCTCCGATAATAAAACCATTGCAATGAAATGCACTTTCTCGATTAGCCGTTTGGAATCGGCAGAAAATTGTAGGTCCTCTCCATTTCCTCACAAGGTATGGTTGTGAGAAACGCGCTTAGTCCTTGGGCTCCTCACTCTGTGGCGCCACCATATCTATTTTTGTTTATAAAAAAAAATTAAGAAACCTTAATTTCAGATTCTAAAAGACTACCAGACATCAACAGTCGTATTTATTATCCCATTCCAAAGTATGTCTAACTTTGGATAGGTCTTAGAACAGTGTCCAACTTCAAATCGCGTTTATAAACACTTTCATCGCTGTCTAAGGAATTTCTAACTTTAGACACCATTTGATGGAACCAAAAACAATTTTGTTGAACATGTTATAAAACACTGTTGAGAGTGTTAAGATCGAAAAAATTAAGTAGTTTGTTTGAGGTACAAAATACTACTTTCAACAATTTTATTTAAAAATTTAAATTTAAATTTCATCATTTTATGAGACTTGGAAAAGCTGTAAAACAAAGTCAAATTAGCTGTTTTTTTGGTCTAGTTCAAATCCTACGCCGCACTCTTTCAAAGCCTTTTAGTTGTTGTACTCATATATTAAAACACAAACAATGGTACTGAACGGATACATCATGAACGCCACCATTTAGATTTTTGTTCAAAGTTTACAGTTTGAGGCGTTATTAAGACAACTGTTGGAATATACATATTTAAAAAAACCAAATTAGCTAAGGCTTGTCCAACTCTTTAGACATCGTCTAGCTGGACAGTAGTTGTCTAAGGTTGTTCGACTGCTAAAGTCTAAAGTATACCGACATGCAGCATGACTTAATATTACAAGTAGAAAAAAATGTAAAAACTATTTTTGTGCCTGGACCCTTTTCTAAAACAAAATTGGCGTAACCCAATTACATTTCTTTTCTCCAGTTGACGGAAATGTGCTGTGATCTAGTGTTTTAACGATTTTTGAGAGCTGGAAATTCAATTTGTTCTTACAACTTATAGGGCTGTCGAAGAAACCTGATTATGGTTCAACGAACGAACCTTCGTAATTTACTTCTTAATTTACTGGTTTTAACATAATCTCTTTTATTGACGTACAAAATTTTTTTTTTTTGTCTTTTTAACGAAAGAAATAGAAGGGCATTTTTTTGGACTTTTAATCGCGCAAATATCTCAGTTCTATGAATTTGGGCTTACACCAGTTCTATACTAATTGAGTTTGACATTCAAAATGGATTAACTGATACCCCGATGCTAAAATGCACCTATTGCACCACCACTTCATTGCTACAACATTATCAGTTCAAGTTCAGAATTTAGTGCAATGTTCGTTTGAAGCAGGATTTTTTTTTCTACCCGATGGAAATTTCCAAAAGACACTCGATAGAGTAGAGTGGGACTCTTATCGCACAAAAATCACTGGTTAATCAGGCCTGTCTATGAAAGATAGACACAAAGTTTTTCTTTCACAATTTCTAGTTCGCATTAGGCATAGCTTATGAAGCTAAGTCCGAAAAAATAGGGGAACAGAAGATCTGAGCTATGTAAGTTTCATTAACATTCTCGAATCTTGAACTTTGTTCTTTTGGGGTCTGCGTGGCAGGCCTTTATTTTTCAAGAACGACATTTTTCTTTTACTCTGTCTGAACCTTTCATAGTGACCAGCGATTTTTTCAATCGATAAACACACCACGCCATCACGACCAAGTCAACGGTTCTATATTTGTTAAAGCACTACCATAAACATCAGCCCCCTTAAGACCCATTCCCATGTAATAGAAATTATTAATTGCCTTGCCAAATAGCAAAAACTCAACAGCAAAACGCCCCCCATCAAACCAAATTTGGCGTGCTGCAAAGGAAGCACAATAACCCGACACCGAAATGAAAAATCTCTGCATATATACCACAACGTTAACTTTACGAAAATAACTAAACAAAAACGAGGTAAGAAAACGCAAAAGCAGCCACTTCATTGGCCGTCATAACTCTTCAATTTTGTACAACGTTGTCGTTGTTGTACTTGTACACCTTTAAGGTCCTACAACAGTGTGCCACATAGTCGTCTCCAAAACCACTACTGAACGACGACTTTTAACTAGCGACAGTCCATCGAAAGCGTGCACAATGCCCACTCATAACACACGCCATCACTGTGACTAAAAATACGACTAACACTCTTCAGCCTACAACACTAGCACTACTAAGAACAACTCATTTCAACATGAGTAAGGAATCTGTTCTGTGAAACACCCTCAACTTCAGTTTGTGCCTCCTGTAATAAATGTTATTATTTCTTTGTGCACCTTTTCCTAGAAAACAACAAACTGCAAAGCCAAATGCAACTAAGCCCTGGAAGGAGCACACAACGACAGCCAACTTCTACAGTAACTACTTGGCTTTTAAGTTGTCCGCACTGTCGCCAAGTTATCAAGAGAGGGTGGTTGTAATAAAGGCAGTAGTCGTACACAGCTAGCACCATTCAGTTTACTTTTTTTTTTGTCTTCACCCACCCAACACCGAGTACACCATACCAACCCTTTTTGATGAGGACTTTTTCTTCGTTCTCAACGATTTTTTTCTTGCCCTAGTTCGCTTCTTTGAATCGGAGCAAAAAAAAAATATAAGAAAACAGATAATTAAATTTAATTAATCCTGTCACCCATAAGTTAGGTTTTTTGCCCATCAGTAGCCGTTGTACTCTAGACACCCAACTTAGGCATTGCCGCTACGGCCTCTAGCAATTCGCTGAGGAATTATTTAATTTGTATCTCTGTCGAGTGGAGCGTGTTTTTTTCTTCTTTTTTTCGTCCTTTCTTCATGCTTCCCACCCAACATACCAGACTAGGCGTAGGTTGTGCGCATACATAAAAGAAGAAAGCAGATACCCACTCTCCTTTACTCTGCATTCAAAATTCGGGGCTCACATACAAAATATCCTACAAAAACAAGCGAAAACGAACAAAAAAGTGAACTGGCTACCACCCTCCATTAGAAGAAGAAGAAGCCAAGAGTCTTGGCGACAAAAAAAAAAGAATTTCGCTTCCACAACGCCGAAAATTTCTTGTGAAGCTAACGTTATCCTGCATCCAGAAAGTAGGGACATAAGTTACTATCGAACGCAAAGTTGTTAGCTGCCATATGGAACGGGCAAATGGTATTCGTGCACGAAGGTGCACAGAAGCACTGACTTTATGTGAACTGCATTGTGTGCATGCAAGAGAAGGTCCTTCGTCAATGGTGCTTTTCGACCCCATAACTCTTTATATTGCATTCCCTACTCCAACAGTGGCAAACGGTTTGTGTGTTTGGCTCTGTGTATTACTCTTACGTTCGTTGGATAATGCTTTCTTCAATTAAAGTGCGGTACCGTATTATTCTCGTTCGCTACTACAAGGTGTTTGTTCCCCTTCCGATTCAACTTTTTGGACCCAAACAGACACAGCTATTGAGTAAAAATTCACGTAAAACTACTTATGTGCCTTATGCAAGTTGAACGTTAAGTAAAAGTGCACAATATGGACTACGAAATGGAGTACGTACACACAGAAGTGTGAATAAGTTTGTGTCTATGTATGCTGGTGACATTTTAGTTCTTGTCACTGTTGTGTAATTTCAGCAAATGGTTTTAAAAGACAGGCAACATTTGTTTGCTTACAGCCCTTACTCAAGAACAAAGCGGCATTTGTATTTTGTTTTGGATGAATTGAAAACAATTGAACTTTGGTATTTTCGCATAAATAAATAAAAAAACATTTTAATTTAAGATTTAATCTGATGAGAAATAGTATCAGCTATGTGAAAAGATTGAGGAAATAAGGCTGAGATGATTCGGGATTTTTAGTTCCAAGCTTTCAAGAGGTGTTAACTCGCCGAAAGAAAGTTAAATTCTGTGAAAACTTTCACATGCGGTTTCGGCACTTTGCATACCGCACGACCGGCTCATTTCGTACTGCCATTTCAAAATGAAGTACAGAGACCCATCAAAGAGCATAACATGATACAACGTTCCCACTTGATTGCGAAGCTATCAAGACATTCAGGCTACAAATAAATGGCACAAATTGGAACATGTGCGTTGCTAGAACAGTACGCATCGCGAGGCTCGATGGCTGGGCCATGTATAGGGAATGGCCCCTAACGCTCCAGCTCGACGGGTTTTCGAAAGCACATTGCAGAGAAATCGTGGAAGGAAGGTGGCGCAATCAAGTGGAAGAAGACCTCAACCGACTAAGAGTGCAAAATTGGAGAGAGCTCGCCCGAAATCGAAAGTCCTTGCGCAAGATGTTGGTTGAGGCTCAGGTTCACTCCGAACTGTAATGCCAACCTTAATAAGTTAATAAAATAGAACATGGAACACCGAACAATGGACAAGAACCTCAGTTGTAGTTATTTATCCACTAGATAGACGCACATGTATTTCGAATATAGCTCTTGTATGAAAATTCAAAATACCAAGTCTCCGAATCAGTTACTAAGCAATGCGTGATTAGATTTACTGACATAAAAATAAAAAAATTAGAGTAGGGCAGGCCCGTAATGCTTGATGAGCGATATCTGATTTGCGAATGAAACAAAATGTTAGACATTTGTAGGGTTTCATGGATATATTCTCTCACACATAGTTTTACTCTAAGCAAAGTTATTAGAAGTGTAGTTTTGCTTCCTATGCATACGATTTGACGCATTTACTTAACAAACGAATGCATTGGGATGGGTTCATGTCCTGACATAGTGTGAGCAAACCATACAAATGTTGCGCACTTTAATTCTATTTATTTCAAGTTCGTTTTTGTGTTCTCATGGATTGGGATACCAATGTTTTTGCTTAATAGGCTACGTTCGAATTACGTAGATTATTATGATCATATTCGTAGCACCAAAAAAATATTTTTTTAATTTTGAAATAAGCTGTCAGCTGCACTAAGAGGGCTCAAAATATTTTTTTTATAACTAACCCGCATTCAAGGGACTATAACTATTCATATAATGTTGGAAAACATAGTTCGAAAGAAGGATAATTTAAAAAGTAATAACCGATTCACATTTGTTTAGAATTTTTTAGAATTGCAATGCGTGTAGGAATTTTGAGCATGGTAAGGAATTCCACATCTTGGTCGAACTTAAATAGGAATCTCAATACTTTATTGAACGACCAAAATTAGAAGGGAAAATGTGGCCAAAATGTTTGAAGAGTGGAATGCAACTGGCAACTTCTAGAGAATCGATTTATCCTTCAATTAAATTGTTCTATTTTGAAGCGTGTCAAGCAAGCGCAAAGATATTTGAGTAACACCTGCCCAAGCAAGGGAATTGTACTCTAGCTTGGGACATAATATGTCAGCTTCATTTACTATAGCCAAAAGGAATCCTCAGCGATTTTTTGACTTCAAATAAGTGGTCATTCCAACGAAAATAATTGTTTAAACACACACAGAGTACTGCGAGCTTTTCGGTTTCGGTACGATGCTGGTACCGTTCTAGGATTCTGGTAATGGCGAAAGGTTGAATTTAAACGACAGAAGACAGTATTGGGTTCTCGGTTGACGAGCTGAATATCGAATACCATCAGTTTATAAAAAGAAGATGAAATGACCTCAACTTTCTTTACATATTAGCTTACGATACGTGATGCGATCTGTCTTCAGAAATATTGAACAAGGGAGCAACATATTGCTTTAGTTTGATGTTGATCATACATATAACATATCGCAGTTTTTTCAGGCAAGAAAACAATTAAATATTTTGATCCTTTCAACCATAAAGTACCGAAGGAAGTAGATAGCCACAACTTCAGAAGTATTAAATGCTTGCATTTAAAACCTTTACAATAGTCGTACGTCATTAAGCAAAACCTGAGGGGGTTAGCTGTCCTTGTAATTTTGTCTCCTTTTGAGATATGCTGATTTTCATATATCTTAACCGAATTTTTTTTTTTGTCATAAAAGTTACTTTAGGGTCCTAAAAATAACATACTAAAGGGCCAAACTTTCCATTCTGCGGCAGCGCCCTTTATGATCCCGGCGCACGCTGGAATTTTTGAGTACGGGAGCAGTTGATAGAGAAGGACTGCCCTCCGATGAATTTAGAATATAAGGAATATTTCGGAATGCGTATAGGGGACTAGTAATAATATACGAGTATGTGTAGAAAATGCGTGAAGCGTTGAAAAGCGAAACCTTAAACGATTTTTTCTCGAAATCACTTCTTAGAACTGGCCGAAGACATAACTCGAGCAAATTTTAACCAATCTATACGAAATTTTGACAGTACATTCGAAATACCTTTCTCCGGAGTCGTACGTAGGATTTTTTTTTATATTGCCTAGTTTTTTTTAATCAACAATTTTGTCGCTCTTTTATAGTGAAAATTTTAATATTTTATTCAAACGTGAGTTTCGCGAAAAAAAAAACAAAATATCGAAAAAATCCTACGTACATAAGTCTCTTGCTGTTGTCATATAGAAACTAAAAATTTTCGGGATTTTGTTCCAGGACCAAAATTAAGGAGGTTACATCTTCGGCTATGGACCCGTCTAGAAAATGAGGCGCCTCCGAAGAAATGTTGGACAGCCGCCATTTTTAATTTAATTGACACGAAAATATTTGTGTTTGTGTATATAAACCAAGATGATAAGACCTTTTTCACAGATTTTCGATTGATCTTCTTGTTGAGTCACAAAAAATTCATAAATTATGCCTATTTTTTCACGCTTTAGACCAGCTTAATTTTTTTTTCTGCTTTAATTGAGCACCATTGACTGTAAAAAGCCCTTCCATAAAGAGAAGTTATAGTTCGCGCCTGTACAAATATTTAGCATGGGCATGAACCTACTCATAAAAGTGGACCTTTATTAATTCTCAACTTTTTCAAGACCAATAAGACGTAAGACTATTTCGTTTGATGTGTGATTTATAAAAGGATAAAGCTCGTGAATACTTAAATCTAGGAGTGTATTAAAAAAATTTGTAGTATAGAAATTTTTAGATATTTTTTGTGAAGTCGTGTGGAGAACAAGGTGGAGAGTTTTCGTAACGACCAGTTTGACTTGTACCCGAAATACACACGTTATTATTGTGTTTGCCGTGTAGGGCTTTTGGTTATTATTTGTGATAATTTGTTGCTCTAACAAATGTAAGCAAAATATCGACCTAGATATCGAACGTTACGTACGCTTCCACTAATGTGTGCCGCCGACCTGATGTCAATAGTTTTTTCTCTCTAATGTCCGAAGTTAACTTCATGTAGTAATATTTACTAGACTACGTCGTCATTCTCTTTGGGCTTGAGTAAGATTTGTTTACTAGCCACATACACCTGCATTAATGATAGAGCGTCTATAAATCAGCTTGCTCTCAGTTCAATACCGCTTAAGTGTCTGAGACGCAAGCAAAAAACTTTTAATTTGGAGAAGTTAACTGACAGATGGTTGATCCATTTCTGCTGGCTTGTCATGGAATATCTATCTTAAATTAAAAAATAAGGAGGAATTCATAAAACAGTCTTAAGCCTGTTAACAAATAAAGCAAAATACATTTTGATTTCACCCACTTCTTTTTTATCAAGTCTTTTATACTTGCTAAAAGAATTCCTGGACTCAAACCACCCATTACTGAGCAATTGGCATTGACGAATTGATACATTTTTGCCGCCAGTTGTCTGCCTTTTGTATATTTCCTATCTTAATCCACCCAGCTGTCATTTGACAGTTCATCGTTAAATTAAAGTCGATAAACATCGCCGCAGCACATCGGTGTGCGTAGTTTGTTTCCTTTTTTAGATTATTAATCAATTATGTACTTCGATTGATTACTAATAAAGGCATTTCAATAATCGGATTCGTAAAATAAAAATAAATAAAATAATAAATAAATAAAAAGTGCAACAAATGGCGCCCAATGTGTGGTCGTTCATAGTGTTTTTTTTCCTCACTCACGTGTTGTAAACTTTGTTGGTGGATTTTTCTCTAGAGAAATAATACTATTGATTTGTTTAATTTTTTCTTTCTTTTGCTGAGTATTTATTTGTTTTATTGTATTACTTGTATTTATTTGTTATATTGTATTACTTACTTGAATTTATTCAATCACCCTGCATGAATCATACGTGAATCAATGTTTTTTTTCCAGATTTTGATATTTTCTGATCTACATTGCTCTTTCATTATCTTTATTTGCACAAACTATAAGCGCTAATAAGGAACCAAGTTGTAGTCGATTCAATATGTTCCTCTTTTACATGGAAGGGCTTTCTTTGAGTTATCAGCCGAAAACTATAATAGCGACCCAAAAATAGCGCATTTCTCAAAACCATGCTTTGTGAGGAAATGGAGGGGACCAACAATTTTCTGGCGGTTCCAAATGGCTAATGGAGAAAGCGCTTTTCATGGCATTGAACTTACTAACGGAAGACTTCCCAATTCCTCGCAAAAGGCCATCGCCAGTGGAAAAAAGTTTTTGCTTCTTTTAGGATTCGAACCACAAACCTCTGGGTTAACAGGTGGACATGGCAACCATCATGCCACTGGTATCACTTTTGAGCGGGTTCGTGGTCTTAAAAACGAATGCTATGATCAATACCTACGATGAATTTATCATAGAAGGACTCAGCTTAAGTGTCATTGTTTTGTTAAACACTTGGCTCTTACAACATTTCACCTACCATTCAAAATTTTTTTAAATCAGCCTGCAGATTCATTTTCTTTAATTAAAAAAGCTGCAATCCTAATCACCATGTGAATGACCCAACTAAGAAAGTCTCTGTCTGTAGATAGGTACCTACACTAACCACTTGTATCCAATTGTCATTTGAAGCACCTCATTGAATTTATGTCGTGTATTTTACATAAAAATCTTGATGTTGCTAATGATTACTTTGCATAATACCAACATGCCAAGCGTTTTGCAATTTCGTTTGATCATTTCTTAATCGGACCCTTTTTTCAGAGTTATGTTAAACATTTCCGCTTGTTCCTAGCGGAAATGTTCAACACACTCAGAAAACTACGCGTTTTCATTAAGCCTGCGTTCGTAAATGCCGATTGGTATACACACTAACAGAGTATGATAAGAATGGTCTCAACAACCAAGTCAAAAGCAAGCTTTTGTGTCCTTGCCTTGTCAGTCGTCACATAATAATAACCATATGCCCACAGCATATAAATTAAGTATATCCTTCAATCAAGTCATACAAAAAGGAAATGTCGTTGTCATTGTCGTCGTCCTCGTCGTGTCGACGCAGATTCAAAGCAAATGCTATTGGAACGCACAGAAACAACAACGAAACAAAAAAAAAGAGAGAATAAAAAGAGAATGGCTTTCGTATTCAGAAAGTACCTCTAGTTTCCATATACACACACTCCTGGCTCACAATAAAAATGCATTAATTCAATCGGTTTATAATTAAATTCAAATCGAATTCATGTGATTTTTATTTTCATTGCATATATTTTTGTTCCGAGGACGGGTACGTGATGCTACGTTCTTAAAATTTTAAACAATTTCTACATACCTACACATAGAAGTCAATTCCCACTGCATTTAGCGATTTCTTTTTTTTTTAATTTGTTGGAAGCTGTATTCGGCTTTTCGAATGTTGTGTTGGCAAAGCGAGATAGGAATGCAATTGTTCTGAGTGCAAAAAAATTGATAATTAATCTATAGGATAGTTCATCGTAATTTTTTCTACTAAGGTGGAAAGGTCACGTAGTCTCTCATTTACGCTATTTCTTCTGCTGCAAATTTTGAATTTATATTCATTTTTGTGTTTTTTGTGAGTGAAAAGATGGGAACTGTTTTTATACCTTAAAGCTCATGAAGTCTGACCGAACATGAGTATTGATAACCAGTTGCAATCCATTTTGATAGACCGGCTTTTGGTTTGACACAAAAAAAAAGACATTTTTGCATTTTTGTCGTAACTGAGCAGTTTTCTGGCCAGCTCAGCAATGCACATTTGCAGCGTGAGTTCAAAGGATGTAGCCATAGCCTAGCCATGCGACAATAGGTTTCAATAAGATGGCGTGACATGCCATACACCTGATGAAAACTCATACCGTGCTGACGTGATGTTTCGTGGAGATAGATAGATTTATTCATTAACAATAAAATATATACATTAGAGTGGGTCAAAAAAATCGATTTTTTTTTTTTTTACAAATGCTACTGAAAAATGGGTTGCTAGACTCCTTAAAAAAATTCTCAAAAATTATGAGCTCTTAATTTTAATATTAAGGTCCTCCGCATCGCAGTTTTGTATATTTTCCTCATTCCAATAGAAAAAAATTCATACCTCGTCATTTATCGATTGAACAGAAAAATGTTTCAAAAAAATCTTTTAGGAAATTTAACGCTCTACTAAAAAAGTATCTTGTGTTTTTTCCGTAAACCTCACCATTTGAAAGATATTAAGGATTTAAATTTGGTTATTTTAGGACAAATTTCATTTTTGTTTATGAATTTTATAACTCGACAATAAATGACTTTTACAAAATGCGCAATGCAAATTTTTGTTGAAAATTAACTGCTCTAAAAAAATGGTTTTTAATGTTTTGGCTATGAAACTAACCGTTCAAAAGTTATTCATCATCAAACTTTCATATGTACGGTTTTTTAAAGTTTTTGATGAGATATTCGAAAAATTTCAATTTAATTTATGAATTTTATATGAATTTCATTTCTTGTCATTAATATAAGTATTAATTGAGTTTTATTTTCACAATTCAAACAGATGAAATGAAATACAAAACAGAAATTCTCTAGAAGAGAAATTTTTCCCAGGATCGTGATTTCAAATGATTAAAAATAAAATGTTTAGAATAATTGAAGAAAAATTTTGATAATTTCGAAAATAAAACTCAATTAATACTTATATTAATGACAAGAAATGAAAATACCAATTTTTGTGATATTGAATCGAATATTTACAGATGGTCTTTAGGAGCCTTGTATTGCTCATTTTCGTTATTCATATCAGGCAATCCGCATTCAGCTTTAGTGTAGAAATGAAAAATTTTGACAAACCGCTTTCTAAGTAGGTAGTACATATATTTGGTGTATTTATTGGCAGCGAGAATATTTTTCTAAAAAAGAAGGATGTTCTCTACAACTCCGGATTTGTTTGTCCCCTAAGCTTGTGCTCCATAAAACAAAATCGATTGCGCTGTTGTATTGAAGACCCTTTATTTTGAGCTTATAGCAATGTTTTTATTACTAAAAACTAGTGCTTCAAATTATCCTGATATTTTAGGTATTCGTATATCCGAAACAGATCTGGATCCAGGATTCGTTATCCAACCTACTCGAATTGTATGGGATATCCGGATAATGTCGGATATCCGGATACTTCTCGGCATTTGGATATCCAGATCTCAAAATAACTTCAAGGAATCAAAAGAGTTTAAAGATTGGAATAATTCAAATATTCATATTCAATTGCTATGATCCTTTGGAAGACCCGAATAGTTGTAATCTACGCATCTTCTGAACCCTTCCCATAAGAGGGGTTTCCAAAAATATTAAGTGCTTTGCTTTATAAATTCAGTATCAGGGCAGCTAATTCCGGATGAGTATGACGTGGAAGAAGGAACAAATTCTAAGCTATCCGGGTATCAGAACTCTCCGGATATCTGGATATCAAAACTCTCCGGATATCTGGATATCTGAACTATCCCGATATCCGAAACTATCCGAATATCAACTGTCTTAAAACATTCCAGTTTGGATATCCGGATATACGGATAGTTTGAAGATCTAGATATGAACTGAAGCACAACTAAAAATCATTTGCCAATTAGCAGATATCGCTATTTAAGCCTTTTCCGCTTTCAATTTGAAATGGTTTTCCCAGTTGAGGTTAAACTTTAGATGTATGCATATTGTGTCAATACTTCAAGATTCGTTCCATCAAATTTCCACTACTCTTCTCTCGATGCTCTTCCAATCCTTTTTTGAAAAATCATAACCTTTGTCTTGTCTATATTAACTTCCAAACTCTATACATATTTTACAATATGCCGAAAGTCTGTTAATCATCAACTGTAGTGAAACTGCTTTTAGGACAATGTCATCAGCGTACATTTTCACTTTAACGGTGTTGGCATCTAATGTGACACTACGAGGTAACCACTCTACCAGGTCGTCTAAATAAAGTGCAAATAATAAAGGCCTAAGATTGCACCCCTGCTTAAGGCCACGACTCAGTTCAAGTATTTTTGATTTAACTTTTCCGTCAAATACTTGCGCAAAAGATTGTTGGTATAGTTTTTCTAAGGCCGTTATAAATTTGATTGACACTCCTATATTATTTAGTTTATAAAACACTGATTTTCTGTCAGTTGTGTCAAAGGCTGCTCTTAAATCGACGAAAAGTGCGTAAAGTTTTTTTTGTAAATGATTTTTACTCTCGCTAGATCTTTCAGTATGAAGATGTTGTCTACCGTAGAGTAGCCACTACGATATCCAGCTTGATATTCACTCAATGCTTGATTTGTATCCATCCATTTGGTTAGCCTTTCACATAAGGGGAAAGTATATATTTTGACCGATTCATTTAGAAACGATATGCCTCTGTAGTTTTTGGGATCGGTGAGATATCCCTTTTTAAATATGGGCCAAGCCAGCACTTCATGAAAATGAACCAGGGAAATGCCGAAGTTTAATATTATATTTAGAGCTTCTGCTAATTTTTCCTTAAAACCAGGTAAGTTATATTTGAGAAATATTGCACTGGAATATTATTTGACCCAGCCGCTTTACCATCTTTCATTGATTTCATGATTTTTTTCTGTTCGAATATTGCCATCTAACAGACTGTTTTGATGATTGACGACGATCCTTCGCAATAGGGTCACTAAAAAGTTAGCTAAAATGGGCTCTTAAAGAGTCTATTTTAATTAGTGAATCCTTTTTCGTAATTTTGTTGCCATTAATTTTTTTGTGAGAAACCGAAAACCTTTTGCAGTGACGTTCATATTCCTTGTTTGCTTCTAAATACGCTTTTTAGAGATCAATTCATTAGTTTTTTATTTGACTTTAGTTATGATAGAAATTCGTTTCAAAGTTTTTCGCAGGAAAAATCATACCAGTCGTTTCTTTTTTCGTAAGTTTTGGGTTTCTTTATATGACTTGATAGAGCCACAATATTTGTTTCTAGTTCAAGTTTCTAATTCAAAGAGTTGAAATCCTCATGATGAACACCATAGTGCTGCAAACACTCCTCCAATCTGAGTCTTGGGAAATCGAAAACTCGTTTTCACATTGCTCTTTGAATAGTCTCCACTTCTTCTCCGGTAATGACCATCAACTGGGCAGTCTCGGAACATTGTTATTAGCTCTACTTTTAATGAATTCCAAAAAAGAGAAAATGAGAATAAATCTAATCCAAAAAAATCATGAGGATGACTTTTGTAGTTTTTATTAAAAATATGAAAAATGACATTAATTTTTAATGAAATAAAAGTTTTGTTGGTTCAATCATTAACCCTTTTTTGAATTGATTCTTTCAAATTCACCCAAATTACTGACACACCCTGTATAACATTTGTGCTTAAGCTAGCAGCCACTGGGTAAATTTGTGGCTGTTTACTTAAGAAGATAAATGAGTTAAATGAGAAATCACTTTTCTGCAACACAAAAACACTGCTAACTTCAATTCGAAGAATTTGATGCATCAAAAAATTTATTTTAAAAGCTTTTTAATACTCACTGAGCTTTCATGTCATGCACTTACCTAAAAAGAAACAAACAAGAAAATAATTATTTTCAATTGAAAGAACAAACTACTGTTGAGTTGGACAAATTTTACTATATTTCACTAACAAACTTTAATATAATATATTAACTCTACTACACACATACAACCAAAGCAAAAACACCCATCATCATACTACATAAATAAAACAAACAACGCGAAAGCAAACCACGAGCATTTGCTCGTTTTACAATTTTGTGGAACATTTGCTGTAAATTGCTTCAAAAACGGCATAAATAACATTCAAGACGAAGGAGAGAAAACAAAACTACATTTAACAAATCCTAGCCAATTTCAAATTTCCGGTTGACTTTTCGGCTTTCCGCCAAAGTGATGAAAATGAACCGCACTTCACTGACAGCCACAAAATGCGAATAAGATCACAACATGGCCCTGAGAACCCTTTTTTACTTTCTTTATTCCGCAGTATTTAAATATACAAGAAATAGTATAGTAAAGTAAAGAAGAAAGCTTTGTTCCCTTTTTTTGTTTTTTCTTATTTTTGGTCTTGAAGAACACAAGGATGCCTCTTGCGTGAAATTCAGGGACGGGGTGGCAGGTTAATTTGTAAGGAAATTAGACAGCCGAAGTGTGGGTTAAGGAATAGACTGAAAAGAACAATTATTTTTTGAAGGGCAACAAATCCGATGTGACGTAGGTATTGTATTTTAATTCTTGTATCTACATTTCCCTCTTCAAAATGGTTGTGGGGTTTTTGAAGTGAATTTAACGGCTCATAAAATACAATAAAGACAAGTCACACACGCACACGAAGATGAAGGAGTTTTTTTTTTGACTGAATTTTTTCTACTCCTTTTTTGTTAAGAGGGCTGAGATTGTTTTAAGGCGAGGATATTTTAATTGTCCCATGTTTTCCTCGGAAATATGAAATAAAAAGGTTTTTGTTTTAGACCAATCGGTTCTGATGGCATCATTAAATTTATCAAGGAAGTTCATTCATTATCAATGACTGTTGATGGTCTGAGTAGCTTACCTTAGAATCTATGACAGCTCGTTTTCTTCAGTTCAAATGTGATCTAGGAACGAAGCACTTTGATTTAGGTGGCGATGATGAAGCAGAATGTTCCAATGCAAGCTCATCTAGTTGTGAGTGTTTTCATTGTATTAGTAAGAGCAGCTTAGAAAATTTTTAGACAAGCAAAAAATTTTGGCACAGAAGAAATCGTAGAATGTTTTTTTTTTAGTAAGGCACAGTTGTACTAGAAAGCGAAGCAACAAGCGATTGGAGACGCGATATTAGATGCGACAATAGATACGACAAAGTGCGAACAAAAAAATCGATTTTCTGCGGTTGTATTGCTCAACTATTGTTACATCAAAACAAACACTTCTCGAACAATATCGCTCAAAAACGTGCCCTAAAGAGTTTTCGCGACAGAAGATTGCGAGAACTTTGCGACATACTCGTAAGGTTCGCATCAAATATCGGCTCACTGACCGTACATTGATAAGATAACAAGTAGAAACCTTTTCGCATTCAAAAGCATCACGCATCGAATCGCTTTAACGCACTTCCAAACGTGCAGCAAAAAAAAAGAAATGAAATGAAATGGTATGTAATGTCATAAAGATAGATCTTTTTAATGTAGTGTGAAATTGTTTTTCTCTTTTCTTGGATTCAAACATCGAACATAGCAGACATGCAAAACATTACACCAGGGACAAAAATCTAGGGGTGCCAAATTATATAATCTGAAAGGCCAATAAACATCACATGAAAGTAAAATTACGGGATTAAGAACTACATATCGCCCATGCCATGAAGTTCGATCGATCATTTACAATTTCGTTTGGTAAGTCTCCATCTGTCGTCTATCGTCTATCGTCTATCGTCTATCGTCTATCGTCTATCGTCTATCGTCTATCGTCTATCGTCTATCGTCTATCGTCTATCGTCTATCGTCTATCGTCTATCGTCTATCGTCTATCGTCTATCGTCTATCGTCTATCGTCTATCGTCTATCGTCTATCGTCTATCGTCTATCGTCTATCGTCTATCGTCTATCGTCTATCGTCTATCGTCTATCGTCTATCGTCTATCGTCTATCGTCTATCGTCTATCGTCTATCGTCTATCGTCTATCGTCTATCGTCTATCGTCTATCGTCTATCGTCTATCGTCTATCGTCTATCGTCTATCGTCTATCGTCTATCGTCTATCGTCTATCGTCTATCGTCTATCGTCTATCGTCTATCGTCTATCGTCTATCGTCTATCGTCTATCGTCTATCGTCTATCGTCTATCGTCTATCGTCTATCGTCTATCGTCTATCGTCTATCGTCTATCGTCTATCGTCTATCGTCTATCGTCTATCGTCTATCGTCTATCGTCTATCGTCTATCGTCTATCGTCTATCGTCTATCGTCTATCGTCTATCGTCTATCGTCTATCGTCTATCGTCTATCGTCTATCGTCTATCGTCTATCGTCTATCGTCTATCGTCTATCGTCTATCGTCTATCGTCTATCGTCTATCGTCTATCGTCTATCGTCTATCGTCTATCGTCTATCGTCTATCGTCTATCGTCTATCGTCTATCGTCTATCGTCTATCGTCTATCGTCTATCGTCTATCGTCTATCGTCTATCGTCTATCGTCTATCGTCTATCGTCTATCGTCTATCGTCTATCGTCTATCGTCTATCGTCTATCGTCTATCGTCTATCGTCTATCGTCTATCGTCTATCGTCTATCGTCTATCGTCTATCGTCTATCGTCTATCGTCTATCGTCTATCGTCTATCGTCTATCGTCTATCGTCTATCGTCTATCGTCTATCGTCTATCGTCTATCGTCTATCGTCTATCGTCTATCGTCTATCGTCTATCGTCTATCGTCTATCGTCTATCGTCTATCGTCTATCGTCTATCGTCTATCGTCTATCGTCTATCGTCTATCGTCTATCGTCTATCGTCTATCGTCTATCGTCTATCGTCTATCGTCTATCGTCTATCGTCTATCGTCTATCGTCTATCGTCTATCGTCTATCGTCTATCGTCTATCGTCTATCGTCTATCGTCTATCGTCTATCGTCTATCGTCTATCGTCTATCGTCTATCGTCTATCGTCTATCGTCTATCGTCTATCGTCTATCGTCTATCGTCTATCGTCTATCGTCTATCGTCTATCGTCTATCGTCTATCGTCTATCGTCTATCGTCTATCGTCTATCGTCTATCGTCTATCGTCTATCGTCTATCGTCTATCGTCTATCGTCTATCGTCTATCGTCTATCGTCTATCGTCTATCGTCTATCGTCTATCGTCTATCGTCTATCGTCTATCGTCTATCGTCTATCGTCTATCGTCTATCGTCTATCGTCTATCGTCTATCGTCTATCGTCTATCGTCTATCGTCTATCGTCTATCGTCTATCGTCTATCGTCTATCGTCTATCGTCTATCGTCTATCGTCTATCGTCTATCGTCTATCGTCTATCGTCTATCGTCTATCGTCTATCGTCTATCGTCTATCGTCTATCGTCTATCGTCTATCGTCTATCGTCTATCGTCTATCGTCTATCGTCTATCGTCTATCGTCTATCGTCTATCGTCTATCGTCTATCGTCTATCGTCTATCGTCTATCGTCTATCGTCTATCGTCTATCGTCTATCGTCTATCGTCTATCGTCTATCGTCTATCGTCTATCGTCTATCGTCTATCGTCTATCGTCTATCGTCTATCGTCTATCGTCTATCGTCTATCGTCTATCGTCTATCGTCTATCGTCTATCGTCTATCGTCTATCGTCTATCGTCTATCGTCTATCGTCTATCGTCTATCGTCTATCGTCTATCGTCTATCGTCTATCGTCTATCGTCTATCGTCTATCGTCTATCGTCTATCGTCTATCGTCTATCGTCTATCGTCTATCGTCTATCGTCTATCGTCTATCGTCTATCGTCTATCGTCTATCGTCTATCGTCTATCGTCTATCGTCTATCGTCTATCGTCTATCGTCTATCGTCTATCGTCTATCGTCTATCGTCTATCGTCTATCGTCTATCGTCTATCGTCTATCGTCTATCGTCTATCGTCTATCGTCTATCGTCTATCGTCTATCGTCTATCGTCTATCGTCTATCGTCTATCGTCTATCGTCTATCGTCTATCGTCTATCGTCTATCGTCTATCGTCTATCGTCTATCGTCTATCGTCTATCGTCTATCGTCTATCGTCTATCGTCTATCGTCTATCGTCTATCGTCTATCGTCTATCGTCTATCGTCTATCGTCTATCGTCTATCGTCTATCGTCTATCGTCTATCGTCTATCGTCTATCGTCTATCGTCTATCGTCTATCGTCTATCGTCTATCGTCTATCGTCTATCGTCTATCGTCTATCGTCTATCGTCTATCGTCTATCGTCTATCGTCTATCGTCTATCGTCTATCGTCTATCGTCTATCGTCTATCGTCTATCGTCTATCGTCTATCGTCTATCGTCTATCGTCTATCGTCTATCGTCTATCGTCTATCGTCTATCGTCTATCGTCTATCGTCTATCGTCTATCGTCTATCGCCTATCGTCTATCGTCTATCGTCTATCGTCTATCGTCTATCGTCTATCGTCTATCGTCTATCGTCTATCGTCTATCGTCTATCGTCTATCGTCTATCGTCTATCGTCTATCGTCTATCGTCTATCGTCTATCGTCTATCGTCTATCGTCTATTGTCTATCGTCTTTCATCTGTCAAACAGTCAAACAGTCAAACAGTCAAACAGTCAAACTGTCAAACTGTCAAACTGTCGAGCTTCAATCCAACAACTTGCAACAAGCTTAAGATTGTCTTGGGCTTTATATCTCTTACCGATTCCTGCAAATGGACTAACCAAGAATATTGTCTCCCGTTCTTTGTATGATTAAGGGTTCAAAAGGTTATTTTAGGGAAGTTTTACTCTAAGGGAGCTGCCAATTAATCGGAAAAATTGATTTCCACTAGCTGTTGAGTGATAGTTCGACGTTGTGACCATCTCATCTTTGCTACCCCATAGGTGGGTCACTAGTGTAAAGCAGATAAGTAGGACAATTTGTGATTTCCAGATAACGATGCTCTCCTTAATGGGATAAGAAGTACATCTTTTGCCTTTAACGCATTTTCTCTCTTACGTAGCTATGGGAGCGGGAGCTCTTATTTAATTGCTTCTGAAGAGTGAAAGTGTGAGCTGGCCAAACTTATGGGTTTTTTTTTCAACAGATAAATTGAACATGAGCTTTTAAATCAGAACATTTCTTAGAACGGTGGTTACATTGCCACCCAAATTTTTTCCTGTTAACGTGTGTCACAAAAAACTGTGACAATTGTACTCATTCCTTGTAGTCTTACCAAGTTTAACCCCACAATTTTGAAATAATTTTTTGGCCCCTACCACTAATTGAACTTTAACTCAAGCCCACAAATGAGCGCGACGCAAACACTTCTCACGAACCAAATGTGTTTATAGTTTATTATGAATTATCCTACCACTAAACTATTTCGACAAAGCTTATTTATTTGTGAAAGTAAAAAACAAAACTACAAAACTGCCGCGTGAAATGCATTAGAATAAAATTTCAATTTATTTAAGATTTTGCGTGAAAAAGGTCTTATTTCCTCCCTCGTTATCCCTTATCCCTTCATCCACGCGAACAAATCGTTTGTTGTAGTGTCTTCGTTGCCAAGCACATAATATGTATCAAAAGATATCCGATCCTTTGTGCTGCTGAACTATGGATAAAGTGCCTTTATATATAAATAAACAAAAAAAAAAAGAAAAAGAAGAACAGACGAGCAAATGAATGCCTGACAAATCGAAAGGAAGAAATAAAACAAACAAAAGTGGAACATTGCAAAATAAATTCCCCAAATGTCCTTGCCATATTCTCACCCACACCTCACTCTCTTTTATATTCCCTATTCCAACTAAATTTCCCATTCTTTGTGAAGCATTTTAAAAGACATAAAAAGTGTAGATATCCTGCGGATAAGAAACGAAAAATTTCATTCGACCCGGAGGGGCCAGGCAAAAAAATACAAATCGTAGCTTTTTTTAAAAAAAATAAAAAAGAAGAACCAACTACCAACACACTCTATATGCGTGACGCGCGTGATGATGGGATGAGTAGTGGCGCGTAGGGTGCTCCAAGGCGGATATATATTCTACACGTAGACATAGCTAAAACAACATCACACCGTTTGGGTAAATTGTTTCATTTACAGCTTTAAACAACGTATCCTTTTCAATGATGCTGCCATTCAATTTGGTCTATATCTCCAGTGATGCGCGATACGGGACAGAGTATTCTGGTTGCCACATATGAGTCGGGGAGTTCACAGCAAACTCAGAGGATTTTCTTAAGTAATACCCTTCTTCTTTTTTTTTTCATTGCTCCACTCATCCTACGGCTATGTGTATTCGCCTTCGTCTTCGACGACTATCTTTGAAGGAATTCCCCTTTTGGCATTCAAATGACATGCAAAACGATTGTAACTGTAAAGATTGTGGGATTGACAAGGGATACATGCGGATGGAAGGAATTGTATAAGGTTCAAACAGACCGACTATGAATTGAGGTAATCAGCCGATATAAGACGGGTGATCGCGCACACATCTTCCTCCATTCCTGTTCTTGTTCTTTTTTTTTTTTTCTTTTTTTTTCTTACCTGCTTTCAATAAAGGGGATCAAAGCATTTGAACTGGAGGTAGGTATCATATGATTAGAAAACCCTACTTTTGTGTTTGCCTGCTTCTGCGACTCTAAAGCTTTTGAGTTTAATCTTCAAAGCCACTTTGGAATAATGTTCATGTTCCTAATTTTGTCTGTAATTCCTTTAAGTAATTTTATTTTCATCTCTTGTTTTGCTTTACGCGGATGGGAAGTTTCATTTACTTGGAGAAACGGAAAAAACATGGAGAATAGTAAAAGAGTCGAAGGAAATTTGGTTGTAGGTTGTAGCTTTGTAGATTTCGAAGTGATTTAATCTTTTCAAGCAAAGGGCTCAGTAGTTAGTTTCGCGATGGGAGTGTAGGACTTAAACAAGCCCCGTAAATTCCTAGCGCAATCTTCTTCACAGTTCCCGGTGATTATTTATCGATACTCATGATGGAAGGCGTTCAAGTCTGCAAAGATAGGCTTTCATTATAAAAAAAACCTTAAATCAGTTCTTATTTGCAATAGGAAGTTTTCTAGCATGGGCCCAGCTATAACAAAATGTTATGAAAAGGAAATCTACTATATATAAACCACTTCAATAAACGGTGTGCGTTGTTTCACAAATATTCAAGCTATAAAATTGTTGTGAGTTTCAATTCACTCCCATTGTCGTAACTGCACCTCACATGAAGTATGTTAGGTTTGAGTCATGATGGCCCTCTTTTGCGCAAGTTATGCACTACGACGATTATGACAGAAAATGTAGAAATGTCAGGTTCTGATAGAATACCAACAGTAAATATGGAACTTACAACATAGTTTGTATTCTTACAAATGTGTCAAACCCCTTCCTTTGCCAAGTGTGAGAAAGTTGTGAGCTCAGCCCAAACATGCTTGCAGGTGAACAAGTTGTCCGATCATTGATTGGTTTACAAATTGGTGATTAACTGTAGCAAAGACATGACTCTAAGAGACATGTTTTGCCCATAATGTGCTTGTAACATAAAGGAGTATGAGTTTATAATATTCTACAATATTTTAAGGAGGACAAGATGTACTTAAAAGACGCCGTGACATTGTTTTTAGGAAGAAGTCCGACTCATTATGAATTTTCTTTTATAAAAAAAGTGGGAATGCATTGCCCGAACTACGAATTAGAAGGGGCGTACCATCACAACTGGGCCTCTCTAGCGTACGCCAAGCGTATTCAAAGACTAATGGGTCATTCCATTCACGATCGCAGCCCTTCTCGCAATGGACATTTTTTAATCCCTAAGCGCTAAAATTTGTAATTTTTAAAGTAGTAAGCGTTGACACATGGTACGAGTGGCGTGATGGTTAGCATGTCCACCTGCTAACCCAGAGGTACGTGGTTCGAATCCCAGCAGAGGCAAAAATGTTTTTCCACGAGTATCGCCTTTCGCGAGGAATATGTAAGTCCACCAATAGTAAATTCATGACCTTGAAAAGCGTTTTCTCAGTTAGCCGTTCGGAACCGGCAGAAAATTGTAGGTCCCTCCATTTCCTCACAAGGCATGGTTGTGAGAAATGCGCTAGGCCCAGGGGCTCCTCGCTCTCTTGCGCCACCCTATTTATTTTTTATTTTATTTAAGCGTTGATATATAATGTTCATAATGAATCTCTTTTCCTTGGCTTTTTATTTATCCCACCTTTCGTCTTTTTGTTCTTCTTATTGCTTTTCCTTTTCTTCTTCCTTTTCCTTTTCCTATTTCTTTTCCTTTTCCTTGTTCTTGTCCATTTTTCTTTTTCTCTTTCTTCTTATTCTTGTTCTTGTTCTTGTTCTTGTTCTTGTTCTTGTTCTTGTTCTTGTTCTTGTTCTTGTTCTTGTTCTTGTTCTTGTTCTTGTTCTTGTTCTTGTTCTTGTTCTTGTTCTTGTTCTTGTTCTTGTTCTTGTTCTTGTTCTTGTTCTTGTTCTTGTTCTTGTTCTTGTTCTTGTTCTTGTTCTTGTTCTTGTTCTTGTTCTTGTTCTTGATCTTGTTCTTGTTCTTGTTCTTGTTCTTGTTCTTGTTCTTGTTCTTGTTCTTGTTCTTGTTCTTGTTCTTGTTCTTGTTCTTGTTCTTGTTCTTGTTCTTGTTCTTGTTCTTGTTCTTGTTCTTGTTCTTGTTCTTGTTCTTGTTCTTGTTCTTGTTCTTGTTCTTGTTCTTGTTCTTGTTCTTGTTCTTGTTCTTGTTCTTGTTCTTGTTCTTGTTCTTGTTCTTGTTCTTGTTCTTGTTCTTGTTCTTGTTCTTGTTCTTGTTCTTGTTCTTGTTCTTGTTCTTGTTCTTGTTCTTGTTCTTGTTCTTGTTCTTGTTCTTGTTCTTGTTCTTGTTCTTGTTCTTGTTCTTGTTCTTGTTCTTGTTCTTGTTCTTGTTCTTGTTCTTGTTCTTGTTCTTGTTCTTGTTCTTGTTCTTGTTCTTGTTCTTGTTCTTGTTCTTGTTCTTGTTCTTGTTCTTGTTCTTGTTCTTGTTCTTGTTCTTGTTCTTGTTCTTGTTCTTGTTCTTGTTCTTGTTCTTGTTCTTGTTCTTGTTCTTGTTCTTGTTCTTGTTCTTGTTCTTGTTCTTGTTCTTGTTCTTGTTCTTGTTCTTGTTCTTGTTCTTGTTCTTGTTCTTGTTCTTGTTCTTGTTCTTGTTCTTGTTCTTGTTCTTGTTCTTGTTCTTGTTCTTGTTCTTGTTCTTGTTCTTGTTCTTGTTCTTGTTCTTGTTCTTGTTCTTTATGTTCGTTGCGTTACCAGCTCTCACTACGTCTGTGATGAGTATTCATAACTGATTCGATTCCAGAAAATGTCAAATATAAACCGATTAAGTGCTCCGAGACATCGTCTTCCTTTCCTTTCGTAGTAGAGTGTGGTATAGCCTTAGCCTTACACGTTTAAAGCTTTGCAAGAGAGAAGTGCCAAATGTCAAAGTATTTTCTGCTACGGGATAGCCCTGATTGCTTCTTATCGTTGGAATTCAATCTTCCTTTAGCATTCAGAAATGTCTGACATTCCTGGATCACTTTCGAGGTATTGAAAGGTTGCCGTAGAGCCTGGTACGTGACGTACCATTGGTGTGTGCTTGGAATACAGATTCTAGAGTAAACCAAAACTAAGCCCACAGAAAAATAAACGTAATTCCCAGTTCCTCAAAGCTCCAGTGTGATTTTGTGTCAGAGACTCACATCTGGGATACTAACTCCACCGTTTGAATAAAGAAGACGATTTATATCACATAGCTCATAGCTGCTTTATCTAAACGGTGGGGTGAGTATCCCATAGACCACTAGTTAAGAGCAGATAATTGGTAGAACTACTTAATTTCTGGTTTGATTTGCAGTTTCTTTTGTGGTTCACATTGCTCTTCCCAGACTCAACAAAGTTTAATTTTTTGGCAATGTGTTATGAATTTTTCTTTGTGACTCCATTCAACAAGCTTCATTGACTATATGAGGACATACAACACCAACATCAGATGATTTTGTGGCCACTTATCAGTTAAAGAAATACATGGTACTGGCTTGTATTGATAGATTTGCGATAGTCTAGACCTTGATAACTCTTTCAATTTGACTTCACCGAACAGGGATGTTTGCCGATTATTCCTGTAGAAATCGAACAAGACCAATCAATTATGATTATTACTTCCAGTCTTTCTTATTGAGTGGGGTTTATTGTTTCTAGTAGTTTTTCATAGTCATCAGCCTTGTCTGTAGTCTACCATCAAGCTTGGCTTTGAAATGTTACAGTTTAAAGATTTGTTTCTGGGATAGTACCAATAATTATCCTCCGTTGCTACAATTGCCAATTTCAGTTCTATCTGTTATGTTGATCCTAACCATTTGCAGATGCGTTTACATCATCCAATTCATATATGTCCAACTCCAAGACTCATACAAGAGCCTTACAGAGTTCAAAATTGCATTTCAAAATTTATTTGTATCATTTAAAATGCAATTTAAATTGTGTTTTAAGTCTACATGTGTGTTATTTACTTGTCCTCTTATATCTTGCACTGGCAATCAAATTAATGTGTATTCGCTTATTTTAAAATTGTTACACTGCCTCTTTGTTAAACGAATCAACAATAAATAAAAAAAAAGGAAAAAAAGCAAACAAACAAAAAAAAAATTTATACGTAGGTACTCCTCCATCAAGTGAAAACGAAAATTCTGCGTAAATTTCAATGTAATCCTGTGGAAATTCCTTATTTAAATTATCCAATAACACGACCCTATAAATCTCGCATAGTCTGGCGGGCGTCACATGATTTTTATTTAAATCGTAATTACCAAGCGAATGTAAAATAGAAGCCACGCCATCACCCGCCGCCACCACCGCCGCCTTCGCCGCCGACACTCCGCCATGGTTGTATTACGATGGCTCATAGACGACATAGCAGAAGAGGATGAGGATGAGGGTGATAGTGGGAGCGACAGCGGCAAAGCTTTGTCACCACATACGTATCCTTGTGCGTTTTACATTGTGAATATTGCAATTCAGTGTTAGTTCAGGAAAATTTATGGGACAAACATTTATCCTGAATTTTGTGTATAAGTATTTTTGTGTTTTCTTTTTTTTTGTACTTTTGTAGTCGATTTTGTTTTTTGTGTTTTTTTTTTCCTGTTCGTTGTAGGTCGTTAGATGTAAAGGGGCTATTTATTTAAACATTTATTTTCCCAGTGTCGTTGTCTAGAAAAAGAGAGAAAGGATTTTATGTAACGTTCCAGATAGCAAAGCGATATAAGGAAGTAGGCACATATTTTGCCAAGCTATAGGTTTTTAATGTGACATGAAGAGCGTTAAGGCATTTAAGCGGGATGATTTTTTTTTTCTTTCTGTCGTAGCATCTCCTTAAGAGCTTGCAATAGATTTTTTGTTTGTTTTTATTGCATGCCTCAGATTAAATAGGCGTTATTTGATTTGAGATAAAATGGTTTTATCGAGGCAGCAGCATAAGGAATTCAAATTTATAAGCGACGCGACGTTTTGCGATTAGAGACAACATTTGCATTATCTAATGGATGTGTGAATGTTTCCTATCATCGTATACGTAAATCGACGATATCTGGATGACATTTGAAAAACACTACGTTATTCCTCAAGCAGTTAGATGGCGAAATTGGAATTAATTTACAGTTGTTTTTTTCTTTCCGCAATTTGAGTGAATTCAAATTGGAACTTTCACTTAAGTTGAGTCTTAAGTTAGATTTTGGTTAATGTGGCTGTTAGCTCGGCTGACACACTTAGGATCCTTTATACAGTATTTCTTTTTAAACTTGTTTTCCTGGCTTATTCGCTTTGAGTTTTTAGCGAAGAACCAACAACGAATGGCGAGATTGTTAAGTTCTGTTTATTGATGTAAGGATGACCGATATTAAAGTTCAGCAAACTTTTAAAACCACCAAGTACACTCTAGTGGAAAGGCAGAGAAACCAATAAAAACTGCATACAGCTCGAAAGAAATCGGACTTTTTGGTCTGAACTGTGAACGTAGCGTCTATGAAAGAAGAAATACCAAAGGAAGATCTGGAGAAATTTTCGAGAATTGGAGCTTTTTGTCTTGCTTAAAAATATTTATTCTTTTTCTTAGTCAAACAAATGTGTGCTTGGTAAACACTTTCAATGGAATTATATTAAGTTTGCACTTCCGTAGATGCAAGAGATCTCGAAAATCACACATTCACTAGCGTTGAATACTATCAGCCTTCACATTGCTGTGAAGAGGTGTTTTGAACTGCTTAACTCGACTGATCTTTTCCCAATCGATGGGAAATAGCATTATCTAGTTTGTCATTTTATTCCTCTAGCTATCGACCACTGCGTCACTTTTTTTCATGTTCATGAAAACGCTGACCAAATTTTCTTCCATTGAAACTAATTGTTCTTGGAACAAAGAGAACAAGGATGATCCCCATAATATGGTCATATGGCGCCTCATTAAAGTCTCGTTCATTTTTCAAAGTTTAGGTAGGAATGATTTCAGCCTTTCTCTACATATGCGATTTGACAATTATGGCAAATTGAAAAAATAGTTGATATTATTTATTATATTTGAAGTCGTTTCCTGTAGTTTTCTGTTGCAGTGAAAATAGTTTTCACGCATTTCGCTTAGTAAAAGTACCATCTCTTCGGATATGTGACAAAACTCTGTGTACATCGCGTTGCATGTTCTATTTGGACCCTAACTCCAAAGGGGCGAACAAGAGTCTGTTCCACGTTGAAAGCATACATACAAACATACAATTCAAGAGATCTACAATGTCATCAGTTTGCTTGTGTATTCAGATTTCCAAAAAGCGCTCTCGGTTTTTCAAATTTTTGGTGCTTTAACTTCCAGTCGGAAGATAGTCAAAAAATATAAAAGAGCACAGTTCTTATAGTAGGGGAGCCCAAGCAGGGAATTTTGCGAGTTACTCGAGCGTGTCAAAAAATCATATGGGGAGAAACCTTGCACCTTGTAATGTACTCCTACCATATATGAACCCTTAATGTAGTGGGGTGCGTTGAGGACAACCCGTCAGATAAGTAAAAAGAAATCGATCCTCAGAAAAACTCAAGCGCGTCCGATTAAGGCAAGTTAAATACATCCAGAAAAGTGTATATATCAATAATCTGACAATTTGAGCGTGATATAAGGAAAATAAGGCATATATAATCTAACAGTTTTCATGGGCGATTTAGGGTAAAATCGTCAATAAAAGGTGAAGCGTACAGATGATGAGAGCTGTGTATTCCCCACTCCGCACCTCACTTCTCTCTCATTCTTTATTTATCTCTTACTCTCCTCTCACACCGACGACCGACCTCACTACAGCGTCTGCTGGCATGACGACATCTCAGCTGATCACAATAGTGTGCACGTTTTTGGTGGTTGCTAGACGCATTGATTTGTTTGCTGTGTTTTAAAGCTGTTTTGTGAATTTCATGCGATCAGTTTTATATCCACTACAATAATGAATGATGTTCGTGTAAAATGTGTATTTTGTAAAAAAGAAGCTGGTGATAAAGTCAAAAAATTTACACTAGAAACTTCGTAGTTACAACTGACATTTTTAGAGATGCTTTTGAATCAGGTTTAGTTTTAGTTTAGTTTAGTTTATTCGTGAAAGCTTATAAACTGTAAGATACAATATCTTATAAAGTAGTTTTAAGCTAATATATGAAAAAAAAGGGCAAAAATATTTATAATAATAATAATAAAATGAAAAGAAAGTAAATTTACAAAAGAAATAAAATTGGAAAAACATTTCATTGAAATATTAATACTACGGCAAATTTGAATTTGCATTTGAAAAATGTTTCTTTATAGACTTCTTAATAATTGCTTTGTTTCGAATTTCTTTTATATGACGTGGTAAATTGTTCCAAAGACGAACCGAATTGACAAAGAATTGACGTTCAGATGTAAGACATGAGTAACGAGGTTGAATTAAGTGATGAGAGCGTAAAGAGGCTGCAATTGTAATTTTATTAAAACAGTATTGTGGTTGGTTTGTTAATAATATATCAGAAAGCAGGCTTAAACTACGATATTTAATATAATGTTCAAAGGGCATTTCAAGAAGGCGATTAGTGAACCCAGATAATCTGTCAAATCTTCGGAGGCCGAAAACATATCGTACAATACTATTGCAAGTTTTGATCAGTTTTTGTTTGCTGACATAACTGCAGTTACAATAAAGTTCGCACCCATATGTTAGAATCGGTATGATTAATGTCTAAGCAAGGAGTAACCGTGTCTTCACAGGAGTAAAAGATTGTGTGGCCCACAGAATACGTAAAGTACCATATACTTTGCCTACTAGAACATTAATGTGATTATCCCAAGTTAGATAGCGATTAAAAGTAACCCACAGATTTTTCGCAGTTTCAACGTATTCAATGGGAGCATTGCTTAATATAATCTGAGGGAAATAAGTGAGATCACGGGGTTTTCTAGAAATGACTAGGTATTTAGATTTTTTAGGGTTAAGAATAAGACCATTTAAGTTTGACCAAATTAGCTATTCCTACCAAATCTTCATTAACGTTCAAAGCACCATTCTCAATTAGCCCCAGAGGACAGCTCAGACGAAGCTGGACGTCATCTGCGTACATATGACAAGAGCAGTTATGAATAAGATCTGGAAGCTCATTGACGTAAATTGAGAACAAAAGAGGGCCGAGAATTGAACCCTGTGGAACACCGGTAACAGTAGGAAGAGAATCAGATAAGCGGTCTCCAACTTGAGCTGCTTGCTTTCGATCAGCTAAATAAGAAAAAATTAACCTTGCAGCACCAGTTGAGAAGCTAAAATTTGAAATAAGTTTTTTACATAAGTAACCATGATTGACTGTATCGAAGGCCTTTGAGAAATCTAACAGTACCAGAAATGATACCTCATCTCTATCAAGGGCTCGTCGTATATCGTCGGAAACACTAATCAGAGCTGTAATACAGCTGTGATTTTTGCGGAAACCAGACTGCTTCGAAGTAAGCATCGCATTAGACGTAAGATGAGTACTGATTTGCTTCTGCAGAATTCTTTCAAACACTTTTGAGAGAAAGGGTAAAATTGAAATGGGTCTAAAGTCATCGCCTCTCGGATTTTTGGGTATAGGAATAACCTTGGACAGTTTCCAAAGATCCGGAAATACACCAGACATTTAAACTAAACATAAAGGTTATGTATGGCAACAAAATAGGCTGAGTCATTTTTAAGAACTTGGGGTCCAGCCCCACAGCATTTGACTTAATGGACAGCAAACTTTCCACAACTACAGTACTATCTACTCCACAGAAACTGAAACCACCACGATCTGAATGATTCAACAAAGAAAGTTCGCCTGTGTTTAACTGAGAGGATTGTATAGTTGGTATGGTCACAAATGTTTTGTATGTATGGTATGTTGTATATAGGTATACTTCCTTTTTAAGACTATAATAGCTATCATAAAATGAATACAAGATTGTGAAGTATCATAACCATTCTTGCTTACAGAAGCACGAGATGACGAGGAAGTCCAGGGAGTCCAAGAAGTAGAAACCAACTTCGAAGAAGACTCCAGTGAGGATGAAGATTTTTTTTTGTTAATATTTTGTACCTACTTTTACATAACAATAAATGATAAAATTTTGTATATATATATGTGTATCTACATATCTTTTTTATTACATCTAATAAATGAAAAGATTAGTAAAGTTTTTAACAGTTAAAACACTTATTTTATTTCCTCAGATGTACATTTCAGAAGCAATGCTTCCATCGTCAGTGAGATTTATAAAATTAAATTAAATTAAATTATTTGTCAAAAAACTAATAATAAACAAAAATGTTTCTAAACAAAATTACAGTTGAGTTGAGTTGAATCTATTAAAAAATTTTTTGAATATTGAATCTTTGATTGGTCCATCATCACTATTCATTAGATTATTTTTGTTTTTAAATATGTAAAATGATTCAAAAGCATCTAATTCATAATTGCTATTTACATTTCTTATTAGTTTTAAATTTTGCAAACTAAAGCTATGACTATTTTCTAGCATATGTTCTGCAACACTTGACTTTTCTTTTTCATTATATTTAAGATGTGCAAAATGTTCTTTAAATCTTTTTAGAATAGGTCTTCTTGTCTGTCCTATATATTCTTTTGCACAATCATTACATCCGATAGAATAAATTCCTGACTTTTGAAGTTGGTCAATTTTATCCTTAGATCCTCCAATCAGATTTTTTATTTTTATTTCGCTGCACTCACTCATACGGATATTATATTTATTAAAGATTGGTTTTATCTTAGATGTTATTTCTGGATAGAAATAAAATTTTGAATATTTCTTTTCGTCATTTCCTTCATTCCTTATTAGATCTAAAGTTGTATAATTTCTCAATTCTTGTTTTCTTCTATGTGCAATTGTTAAATCTTCAATCAATTCTTCAGTATATCCATTAATTTTGGCTATGTCTTTAATTTTTTGGAATTCTTTTATTTTTGTTTCTATAGTCATTGGAATATTTAGAGCTCTAAAAATCATTGAGTGAAAAGCTGACATCTTATGTTCAAAGGAATGGAACGAGTCTGATGTAATGTATCTCAGAGTATTCGTTGGTTTTCTGTATATATCCAATTCGAAATTGTCTCCATTCCGAGTTATACTTAAATCCAGAAAATTTAGTTTCCCTTCAATTTCTTCTTCATATGTAAATTTTATTGATGGGTATTTAGTTCTATTTAATTTGTTAATGAGCTGACGGAGTTCATGTTTTTTGATTATCGCCCATATATCATCTACATATCTTAACCAAATTCTTGGAAAATTTACTTGATTTAACATTTCAGTTTCTATATGCGACATAAATAAATTTGCTAAAAACGGGCTCATATGTGATCCCATACTGCAACCAAATTTTTGTCTGTAAAACTTTTCATTAAACTGGAACCAATTTTCATCCATGCACAGTTTAGTAAGTTTTACAAATTCATTTATTTCTTCTGGTTTAAGTGTATTTCTTTCTAGCCATTTTCTCAGAAAAACTAAAGTTTCATCAATTGGAACATTTGGATATAATGAAACAACATCGAATGAAACTTGAATCTCATTGCTAGCTATTTTTAAGTTCTTTACTTTTTCTGCAAATTCAATTCCATTTTTTATAGCTGCTGTTTCAAATTTGATTGGGAGATTATTTAGTTTTTCTAATAACCAACATTCAAGTTTTGATAATATTGATCCAGTTGTTGATGTAATTGGTCTTATTTGTTTTCCTGGTTTATGTAATTTTAACTGAGAATATAATCTTGGTAAAATTGGATTTGAAACATTTAATTTCCTTGATAAATTAGGATCATTAAAAACTTTAACTGCTTGTTATAAAGCTTGTTATAAGCTATAGATAAAATTAATTTTAACGATCTAACGAACATGACTGCTAAAATGAAAAATTTTAGAGGAGCAGCGAAAAGTTTAAAAGAAAAGAAAGCTTCAGTTATTTTCAGTAAAGCTGATAAAAGCAATAATATTGTAATACTAGACAAACAAGAATATATTGCAATAACTGAACAATTTATAAGAACTGGACCTTATGAAGAAGTAATTTTTAATCCTTTACCGGGAATGATAAGGAGAACTAAAGAAGCTATCAAACAAGCAGTTAAAGTTTTTAATGATCCTAATTTATCAAGGAAATTAAATGTTTCAAATCCAATTTTACCAAGATTATATTCTCAGTTAAAATTACATAAACCAGGAAAACAAATAAGACCAATTACATCAACAACTGGATCAATATTATCAAAACTTGAATGTTGGTTATTAGAAAAACTAAATAATCTCCCAATCAAATTTGAAACAGCAGCTATAAAAAATGGAATTGAATTTGCAGAAAAAGTAAAGAACTTAAAAATAGCTAGCAATGAGATTCAAGTTTCATTCGATGTTGTTTCATTATATCCAAATTTTCCAATTGATGAAACTTTAGTTTTTCTGAGAAAATGGCTAGAAAGAAATACACTTAAACCAGAAGAAATAAATGAATTTGTAAAACTTACTAAACTGTGCATGGATGAAAATTGGTTCCAGTTTAATGAAAAGTTTTACAGACAAAAATTTGGTTGCAGTATGGGATCACATATGAGCCCGTTTTTAGCAAATTTATTTATGTCGCATATAGAAACTGAAATGTTAAATCAAGTAAATTTTCCAAGAATTTGGTTAAGATATGTAGATGATATATGGGCGATAATCAAAAAACATGAACTCCGTCAGCTCATTAACAAATTAAATAGAACTAAATACCCATCAATAAAATTTACATATGAAGAAGAAATTGAAGGGAAACTAAATTTTCTGGATTTAAGTATAACTCGGAATGGAGACAATTTCGAATTGGATATATACAGAAAACCAACGAATACTCTGAGATACATTACATCAGACTCGTTCCATTCCTTTGAACATAAGATGTCAGCTTTTCACTCAATGATTTTTAGAGCTCTAAATATTCCAATGACTATAGAAACAAAAATAAAAGAATTCCAAAAAATTAAAGACATAGCCAAAATTAATGGATATACTGAAGAATTGATTGAAGATTTAACAATTGCACATAGAAGAAAACAAGAATTGAGAAATTATACAACTTTAGATCTAATAAGGAATGAAGGAAATGACGAAAAGAAATATTCAAAATTTTATTTCTATCCAGAAATAACATCTAAGATAAAACCAATCTTTAATAAATATAATATCCGTATGAGTGAGTGCAGCGAAATAAAAATAAAAAATCTGATTGGAGGATCTAAGGATAAAATTGACAAACTTCAAAAGTCAGGAATTTATTCTATCGGATGTAATGATTGTGCAAAAGAATATATAGGACAGACAAGAAGACCTATTCTAAAAAGATTTAAAGAACATTTTGCACATCTTAAATATAATGAAAAAGAAAAGTCAAGTGTTGCAGAACATATGCTTGAAAATAGTCATAGCTTTAGTTTGCAAAATTTAAAACTAATAAGAAATGTAAATAGCAATTATGAATTAGATGCTTTTGAATCATTTTACATATTTAAAAACAAAAATAATCTAATGAATAGTGATGATGGACCAATCAAAGATTCAATATTCAAAAAAATTTTTAATAGATTCAACTCAACTCAACTGTAATTTTGTTTAGAAACATTTTTGTTTATTATTAGTTTTTTGACAAATAATTTAATTTAATTTAATTTTATAAATCTCACTGACGATGGAAGCATTGCTTCTGAAATGTACATCTGAGGAAATAAAATAAGTGTTTTAACTGTTAAAAACTTTACTAATCTTTTCATTTATTAGATTAAAAAACACGTGGAATATCTCAACTAAAAAACTCATACATCTTATAATTAAAAATTTAAACGACAAGTGTTAGTTTAAAATTGAAAGACGAACAGTACCCCTTCATATAATTGTCAGATTGTCATACTGGAGGACGAAAAGATAAAGTTGATCCCTCTGCATAAAATTCTGACGCGCTCAAGTATCTCAAGGTAACATTTTTTTCACATTTTTAAAACTCAGCCATGACTAATGGTCACGTTTAAATCATCAGTCAATTAAATAGGACACTTTTTTGAGTTCACTTTACATTAACCTTAAAAATCGAAAAGCTCGAGGGCGTATACCCTATGAATGTCTGTCGCGCTCGAGTATTTTTATGTGACCGATCTTTTTACATTTATAAAAATTCTTACACTAAAATGGAAAACTTGACCAAAACTTTTTTTTTCATTTTAGAACGTAGACTTTACAATCCAATAAGTCCCCATGACGCTTTTGTAACTGCAAATTTAGCATCCTGGGCTCCCCTACTATTATGACCTCCTTTTTTCAAAAATAAATGATAACCTAATAGAAAATGAAATTCTAATTGTGAAAGAGTTTTAGAAATCAATCCAGTAGTTTCTGGAATCCCATCTTATTTCATCATGTCGCTTTTTGGCTGTCGGTTCACGCGCATGTATCATTTAAAATTTTCAAACTGCACCAAAAGAAGTATAATTTCAACTAATATCTTTTAAATGATGTTAAACATCGGATCGTTGTTGTGACACATTTTAAAAATTATTGAATATTGGGTACCCAACTGTGGAAAAAAAATCTTACTGGCGATTAACGATGGTTTCTTGAAGGTAAGTCAAAAACAGATCAAATTATAAATACTTGAATCCTATTCAAAGAAATCCTTGATTCTTTAAAGAGCTCACATGTTGTGTTGACTTCAAAGAAGTATTCGATCGACAACTACGAAGTTCGAGTGTATTATGTTGGAATACGGCTCAGGGTTGCAGTGAAAGTGAAAAGTCTTACTACAGAACATGTCCATCGAAGAGAAAAAAAATTACAGGATATTTTCAGTTTATGAGCGAAGGATTTAGAATTTAGATTAAATTCTTCAGACTTTTTTCCCACTGAAACGGAAACTTGGAAACAACTTAATTTAATTTATTCAATTCGATCACCATAAGGCCACAGCTATGTTGGTGGGGTCAGCAAGTTATCAACAATTTCATCTGATTTTGCAGATAGAGAACGCTTCACATTTCATATTTCACTTCAAAGTTAAGAGTACAGTCCATTACACAACTTGTGGTGTGAGTCGTTAGGTACGCTGTGCGAGTGTATACACTGGAAAATCTAAAGTAGTTCTACTAAATAAATAAGTAAATAGGGTGGCGCAACAGAGCGAGGAGCCCCTGGGCCTATCGCATATCTCACAACCATGCCTTGTGGAGAAATGGAGGGACACACAATTTTCTGTCGATTCCGAAGGGCTAATCGAGAAAGTCCTTTTCATGGTAATGAATTTAATAACGGAGGACTTGCCCCTCGCGAATAGCGATACCAGTGTAAAAACATTTTGGCCTCTGTTGAGATTCGAACCACGAACCTCTAGGTTAATAAGCAGACATGCTAACCATCACATCACTGAAACCACGTAGTAGTAGTAGTTCTACTAACTGACGAAAATATATTTCTTTCTTAAGTTAGACTTTTTTTGACGCCCTTGCTTTTGAAAAAAAAGCAACATTTTAATGGTTCGCACGTACACCGGCAGCAATATAATGAAAGCACACTGACAGCCAAGAAGCAACATTATTGAAGCACTTTGACAGCCAAACAGCGATGTGATGAAGACATACCAACTGTCATAAAACAACATTATGAAGGCACACTGACAGACAAAAAGCAACATTAAGAAGGCATACTGGTGACCAAAAAGCGGCATTAAAAAGGTAAACCGACATCCAAAAAACGATATAATAAAGTCACATTGACAACCAAAAAGCAAAACTATGTAGGCATTCTGACGGTCGAAAATGACTTGATAATAGCACTACAACAAACAATCAAAAAATCGACAAGGTTAAGCTAATCCGACAGCCAAAGAACGACATGCTGGAGCCACAATGAAAGAAATATAAAAGAAGAACAATTTTGACAAATCATGAAGACGAGAATAGAACATCTCAAAGTGTGTCTTTTCTTCACAAGCTCTTTAAATGAGATGGGGACTATTGTATTATTCAGTTCTGAGTTCATCTTTTTGATGGCATTAATTTGCAAGGCTTTGTAGTTAGTAAAATATCATTGAAATGCGAATGCCAAGACACCCTGTTTAGCTACAAGATCAGTAACTTCTGATAGAACTATCAACAAGTTATCGGTTGCAAGGAATTAAATGCAAAGGCATTTTTAAATAAACAAATAAATTAATAAGTCGGGTGACGCCGCAACAGAGCGGGGAACCCCAAAGCCTAGCGTATTTCTCACAACCATGCTTTGTGAAGGAATGGATGGGACCTACAACTTTTTGCCAATTCCGAACGGCAAATTTAGAAATCGGTTTTCATGGCAATGAATTTACTAATGGAGTACCTGCCAGTTCCTCGTGAAAAACGATACCCGTGGAAAAACATTTTTGCCTTTATTGGTATTCGAACCACAAACCTCTGGGTTAACAAGCAGACATGATGACCATAACGGTACGGGAAGATGTTTTCAGTTCTTTTTATTTGGCATTGGTAGTTTAAGAGATAATTGAGTTTTGAATTGATGGTTGCAATTCTCACATTACCATTTTCAATTCGGCCTACCTACGAGATAAAGTTTTTACCAATTTTTGTTCTGCTACAACTTCTTACGTTTATACGAATTACGTACGTAAACTCAGTTCTTTTTTAAGAACCAAATGATTTCTGAAAAGTTCATCACAACCAAACGTCGACGAATGATTGTATCGAAAACGATTCCATGCCAAAGAGAACTTAACCTCCAACACACGTTGATTCAATCAGACCCCTCTTTACCACTGGGCCCACTGGGCCCAGGCCCAGGGCCCCGCAATCACCAGGGGCCCCCAAATTGCTGAAACAACACTCAACCTCTACTGGTCTATTTTCAAGAAAAAAATATATTTCGATACATTTAACAACAATCTTTGTTGAACATTTTAAATCACATTCCCTCCGAAATTATAATCAAATTCAAACAAAAAAAGAGGTCACTTAAGTAATGATCAGGACAACGAAACCATACACTGCTCGCTTGATTTCGTTTCAGGGCACTTTCAAAAATCCAATCAGAAAAAACATCCATACGTGTATCTTACGATCAAAGTTAAATGGTGTTGTGAAGATGGGAAAACTTCTTGTGTATCTTTCTGACATTTGCGATGCGACGCGACGCACAGTGGGGCAAGATACCCCAATAATCGGAATCAATTCGGGGGATGCACCTACTTAATTGATGTCAGTTTTTTTAAGTAGAAGTACCATAAACGTGAGTAGGAAAACCATAGTTGTGCTCTGCAAACACGTTTTAATGCTTCTTTAAGGGGCTATACCAGTATAACCCATGAAAAACTAGGTAATTTTGGGGAATTTTATCAAAGGAAAGTGCTGGATAGAATGTTTTGAATTTTTTCTGGAAATAATGAGGTATATTTACACTATTATATTATATTTTATGATTTATATTATATATACATATATATTATATATATTTATATATATATATAATATATATTTATATATATATAAATATATATACTATATATATATATAAATATATTTTATGATTAAATTATATTTTATGATTTTTTTCTTATGAGAATATTGAAAAGTAACGGAGTAATCTGCTGTTTTCGAAGATTGACGTGATTCCTGCCAAACGAGTAGCTAAAACTAAAAAATTTAAAAATCGTATTAAAGTTGAAGGTATTTCCTATACAATGACCTACGATTTTTGAAAAATATCAAAAATTAACAAAAGGCGTAGTTTAAAAAGAAAAGTCTATTTATAGGGAACATTTTTTTTAAATTTTGAGCTAATCAAAATGATTGTAAGGCATTGCAAACTAAATGTATCAAAAATACTAAGACTGAATTTTAATTCGATCGACCAATTTTTCATTGAGTTATGATGAAAGAAATTTTGAAAATGGTCGTTTCGAGAAAAACGAAAGTAGAAACGACCGCGGCACAGAGTTTTTTTGAAGGTATAAATTATCGAAACCAAAAAATTTTGAAAGTTTCATACTGGTATAGCCCCTTGATAACGGCATCTGTCCTCAAACTGATTTTTCAAACATAACTTTATTTTCATATTTCAAAACCAGTTTAAAATCCGAAAATAAAGTGGTGTTAGTAATTTCACTGACACAACTTTATATTCAGCTGAATACGTGAATCACAGCAGATAGATCTCGTGTTACAGAAGCAACAATGCAAACAAATGGAAGTTGCGGGCAGACTCCTCTTTACCACTGGGCCCACTGGGCCTAGGCCCAGGGCCCCGCAATCACCAGGGGCCCCCAAATTGCTGAAACAACACTCAACCTCTACTGATCTATTTCTATACATTTAACAACAACTTTTGTTGAACATTTGAGTATTTAACTCACTGTTCTCAAGTAAGTTTGAATAGTATCCCCATTTACAGTGATAGAATTATTCATTACCTTTCTTCTCTAAATGATGACGTTTCATCTGGCCCGGATATGATACCACCTATAGTTTTAAAAAAGTGTTCTTTACGCTTAGCCTTCCCTCTCGAATACCTTTTCAAGCTTTCTTTAAAGTCCGGAAAATTTCCTAGTTTGTGGAAAATGTCTTTTATTACCCCTGTTTTCAAGAAGGGTGAAAAAATAGATATAAAAAACTACAGGCCAATTGCAAAGCTTTCATGCATTCCTAAGCTGTTTGAACAAGTAATCTGCGAAAGTTTATCATTCTTTGCAAGGAATATAATCTGTAATCAACAACACGGATTTATGCAAAGAAGATCAACGGCTACTAATCTTCTCTCGTTTTACCATAAATGCTCTAATACACTCGAAAAAGGTTATGAGTTAGACTGCATTTATACTGATTTCTCTAAGGCCTTCGACCAACTTTCTCATAATATTATATTAAATAAACTAAAAGCATTTGGATTTCCACCAGTATTTATTGTTTGGATAAGTTCATACTTAAAAAATAGATCTTATCAAGTCAAATTTCGTAACGTCTTATCAAATTCTTTCAATGGTCTGTCTGGTGTGCCACAAGGGAGTCACCTTGGTCCTTGGCTTTTCATTATTGCAATAAATGACGTCATTTCTTGTATATCATACAGCGACATTCTAATTTTTGCTGACGACATGAAGATTTTCAAATCGATAGAATATTCGTCAGATCGCAATTTATTACAAAAAGATATCGATAGTTTTGTTACGTGGTGTTCTAAAAACGGTCTTAGTTTGAACCCTTTCAAGTGTCAAAGTATGACGTTCTCACGCAAAAGGATTCCCACTATCGCAATATTCAATATCTCAGCAATCATTATCTCAAGTCTCGAATTTCCGCGACCTTGGTGTAATTTTTAGTACTAACCTTGAATTCAATGAACACATCAATTCCATAACAAGTAAAGCAAATTCTATGCTTGGGTTCATAAAGAGATGGGCAAAAGAATTTAACGACCCCTACGTTACGCTTTCCTTATACAACTGTCATGTTCGTCCCTATCTCGAGTATGCTTCTCAGGTTTGGTCACCTCTATATGAGGTTCATAAATCTCGTATTGAGGCAGTACAACACAGATTTATACGTTTTGCCCTGAAAGGTCTTCCCTGGGAAGATCCTTTTAATCTCCCCCCTTATGAGAATCGTATTCGTCTTTTGAATCTTCAACCACTCTCACAAAGACGGACTAACAATGATTTAGTATTTTTCCATCAACTTATAACAGGTTCGATTGATGCTCCCGACTTGCTCTCCCACATAGGATTCAACTATCGCGGAGGATCTCACCAACTACGTAATTTGGAGTTTTTGCATTGCTACCACCACAGAACTAACTATGGCATGCATGAGCCGATAGCTCGCATGAGAAGGTTATACAACTCTAACCCTTTTACTTTAGATTTCAATCTTAGTAAAAGTAGTTTAAAATTAAAACTCAAAACCAGTGCTCCACAAGCATGATTTTTGTTTTGTATTTAATTTGTATTTAATTATTAGTTAATGGTAGATTATTTTAATTGTATTTTTCTTCTTTTTTTTTATATACTTTCAATAATGTTTATAGTTTGATTATGTTTTATCGATGTAGTAAAAGTTAATTATGTTAAATGTTATGTCCTTGTTCGAATACGTTCTTTTGTGTTTGTGTTGGCGTTTTTACTAACCACTAACACTTGCATTAATGATGAAGAGCGTAGATAAGTGCGTACATATGAGCTTGCTCTAAGCTCAGTACCGCTTTAGACTCTGAGATGCAAAACATTTTAAATCACATTTCCTCCAAAATTATATTCAAATTCAAGCAAAAGAAGAGGTCACTCAAGTAATGATCAGGACAACGAAACTATACACTCCCTTGTGTTCGTTTCAGGACAATTTTAAAAATCCAATAAGAAAAAACATCCATACGTGTATTTTACGATCGAAGTAAAATGGTGTTGTGAAGATGGGAAAACTTCTTGTGTATCCTTCTGACATTTGCGATGCGATGGTCCGAAAGGATTATTATTAATAATTTTTGCCTGTTTTCACTCATTGCGGGTTTTTTATTTTTTGCTGTCTATTGTTAATGTAGGCGTTGCATTTGTGTAGAGAGTGTCCCTACTCATTATTAGATATACTCTGGAATGAACAGCACTCAATTTTTTAAAGATGGAGTGTGTTGCTCATTGCTCATTAGGGTTCAAAAAAAGTTGTAAAAAGTCTTTCTCAAACAAGATGGTCAGCGCGATCTGATGAACTAAGCGCCTTATATAATGATCATCAAGAAATTAAAGAAGCTTTGATGCCTATCGTTAACGATTCACTACAGGCACAAGAGGCCAGACCGGAAGCTCTTAGTCTTTGCAAAAAAAATTATAGATTTGCTGAGTGCAATCGATGAATTTATAATTGAACTCAAGAACAATTTCGATAACTTTGATTCATCATCCAGACAAAAAAATTCGGATTCCGAGTAAAGGAACCTTTCTGATAGGACTAGTTGTAGACAGACTTTTTTTGACGGCTATGAACCCTCAGTAATTTTGACTGGGAAAGAAGGGTTCGAAATTGAAAGCGTTGATTTGAAACGACTAGGTTCATATACGAATATTGGCCAACGTTTTGACTTTTTTTTCGATTAAAAAACCTGAATTCGGAAGACTTAAAAGAAGGCTTCAAATCTTTTGCTAAATACGCGCTGAAGATGTAAACGGAGATGAATTGCATGCAGCATGCTGAATGCCTAAATTTAAAAGAATACTGAAAAACTATTCGACACGATATTGAAAAAACAGGCAATATTCTAGAACTTTATAATTTCTTAAAAACAAATAAAGTTGAAGATGAATTTCCATGTGTTGAAATTGCACTTAGAATTTTCTTAAGTATATGATGGTGATCAACTGATGTGGTGAACGTTCCTTCTCTAAGTTGAAAAGAATAAAAAACGAACTCAGAACTACAATGGTTCAAGAAAGATTGACAAGTTTGTCGCTGGTGTAAATCGAAAGCGACATCCTCAGATCGATTTTGTAGATATAATCAATGATTTTGCTAATCTTAAATCAAGAAAAAGACTCCTTCAATAAACATTCCTCTTCCCATCTTTTTGCATATCAATATTTGGTTCCTTAAACAACATTCCTTAAACTATATCTGAATTTAATTTTCTGCTATTTAAATTTTGTTTATTTTTCAATTCTTATATGAAAAATTTATTATTTTGTTTTTATTGCTGCAATAATTATTTACTTTTATAATGATTTGTCTGTCTGATTCAAAGTTATGTTTTTTTTTTCTGTATACCTTTACTACACAACATAACATTTTTATAGAATCATACAGGGGCCCCATTTTCAAAAAGTGCCCAGGGCCAACAAAAGGGTAAAGACGGCCTTGGATTCAATTGCATTTACTTGATATAAACAGCTACTTTTATCAACCACAAACTTTCGAATAGGATTTTGCATAGAGAATAGAATCAACTACAGAACACTTCACTCGAAGCAAAGGTCAGTTGTAAATTAAAGGCTTAGTTCATATCAATTGAAATTGCACTCAAATATAATTGCAATAATTAAACCTTCCAAATATTCACTAGTGCACCAACGATCCTAATTATTGTTCTTTCCCTGAAATCGATTTGTTGAACCATGTTTGCGAACAGCAATAAAAAAAAAGAAGAGAAATAATAATCCTGCACGACCATTACACACATGAACACTGAGCAACATTCATTGAGCGCAGTAACAAAGTTAATAAACAGGAAAACACGTAGCTCGAGTGCGTTTTCCTTTTTTAAACTCCCCAACTATCGATAGGTAGGTTGGTAGGTATACCGTACCGACACAAGCGGCCTGCTTTTGCAATATACCTCTACAATGCTCCACACCACATACATATTAATACCCTTCGCACACAAATGCGATCAATTACAAGCTCAGTTGGAATTCGTCTCACATTTCCGTTACTATATGGACATAATAAAAAATAATAACGATTTCTTCATGGAACGGTGCCGGTGGTGGTGGTGCAAATAAAGGGTGCTTACTCCTTCACCTGAAGGACCCTTCCGTCGTGTTGGTCGCAACTGTAGAGTACCCAGAGTCGTACTATTTGTGCCCATTGGTAGTTCTTAGTGTGGCTTTGCCTTTTCTTTGACCACTTCTGATGGTTTTTTGATGGCAAAGTGTTTTTGGTGGCCATTTTTTTTTTTTTGTTTGTTTTATTTGGCGCGGAAAACTGCTTTGGTTCTAGAGGCAGTTTAGTTTGTTGTGATTCCAAATATCGATTGTTTGTAAGTGTGGCTGGCTACCAACGACGAAAATGACGCCTAAAAAGAAAAATACTGGCGAAAATTGGATATTTTCTTTTCTGAGAAGTCTAAAAAAAATAATAACATTTGAATTACGTTTCGTGCTACCGATTAATTCTACTCGTGAATTTTTAATTATTTTTGCGTGTGCATATATAATTCTCGTAATATCCCTCAGTAGTTGGGGACAGAGATTGTCGATAAGAAAATCACGCTCAGTCCAGCGTACCTAAGTAGAAACAAGTACTGGCGTTATATTACTTGGCAGGCATAGGAAAACGGTCTTGCGAGTACACCATAACATTGTATACATACATTTTTAGACCTCCTACATATGTAGAACGATTGCTGTTTGTGTCCTTTGGTTATAAACTATCAAAATCAATTATGAAGTAGTTTCGCTTGCCGTAGGATGGCGTCATCAATCCTTCTACTCGATCAAATCATTCAAACCATTTAGACCGGCTCATCTGCAAAATAAGCATCCAATCCAAAAAAAAAATTATGTCAACAGAGTGTGCATATTCCTCCTCTCCTTTCAAGTACGTCTCAATTGTATCCTTTGCTATCAAATCAGATCAACTATTTTCAACCTAAGTATCATTTTTCAACAACCACAACCGTATCCATATAGAAACTTTTTCCATTGCGGATTACTCTCTTCGAGGTCCTTAGCATAAATCAGCATAAATATGCGATGATTTCACTCCAGATAACAGAGTGGAAAAGAAGAACCAAAAAAAAAGAAGATCCCAATACAAATTGGAAATCGAAGAATTTCAATGACGAGTATCGTGCCTGTACCAACGCCAAAGTCCATTCCTCCTAATCAAAGCTTGTTGGCCTCCTTAAACAACTACAAACATAACAAAGAAAACTTTTCAATCAACATTGGTTTTTGCTATCGAAATTTATATTATTCTCCTTCTTGCGGGTTGCGGGAGCCCATACACTCAATAGATACAGACAGTGATCCCATCCCAATGGAATTGGTCGAAAATTTTGAAATAATCATTTCCCAAAGGTAGCAAGTGAATTTAGCCTCTGGGGACTATTAGAGAAAACAATCTCTAAGTAGGTAGACAACGCAAAGATAGGTAAGTACGAGTGCTATGCTCCCGCCCTCCAATCAAATCGTCAATTTTCGTTTTGATTTCAAATTGATTCGTTGAGAGTATTATGCAACGATAACCATTTTCTTCGGTTGTTTTTATCTCCTATAAGAATAAGGTAGTTACTTTGTATGGGTTCGAATGGTTTTTTTTGAACTTGAAGGTTTTGTTTTTCTATAGTTGCGGAATCTTCTCTATTACGATTGCTATTCGTGAGAAGGGAGATTTGTATAAATGGACGATTGCATGGAGTTGTTTGTAAAAGTAATACACTTTGTCATTTTTATCTGATTAGGGAAGCTAAAATTGCAAAAAACAAACATAAATTGGTCTGTTTATTTTCAAGGTAGGAATAGAAATTTGTTAAACTCGTCATTAACCCAACGACCTACTTTTTCTTGAACGCTTGCTTTCAGTTGGATTTAGTCTTATCACTGGGGACTTTTAGAAGCTTTAACGTCACCATGACTATTTCGATCTCCAAGGCATCACAACTCACCCACTTATCAGCTTCACCGAGTGATTCGTCCATGATGTACCTACACCACGTTGATCTCAGAAAGCGTCGACAAGGCTCCCAGTTTTAGATATTTCCATATAGTTTCAATTGTGTGTTCTTAGAGCGTTTTGGTTTCCCATCAATTGTTGTTTGAAGCGATCATGCCTTAACTTTGAAGGACATTGTCTTTTTAACATTGTTTTCTAGATCTCTCTCTTCTTTGAACATGACAATACCAAATGAGCTGCTCCTGCTCGTTTTTTTGTGATGGTATTTTCAATGTTTAGACTTGCACGGGTCTTTGGTAGATCTCATACCATTAGCTCCCGTCAACTTAAGCCGTATGTGAGTCCTGGACGCAAAAGCACTGTGAAAAGTTTGCGGTTTAACTTAGAGGAGAGTGAAGTTTGCTCATCACTTCATCCACTCCTCTATAGGCTTATCCGATTTATGTGTTCATCAGAAGTTGCCTTACAATTGACCGTGGAAAAAGGACATTTAAACTTTTAGTGTTTGAATCAGAAAACGGGTAGCTCAAGTACTCAGTCTTTTTTGGGCTAATGCGGTACCCACTACTTTCTTAAGCTTTTACCCATATACACTTAGCACTAAGTACTAGTCACTGAGACGATTTTAAAGAGCTAGGTTTTTCAGATTGGCTGCACTGACTGGTTGGTAATGGCACCCAAACGTCATCTGTTAAGATTGAAAGTTTTCAGTGTACTCTGCCATTTCATTATTGAAAGACTTAAAAACGACCAACATTTGCAAATTGTTGGAATTTATTACCAAAATTCGTGCTCTGTCAAAAACGTGCATCGTTTGTTACGACCATGTTATGGTCGTCGAAATCGACCCGATGAACCAGCAACTCGTGGTGTTATCACCAATTCCTCACCGAATTTACTTTGTTGGACATCAAACCACTAACTCGCATGCGTTGCGTACTGTGCGTTCCGAAGAGAATATTGCAGTCGTAGCGTGAGCGTCCAGAGTGTCAATAAGGATCGTGAAATGTCAATACGTCGCCGTATTCAGGAGTTGGCGATGTGTTACTCAACCAAATAGAAAATTTAACGTGTCTTTTTGTGCTTGAAAGCCTATAAAATTCAACTTCTACAGGAATTGAAGCACGCTGGCCTACCGCAACGTCTAACTTTTGGTGAATGGGCCTCAAACAGCTCCATGAAAACCCGCTTATCGAAAAATTGCGTAAAGCGAAAAGGCTCATTTCTAGCTCAATGAATACGTAAATAAGCCAAACTTCCGCATCTGGATAAGAATTACTTATTCATCGTGAAAAAACGACAGTTTGGTGTGGTTTGTGCGCTGGTGGCATCATCGTTCCATTTTTCTTCAAAGATGACCGTGGAAGAAGTGTAACAGTCAACGGAGAAAAATATCGAGCCATGATACATGACTTTTTTGGTCTCAGCCGACCGAGATGAACTTGGTTGACATTACGTATTTGGTTTCATCAAGACAGTGCCACACAGCTCGTGAAACAATGGACATGGCGAAGGATGATTTTGGTGAGCAGCTTATATCTCGAAATGGGTTTCTGAGTTGGCTGTCAAGATAATGCGATTTGAAGCTTCTTTGTGAGGCTACTCAAAATCGTTAATCTATGTTGGCAAGCCGAGCACAATTGAACCCAAACAGAATGACATAACACGCGTAGTTCGTGGAATAGAGCACAAAATACTCAAAAAAGGGACAGAAGCTTCTGAATGAACCATTTGAAACGTAGCCACGAGCAACATTTACGTGAAATTATTTTTGAAACGTTAATGGCAAAAACCAATTAATCGATTTCAATAAAAAGTTTTTTTCTATTTAAAAAAAAACCACACTTAAAAAGTCACCCTTTGCTGGTTTGCAAAAATAAAAGATGGCCATTTACGAAGGCTCCATTTTCGGCAAGGAATATTTTTGATGTAATTTTGTACTCTGTACTTTATCTCCCACTAGCTTGTTAGGCAGAACTGTAATAAAATGCGAAAGACTACACCAGACTACACTCAACGTGACTGGAATGCTTTGTAGACTTCAGCTGGAAATCTTACCTTCACTGCTCCTTTGTTTATATTTATGATTATCCGAACATAGACCTTTGAAGCAGCTTGTTGTTTGCCGGCCACGTTATCATCGATCGAATATTTTTATCGACGTCTACCAGCACAGCAAGCGTATTCTCAAATAAATGTTTTTATATTTGAAAAAGTTCCTTATACTCTAGATTGCTTTTAAGGTTGAAAAATCCACATTGGTCATCAGATTTACTGAAGAAATGTGGGACATCGGCTTGATCAAATGGTAATGGTAAAGTTTATCCCTTTCCTCTGTGCATCGATAGAAAGTCACTTTAATTCCATTGCTTAGGAAGACTATCATCACCTTCGACAATCTTGAAGGTGAGAATCTTGAGCCATCTAAACCCAATTTCTCTTATTTTTTCCCAAAGTTCATAAGTATAATCTCAGCCGGCCCACTTCCTTAAAGTTCTTCTTACTTCTTCAACGTGGCGTGATGGTTAGCGTTTCTGCTTGTTAGTTGGGAGGTTGATGGTTCGTTTCCCAAACAGAAGCCAAAATGTGTTTCCACTGGTATCGCCTTTAGCGAGAAATTGTCCTCTCATAGAAAGTTCAATGCCATTAAAAGCGTTTTTTCGATAAGCCGTTCGGAACCGGCAGAAAATTGTAGGTGCCATCTATTCCCTCCCAAGGCATGGTTGTGAGAAATGCGCTGGTCCTGGGTTCCTCGCTCTGCGCCACCTTATTTTTTTTAAACTTCTTCGACTGTGATGTCAGATATTTACGTTAAGCTCATTTCAGCTTCTGAAAAGTGTTTTCGAGGAAGCTGTTAGTTCAATAGGCCATTCAATCAATCTATCGCCACCTATACAGAATTTATCGTCATTAAAGAGAAGTTATCCTTGAGAATGAGCATCCTAAATGAGCTTTAGCGCCAGAGTCTTCTGAGCATCTTGATTTGCTTTTTTGAAGATGGTCGCCCTTTTACCCTTTTACTTAAGTTATTTTGCCTGGTTTCATCAACAGCCTGGTTTGCAACAGCAGCCGGCGCAGAAACCTCTTCCAGCTCCCGATACATTACCCCCGTTCTCTTTGCTTGGAGTTGGGAGCACTTCTTTTTCGTTTCTTTCTTTTAGCTTCTGTATTAATTTTCGAGGTGCTTTTTTAAATCTCGAAGGTCACTTTGAACAAACTTTGATAGTCGCTTTCTCTATAATTTTCACCACAGTTAATCATTCCACCAACGCGTTTGTTTGCGATGCGTTACTGCAACATTGAAAAGTGTCAGTATCACAGAATCTGTGTATCCACATTTCCAAAATGAATTCCTCGCCTTTTCTTGTGCCACGATTCTCCCAGATTGTTTATTTGATTTAATACTAACCGTCTCCATTAGGGCGTTGCTAGGTGATAGCATCTCCTAATAACACTTTGCCGTCTTTTACCTGAAGCAAAGAGTTCATAAATGTGGTTTGGCTGCCAAATTGTAATCAATCTGCGTTTGATTTCCATCACTGCTTTAAGCGATAATGTGTTAATCTCGTTTGATGAACATGGTTTTACCTTCACATAGCAAGGATATCCTTTGCAAGAGAGTTTCTGGGATTGAAATAGATTTCTAGTTTCAAAATTCATCCCATATCCATGCACGGAGGGCATGTATCGAAAGCAAGAAAAAACAAAAATAAGATAAATGTAAGTTAACCACTTTGAATTCCAGGTTTAGAGCACTAGAACGTGATAAGCCCCAACTTCCGGCTTTCACAGAACTCCGCCAATTTAGAGACTTCTATAGAATGAACATACGCAACAGAGCGCAACAGAGCGGGTAGCTCCGGAGCCTAGCGCATTTTTCACAACTATGCGTTGTGAGGGAATGGAGGGGACCTACACTTTTCAGGTTCTGAAAGGTTAATCAGGGAAGCGATTTTCATGGTAATGAATTTACTATCGGACAACTTGCCAATTCCACGCGAAAAGTGATAAAACCGTGGAAAAATATTTTTTGTTTTCTGTTGGTATTCGAACCACGTCACCTTCTTTTTTCATAGAAGGGAAACGAAATAATTAAGTTTCAGTGGAGTTTAGCCGACGCAGCGATGAAAGTTTGCCAATTATTTATCGACTCGTAGCTAGCGGTCACAATTCTCGCATGATCTGTCTATGTAGTTTATAGTTATTGAAATGCAGTACGTAATAATTAGAGAGATCCCCAGTATTTGATTTGAACCGTTCTTAGCATAGATTTTGAAGCCTTGTATTCCGTCCATAGCAAGAAATAAACATTTCCCGGTCCTTGGCTACGGAAACGAAACAAGATAGAAAACATTTCCTTTGACAGAAGCCTGGAGCCAAAATTCAGGCCTAAGCCTTTTTCCAATAATCAAAGCTTAGGTTTCAGGTACCGACTTGGGGATTAGTAAATGTAGCCACTATTTCATTTTGTTATTCTGTCTTACAACATAAATAAAGACATAAAAAATATAAAACAAAAAACACTTGATTTACAATAATGAGAAACAAAAAGAGACAAAAAACTATTGCTTTTTACACCTTCATAAGATGATAGAATGTCCGCAGGACATACTCGCAGGACAAACGAAGCCATTGATCGAATAAGTATGTATAGATACTTGAGTTACATTGATAGGTTTATATGCAACCGAAATACTAAATTGAATTTCCACTCCATCACCCAGTGCTATAATACCTGTCATATCACCTCGCCCTACACATTCCCTTACACCGATTTACCTCCAGCGATAAGTGCTTTTGTATCAAAAATAAATAAGCCAAATAGAATTACTAACGAAATGAGTGGTACACAACCAACCGCACCACTCAATTTCACTACTTTTGGCCTTTATCCCGGATAAAGAACAACCACATACGCCACGCGGGGCCATAGTAGTATGTTCACTCCCCATCCCTTAAGCCAATCGGCCTTGCTCGGCATGAAAAGATGTAAAACAATAAAAGGCTCAAAATCTTATCAGCCCCGAAAAAAAAAGGAAATATACAAATATCGTGGCATTTTGGTATGCTTTCAACTTAATAAAGGTATGCGTAGAGGCTCATACATGTATAGGTAGGTGTAAGTACTACAAAAAAAAAGATGTAGAAAAAAAAACACGTCCGTGCTCAGTGCTGTTAGAAGGATACAAATTGGCTCATCTAAGGTTATTGAGGAAAATACGTATTACCTGCCGACACATAACGCGCACACCTTGCCTACAGGCCTAAATCAATTTGTTGTTGTTGTTTTTGTTTTGTTTCTTTTTTTCGTTTGTCTTGTTTTTTGGTTGCATAAGAAATTCAAAAGTGTTTTGAAAGCAGCAATTTATATCGGTAAGTGAGTTATTAGCGGTATTTTGTTTATCTCTAAAGGACTCTTCACATTCTAATTGAAATCAGAAGAGGAAAGGATATTGTCGAAATTATAATAATAATGTTTTTGGCCTGGATAAGTGTATCGGCTAGGCGCGCAGGTCGTGCAGGTCGTGCGTTTAAATTATTAAGTAAGGAGGCTAAGCAAAGCCATAAACGACGACAGAGGGTTCCTTACCTATAGCTACATTGCCTTATTTGTGAAAGTCAATTCTGGGGCATTTAACCAAACAAACAATATCGATTTGAGTTCGGTCCAATACACAGGACGCTATATGAGTGTTGAATGTGAAGTTAACAGATTTATTAGGGTGATTTATTTCGGGGCTATTTGTAAGGTACTACCCTTTGATTGATGGATAGACTTTGTTTGAACTTGAAGTTGTGTTATTATTTCCAAAAAAACACTTCATATCCAAGCAAAAGACAAAAACTGTCATAATGTGATAAATTTGAAAAGTTTAAGGACTTTGTGGAGCTACCACATTCTTGTGCTTAAGTTAAATCAAAATTGTTGTAACGAAGGAGATTAAAACATAGGTACAACAATAGGTATGTTTCGTTGGTCAAAAAAAGTTCACCCGCTTGTTGATGATAACTGAAATCCTAAGGTTGCTACAAGCGGTCATATAAAAATTAAAATTAAATATTTAGCAAAAATATTTATGCATACAAATATACAATGCTTAGTTTTATGCAAAGAAAAAACGCTGGGATTAAACGCTGAGAGAGAAGAGGGATGCAGAATTTCCTGAAGCAAGAGGAACTTAGGGAAAAGTTTAAGGTATATCCTGGCTGTGGTACCCGTGGCGTAATGGTTAGCTGGTGGTCTGCTGTTCATCCAGAGGTTCGTGGTTCGAATCCCAGGAAAGGCAAAAATGTTTTTCTACGGCAATCGCCTTTCACGAGGAATTGGCAAGTCCTTTGATAATAAATTCACTGACATGAAAAGCGCCTTCTTGATTAGCCGTTCGGAATCGACAGACAATTGTAGGTCCCCTAAATTCCGTCACATGGTACGATTGTGGGAAATGTAGCGCATTGTGGGAAATGTAGCCCTGTAGCTGCTCGCTCTGTTGCGCCACCCTAGTTATTTATTTATTTCCAGCTGAACGAAGCATTTTGCACATTGGGTTACGATAAGCGCAATTTGTGCGGAGAGTTAGGAGATGGAAGAAGCGGACAGTACGTAGGTTATAAGAATTTGTGTTCACATAAATCAGGTCTAGTAATGCCGGGGAGTTTATGGTACTTGTCGTAATCTGATGGACGAAAATTATGTAAGCGATACGACAACGTTAAAGTAAGGGTGAGTAAGCCAATTAGTCGCAAACAGTCTTCTTACGAAGGTGAAATTAACGGATCAAACTAGGGCAACCTACGTAAACCCAGTCCAAAAAACCTTCACATCTTCAATTCAACGAGATTGAGTTATTTGGTTGGGAAACCAAACCTGATAAGCACATTCAAGGATAGGCTGATATGTGTTCAATGATGTTTTAGCGACGTAGGGGTCGGAAAATTCTGTAGACCAGCGTTTGATAAACCCGGGAGAGGAGTTTGCTTTCGCAATAATATAGTTAATGTGAGAGTGGAAACTCAGCTTTTTATGACAAACTACCCCATGATCACGAATACACGAAACCCTATGGACACAGACACGCTGCACAGAAATACGTTGGAAGACTTTAAGGTAAGCGTTTACATGAGAAAGTCAAGGATTGACATTTATTAACGTTAAGATCAAAAAAGATCTTTTTTCACTTAATCAGAAAAGCGTTTAGGTTCTGCTGAAGAAGCGAGGAGTCTGGAGAAGAGGATATAACTTTTATTATTTTGATGATGTTTGCATAGAAAGACAGATCAGGTAAGGAAATAATACTACCGACGTCATTCATTGCAATCACGAACAGAAGTGCACCGAGATGGGTACCTTGGGGAACGCCAAAAGAGGCAATATCGGTTCAGAGACTGCTTTTCTTAAGACTACCCTATACTCTCGGTTCCCGCGGTGTGGTTTGACCCATTCAATAATAATTAATGGTGGGAAAACAAAGGCTTTAAGTTTGAGGTGGATAATGTGATGGTTAATTTTGTCTAATGCTCTATAAAAGTTGGAAGTAGTAACATCAATTTCGTTGCCCTTTTCCAGGGCCAAGAAACTCGTTGATACGAATTGGGTAAGGTTAGTCGTAATAGACCTTATTTTTAAGAAACCAAATTGAATAGTAAGCACAATAGATTTCATTCAGACCGTGAAGTGACCAGAGCTGCGCAAGCTCTCATTTAATCTCATCATTATTTTTTTAAGATAGGGAAACTAAGATTCTTTCAAAAGAGAGGGGGAAACTGCCTGGGATGATGAGTGCAGAAAAAGATTAGTAGGAGGTTCGTACAGCACCAACGCGCACTTTTTGAGAAAAACTACCGGAGTGCCATCGGGACCAAGTGAGAAGTCATCATCGAGTAAGCTTAACACGAACTGTAACTGACTAACATCAAGAAAAACAGTGAGTGAAAAATCTTTGGTTCTAAATTTAGAGATGTAAAAAAACTACAAAGTAAATCAACTTTTTTCAACTTCTCTTTCATTGTAAAGGGTCCGCCAAATAACTTCTTTTTCTTTTTTGAAAATGCTATAAAAAAATCTACTGAATATTTTCTCAAATTTCTTTTTTATTTGAAAATACAATCCTTTCGGATAGTAATGAAAAATAATTTCATTGAAATGGCTGCCTCGGCTGGCCATGCAGTAGCTTACACGATCGATTTTTAACCAATGGCTTCACCAATATTGTACTTTAAAGCGTCAATTGTCTCTGGATTGTCGACGTAACACTTATCGTTTACGGCACCCCACAAATAATAATCCAACGGTGTCAAATCGCAGCTCCGAGGTGGCCAAACGACATCAGTTTTGCGGCTGATAATGCGATCTTCAAAAACAGGGTGCAAAACATCGAATGTAGTTTCGGCTGTGTGGCACGTAGCGCCGTCCTGTTGAAACCAAATGAACCAATTGGGCCTTGCATTGCGTCATACTAAGGTCCTTATGCAAAATTCGTCTCTATGATGTCTCCGAAATGTTCAATTGTTGAGAACGACGGTGAATTGATGTTGATGGCGCTTCACGCACGCTTTCTGCCCCATCAGCAATATTCTCGGGTGTACGCACTGTTTTTGGCTTTTCACGCTTTGGTTTTTGAATGAGGATGCCAGTTTCTTTCACTTTTTTTACAAGATAACGAACATACATAGCTGACGGTGCTTCTCTTCTTCCGAAATCCGTACGCAATTTTCGCACACATTCTGCAACATCATACCATGACTTTCAAAGTAATGTCGCAATATTTCCCAGCGTTGTTCAAACGTTTACACAATCATATTCGTTCAGCGGAAGGATAAAACTAATTATCTGTCAAATCAGATATGAGCTAGGTTAAGCCATTCACGAAATAAGCACTAGTTGAAAAAAAACGTTAGATGGCGGACCCTTTATTATCATTCTGAAAAACTTCTTCAATCAACAATTTAACCTGTCAAGAGCATAACCGTAGATGGCATCAATCCACTGGATGCAGACGGTTTAAACCTATGCTCCCCAACCTTAGTAAGAAAACTGTAACAATGTCGCCATTTAGTAGCAGAAAGCCTGTGAAAAGCTTGTTGGCGTTGCTATGAGCTTTTGAAAGCACATTGCAGGGAAAAGCACAGAAGGGGAGGACATCGTCTAAGGTGGAACAATCAAGTGGAAAAATCGACTTAGAAGGCAAAACTGGAAAGAGCTCGCCCGAAATCAAAGTCCCTATTGAAGGATGTTGGGTGAAGCCCAGGCTCAACCCGAACTGTTATGCCCACTTAAATAAGTAAGTAAGCTTCCACGGAGCATTTCTGTTTTGCCAAGCATTTATACGTGTCAGGCTTAAGTGATGCCACACTTTGTGGAGAAGATGACAACAACGCACAGCACTTCCTCTGTGAATGTTCTGTATTCCTCGTGTCAGGTTACAGACCCTCGCCTTAGCGCGGCGCAGGAATAAATGCAAATATATGCTCCTATCACCCATCTATTTCACTTGGCAAATCCTTTTACAACTGCGGCTAGTTCGGCACTATAAAAAGACTTAAACCTGACCGAATAATTCATCACCATGACAGTGCCGCTGATATATCAAAATGCTAAATCATGGTTCTTATAACCTTTGGTCAAACATCCAAAACGATGATAAAACAAAAAAGCTTAAAATATGAAATTCAAGAGTACCTACCCCCTTTCAGCCAAAAAGTACTTGTGGGATCCCATTACTTCCAATCACTTACAGTTATTTCATTCAGACATGCAAATAGACACCCATTTCACCCTCCATTCAATATACTTGACCAATTTAAATAATAAAAACTTGTCTAGTTCTTTGGTCTCGATTCAGCAGCTAGCAAGCTATGTTATATAGTTCTCTACTGCACTTTCCAATACACAAATGAAAAAAAAACCTACCCACCGACAAAAGAACTGCTTGCTTACTTTGATCTCAAACTGATAACTCGAAATGCTGCAGAGTCATTCACACAACAACTTCAACCATGCCTCTGCATATCTTAAACAGAAAACACAGGGGCGTCTCTGAATTTGTCATGGCAAGACTGAGTAATATCACCAAGCTATTCGTTGGTCGTCGTTATCGTCGGCAATGCCAAAAGGATGCAACATAACATTCCACAGACCAACAAACATGCAAGCTTTCGTGGAAATCCCCCAAACCAGTGGAGAGCCATAATTTGCCTTTCGAAAAATTGTCCAAAAAATGTCAACAACGTTGAGTTCCCGGTTGTTGTCCTTCGCAGTTCTCTATAACGGCGGGTTTTATGAAGAAACAAAAAAAAAACAAGCACTGAAAGACAGAAATCTGGGGCAAAATAAAAGAGTAACCATTTCTGCATGCGATAATCCTTCAGAACGAAGAGTGGCCACTTCCACTTCCCATCGACTAATTTCAAAATGATTCATTTATACAAAAGAAGTTCCATTTCTTCATCTTTCTCTCCCTTTCCTTTTTATAGTAATAAAAAAAGGACAACCTAAAAAGGACGAGGACATTGCCGATGGCTACACTACTGTGATGACTTGCTTGGTCACCATCAGGTCTTCTATAAAATGAACCCAGGCAAACAAAAACCATGCTGCTTCACAAGTAGCAAACGAAGAACTCACCTATTGAGTATGGTCGTGAAGAAGGTTTGAGGCGTTTCGTGCTCGCTACTGAGCTCTTACAATTAAACGAATGGCAGGCAGCTGGCACAGTATAGCTACGAAACAATGTCTTGCCTCACACAGGCGAATCAAGTGTACAGGAGCTGTTTGTTATAATATGGTAATAGGACTATAATGCCGTGGTCAGCAAATACGTGGCTTATGGATACTTTTACCAACAGGGTGACCTTACAGTTTCTTAGGGTAAATATCGATTGGTGACCAACTGTCATTGTGACAAAATTTTTAAACAAAAAATCTCTAATTTGCCAATATCAATATTTGTAAATGTCCTTGAGAACTTAGAGAACTCGTGCATATTCCTTTGGGACTCAGAAGTTGATACATTGAACATTTTACTTAGGTTTTTGTCATGTTGCTATGAAAATTGGAAAACAAAAAACATAAACGAAGCGTGTCTTCGTGTTATAGTTGTGCCGCTTTCTGTTGGAGCGGATGAGTAAAAGCTTTAAGAAACTTGTATGTTAATTTAAAAAAAAACCCCTAGACTGACAACTATTTTTAGCACATAGCTCACTTGAAACTAGAAACCAAAAGCCACTTTCATAAAAATCAATTTCGTCCTGATGGCAGAGGGCTTGGGCACATGGGCACCCTGTTTATTTGTGTGTGTGCTACATTCGTTCAAGCACAAAGGGTATTTAAATAGAGGCTTACGAAAATGGTATGAAATAAAAATCATTACCTTGCTGATCTTTATCTCGTTTGATAGCTGCCTATACCAGAAGCTAAGAAATAACAAACACATACACAAACAATCGTCCTGGCCACATACAACTATACGCCAAAACACGTTTTGTTGAACACTCGAGTATAGCATGACGTTACATTTGACTTTGTATCGATTAGTTTTACGTAAACGCTCATTCCACTTTCTAATTATATCTTGAATGACCATATACAAGAAAAACAACTACAAAACTCTGGCCAACAGGTTTGAAAATTGAGTGCCAGAATCCAGGGCAACACCTAAACCTTTAGCTAGTCATCAGCTTGGTTTACGAAGTAATTTTATAGTTTATTTTAAGGAATACAAAACGAAGTAACCACATCTCCTTATATTCAAAATCGTATCGAGAATCTTTTAATGTGTAAACACAGACATTAGTGCTAAAGCTGACACTGGGGGCCATGCAAGTGAAGAATAAATCAAATATAGTTATGAGTATTTTCGATAGAAATTGCAGTGTGCTGGTTTAAGGTAATCTTATAAATGCACGCATCGAATTGTTACAGTTTTGACAGAATATTTAAGTTTACCAATGCCATTCCCAAGTCTATTAACAATCGTTTTGGCTTTTTAATGCTGCGGTGGCTGACATGAAGAAGATTAACACGCGTCGGTCTTGTTGGCATTGGTTTTCAGTGACTACTTGGGTGGCATAAATTCATTTTTGGTAACATCTACATGTTGTTCTCTCAAGTGATGCCAATCCATCTTCTGCTTCTTCCTTTTCGAAGTTACGACCATCGTGATCACGATGGAATCACAAGTCCTTGATTTTTTCATGTCTGAAATCAGCCAAATGCTGTGGCCGGATCACAGCTCACTTTACCGAGTGAGTGAGTGGTATCAGTGATCGAGTGAGTGAATAAAGAGTAACCGTTTCGGGATTAAACGTGACCACACATATCATATAGCTATTTTAAATTCTTCAAGCAGGTAACTTAAATATTCAATAGTACATTTCGAGTCTATAAATTCGGCGCAGGGACATAAGTCCCCGGGACATAAGCCCCAAATTTTATTTTTGGGACTTATGTCCCATCTAAGTGAGACATAAGTCCCTACTTCGATTTGGGAGCTATGTCTCACTAAGATGAGACATAAGTCCCAAAAATAAAAGTTGGGACTTTTGTCCCTCCGAATATACTTTTACAAGCTAAGACATTTTTTTCAGAAGCCCTTCTGAAAAATTGTCTGTGTTTTTCTCAAATTCTTGAAGCTTCTTTTTTCAAAAAGCAAACTTACTACTCATTAGAAAGTAGAGATATGGTTTTCCGGAATTAGGAGACGTTATTTTACTTTTAGAATTTAGTAAAAAAATTTTAGTTTAAAAAAGAAACTTAAAAAATTTTGATTTCCGTTTCGAAGGCTCTGTTTGAAATATGTTGTAAGGGCAGCGGGCGATGGAAAATGTTTACTTTAATTATAGCTGAGGTATTTGCACATATAGTTCCTCCGACTTTCTACTCATTAGAAAGTAGAGATATGGTTTTCCGGAATTAGGAGATAATATTTTACTTGTAGAAGTTAGTAAGATTTTTTTAATTTAAAAAAGAAACTTAAAAACTTAGAGTTTTTGAGTATTTGAGAAAATAAAATTAAAAAATCGCGCGATTTTTTAATTTTATTTTCTCAATTACTCAAAAACTCTAAGTTTTTAAGTTTCTTTTTTAAATTAAAAAAATCTTACTAACTTCTATTAGTAAAATATTATCTCCTAATTCCGGAAAACCATATCTCTACTTTCTAGCTATAATTAAAGTAAACATTTTCCATCGCCCGCTGGATGGAATATAATATTTAACAGAGCCTTCGAATCGGTATTCAAAAAGTATATAACGATTCTGAGATTATCTAGAGGTTATTGGTTCCATTGCCTAAAATCACTTGAGAGAAAGGTGTCAAGGACCAACAACTTTATGGCAAGCAAAAATTGTTTGGTTGCCTAGTAGAAATGTACAACGATTTACTAAGCTCTATTAATGAAAAGTTGGGACTTATGTCCCATCTTCAACGGAAAAAAGTTGGCACTTATGTCCCGATGGCGTGGGACATAACTCCCAAATCGAAGTTGGGACTTATGTCTCACTTAGATGGGACATAAGTCCCAAAAATAAAATTTGGGACTTATGTCCCGGGGACTTATGTCCCTGCGCCATAAATTCACAGATGTCGCTGATGTCTTTTAGACTAATTTCTTTTTTGGTAAATAAATTTTTATTTTTTTTTTTTTGTAAAAAAAGACAACTTTTAGGGAGAATTTCAGGAAGTAAAGAATTTAAATGCAGTCGGGTGGTGTTGTTAAAAAAAAATTCTGTTAATTGATAAATAGTCAGTGGCGATTGTCTTTGGGTGGATGTGTACAAGGACAACGAAAGTGATCGGTTTTTCGGGAATTTCTTTTTCGGATTCCGTTGGTTGTTTGTGAATTGACTTGGTCATTTAATGCCAAATTGCGGTACTAGATTACTCATTGGTGAGCGGTGATACCTAATTCGCATAATTTCGTCACGAGTTATTCGATAACGTGTGCCGTAATTCGGCCACTGATGTCGTTGCATTTGTCTCTATTAGGGGTGTTTTTTTTCTTGCAGTCATGCAAATGCTACACCATATGAAATAAGATCGTGCAAGGGTCTTTCTCCACATATGTTTAACGGTTCACAAGCTATAAATATATTGAACAGAAACGGTCCAAACTTGGATATTTGGGGTTTCCTTATTCGGCCCTATCATGTAACCGTCGAAGCGGAATTTCCTCCGATCGGAGACATTTTGCTTCGCGATAGTTCTCCGATTGGACGATCCGACGTTCTCCGATAAGTTTTTGTTGCGGAGATTTTAGTTTTGGGTATGCAATGCATTGCCGCATTTGTGAAAAATTTCTTATGACTACAACAACTTCGAAGCAAAATTGAATCTCCGGAAAAAGATGCGTTGCGGAGAAAACTCCGCACCGACGCACGGTTACCTTGATTGTGTATAAAGTCTGATATTTTATAGATTTGCACAACCATCGTTTTTGGCTGGTTTATTTATGTTTGTGTTTTTGAATGGGGGAAGAATGCGTCATCTCATACACTTGTTTTAGTAGGCTTCTCTACCAATTTAATAAGATCGGTGTTACTTTTCCATAATGTCAAGGACATCGATTGATTTCGATCCATTCAGCTTCTCTGTCAGCTCGGCAAGTTTAATGTTCTTCTAGCAAATATTTTTAACTTCTTGTCTGATTGAATTCTTAACCAATTACACTCCATGTGGCTTCTATGCTTATCTATTAAGTATAGTTCGATTTTGCCTTTAAGGGGACAAAATTAATTGGAAACAATTTAGAGACAGTTTTCTCATACTAGTATGGTTTATTTTCAACCCGTTCATGTTTGCTCAGTAATGGAACACAACACACTATCAACTTGTTCACGATTGTTCTGTTGTGGAACACAAATAGAGGGTGGCGCAACAGAGCGAGGAGCCTTAGGGCCCAGCGCATTTCTCAGAACCATACATTGTGAAGGAATGAAGGGGACCTACAACTTTCTGCCGGTCCCGAACGGGTAATCAATGATGAATGATGCATGAGAAAGCATTTTTCATAGCAATGAATTTATTAACACGGAGGACTTGCCAATTCCTCGCGAAAGGCAATACCCATGGAAAAACATTTTTGCCTCTGTTGGGATTCGAACGACAAACCTCTGGGTTAAAAGACAGACATGCTAACCATCACGCCAAGTGGAACAGAGCCTACTTAAAACTCTTTTAAGAATCCAATCAATTGATTTGGATGATAATTTTTTCCTAGGATGGCTTCAAATAACGTTTTATTATATTTAACCAACTGAATTGTTACAAACGCAGATAGAAGTTGATTGTTTCATAACATCCACAAAAAAAAAAAAAAACGATAACCATGTGATCGTCTCTGAGCTGTGCCTGGAAAATCGTGTTGATTTTCTTAGGTTTTGTATTCAAATGACATTTTCGTTGTGTTCTATATGAAATAATTTTTAATAATTTTAAATCGCTGAACAGCAAAATATTTGGGTTGGTGGTTGCCACATATTTCCATGAACAAAACTTCAATCCACTGAAAGCACTTTTGAGTCAGTGAACAAAAACTCTTATATAGAGAAAATGTTTTCCATTTCCTTGCAGTTTGTCCAATTTTGAAGGAACTACGCGTAATAATATTTTCAAAAGATGTCCTTGAAGAGGCAGATGCCACAAAAACTCTTATAATAATATGATCAGCTTTCAAAACCAATCATCTTCAAAATTTTCGCAGCCGGGCTCACCTTTTATAAGACCATAATCAGCGCAGTTCTGCTATACGACGCGGAAGCACGGACCTTATCTAAACTGGAAGAGGAAACCCTTGGTCGTTTCGAAAGAAAAATACTCCGAATTATTTTGGGTTTGTTTGTGAAAACAATTGTAGTAGTTTTTATTTCGAATCAGTCCGATTACTTACGACTGCTCTTGTACTATTTACCTAATAAATGGCCATTCCAGTACATATATTAAGCTCATTCAATCGATATTGGGTCGAATGATGGAATGATCCATCTGTACCGTATATTTGCAACGTTTCTATAATAAGATGATAAAAATATGTAAGACATTCTATAAAGAACTATCGAAGTTACAAAGTCGTCTTCTCTCTACGGAATAAGCCTACACAATGTGTTCAGAACATTTACAACGAACTGTACATATGACCTACACCACGATATTAGCAATGAGCATAGCTAGAAGAGTACGCATTCCAAAACTAAAATGGCTGCAACATGTACCTAGAGCTGATGCACAAAAACAGCCTGGCTCTACGGGACATTGCAGGGAAATACCGGAGAAGGAATAAATAGTTTTAAGTGGCGCAAACAAACGGAAGAAGATCTCAGCCGACTTAGAGTGCAAAACTGGAAAGAGCTCGCCAGAAATCGGTGATAGATGTTGGTTGAGATTCAAGTTCACTCCGAATTGCAACGCCACCTTAGCAATTCAAGTATGAAAGTATGTGTCATAAACTCCAATCTTCCTATGATCTCCGCAGATCTAAGTATTCCTCTTTTCATCAAATACAATACGGTCAAAACCGAGTTTATCACCGAATTCCTTATCCATTTTTTGCCCTTTTACTATGAAATTTGAGAGAAAACCGATTTAAACAAATAAGAGTCACTTTCGACAAAGCACTAGAGAAAAACACTAGAGGCAGGAAAAACTTGAGAAGTTAGTTTGCAGGAAGTTTGGTTGCCATTATGGATTTGATCGAAGCAAGTGTTTTCCGCCAGAGTGTGACTGTTCTCCGCTACCATTTAGAGGATTTTAAATACCAACGAAATGTTCCATTGGGAGTTTTGGTTGTACAACCAACAATTAGTTAGAAAACTTGGATATCTTTCGAGAGTTCGTCAATCATTGTTGCAAGAAGTGGTAAATACATTTCTTTTTTGGAAATTAGGATTATTCAAACATTTTAACGATCGGCACTGAGTCAGGGAGCCAATGAAAAAAAATTGCGTCTATATCACTCCTCTCAACCATACTTTGTGAAGAAATGGAAGGGACCTACAATTTTTTGCCGATTCCGAAATGCTAGTCGAAACCGCGCTTTTCATGGCATGAAACTACTATCGGAAAAATTGTTCGCGAAGTGCAAAAACAAATATTTTTATTTGATGTGTTTGGGACTGTAACCTCCGCTTTGGGCACGAGTGGCAATGGTTGATACCAAAAATATTTAAAGCTGATTTACGAAATCAAAATTTTTCTGTACTAATTGCTTCCTAAGACTTTAGCTTAATCTAGGTTGAAAGAACGCTTCATTGGTTCGAGAGAAATATATTTTCGTAGTTGAAAATTCGAAAAGAAAGTTGCATTGGACTTTGAATTTTGGAAAACAAAAACGCAGATTCCGATATGTTTTGTGTTGCGTATGGATACTCTTAAGGGATAGTTGCGTATGGATACTCTAAAGGATATAAAAAGAATGTAAGGATTTTCTCTTAAATAAAATTGTATAGATGCATAAAAACAGGCTACTCATTATTGAGTGAGGTGTCATTAAAAAGGTGAAGGTCTCAAAGAAGAAGAAAGTATAAGTATTCATGGTCTTAATATGATGTGTTGATGGGGATACACGCATATGAAATCGCTCTGCTTTAAAGTAATCTTTTCATTTTCAAATACAAAGTAAATAGTTCAGTATTTGCCATTTGCATAAACAAACATTGTTCCTTCAAACTACTAAAAAACAAGAAGTGAAAATGAAGTGTGGTTTGTTTAAATTTAAAATTGATAGACATGAACTTAAGATTGAGTGCATAAATTGCAAAGAATTTTATCATGCTAAATGTGTAAATTTAGAAAAAAAAGAGATCGAATACTATGAAAAAAGTGCTCAAGGGTACAAGTGTGTTAACTGTGTTACTCAGCGGAGAAGATCAATTTTGGTAGACGCTCCGATTAAAAACTCTTCTTCAAACTGCAAAATTTATACAGCTTCTTTGTCTGCATCTTCATCATCGACAAACAAAGAAGTAAATTTGTCATCAGAAACAACTGAGAGTTCATCAATTGCCCCCCTTTCTCCCTGTCCACAAGATGATAACATTTCGGGTCAGCAAAAAATTACTCTTCAAATGTTATTTAATGAAATCAGACAGCTCAAACAAGTAAATACTGATGCGCTCATGAAAATCAAAATACTGGAAGATGTCAATGTTTCTCTTGTTCAACGTGTTGGAGACTTGGAGGCGAAATTAAATATAATGGAGCAGAAAGAGAAGCAGTGCTCAGTTGATATTATTGGCATCCCTGGAGTTGATAATACAAATGTAAAGGAGAGAGTCAACAAACTGCTGACGGCTGTGGTTGGTGAGGAGATTAACTCGAGTGAAATTCACTCATGCTTTGTCAAAAACATTACACATATTAACAAAAAATCTGGAAGTACAAAGATCGTGTGCGTGAAGTTTTCGACTTTGATGCAGAAAAAAATTGTTATGCAAAAAATGAAAGAGAAAAGGCACAAAATCTCTTCAAACATATTTGATGTTCAGCTTCAGAACCAAAGCAGCAGTGGAATCGGAAGAAACAACAACAAAGGCAGTCAAATCTTTATCAATGACTCTTTAACCAGGTACACGAGATCTCTTTTAAAAATTGCAACTGATCTCAAACATAAAAATGAATTTAAATACGTATGGGTTAGAGACTCAACTATTTGTCTTAGGAAAAAAGAAGGGGATAGAGTTATCAACATTAAATCTTTCGAGGATATAAATAAACTCAAGTCAAGTTAGATTATTAAATTTTGTTTTGAATTATGAGTAATAATAATAACTTATCTTTAAATTCTCAAAATGATTCATATGATAATGGTAATTTTCCTGCTTTAAATAATGATTATGATGTAAATTGTTTTTGCATAGAGCATCAAAACAACGAACAAAGTTCTGGTTTTTCTGTTATCCATCAAAACATTCGCAGCATGCGAAGTAACTTTAATATTTTTCTCTCTCATCTCTCAATCCTAGATCATTTACCTGATTTAATCTTCTTAACAGAAATTTGGATTTTTGATGATGAAAAACATTTGTATGATGTAATTCCAAGCTATACGTTTGAAGCTTCTTGTAATGAAAGCTATGCCGCTGGTGGTGTCGCCGTTTATTATAGTAACAATGTAATTAATTGTAAAATTGAAAAAGTAAAATGTGAAAGCTCAGATATTTTGAGTGTTAGTTGTGATATTTCTGGTGTTAACTACTGTTTTGTCTGTATTTATAGACTGCACAAGTGCTCAATAGGATGTTTTTTGGATGAATTTTCGGGTTTTTTGGATGGTCTGAAATGTAAAAATGTGATTTTGTTGGGTGATTTAAATGTTAATATTTTATGTGATACAGCGGAAGTGGATAATTATTTATCTGTTCTTTCTTCATATGGGTTTGAGTCTGTGATAAATGAACCAACTAGGTTAAACGCTTGCTTAGATCATGCTTTTGTAAGGTTTCATAGAAACAATGAAATTGATTTCAAAACGATTGTCCAAGACTTACAGATAACGGATCATAGATTAACTGGAATCCAACTTAGTTGTCTCCAATATAGAACACATCGTTTTGAAAAGTTTGAATTTAAAAAAATTTTGATAATCTGAGATCACGTTTAAATATAGAGTTTTGGGATGAGGTTTACTCTGCAACAGATCCATCAGTTGCTTTTGATTTGTTTCTAAAAAAACTTCAATTTCATATTGAAATTTGTAGCAAGGAAATGCGCAAACAAAATAACAAACTACGATATTACACGCACCATTATATCAGATTCAACCGTCTGGCAGGTTTCTTTTTCAGCCGGGGGCGGGGGTGGGCGTTCGAAAATGGTAATTTTACAGATTTTGAGGTCGAAGTGATAACCACAAAAATGATACATCAAAAAATCAGAAAAATTCCCCTGATTACAAAAAACTCGGTCCCAGACGATTTCGTTTCAGCCTACTGCTTGCCAGACGCATTTTAACACTTTTCAAGTGCATTTTTCAGCTTAAAGCACTAATAACTTTTTTCCTATTACATTTAACTAGGAAAGTGGTACGCCAAAAAATAAGAAAATTTACCTTGATTTCAAAAAAGTGTGTCTTAGACGATTTGATTTCAGTCTACTGCTTGCCAGACGCACTTTAACACTTTTTTAAACGCATTTTTCAACTTAAAGTACCGATAACTTTTTTCCTATCACATGTAACCAAGAAAATGGTACGCCAAAACATCGCAGAAGTTCCACCGACTACAAAAAGTGTGTCTAAAAGGATTTGGTTTCAGCCTTCTGCTTGCCAGACGCATTTCAACATTTTTCAAATGCATTTTTCAATGTAGCTGATATCTTTTTTCTTATCACATTTAACCAAGAAAATAGTACGCCAAAACATCAGAAAAATTCCCTTAATTGCAAAAAATTCGGTCCCAGACGATTTGGTTTCAACCACCTGCTTGCCAGACGCGTTTTAACATTTTTAGGTGCATTTTCAGATTAAAGCACTAATAACTTTTTCCCCATTACATATAACCAAGAAATTGGTACACGAAAAAATAAAAAAAGTTACCCAGATTTCAAAAAAGTGTGTCTTAGACGATTTGGTTTCAGTCTACTGCTTGCCAGACGCTCTTTAACATTTTAGTAAAATGCATTTTTCGACTTAAAGTACTGATAACTTTTTTCCTATCACATATAACCAAGAAAATGGTATGCCAAAATATCAGAAAAGTTCCCCTGATCACAAAAAAGTCGGTCCAAGACGATTTGGTTTCAGCCTTCTGCTTGCCAGACGCATTTTAACTTAAGCATGTTTATCAAATTGAATAAAAATCAAAAATTTCATTTAAATGAAATACTACAAGGAATTATTCATTCAATTTGATAAACATGCTTAAGTTAAAATGCGTCTGGCAAGCAGAAGGCTGAAACCAAATCGTCTTGGACCGACTTTTTTGTGATCAGGGGAACTTTTCTGATGTTTTGGCATACCATTTTCTTGGTTATATGTGATAGGAAAAAAGTAGGTGGTTGAAACCAAATCGTCTGGGACCGAATTTTTTGCAATTAAGGGAATTTTTCTGATGTTTTGGCGTACTATTTTCTTGGTTAAATGTGATAAGAAAAAAGTTATCAGCTACATTGAAAAATGCATTTGAAAAATGTTGAAATGCGTCTGGCAAGCAGAAGGCTGAAACCAAATCCTTTTACACACCTTTTTTGTAGTCGGTGGAACTTCTGTGATGTTTTGGCGTACCATTTTCTTGGTTACATGTGATAGGAAAAAAGTTATCGGTACTTTAAGTTGAAAAATGCGTTTAAAAAAGTGTTAAAGTGCGTCTGGCAAGCAGTAGACTGAAATCAAATCGTCTAAGACACACTTTTTTGAAATCAAGGTAAATTTTCTTATTTTTTGGCGTACCACTTTCCTAGTTAAATGTAATAGGAAAAAAGTTATTAGTGCTTTAAGCTGAAAAATGCACTTGAAAAGTGTTAAAATGCGTCTGGCAAGCAGTAGGCTGAAACGAAATCGTCTGGGACCGAGTTTTTTGTAATCAGGGGAATTTTTCTGATTTTTTGATGTATCATTTTTGTGGTTATCACTTCGACCTCAAAATCTGTAAAATTACCATTTTCGAACGCCCACCCCCGCCCCCGGCTGAAAAAGAAACCTGCCAGACGGTTGAGTCTGATATAATGGTGCGTATATCTACACATACATGTGCAATATTTTTGGTTATCACTCCACTCCAAAAATTTGCTTCCAGCTCTTGGTCTAATAATGGTGCTTCTAATTTTGTAAGTCCCACCATGTTCTGTGATTCATATTTGATACACGACAATAATCAACCTGACAGTTTTTGCTTTGAAGAATTTTCTGCGCTTGAGATTTCTAAAATTATAGTGTCACTCAAAACTTCAAACTCGTCTTCCAGTGACAATATTTCTAGCTTTTTGTTAAAACAAATTTCGTTTCATGTTTCTGATGTACTCTGTTATTTGTTCAACTACTGTGTGTATGAAGGAGTTTTTCCCGAAGGACTGAAAACTGCGGTGGTTTTACCATTACATAAAAAAGGTGATACAGTGTCATTGAATAATTATCGTCCTATTTCTATTTTATCTACGTTTTCAAAAATTTTTGAAAAAGGAATGAAATCAAGAATGCTTTCATTCTTAGAAAAAACTAGTTTTTTAAGTGATTGTCAGTTTGGGTTTAGAAAGGGCAAGTCGACTGAGGGTGCTTTGTTGAAACTAACAGGTGAAATTTATAACAGCTTAAACACTTCACATATACCATCAACTTTATTTATTGATATAAGTAAGGCTTTTGATATGGTAAATCATTCGTTGCTAATTGATAAACTCTATAAAGCAGGGTTCAGAGGCTCTATTAACAAATGGTTTTCCTCCTATTTATCAAACCGGAACCAAGTCGTAAAAATTGGTAATGCATATAGTTCAAAAGGATTCTTGAATATGGGCGTTCCTCAAGGATCTGTTCTGGGCCCAATACTGTTTTTAACTTATGTGAACTCACTATTTTTACAATCTTTTAAAGGCAAAATCACTGCATTTGCTGATGACACAAGTTTTTTCTATTCAAACACTAATATTATAGATAGTTTTGCGGATGTAAATTATGACCTTGACTTGATAAGAATGTGGTTCAATTTTCATAAACTTGTAATAAGCAATAAAACGAAGTTTATGTTATATAATATTAAAGGAGATGTCATCAGAAATATTCCCTTACATTATCATACTCCAATGTGTAGTCGATTTGTTTTTGGACATTTGATATACAATAATCATGTTGATTGTCAGGAACAATGCTTTCAGATTGAACAGGTTGACAGTTTTAAATATTTAGGTATTATATTGGACAAGAAATTATGTTGGAAGGATCATTCATTGTATCTGAAACAGTATCTGAACGGGGTTGTAAGACAATTATACCATCTTAGTATGTACTGCAATTTGCCGGTCTTAAAACTAGTTTACTGTGCTTTATTTAAATCTAAACTGGAATATTGAATTTCTTGTTGGGGAGGTTCTTATTTCAATAAAATAGAACCTTTACTGATTAAACAAAAGCATGCTGTGAGGATAATTTTAAAAGCAAACCGTAGGACACCAAGTTTTGACCTATTTAAGAGACTTGAATTTCTTCCAATAAGACATCTGTACTGTTATAAAGTCTTAAAAATATTTTTCTGTGATTCTGGCTACTTCGTAGCTAGAGTGCAAGAGAGCTATAGCTTGCGTATCAACACTAGAAATCTTGCAACTATACCTACCATCAAAAAAACTCATTTTTCCCAATGCTATTATGTCACTGCTCCACGATTATTTAATAAATTGCCTGAAAACATAAGGTGTGAGAGAGAAAAAACAGTATTTTTAAAATCAATCAAATATTGGCTATTTTCCATTGATCATTCTGAAATTGATGCTTTATTGAATCCAATGATGTAACTTAAAAATTTCCAAACATATTTTATGTTTGTATTTAAAATTTTTTTTTTTTTTTTAAATATCCTATTTAATCTTCTATTAATTGTTTTCCCCATCAACAGCTCTACTTGTCATAGTTTTAATTTGTAAAATATATACTATCGCCACTGTCTGTTAAAGACACAAGATTGTATTCAGCTATTTCTTTCAATATCTATTAATGTAAGTCATATTTATTGTAGCTACTTTTATAAAAATCAAAAAGATATTGTAATGAAATATAGAATTATTAAAAAAAAAAAAAAAAAAATTTCTTTATAATTTTCAGCTTTGGAATTACTTTCAATTAATAAATAAATTATTATTTTACTTTCGTTTCTATACCACGGTGGATAATTTCTTCAAAGGCACTCATATCGTGTGAATAGGCTCTGAAGCTGTATGACTTGCTCCTTGAGGATTTTGGCTTTGCTTAATATTTTACTGTTCCGACGAAATCAGTTTCTCAAATAAAAAAAAAAAACAAACAAATAAAAAACGATGCAAATCAATACTTACGCTAAACATATCATCATCACATCAATTCCAATCATCCAAAGTAATTTCTCTCCCAAGAGCCAAGCCCGCCATACAAGAACGTTTCGAAAACAACATAACAACAACAATTCAGCATATCGAACCTCGTCTCCAATACGAAAAAAGAAGAAAAACATAAATGAATGAAAATGGCAATATCAATTCTTCACGATTAATCAAATACAGACGATATCGGTTGCGGATTGAAATCATGAATAACAATGCCGAAAACACACAGCCAAAAAAAAAAAAAAAAGAACGAAATGAAAAGAATACACGACAAACACCTGCAAATAGGCATCACCTTCCACTTTTTTATCCCAGCCACCCATCATCATTACCTATTCAATCAATCGGTGTATCCTAAGTCGAGTTTGCCTTTCATTTGAATTCATTCCATTCTTTGTGTTTTTGTTCGCCTCCTAAGGGTTGCCTTTGCAAACCTATTACCACCTTATACCATCTTGTCCGCCCATCACGCCCCGTCAAACAGTCATGTTCGTAGTACCGTTTATCCATAATCAGAAGGCACATCCAGGCTATGGGAGTATAATGGATTACAGACAAATGCCGACGTAAAAGTTCTCCGTGTGAAGAGATAAATGATGAATTTTAAGGTGAACCATTGAACCATTTATCTTTTGATAGATGGACGGATTGAGATTTGAGATGCGAACGCGTGAACAGGGACTTTTAGATTCAAAGAGTTGTGTCTGTTAGACAGATAGTAAGGCCTAAGATTTATATCTTCTATTTGTGCTCCACGACGAAATGGAATAATCTATGTCGGAGCACACAGCTTACAGAGTATAGAAGATGGGTTGGGTATGTAGATTGAACGACGTTTTCTCTACAACACTATGCCAATAGTTGCTTGTGCTGCTTGTACAAATGAAAATGTGATGCGATATGCGCCAGCAGCCGCATTTAGATAGAATATGGTAATGATGAGCATTTTTCTATCAAACTTCTAAATCCGGGTGGTTTATAGTGATTCCGGATTTATCCAACTTGACTTGACGGCAAAGTTCAAGAACCAATTTTTGGCAACTGGTTAAAGTTTTCACTTGCAATTGATTGATAAGTTCTTAGAGATCATCAATATTAAGGAAAACAAATGAAATATATTTCATAGGAGTGGATTATGCGAGATAGAGAGAGGGAGTGGGAACCCAAGCAGATTGTTAAAGTGGTTTCAAAAGTCGCAAAGACATTTCGATGAGCTAGGGGTGTGAGTTTCGAAGGACACTACCGAAAAGCCAAATCAAAATCAGTGAAAAGCAAGAAGGGAGTGGCTTTTAAGTAAAAAATAACGAAGCAAAAAAGACATTGTGATCAACTTCAAGCTAAAAAATATCGAAAGCTGGAAGAAATTTCTCTCCGGCTGCTGATAAAAAAAGCTGCCTGAGCTCCCACCCGAAGAAAAAGTTAGTTAAGACAATCGCTTGCCGAAGTTTAATAGCGATGATCAAAGATAGCTTTGCGTGTTGATGACAAAAAAATTCTGCACAGTCAACGAAAGTATTGTGATGGTCTTTGGAATAAATAGCTTCATTCGTGGTTTTTTTTTTTTTTTTCTCAGATACAATCCATAGCATTCTTATAAAACGACATCGTATAACTAATTTGAGGTGGATGACTTACTTATTGTGTTGTTTGACTTAAAAATTTGATTTGACCGAAAAGCCTGTGTTCTGAAATGGATGGTCTTGGGACAACAAAGAGTTCTATAAACATACACGGAGTTGATCACGAACATGAGGCAAAGAAGCAAAGGAAGATAGTTAAGTAGAGTCAGAGAAAAGATCTAAGTCAGAGTGGATGCACTCCAAGACTGAAAAAGAGTTCCTCTGACACTCATAAAATGTGATCCAAGTACATGTTTTGTTTTCTATACAATGAATTAATGGCTTTGTTACTGAAAGAAAAAATCCCACTTTTAAGAAATATAACGTCGTTCAAGTGGCTGTTTTTGCTGGCGTCACTGGCGTGACTTCTATCTCTATGCTTTTTTAAGACTTTGTGGTATCGGGTTTATCACAGATTGCCTGCATGATATTGGCCTTAAGTGCTTGAATCGTTTACAGATTGCTTGCGTCACATCGGTTCTTCGCCGTTCCCCGAAAACATTCTAAAGATGTCAATTTGCAGACCGACAATTAACATCGCCCAGACGGCTGATAACACGATTTGGGAAGCCGACATCTTTGTGCAAAATTCTCCTTAGGCTAGTGCGTTAAAAATTGAGCTGCTAAGATTGATGAAGAGTTGCTATGGGTGGGTTCAGTCTCACACTCTCGACTAAAGTGTCAGAGTACGAAGACGGATCCTTGAGTGGTGTGTCCTAGCATGATAGTCCGAGGAACTTTTGCGCAAAACCAAAAGTTGATAGAAGGGATCTTTGGTCTCGCATGTAAAAACAATTTGCGGAGAAGAAGATTCAACGACGAATCGGGACATTTAGAGCGAATGGCATTCAACGGGTTTACATCAGCATATTGTAGGGAAATCACGGAGGAGGAAGACCTCGTCTTTGGTGACGCAATTAAGTGGAAGAAGACCTCAACCGGCTTAGAGTGGATAATTGGAGAGAGTTCATCTGAATTCGAAATTGAGATCGAAAGATGTAAGTTGAGGCCCCAGTTCAAATTGAACTTTAATGCCCACTTAAGTGAGTAAATAAAAGCAGTAGATAGACCGGAAATGTGAGTTCAAATCCTGGTCATCTACTTTTTTTCAGCCTCCGATTTTCACACTATTGGGGAGGAATAGCGATTTCGTGCGATAAATTATTTTGATTAGTTTAAAGTGATTCTTTGTAATATAAAGCCTTGTGTTGGAGTAAAAAATGAGTTTGAATTTAATTAATTTTAAGAAAAGACGAATTTGAGGGTAAACCTACGTGTTTAGACCAAGAAAATGGTAGGTTTTCACTTTCTTCTTTATTATAGGGGACAGTTCAATATCCATAGAGCCGCAATCTGAAAACGAGTTTGGCTCAATCCTATGACCACAATCTGACAGTGAATTTGGTTTAATTATGCCAAATTTTTCAATATCTTTCCTCGTTCTCGAGTCGTTATCGATACTGTAAGTTTAAACACTTTTTTGTCTAACACATGTAAATCTTGGGTAAACACTGCAACGTGACAATAAATCTGGCTTAGGTAGAGAAATAAAACGAAAATGATAAATTAATTTTTTTGATATCTAGGCATGATAATAGAAGTCGAAAAAATAAAGCAAACGAAAATGTTCGACTTGAAGTCGTTTTTTTTTTTTTTTTGTTTGCGTTGATAACTCGAAAACGAAGAGAGATATTGAAAAATGCGGCATAATCAAGCCAATTTCACTGCAGATTGTGCTGCCACAGATATTTTGTGATGGATATAACAAAAACCAACAATTGGCACTCTTAAAAATTCGTCAACACTTTTTTTAGTAAGCAACAAAAAATATTTCCGGCTAAAGTTTAGCACTTCTGCACATTTATTTTTCACATTTATGTTGTGGAAATATGGCTTTGCTATGAACAATCAAAATATCTGCTAAACTTTTCCGGAACCAAAGATAAAATGCGAAAGTCAAACACATTAAAAAATAGTACACTCCGTTTTGAAGCAGCTTGGTTATTTAAAAAAAAAAAAAATGTATTTCTAGAGCACTGAATGTGAAAATCAAACGATAAAAGAGAGAGAGAGAGACAGACAACGTTTTGACGATGTTCAAGAAAATCAATCGATTCTACGATTGAATTACAACTAACCAATCAGTCTAAACGCTCTGTTTTGTACATTTTTAAGAAGGCGCAAAGATACTCGAGCAGAGACGTGAATTACTCTAGTTGTGGGTTGTTATAGGCCTTTTTAATTGAAGCCAAATCAGAATGGATGAAAAATTTTCTGCATCGTCTTGAGAAACCAGAGCGTTTATCACAATTTTTGCTGACTTCAAATGTGGTCAATCCAATGAAGATCATCGTTTTTATACACATATACCATGTACTGACACTGACAGCCTTTCGGTTTCTTAGATGCAGGACCCATTCATGGATAAGGACAATTTTACTACCCCATGATACAATGCTGTCAAGGTCAGAATTCAATGAGCTTATCATACGTAACCGTTCAAGATCCACATTCGAAGAGCAGGGACGTGAATTTGAAATACAATATGAAAAACTGCGGATTGAGTCGTCAGCAAAACAATTGAAAGGATTAGAAGAGATCAGGCAAGAAATAATTTTTTAAAATAAAGAAAGGTTGACTTTGATTTAAACCTCAGGCCAATTAATAGCGTTGAGGTAGTTAAAAGTATTCTATATGTGAAATCAAACGTGATTAGCTTCGATGAGATGAACAGCAACTTTTTAAAGATTCTCATATTTTTTTCACCATATTAACTACAGAGGAATATCCGAGGAATATCCGCTACTGTGAAAGCATGCAAAAACAACACCTGTTCCTAAGAACTTGAAAAATGATGAGCTTAGACCCATTCCGCTACCGTGTTGCGTACCACAAGGTTCTATTCTTGGTCCCCTCTTGTTTTCTCTTAACGTTAATGAACTACCATCAATTATTAAATATTGCTCTTTACATAGAATGCGGATGGCGCACAACTGTATTTTAGTAGCTCGTAGAGGATGGAGTACTTACTATCTTACTTAGGTGGGCATTACAGTTCGGGGTGAACCTGGGCCTGAACCAACATCCTTCTATAACGACTTCGATTTCGGGCGAGCTCTCTCCAGTTTCGCACTCATAGTCGGTTGAGGTCTTCATCCACTTGATTGCTCCACCTAAGACGAGGTCTTCCCCTTCCGCGATTTCCCTGCAATGTGCTTTCGAACACCCGACGAGCCGGAGCGTTTGGGTCCATCCGCTCTACATGGCCCAACCATCGTAGCCTCGCGATGCGTACTCTTCTGGATATGCCCATGTCGCGGTACAGCTCATACAGCTCGTTGTTGTATCTTCTTCTCCACACATTGTCTTCGCATACGGGACCAAAGATCATTCGGAGAATTTTTCTTTCGAAACGACCAAGAGTTTAATCATCCGCTTTCGATAAGGTCCAGGCTTCCGCGCCGTACAGCAGGACTGGGATGATTAAGGTCTTATACAAGGTCACCTTGGTTTTTCTAGAGAGGGTTTTGTTTCTCAATTGCCTTCTTAACCCAAAGAAGCAACGGTTGGCAAGCGTTATTCTCCGTTTGATCTCCGCACTGATGTTGTTGTCCGTGTCTACAGCGGATCCTAGGTAGACGAAGTCCTGTACTACCTCGAAGTTATGTCTGTCTATTGTGACGATTTGTCCAATTCGTCGATGTTCTGTGTCCTTGTTTGATGACAGCATATACTTCGTTTTGCCCTCATTAACCATCAAACCCATTTTTGCCGCTTCTGTTTCAATACTCGCAAAAGCACCTATGACTTGACCTATGCAATTGCGGTTGGGCAGCCATAATTGCCGTCGGTTAGTCACAACTGCTTTGTCTAGGACCCCCTTCCATCGGGCTGCCTGGAATGGTCTTGGGAATCTTGTGGCCTGGGTTTTGTAAAGGTTGTGACAAGGTAAAAGGTTTCTGGTAAGAGAATTTAAGAATTTTTTTTTGCTTGACCTCGGTTGTTCGTTATCGGGATGTGGGATCCTCACTTGTAAATATTTGCATAAGTTTATTTTTCAGGTCTTCCCCTTCCGCGATTTCCCTGCAATGTGCTTTCGAACACCCGACGAGCCGGAGCGTTTGGGTCCATCCGCTCTACATGGCCCAACCATCGTAGCCTCGCGATGCGTACTCTTCTGGCTATGCCCATGTCGCGGTACAGCTCATACAGCTCGTTTTTGTATCTTCTTCTCCACACATTGTTTTCGCATACGGGACCAAAGATCATTCGGAGATTTTTTCTTTCGAAACGACCAAGGGTTTCCTCATCCGCTTTCGATAAAGTCCATGCTTCCGCGCCGTAAAGCAGGACTGGGATGATCAAGGTCTTATACAAGGTCACCTTGGTTTCTCTGGAGAGGGTTTTGTTTCTCAATTGCCTTCTTAATCCAAAGAAGCAACGGTTGGCAAGAGTTATTCTCCGTTTGATCTCCGCACTGATGTTGTTGTCCGTGTCTACAGCGGATCCTAGGTAGACGAAGTCCTGTACTACCTCGAAGTTATGTCGGTCTATTGTGACGATTTGTCCAATTCGTCGATGTTCTGTGTCCCTGTTTGATGACAGCATATACTTCGTTTTGCCCTCATTAACCATCAAACCCATTTTTGCCGCTTCTGTTTCAATACTCGCAAAAGCACCTATGACATCACGCTTTTTCATTCCCATTACGTCAATATCGTCTGCGTAGGCGAGTAATTGTACAGACTTTTGAAAGATTATTCCTCTGGTGTTGATGTTTGAGTTTCTTACAATCTGTTCAAGTATGATGTTGAAGAAATCGCATGACAGCTTGTCGTCTTGCCTAAAGCCTTTTCGACATCAAAGGTCTCGGTGAGTTCTTTACCGACCTTGACGGAGCAGATGCAGAGGATGGAGTATATAGTGTTAATGATGATCTCGAGCGCATTCGATTTAGTGTCAACGAAATAGTCTTCAGCTAGATCCTAAAAAAACCAGTTTCTTTGGTAATTTCCAAGAAACTTGTCGACTTATCAAACTTTCCCCCTATGAAATGTCAAAACACACAAGTGACGTATGTGGAAACGGCTAGAAACATCGGTGTGATTTTCATTCGCACTTTAACATGGAATAACCACATTAGATACGTAGTGGGTAAGACATATGGGGCACAGTTTCTTACTTCTCCAAGAATTCGAATGCTTTTGGTGAAAACATTAATCGTACCAACTCTGATATATGGTTGTGAAATTTATTCACATTGCTGATCTGCTAGAAAAAGAAAACTAAATGTGATCTTGAATTGAATCGGTCATTTCAAAAACCACTTAAGTCACATTTTTTCCAACAAGCCTTTTTTTGCTGAAAATGGTTCTCTACTTGTCAGGAACCATTTTCAGCAAGGACAAATGTGACTTAAGTGGTTTTTGAAATGACCGATTCAATTGTTTAATACGCTACATCTTCGGACTGCGTAAACATGACCATATTTCAAGTCCATCCTTAGCATGACATTCGAAATTTATCAAATAATAACGCCCTTATCATGCTCACTAACATACTTCTGTATATACAGCCAGCTTGTTTCAGGGAAGGGAAGGTTATTATTCTGCTAGTGAAATTTACCCGCAATTATTAAGAGCTCTCGATCAGTAAGCCTCCGCTTTTTTATATGAAAAAAGAACAACAGGCGAATTGTAAGCTTCATTTCTGCCACAACTTACACTTTGGGCTATTAAGCTCTCACTTTGGAAACAAGTTTTCACTATTTTCCAATGTTGTTCAAGCGTAAGGGTTTCATTTCGCTAAGCAGAGGTATGACACTGATTTTCTGTCAGGTCTTCGATCGGAAATGCCTGCCGTGTCAGAATAGCCTTTGATTTAAAAGGAAAACATTACATGGCACACACTTTACTTAGTTTACCATTAACAAATTCTTATAATTCTTTTGGTAAGATAAATGGAAGTAGTGCAATCAATGACACCCTTCGTGTCCATTTTAACAAAATACGAGCAGATTTAACGAAAAAACTCAAACAGACTAGATCTTTCTTTCTTTGCAGGATTGCCGTGAAAAATCATCATTTTGATTTCAAAAGCTTCCGTAAGCCAACCATACGCTGACAGGATATAAAGTCACCAGAGCCATCAGTCAGTGAGTCATTTTACTATTTCTTTCCATATCTTAAAATTAAGCAGAAAGTAAAAGTGACAGAGATTTGAATTTAATTTTCCTCATCTAAGCATTTCGTTTTATGTCTCCCAGAGGAAATTCTTCATTTTATTTCATCAATTTGCAAGCCGCCAGTAAGATATTTTCTGTGAAAAAATTACCCCCTAATTTTTTACATTTTACCTTGGTTCTTTTGAGGCAACTCAACAAAATTCACTACCCTCTCAACACCTTCACACATCACACCTCATGCAATATGAGTAACACATCCTCTCACATAAACACATTCCCAAATACGAGGTATGCGAGGTTTCATTTTCATTTTTCTTCGCAATGAACAAGTACGACCGACACACGGTAAAGGTATGAGGGCCACAAAAATGTATCCACAACATTTTTTGAGTTTAAAATTCAAATTACTAAACGCAATGAAGTGAAAAGATACAAATGGAGAGGGTGAGCGAGCAGGCAGACATGAAAGGGCGGGAATCGTATGAAAAATAGTAGCAGGATATCGATCCTGGAGGAGCCGTAGCCCACTCTGTTATCATCCAAGATATGGAAAGGAAAACAACTAATATCATACACAAACTCGTACATATACATGTCATTGGTTTTGGTTTTCTCCTGAAAAATCCTTCATTACGTGTCCCTGTTAACCGCCATGATGGACTGTCGCTGTTGTTTTTATTTTTACCAGTTTTTGTAAGACAATGTGTTCTCAACACGAAACAGCAAAAGACGCCTACCGTAAATATTGATAGCCTAATCCGAGTGTGTTGTTTGTTCTCATGATATACCTACTACAACACGTTAATGGAAATTTTTATACTGTGCAAACGGTTTATTGAAAATAAGCCTAACCAACGTTATAACATTCTCAACTATGCGATAAGGTTTGTTTAATTAATTTATGTCTTTCTCATATTAATTGCAAGTCATTCAATTCTGTGCTAAGTGAATTGTATGTTATTCAAGGAGCCGCCCATAGAATCGCTGTAATTTACTTCTTAGGGATGTTTAAGTCTTATATTGCCGCAGCATTATAATAACACCACTATAATGATTGTAGCTAAGCGCCTAAAACAAGTTGGAATAAAAAAATAAAAAAAACTGGAAGAAAAACTTGCGTGTCACCATCACTTGTTCAATAAAAGACTCAATCCATGTTAACTATTGCAAAGCACATTCAACCACAAGCACATACATTGTAATAGCCACAGCCAAGGCCCACCTATAAGAAGAAATGTCCTTTTTCTCCGAACAAAATTACGCATTCAAATTGACCACACAAACATAGCAGACAGGTAGACCAACCTATACTCAACTCATGGCGTTCGTTGGCCATTTCCCAACAATGAATTCAAATTATGGCATGAATAAATTAAGATAAAATAAAAAGAAAAATTGTATAAAAAAAAAAAAAGAAAAACAGAAACGGTACTCACGTACAATAAATAAATCTAAAGCGAAGCATAAGAAAAGTATGATTAATTACTGATTAAGGATTTTGACGAAGTGGTGGTGTGAGATCATGTGACTGAAGTCGTAAAACGTTGGGAGGGTAGATGTCGTCAAAGTTAAGTTGACTAAGGATATAGGCTGTAAAAGGGGGTACATGAAAAGTTCATTGAACGATTTTCTTATCGTCTTTAGTCTTGAGAAAACAGCCAGCACAATTACAACAAAGCCTGTTTTGATTTTATAAGTAGGTACTGGTACTTATTACCTGTGGAATAAAGGACTTGCGGTAGTTTTTAATAGGTTCTCGTTCTGTTTTGGTATTTAGAATCTGTTTGCTAAGACCGAAACTCTAGAACTGCTGGACCGATTCAGTTTTTGGCCTTTAAATATTTGTTGAGGGCCAAGAACGGTTGGAAAAATGCACGACGAGCTTTTGGGCTGTTGTAGCTGAATTTTTTCGATGTAATTTACCAACAACAGCACCTAAGGCAGCTTTAGTACATGAAGAGAGCTGCATCACTTAGAGATTGCTTTTTACAGAACCTCAGTTGACACAAAAACTGAGCTAAAAGTAAAGGTTGTAATTGGATCGCTTCCTGAAAAGCCATTATAATTTCAGTTACTATACTATAAATAAAAAGGGTGGCGCAACAGCGCGGGCAGCCCCAGGGCATAGCGCACTTCTCACAACCTTGCCATGTGGGGAAATGGAGGGACCCACACTTTTCTGTCGATTCCGAATGGCTAATCGAGAAAGCTCTTTTCATGGCGATGAAATTACGAACGGAGGACTTTCCAATTCCGCGCAAAAAGCGATACTAGTGGAAAAACATTTTGGCTTCTGTTAGGATTCTAACCACCAACCACTGGGTTAATAGGCAGACAAGCTAACCACCACGTCACGGGTAACCATCTGATTACAAAATTCAAATGTGTGCCACTCGGGTAAGCAATCCTAGCCACCAGCAAAAAGTCTTTTGCCGTAATTTCAAATCTTGACTACCAGCTGAAAAATAAACTTATGCAAATATTTACAAGTGAGGATCCCACATCCCGATAACGAACAACCGAGGTCAAGCAAAAAAAAATTCTTAAATTCTCTTACCAGAAACCTTTTACCTTGTCACAACCTTTACAAAACCCAGGCCACAAGATTCCCAAGACCATTCCAGGCAGCCCGATGGAAGGGGGTCCTAGACAAAGCAGTTGTGACTAACCGACGGCAATTATGGCTGCCCAACCGCAATTGCATAGGTCAAGTCATAGGTGCTTTTGCGAGTATTGAAACAGAAGCGGCAAAAATGGGTTTGATGGTTAATGAGGGCAAAACGAAGTATATGCTGTCATCAAACAAGGACACAGAACATCGACGAATTGGACAAATCGTCACAATAGACAGACATAACTTCGAGGTAGTACAGGACTTCGTCTACCTAGGATCCGCTGTAGACACGGACAACAACATCAGTGCGGAGATCAAACGGAGAATAACGCTTGCCAACCGTTGCTTCTTTGGGTTAAGAAGGCAATTGAGAAACAAAACCCTCTCTAGAAAAACCAAGGTGACCTTGTATAAGACCTTAATCATCCCAGTCCTGCTGTACGGCGCGGAAGCCTGGACCTTATCGAAAGCGGATGATTAAACTCTTGGTCGTTTCGAAAGAAAAATTCTCCGAATGATCTTTGGTCCCGTATGCGAAGACAATGTGTGGAGAAGAAGATACAACAACGAGCTGTATGAGCTGTACCGCGACATGGGCATATCCAGAAGAGTACGCATCGCGAGGCTACGATGGTTGGGCCATGTAGAGCGGATGGACCCAAACGCTCCGGCTCGTCGGGTGTTCGAAAGCACATTGCAGGGAAATCGCGGAAGGGGAAGACCTCGTCTTAGGTGGCGCAATCAAGTGGATGAAGACCTCAACCGACTTGGAGTGCGAAACTGGAGAGAGCTCGCCCGAAATCGAAATCGTTATAGAAGGATGTTGGTTGAGGCCCAGGTTCACCCCGAACTGTAATGCCCACCTAAGTAACCGCAATTGCATCTGATTGACTGACCAACCAAAATTAGCTACATATTGCAATTGTGTCTGACTAACCGAAATTGCGCCTGATCGAAGGCATTTGCTTCTGATTGACCGCAATAACGTCTGATGAACCGCAATTCCGGCTGACTAACCCTTATGGCCTTTAGTCGACAGTGATAGCAACTTACTGAAGACAATAGGTTGTGTTTGAGAAAAAAAAAATTATGTGAGGGCTGTGTCCTGTGTGTGAACTACTGAATATAGAATCTTTAGTAGGATTATAGTAGACTTTCAACAATCTTATAGACTGGAGGACAACTGTGGCGCAGCAATCGCTTTTATACACACAATGGTAAAACCAGTAGTTTGGAACGGAGAAAATAGGTTCGCCAGTCGACACCAGTTCAAAAGCCTACATATTCTTACTTTAGTCTCTATATCAAATGGTGAACTGACCAAGAATTTTTTCTTGGCTTATTGAAGTGGACAATCTTTGAACTAAAGTCCTTACATTCTATTGGAACTTCAATTTGTATAAGCTTTCAAATGAATGCATGAAAGCTTTGTAATATCCCTCTCTAAAATAACGGGAAAATATTGTTCAAAAAAGCTTTGAGGAGCTTCTTCATGAACAAAAAAAGAAAACACTTTATGGGAACTTGCATCGCTGAAATGATAGCATCAGAACTAATTTCCATAGTATAAGGAATCTATAGTAGCACCATGGCGGGGAAAGTGAAAAATGACATTGTTTGAAAATCATTTAAACACATTTATTAATTGATGAAAATACCATCCACAACCATTAAAGCATCCAAAAAAATACCATCCAGATGCCTAAGTGAACAACCACAGCCAAATTTTTTGAACCGATAAAACGATTAATGGGGTCGACAGGGGGCGATACTAGGGCTTTCCCCGCCATGGTGCTACTATAGTTATCCCCGCCATGGTAGATTCCTTATACTATGATTTTAAATAAAGTTTGAAAGCTGTGATAGTAATTTCTCTTCCAATGTTCAAGGCAATTGAACGAAACAACGAAGCTGAAATTAACATTCCGCTGTACATAAAATCCTAACGACTAATAGAAGGTTTTCTCTTTTCTGTTATAATATAATATCGTTCAAAAGCTTTACAAGCTTATGGTTAGGGTGTGTGACAAATTTTCGAAATACCTACATATTTTTTTGAATCGTGTCTTCCTTACCTATAAAGCTTTATGTTCGAAAACTTGCAGTCAACAAGTTTTAAAGCAGCTTTCAAGAGCGGCCACAGGGAATGGTTCGAATTGTATAATATTACTAAAGTTTTGTGATTTATATAAAACGAACCTTTCAGCTATTAATTGAGATTACAAATATAATATTTTCATTAACGACACTTACCCAGAATAAGAAAAACAAATATAGGTCCTATTGGATTTAGCATTATTCCAGTGTTGAAGATCTGAAAAATAAAATCGAACCATTTTTATACTTCCTGTTAACTTTTACTAACTTTGTATAAAATAAATGTATGCAAGAAAGGCAATCGAATAAAAGACTTGAATTGTGGCAGTGACAATTGCAGTCTTCAAAATTAAGTTATACAGCGACATATGAGTATATCCACACCGAAACCACAGAAAAAAAAACGTTGTGTTTTCATACATTTGTGTTGTCACAAGTCACAACTGCTAAAACGCTTTGCTAAGGAAACCCCTTAAATTGCATAAAAGTGCAAAGATATTCAAAAGTGTGGCTTCAATATATGTAAATGTATAAGACTTTATTTAAAGTGGTAATGAAGCAGCCCAATCGTTCACAAATTTAATGTACCTGAATTTATTTTGATTTATTTTAGTTCATTTTGACGACTATGAGTTCTGTCTTCTAATTGCAACGTTGCAAGACAAGAAATTGGGAAAGGATTCAATTAGCTTTAGCTTTGTGACGCAAGTTTTATTTTCGCCCTTTTATTTTAACCGTAGGTGGACAAATAATTATTTACATACATATTTAACTTTTGTTTAAAAATACATATTGTAATGTTAAACGTTTAACCGAAAACACAACTGGCAACACTATAATGGAATGGTATAAATGACAGGCATTGCTTGTAAGCCAGTGTGTGTGAGTGTAGAGAAGTAGAGATGCTTGACAGCAAATGTGGAAACCATGGAAAAGAAACTGGAACTCTCTAGATGAGTGTTGTTCTATATAAATAGGCCGCTGACGCAACGAGCAGTCAGTTTTGATTATAGAGTGATAAAGTGAAGAGTAAATTGTTTACAAGTGATAGTCCAAAAGTCGAGTTGAGATCGAATAAAGTATAGATACTGAATAAAAGTGGTAGAATTGAATTGAAAAGTGAAGTTTTATTTTTCGAACTAAGCGCACGTCACAATATGTACTTCAATGAATGAACGATAGGAGGCTCCTGCACTCTAATAAATTTCTGTTCTATTTTTAAGAAATTTTAGGGACTGAGTAAACTAACTCACTATTGTGACACGTTTTGTGTCGCTTCTCTGTCACTTAAGGGTGTATCATTCTACTTATTTTTAAGTGAAAGTTGAATAAAAAATGAATTTATCTATCTATCTATCTATCTATCTACTTATCCTCTAAATTTTCTTATTGCTGCTTCAGGCCAGGGCACTAGATTTTATATTGCAATGTATGTACATATGTATATCCAATGGTAGGTGTTACGCATAGAAATGTGTAGACAAATAGGTTCACACATATGATTGGGAAGAGCTAGAATACAAAGTTTCGAAACTGCTGGAATGTTCTCGTATGTGGTATGCTTTTCTATATGAAAAGGCTGCTGGCGCAAGTAGAGTCAGTTTTTATTATAAAGTGATGGTGTAAAGATTGGATTAGTGTGGTTGCTAACTGATTTGTATATCGATAAAAGTTGTATAATTATAGGAGAATAAGTTAAAGCACTTTAGCGTTGAGTTTTAAACATCACTTTTATTCAATTTAAATTAAAAGACTTTGACACTGCATTTTTCAGTGTAGGAGTTTCGCTAAGCAAAATTTAAGACTTTTAGGCAAAAGTTGTCTACTCAAACAAGCTTTAGAATAATAGCTAACCAAAGTCTGAATGAACGATTTTGAAAGCAACCTGTTGGGGTTTTCGTTATTGTTATCCTCATGGAAATTCATTTTGAAAGTTTCAAATAGATTTAAGGCCAATCGATAATACTATAGCTTTTGAGTGAACTTTCTCGTTCTATAAAAGCCTGTACTAAAGCTTGGTGCTTTAAAAAGCTGACATAGCTTAATGATTTAAGTCACGAAGCTTTATTCGCAGTTGGTATAAAGCACTGAAAGCAAATACAATAACCAATTTGATTCTTTTTGGAAAAGCGCTATAACAGTGTGTCTCAATCTGTAGTCACCTGCTACTACAAACAGCAGGTTGCATCGTCGTTCCTAATTGGAGTTGCATCACGCGACTGAACTATGAACTTCGTTTGGTCGCGTTGCTTGTTGTAAGTGCTACCACAACGCGTGTCCTAATACCAGCAGCGACCAGGGCCCTATTGCACCATATTGAACACTTTTCACTTTGCAACTTTTCACTTTTACTTCGCTAATTTCGTTGCACCAAACGCCAATTTGCAAAAAGGAAATTATTTTTTTGAAAAGTAAAACAAAAATTCCGTCTTTGCAATTTTCGTTAAACCAAAAGCCAATCTACAAAGTGAAAAGTACTTTTCAGAAAAGTGCAAAGTTAAGCCAATTCGTTGATTTCGTTTCACCAAACAAAAAGACTTTGCACTTTGCATTTCATATTCTGCAAAGCTTTTCAAAAATTTGCAAAGAAAAATTTTCATTTGCGGTTCACCATTTGTAGTGTTAAGTTCGGGTATAATAAATAATAATAAATTAAAATGAATCGCTTTGAACGGCTTTTTGAAAACGATGAGTATAATTATAGTTACGTAAGAGATTTAAGACTGAGAATAAATTTTGAAATTGCAAATAATTTTCAAACAGTGGAAAGTTTTCGCTTGACAAAAGCAAATTTATTTATCCAAAATAGGACATAAGTTGCAATATAGCAGTAAAAGGAATATGTGTCTAAGTCCCTTACAACAACTTATGTGTACACCACGTTGGATGCCTTATTCAAATTTATGCGTCATTCATAGAAAAGTAGATATGCTAATTAAAAAATTACAAAACAATTATTCTTTCTTTCGTATTCTAATGCAAATAATTTTAATCTTTTTTGGGATGTTAGTTACGATTTAGAAATTGGTTCAAGCAACAAGCTTGTGAACAGTACAAAAACGAAATTTATGTTTTTCAATATTAAAGGTTTAACTTGTGTCTTGTGTGTTTATATACTAAAATTAGTATTTATTAATTGCACTCGCCACTTGTTCTTACAATTAATGCATTTTACACTAGTTCAAACTAATTACCTCTACTTACTGTATATTAAGTTCAATTTTTTTTGAAATAATGATTAAATAAATGAATAAAAAAAAACTGCAATCACAAGTTAAAACAATGGTATAGATATTAAAAATTCGATCATTTTTTTCTTTACACAAATGTTGTGTACCTACAGCAATAATTGCAGCATAGCAACATTTCAAATAGCAATTTAGAGAAAATAAACAAATGGTAAAGTAAAGTGCAACAAAATTGCCAGCGATTTAAAAGGATGTCGTTGTTTTGGAAAAAAAACAAGGCCTCAACGTTTTTAGTTTTGTCATTACAACGAAAAGAAGTTGTTAAATTGTTTCACTTTGCAACTTTTCAAAATGCGACTGAAAATGAAAAATTACATTTTTAGTTGGTGAAACGCCCATACTTTTCACTTTGCAAAAAAAAACACCAGAAACTGCAAAGTGCCCAGTCATGTGCTTTTCATTTTTGGTGAAACACTTTAACTTTGCAGGAAATTATTATTTTGAAAAGTTGCAAAGTGCAAAGTGAAAAGTGGTTGGTGCAATAGGGCCCAGGTTATACAAATGTTATCTTCTCGTTGAGTGCTACGAGCAACGCGACGAAAATCAAACTGGTTGATTTGAAGCAACCAAACTACTTTTCATAGCGTCGGCGTCGGTGGCACAAAGTTCATCCTTGATAGGGACACTCCCCTACGAGTAGGCAGTTTGATTATGACAGCATTAATGATAATACTTGAACGATCATGAAACAAACATTTGCGACCGCGCTACCCCATCGTGCGACCGCTTTCTTGTGTTCATAAGGACACACAATAGGGTTTATTGATGTTTGATATTTTGATCGTCCGATACAACGCCCGTCGCTCGTTGTTCGGTTGCGCGATTATGAATATAAATAAAAACAAAGTCTTTATTCACCTACGCATGTCACTGAACACTACCTTCAGTTAAACCATACAATTAAGTTTTTAGCAATCAAGCTATACAATTCGAGGTAATTGTGCTTCGATTTCGTTATTAGCTTGAATACCCTTCAAAGTGAGCCATATTTTTAAACTTTGTTGGTGTTACGTTTCTGACTTTTTAAACTTTACGGTCATAGCGTATTCCTATCTATCTGTCAATCTATCTGGAACTAGAGTTTATTTGTCTCTGCTCATACAAGAGTATGCATATCTACACATTACACACATACATAAGGTTGCACAAAAGAATTGTGAACCTCCGAGCCTAGCGCATTCCTTACAACCATGCCTTGTGGTTCAATTCATGGAAGGGCCCTACAATCTTCTGCCGATTCCGAACACCTAATCGAGAAAGCGCTTTTCATGACAATGAATTTACTAACAGAGGACGTGCTTATTCCTCGCGAAATGTGATTGGTGCCCGTTGCGTTGGCTAGTATGTCTACCTTTTGCGTGGACGGTTCTTGGTTTGAATCCCAGAAACACAAAAGAAAAAAAATATTTTTTACTGGTATCGCCTTTCGCGAGGAATCCGCAAGTCTTCCGAGAGTTATTAAATACTGAAATGAAAAACGCTTCTTTGCTGTACCGTTCTAAAACGGAAAATTGTAGAAAATGGGCTAGGCCCCGAGATTTCCATAGAATGGTTGCCCACCTCCATTATTTTCTCACTGGACTGTGCATTGTTAGGTTGGCACCATATTATTTATTCGCATCAAGGCTTGTCTGAACTTCTACAAGGCATTTTCTAATTGGTAAGTAAATAGCCCTCTACTTTGGGTATTTTTACAAAATAAAACTCAAAACACCTAACAAAGAGCGAGAAAATGTGTGTAGGAAACTGCATGTCCTAGCTACCTTGCTCATGGAGACTGATCACAAACCAAAGGGTGGTTATAATATGCGGATCTTTGATTCAGAATCTTTCTTTAAGACTATATGCAGTTGCTTTTTTTTTTCTCAATAGATACAGGCTCAAATTGAGCAGAATGCTTACAAATATTCTGGTGATCGAAGAAAATCACATCCTACATTCCGTAATCCAAATCGTTTACCCTTAACACAACACTACCACAAACATACTCTCATATTTGTAATTTCTTATATGAGAAGAAAAGAAATCAGCTAACGAGCATTTTGAACCTGGCGTTTCCTCGTATCTTAAAGCGACGATTTTCGAATAATCTTTTTAAACAATAGACGCCTTTTAATTTCAATCAAAACAAACAAAGTTTTACCGCAATTTATTGGCATTACTTCTGTTAAGCCCCTCACCCCATACAAACCCCAAAATATTTGTACCACACGAAATTTCAAATTAAGAAATAAATTATTCAATTCCTCATTGAACTTTCTCTACAATGCCGTAAATTTGTTATTCATTTTACATTCGAAAAAAAAACGTCTCCGACATATGTAAACCGAATTAAGCAGAAAAGAAGCCTCAAAAAAATTTTATCCTCCGGCTTTGAGCATGTCAATTATTTTCCAATTCCAACAGCAACATTCGATACAAACAAGAAGAAAAATGTCAATTTTAGATACGAAAACATTTGAAAATAATAACCCAGAAAGGATTGCATGCAGCCCAGGGCTAATTACACTCGTTTGATATCGACACAAGCACGCTATACCTACTTGATTACAAGGACGTAGTTTGCAAGTGCAAAAACGAAAGGTTCTTCTCTGTCCAGAGCATAACAGGACACAAAACAATTTCGAAACCTTCAATTGCAAATAGATAGCTCAATAATAACAATACTCCTGGCTGGTGTTTCGTGTTCCAGTAGTTCACCCACTCCTGACTGAAGTAGCAATACACCTACCTTCATTACTAATCGCACGCTATTTGAATATAATAAAAAAAAACGAGATAACCCGGCACAATAACATCAGCAAAGCAATTGTGTTTTTGGAATAAAAATATAAAAAAATAAAATTGAAGCTCTCACACAAAACTACACAACCAACTAACGCCCCCACCAGCACTTTGTCTCGTGAATTGGCAAAGGACATGAGGACTCCCGCCGGAAATACTCTACAAATTTAAACGAAGAAACTAATTTGCATTGTTTTTTCTCTTCTTTGATGATGGCGAATGGGGGATGGGGGTGTCTGTGAGTTTTGGTTGTTTTTTGAAACAAAAAACTACACCATGAAAGTCACCAACAGAAGGTACATACCCGTGCATACAAACAAAGTTATTCAGAATTTGAAAGTGCATTGTTATTTCAGTTTCTATTGTTCCTGTTTGTTAGAGTTTTTCTCTCCCGCAGGAAGGAAGAGCATTAAGAGAGAAAAAAAAGGAAAACTTTTCGGTTAATTTTATATGACATTTTATTAAGAATGTAGTGGAGATATGCTCGCAAACATAAATATCTGAGTTGTCTTTCGACCTCTCTGTTGACCTCAATTCTTAATTTGTACAAAATTTATTGCATATTGGCTTGCGATTGCGAGCGAGTCCTTTCCGAATCTGATTGGCGGACGCCTTTGAAAGAAGAACGACCTTTTTTCGGTTAGCTAACAACAAACTACCTATAAGTGGTGGGAAGATGTAACTTTATCGTGGTCTGGTCAGTCAGTCTTTGAGAGCACAGTGAGTCCTCCTCAGGACAAAGAAAGTTATATTTTGGTATTTGAGTTAAGGTGGTTGCTGATGGTGATTTTGTATAAAGTTTGTTTGGGAGCATTTGTTTGGGTAATAAAAATTTCAGATAACAGCTCGTTGTTCAAAGTGGTGCATTGGGACTTTTATGATTTATTTCGGCACAGATTGGAACGATGAAAATGTTGCGGCTTAGGATACAAGTTATTAGATTGTTTCCTCTTTTTTCACTGTGTGTGTGTCTTTCTCTCACACACAGAACTAAATACGGTCATTCATTTTGCCCGAACTTCGTCATTCAAGGTAAACAAATTGAACTGCTGAAATGCCAAATAGCAGGCAATGTGATTTCAGTTGGCCCCAATAAAAATATCCCTTCAAGGCTTGAATTTTGAATTTGAAGTTTTGTATTTGTAGTAATGTTTGTTTAAATGTCCCTTACAAAGGGAACGTCCGCATTTCTATATTTGCATGGATGTATGCTGTATAAACACATTTGATTATCAATTCAAGAGTAGTCGGTCGTCCCTTGTCCCATTAAACCATCATTGGATCCAGGCCTGACGGACGCCGGAGAGCAAATGTCGAAAATTGTTTACTTACTCAAAACAGAGAAACTACATTATGTTCATCTAACTGATGTTTGCTATTGCATGCTTTGAAATGGTCACCAACTATCCTCATACATAGGTGAAGTGGAGTGGTGTATTGTGTTGATGGACATTGAACATCAGATGGACGTACACACTAACTGCTACAACATGGAGCAAAGGAAGCAAATTTAATTTGACTTGCGTTTGGTTGTCAGGAAATTAGTCTCAACTAAAGTTGGAACAATTATTGTCCTGCTGCGAGAGGGACGGGCGAGTGACAAGGTGCATGTCAGTTGCTAATTAATTGAATCAGAGGAGTGTTGGCACAAGTATAGTGATTAAGTGTCTGTTCTGAGTTTAATTTTACCTTGGCAGAGCTATAGCACCTTTTGCTTTGTGTGCCTGACGGGCAAAGAAGTAATTAGCATCGTCTTTTCTGCGTCAGAACACTCTGTGAAGAACGATGATGCTGTGGTAGATGGTGGGTTGAATTTACTTTTCACGGAAGAAATAATATCCTCAAGGATCTAAATACATAGGTTCATATACCTATACCTATCTATACACCGTCGATTGTTCAAAGGCTGTTTATCTGGTCGTTGTGGTTTGTGGTACCTACCTATTTTCTCTCATTGACGCAAATCAGTGCTAAAGAATCTTGTTTACTACAAAATAAATAAAACTGTTGGGCGTTTAATTGAATTTTAATTATTTTTCTTCAGACTTTGGTTAGAGAGGCAGACCTACACAGCTAGATGCGAGTATATACGCCCATGTTGTTCCTATAGTGGGTATGAGCTTTGTTGCTTGTCTCTAAAGATTTGTGGACTCGTTAGTTTCATAACAACAAGTTGCTCAAAGTTGAGTAATTTTAAGCACTGAAGAAATCTTCTGCTGTTAAGACTTGATAAATACAGATTTAACGTATATTGCGACTAGGATTACTCAAAACTTAAGTTAGAGCCCAAAGCGTTGATTATCGAAATTCCAATGTAAGCTTTGCCTACTTTAAACGATTTTGTTTACAAGCTGTTCAGAGTTAAAAGTCTATATTTAAAGTAAAGAAAAGTTTCTTGTAGATTTTTAAAATTGCAGTGAAAAAGGTTGTCAATGTCAACAAATGCTTTTCTTTACCATCAGGCTTAACCTACTTTGTAGACGAATTTTTACCAATTTTTTGACTAAAATTTGAGTATTAGGGTGACTTTTTAGAAATTTCCAATCGTCTTTTGTCGAATATACCATCGAACGTTATTTTCTTGTAACTTTACTTTGAGCTTGAAGAAAACCTACTGCAGTTTCGATTCAAAAATATCGGGTGTTTTTTTAGAAATTGGTTTTTTGAATAGGGATAAAACTGACATCTCGGCCAACTCTAAAGTCATTTATGTGTTCAGCTTGGTTAGCCATTTCATCATAAACAGGTTGACAAAAGAACAACACTTGCAAATCGTGCATTTATTTCAAAAACAATGGCTCAGTTCGCCAAGTTTACCGCAAGCTCCGTCCATTTTATGGTCGACATAATCCATAGTCCATCAGAGCAATTGATTCATTTAACTGGATTGTTTTTGCACTACGTTTTTTTCATGCGATAATACGCATCCGCAGAGACGTTGAACAGTGCGGACCGAACGAACAAGCAATTGCCGCTGTAGAGCAAAGTGTTGAAGAATCGATTCGCACCGTGCACAGTAATTGAAGCTTTGTCCATAAACTTTATAGAAGACTTTGCGCAAAGATCTTGGCTTACTACCTTACAAGATTCAGCTTGTGCAAGAATTTAAGCCGCGTGATTTTGGTGTATGGGCCGAAAATGAGATCGATCTCGATGCTGATTTTCATCGCAAAATTTTGTTCACTGATGAGGTACATTTTTAGTTAAATGGTTACGTCAACAAGCAGCATTCCCGCATTTAGAGTGAAGAGAGAATCTACATGAGTACCTTGAGACGCCACGACATCCACAAAAACTGATTGTTTGGTGTGCTCTATGGGCTGGTGGAGTCATTGATGGGTCATACTTCTGCCGAAAGGATGCTGGCGTACCAGTTACCGCTAATTAAGACTGGTATAAAGCCATGATAATCGACTATTTTGTTCCCGAATTGGATGGCATGGTTGTGGATGAGATGTGGTTTCAACAAGATGGCGCTACATACCACACCGCGCACGACACAATCGATTTATTGAAGGAAACATTCGATGAGCGCATAACTTCGCGGAATGGACCTGTCAATTGGCCACCAAGATCGTGTGATTTGACACCATTGGATTATTTTCTTTGGGAATATGTGAAGTCGATCGTCTACGTCAACAAACCAGAAACGTTAGGGGGGCACATTTGTGGCGTTATTGCCGACATACGGCATCAAATGCTCGAAAAAGTGGTTGAAAATTGGACCTCTAGATTTGGCTTTATTCGAGCCAGCTGTGGCGGCCACATGCCCAAAATCATATTTAAACATTAATGGCATAAAATTATCCTTCCAATAAAGTAAAATTGATGGACATTAAAACGATTTTCTTGTGTTTTATTCCAATTCGAAGTTCTATACCTCTAAAAAAGAAACACCTTTTATTAGGTATAATCAATAAACTTAAGAATAAACCAAGGTGACGTACAGCCCAAACGGTAGGTCCTCAGTACCTAGTGGACATAGACAAGTTTGTTTTAATCACTTGTTCTTAAACATAAATCTCAATTGGATACATTTTTATTTGAAAGTCATAATCGGACAGATTGATGGCTTTGAAACACAATAACTAGATGGCAGTATAAGTTACAATCTGGGAAAACACGTAGTCCCCTTCGCTTGTAATCGATCGATATAACAATTAAACTATCTCCAATTGATCTATAGGCACTCAGTTCTGTACCGTATCGAGTATGTGTAAAGGAGGTGAATGAGTTTTCGAAAATTGTAGCCAGATCAGAAGAGGTGAAGAATTTTCTGCATCTCCTATTAAGTGACTTCAAATATAAGGTCGTTTCAACGGAGTTCATTGTTTACATACATGCCAAGTACTGACAGCAGAGCTTTTCGGTTTTGTTGTCGCAGTCATCATTCACAGAAAATGGCAATAGGGGAAGTTGAGCTTTAACGACATAAGACAGCATTAGGTTTTCGAAGCATTGAATTCATCTTGATTTATATTACCTCATGTAACAATACTATCACGGTCAGAATTCAATGAGCTAATCATATTTCACGTTCTACAAGCGAAGAGCAGGGATGGGAACTCGGAAACAAAAACGAAAAACTTTGAGTTGAATAATCAGCAAAACAGTAAAGAAAAGAAGAAGTTACAGGCGAAAGATCAATGCCCGTAGCGCAGTGGTTAGCATGTCCACCTGTTATATGGCAATTTGAAATTCAATTCCGAGAATATAAAATTGTTTCTCGACGGGTATTCCCTTTGGCAAGAATTTAAGGAGCAATTACACTGCCATAAAGAGCTCTCTCACATATCGGGAAACGCCCCCGAAACGCATTGGCCACACAGAAGATCCAGAGATTTGTTGCGCCAACCTATTTAATTACTTATTTAAGTTATTGTGAAGAACAACGATCTTTATATAGAACCATGAAGCAAGCACATCTGCGTTTATGGGTAGAGAGATGTTCAGACACAATAGTATTAGAGTGTTTGCTGTTTAGACAAGATGAGTCAAGCTGTGCACTACCTACTCTGTGAGAAGCTTAGTTTTGTCTTTTTTTGGCCTGAAACATTTTGGTAAAACGAGTCCAATGCTCTAGAAAAATCAAATAAAACAAAAAAATTAAAAAATTTAAATTACTATTTCATCGTTAAGAAATTCAAGCCGCATGATCTCTGGGCATTGCATTCGCTTGTTAAATTGCCTCGAATCTAAATCGCTGCGCAGAGGGCGATTTTTACATTATTTCGAGTCTTAATTTTTAAGATTTTTTAATTGTGCAATTTAACACCGCTGGACTATGTGAAGTCACAGGATGGCGCAACAGAGCGAGGAGCCCCGGAGCCTAGCGCATTTCTCACAACAATTACCTTTGTGAGAAAATGGGGGGTACTCTTCTGCCGATTCTGAAGGGCTAATTGTGAAAGCGCTTTTCATGGCACTTGATTTAGTGTTGGGGGACTTGCCAATTCTTCGTGAATGGCTATACTAATAAAAAAAACATTTTTGCCTTCTTTTTGGGACTAGAACCACGAACCTCCCGGTAAACAGGCAAGGCATACCTACTATCGTTTCAATGGTACCACTACGTCTACGCATATAAACCCGAGATCGTTAACGTCTTGGAAGAGAATATTTGGTGGTTTTTTATTTTTGTTATTGCTGACATATGTGAGACCCTATGCTTCAAAAATTGGTGGAAAATTGAGACTCTCGGCTGGAATAGTCGAGCCAGCCGGGAAAACATTTTAACACAATGGCGAACCCTATTCTTTATAACAAAATCACATTCATGGCCATAACATAAAATTACATACATTTTAATTCTTCGTGGAAACCACACATTTAAAAAATACACCTCTTATAAGGTAATCGGTGAACCAGAGGTAATGGTCAGCATGTCTGCCTGTTACGTGGGAGTTCGGGGTTCGAATACCAAAAACTAATGGTCTTTCGCGAGGGACTTTCAAGTCCTCCAAGAACAGTGACACTGCCACTACAAGCTCTTTACAAATAGCAACATAACCACTCAACATTCTTCAGTTGAATAAAAATTTGTTTATTTAAACCGTTACCTTTTTGAATTATTCCATAACTTATATGGTTGACATGAGAAGAGTCAAAGTTTTGGTACAATTTCTCCACCCGCCAGTTTTCACTGATCACACTTTTAATACATGACCAAAACGAACGATTTGTCAATTTTGATTTCGTCACAAGTTCACTAACAGAAAAAAGAGCAAACTGATCTCCTCTTGTTATGGCATTGAATACAAACGTCTCTAAAAACATTTGGTTAGTACAGGGTGGGCCAAAAAGTTATTCACAATTTCAAACGCTTCGTAAAAACACACGGTGAGAGCTAAAATTATGAAACCAAAATGAAAATAAAACTAAATCAATGACATTTAATAAAAAAATTTATTTTTGCATAAACATATCCAGTAAGTTGTCGCCATGGCGGCGGAAACACACTCTTTTCTAAAAATTTTCCTGAACTCTTGCCAACATCATCCGCGGAAACGCCTGCAATTTCAATTCGGCTAGCTAATTTCAATGCTTCGGTATCTGGAGGCTTGCCTTCATCCACCCTGCTCTTAGAGAAACCCCACAGGAAAAAATCTAGCAGCGTCAGCTCCGGGCTACGAGGCGGCCTTTTTAGCTTATCAGCGGGCAGTAACTCTTGAGTGAGTTGAATTTTGTATGGGTGTATATTCAAATTCAAATCCTCTCGTAAAATTCTCTACCGTCACCGTCGGCGTCGTTCGAGGAATTATCAATGAAGTAGATTGCGGCGCACAGACCGACGGAGACTTTTGCTCAAGGCGACGTTAACAGTTTTTATTACTTATGGCGATTCGGGGACGGTTAATGACATTACCCGATTAGTGGAAGTTTTTCGCCCATCTATCAGTAGAATGATGACTCGGGGGTTTTGTGACGTTTTATATTAAACTGTTTTTTAAAAGCGCGCTGGATAGCGATTGCACTCTCCCCGTTTTTTGAATAACACTACACTGAGTACCTATCTTTCCATTGAATTGCATAGTTTTATGCAACAGATGGCGTTGAAATCGTCGCGCCAACCCAGTTGGTTGATTATTATGAAACGTTTGAAATTGTGAATAAAATTTATACCCACCCTGTACTTTGGAAATGACGAAAATCATAAAAATTGTTTCTTTGAGTACTAAGAAGAACATTTTGAAGCCTTCTAAAACTTCAAAAGATCGACAGGATTATCTTTATGATCCATAAGCTTCTCATTCAAACTCGAAAGTATTGAACTTTCAAAATGTCTCAATATTGACATAATCAAGCTCCAACTTATCTCGCCACGGTCACACGACGCAATATTTAAATTTACTGCAACAGGAAGGCAGTGGTGCAGTTGTGTTTATAGCCAATTTCCTGGACTCGGGGATCAAATTAATTTCTTTCTACCTCCCACTTTCATCTACTCACCATCTGTAATGTTGTAAATGAAACTACAACCACCCATTTCCAGGTGCAGTGTCATAAAAAGAATGAAAGGAAGTCTGCTGTACTCTAGTATTTGTCTGAGAATTCCATCATAGAAATAACCCTTTTTTTTGCTTGATCATTATCCCATAATACCCCATTCCGAAAATAGAGTCAAGTCAAATTAAACTCTGAAACTAAAAATCCAAAATAACGTGTAGTTTCGTATTTCATTAATCCCAAAATGCACATTTCGCATTGATGCTTCTTCTGATGAAAATGAAATAAAATTTCTCAGGAAAAATCATATTTTTTCTAATGACAATATTGAAAAATGAGAACACAGCAATCAGATGAGAATAATTCAAGCAGAAAGTCAAATACAGGAACATGGAGAATTCATACTTCAAAAAATACTCCGAGTTCATGCGTCTTAATTAATTCCTATACTAAATTCGTAGAATCACAAATTTTTCCATCCCGCATGGATGAGTTTTCACAAAAATACAAGTTTTTCTTCTCAAGTACTAATCCAAACTCATACCACCAGAATGAGATTAAATTAGTTCTGCCATGTGCATCATCATAACAAAAAAAATCTTCTCTTTGTTCTCGTTGTTCAGCTGGAAGGGGTTTTTTTTCATGGGAAAAAGATAGTCTTTTGCATTAAATTCCTTATGACATTAAAGTCAGAAAAATGTGCACAAACCCAACGTAGTTCTCACCCAATACAATATTTTTAAACGATGTCGGTAGTTGTGGTCGCTTTAATCATTATGAATAAATTATTCACATATTATTGCGCTGATTTATCGAACACCACCAAAGCACGAGTTGACTTCACATTGCTCGCAATTACAATGCAGTGTGCTCTTTTGAACAGAGATAAATAAATACAAAAGGACATTACTTAACAAAACACTAACCAACGAGTTGTCGCCACCTGAACAATTTGAAAGGATATGAACACAAAGCGCTCTTAAGCAATTTCCAGCTGGCAACTTCTTCAACCACCACGTTCATGCAACGTTCATGTGCGGTGGTTTTGCAAGGAGTAACATGTGGGGATACCTATGGGGCATTTACCAGGTCTTCATTTCTATTGTTCCAATTCCATTGTCATGTTTATAGCCTTTTTCTATGCGGGCTTTTGTGCATGAAACCCCCCACACTCTCGCACACACACACACACACACAGAGTCCCCCTTTACTGTAACAATAAATTTCCATAAAGAGCGCATTTGTCAAGGTGTTTTCATAACAGATTTGTAGTTTTGCTTATTTATGAGAAGAAAAAATATGAAAAGCAAATGGTGAACATTGTGGTTATCTTTGCGTACTTAATTTTGCTTTTATATGAATTTGAGTATGACCGGATTTATTCAACATTTAATGCCACAAAATTGTAAAAGGATTCTGAAGCTCGATCCAGGACTTTGACATTGTGAAAAGTTTCTAATAAGTGACAAATTTTCATAGAATGTGAATGGTTCTAACGAGGGGAAGACAAAGTTGCATTAAAAAACAAAAACAATTTAACTTCGATACACAATGTCCTTGCAGAGTAGAAAAACTGTGCAGAACAAATCAGCTCAACGTCTGATTCCCACTGTAAGAAGTTCTATGCCACAGCTTTAGAAAGTTGACATACCAAAGCAGTAAAGTCAACTATTTGCAGGGAATTCAGATGTGCATCATCAAATTAGGGCTCATTAAATCCTGAACGAGGGAAAAGCATTCGGCATTGCTCCGATAAATGCTTTGCACACTTAACGCTCCTTGGAGAAAGCGAATAAATATACTCGCATACCACCGACTACCGACACGACATTCACTTACCGAAGAAGCCCACAAATTTATTCTCTAGAAAAGCACTTAATTGGATTTCCAATAGGAAGAAAGTTTTGTTCAAAGACTTGATTTTTTCTTTCTTTCTTCTTCATTCCAATCGCTGTAACATACCTGCGGCTACAAATTTTTTCAAGCGTCTCTCCCACTTACATCATTCCCTTAAGCTAGAAACTTGATTGAAAGCTTAAGTCATTTGACTTAAAAATCAATGGGCCTGTCAGAGAGAAGGGGTCATTGAATTTCAAATGAAATCCCAACCATGCGGTTGCAGTAATTAAAACCTTATTTCGCTTAAAGACACTAGCGCTATTAAATATTTATAATATATTCACTCCAGAGAACTGAAGGATATTTTCGGAGATGTGTTCAAAGTTTTCAATTTAAGTGCCCTCATCCTTGGCCTCAGCATGCAAGTTGGATAGAACAAAAAAAAAAACAACAAGAAACTTTGAATTATCTAGAACAAGTTGAATAGCATAGAAGAGTTTAACAGGATTTATAGGCGACGAGCAACGGGATCTGGCCAAGCATAACTGAACTGGGTGCTCTAATCTGTTGTGTTGGGGAATTCTTGCACTCGAAGAGGATGCCAGTGAAGAAAAGTTTCGGTATTTACAAAAGTTTCACACAAAAAGCTTTAAAACACGGGAAAGCGGAAAATAAACTTTGCACAATCCCTGGCGCACTCGGATGCTCTTTCAAAATTGTTGTACCTACCTACTCTCAGACTTGTCAAAAAGTTGCGATAGTGTGGTACAAAACTATGGTGTAACAGATGGCTCTTCAATATAAGTGATGGACAATGGGATGCGCGTTTCAGATTATTTGACTGAATTGTATGATGCTTTTTTTTTTGTCTTCAGCCTGAGGGGATACAACGAAGAAAAGAAAATATTATTGCTCTTCAAACAGCGAGAAATGAAATGTTAAGTCAGATTAATTTTACAAAAATAATAAAAACAACACCATCCAAGAGGATGCGAAACGAAACTAATTTATTATTCCATTCGGTGGCAGAGAGATGTGGAATTTAGTCAAGGGAATAGGGACTTTTGCTAAAATATATTGCTTGTAGAGTAATTAATCTCACTTCAGCTGTTGGGAAGAAGTTAGGGATAAAGTTTAGGGATTGTAGTGAGGCAAACAATTTTGACAGATAAATTGTAGTTAAGAAGAACTAAACTGCCTTGCTTGGAAGGAAAAACAAAAACACTCACTCAGTAATCGAGAAGCATGGAAAGAAAGAATTACGTTAATAAAAATTAGAAGCTAGATGGTAGTGATAATTCGTGACATAAAAAGTGGTCGCTTTTATTACTACTCATAAACTAAAGTGCTTAGTTTGAAAGATTCCCTGCACTTGCAGAGAGCGGCAAGTTGCTTAGTTGAAAAGATCAAAACTCATTGAGCGTAAGCAGCAGAGTGTTACTTAAAGACCAATTATTTTAGGCGTTATTCTGCTTGAAATTTGGTTAAAATTTTCCAAAAAAATTTTATTGGAAATATTTGTCTTCGTTGATGAGAAGACTTAACAATGAATGAGTGAATGGGAGTGAATTAATGAATCATGAAATAATTGAATACATTAGTGAAAGAAGCAATGAAATAATGAGTGAGTAAATGATAAAATAAAAGAATGGTTGAATATTCAAGGGACTGAACAAATGAGTGGGTGAATGATGAAATAAATAAATGAATGAATGAGTGAAAGGATGAATGGATAATTGAATGAATGAATCAATGGGGCATTCACTTTTGTAGTCCTTACGTAGTCAAAAGTCAACTAACTTCGTGAATGCAATATGCACTACAAACGTAATCAATCCTGAACTGTCCAAATAAGCACACAAAAAACAAGAAACATTTGTGCTTTACGAACTTCAAATAATCTTGTTATCTTCTCTTAATAACTTTAATTACAAGTCACTACATTAAACGGATCTGAAAAGCTACTATCTTTGAACAGGCCTTCGTTACAATCGATTATCAGTATCATAGCAGGACACAACCTACTAGGCTACTACAAAAAGAAAATGTTTTTTTGCACCGATGACCTGTGCAGAGGATGCAATGACGAAGATGAACATGAGGATACCACTCACTTCCTTTGTCACTGCCCAGCAATCTCTCACACCAGGAAAAAATTTCTAGGCAATTACTTCTTCAATGAACTAGAAGTATTATCAGATACTCCAAGAAACAGCCTGTTGAACTTCATTAAGGCCACAAAATGGTTAAAAACTGACCAAACATAAATTCATTGGTTTTTAGGACGTTGCAATACTAAAGGGTATCACAATGGATCTACATTGATCCAAATGTGGAAATGAGCCCATTCAACCTAACCATCCTAACCTAATGACATGTCTTTCCACTGCCTTCAATTTGATAAAAATTATTTTTCAACATTTTCGCTTCGTAGTTGTTTCTAACCAATCAGAAGAAGTGCCTTAATAAGTGAATGTCCCTATCAATCAAGCAATCAATTAATCAATGTTTTCAAACACTTTTGAACATGAAAACTTATTATTATACTTTGCATGGCTACAACACAAATGGCTAGACTGCCAGCATATTCCATGGGATGAGGATTTCTTATGAATAGAATCTTATTCAATCTTTACGTTTATTTCTTACAGAATGAATGGATGGATGAATGACTAAATGAATGAATGAATGAATTAGTAAATGAGTGAAAAATAATCTTTTATTGTAACAATCTATTTTTTGATGATGCTCAATTTGTACAAAACAAACCATAAGGAAACATACAAAAAGAATTTTCGAAACCGAAACAGCAGTTCAAAGAGTGGTCGTTATTTAACAAACTGTTTGATGTTGCAACTTGCAACTTAAGTTGTTGATATCGTCCACACAGAAATGCTTATTTGTTTTTTTTTTTTTTTCAATTGGAAGGGCCAAATCAGCTCCCTGCTTCCAGGTTCTGGAAAGTTCTGTAGGGTTTTTTGTGTCCAATAGTATGAAACTACTTGAAAAAATACAATCTATTAATCTCCTAGATCCTTGCACATGAACATTCGCTTACACATCCCTAACTGATAATTCTTATATACCTATATGTCTATCGAATGATCTGTGTATCTTTCATTTGCAAATAAGTATCGTACGACATTGCAGTTCTCAGGTTTCAAGTTCTGTTAGAATAAGTAAAGAGATAATTGGTAATAAACAGCGCAATTGAACACCGCCGTTTGTCTTAACAATTTTATGACTTTACCTCTGCTCATCTAACAGTTTGCTTTTCTAAAAAGTTATCTCAATGTGTGTGTGCCCTGTAGAAATATTGCCAAGTTCAACAGCTTTCTTCAGTGAATTAATTATAGTACTGACTGTAGGTACTGCGTACGGGGGATACAGTTCGTATTACGGAATTTGTTATTTCGAACCGGACGGATTATTTTGTTCTGAGTTCAGTTTACTAGTGATTGCGCATTTTAGTACATCAGTCAAATGCTCTCCTTCTCAACAATGGGACTATATCAACTGATAGTCCTTATCAGGAATAAGCAGAGATCAATTTGAAGTCTTGTTTAAAGATATGAGCTCGATGATTCTATATTGTCACGCATATTAGCGGCATTTACGCTCTTTACATCGTATGCTAGTTTTAATTCTAACTTTCATGCGATACGTAGACTCTTTCTGGTGCTAATGCAGGAATAAACAGACCCCTCTTTACCACTGGGCCCACTGGGCACAGGCCCAGGGCCCCGCAATCACCAGGGCCCCCAAATTGCTGAAACAAAACTCAACCTGTATTGATCTATTTTCAAAAAAAAAAAAAAATTTTTCTTTTTGAACAACAACTTTTGTTGAACATTTTAAATCACATTCCCCCGAAATTATGTTCAAATTGAAACAAAAAAAAGAGGTCACTCAAGTTATGATCAGGACAACGAAACCATACACTCCCTTGTGTTCATTTCAGGGCACTTTTTAAAATCCAATCAGAAAAAACATCCATACGTGTATGGTGTATGTTACGATCGAAGTTAATTTGTGTTGTGAAGATGGGAAATTTTCTTGTGTATCCTTCTGACATTTGCGATGCGATGGTCCGAAAGGGTTAAGCTAAGTGTACACGATTGGTAGGTCTGACAATCGTCAGATCTGCAAACGTCTGACAGTGTATGAAATTGAGCTGGACAATGAGGTGAAATTTGAATTTGTGTGTACACGGCTTGCAGAAATCTACAAATGTCCGCAAATCTATTGCCAGTTATTTGGCCAAACTAGTTTGTCGATATTGTCAGCCGAATATTTGGCAATAGATATCGACAAACTAGTTTGGCCAAATAACTGGCAATAGATTTGCGGATCTATTGCCAAATATTCGGCTGACAATATCGACAAACTAGTTTGGCCAAATAACTGGCAATAGATTTGCGGACATTTGTAGATTTCTGCAAGCCGTGTACACACCAAATCAAATTTTGGATCTGCAAATTCATTTTCAGCTCATTGTCACATAGCATCCGTCAAAAATTTGTCTTGTTATCTTTGCCAAACTTATCTGCCAATGAATAAATTTGCAAATGTTCTTTAAACTGGATCTGTAAATTAATTCATTGCCAGACATTTGCAGAAACGTCAGAAAATGAAAAAAATTGTGTAGATACACATGATTTCCACATCTGCACATTAATTTGTCTTCAAAATGATTGATGAACAAACAAATTTTTCTGCAAATTAATTATGTGTATACAAGGTTGTCAGCTTGCGTGTAGACGATTGCCAGATATCTACAAACGAATTGGCAGATATTTTTGTCTACAAATAAACAACCAAACAATTTTTCTGCAAATTTATTTGGTGTGTACACGATTGTCAGCAATATTTGCAGAACTGGCAATCGTTTACACGTAGCTTTACTATTAATAATTTTTGCCTGTTTTCACTAATTGTGGGTTTTTATTTTTTGCTGTCTCTTGTTAATGTAGGCGTTGCATTTGTGTAGAGAGTGTCCCTACTTATTATTAGATATTATACTCTGGGATGAACGGCACAAATTTTTTTAAGATTTCAAAGATGAAGGGTGTTGACTGCTCATTTAGGTTCAAAAAAGTTGCAAAAAGTCTTTATCAAACAAGATGATCAGCGCGAACTGATGCACTAAGCGCCTTATTATAATGATCATCAAGAAATTGAAGAAGAAGCTTTGATGCATATCGCTAACGATTTAGGACAGCCACGAAAGGCCAGACAGGAAGCTCTTAGTCTTTGCAAAAACAATGTGAAATTTGCTGAGCGCAATCGATGAATTTATAATTAGGCTCAAGGACAATTTTGATAACTTTGATTCATCATCCGAACAAAAAAAAAACCGATTCCGAATATAAGAACCTTTCTGAAAGGACTAGGTGTAGAACAGACTTTTTTTGACGGCTCTGAACCCTCATTAATTTTGACTGGGAAAAAAAGGTTCGAAATTGAAACCTTTCTTCCCATTGCTGACGCTCTAAACGTTCATTTGAAACAGCGCAGCGTTTAAGTTCGTATACTAATATTGGTCAACGTTTTGACTTTTTTTTCGATTAAAAAACCTGAATTCAGAAGACTTAAAAGAAAACTGCAAATCTTTTGCTAAATTTTACACTGAAGATGTAAACGGAGATGAACTACACGCTGAATGACTGAATTTAAAAGAATACTGGAAAGCTATTCTACACCTAAGTGAAAAAACTGGCAATATTCTAGAACTCTATAATTAAAAAAAAAAAAAAAACAAATAAAGTAGAAGATGAATTTCCAAGTGTTTAAACTGCACTTAGAATTTTCTTAAGTATGATGGTGACCTACTGCAGTGGTGAACGTTCCTTTTATAAGTTAAAAAGAATAAAAAACGAACTCAGAACTACAATGGTTCAAGAAAGATTGACAAGTTTATTGCTGAAAAGCGACATCCTCAGAGGTATCGATTTTGTAGATATAATCAATGATTTTGCTAATCTTAAATCAAGAAAAAGACTCCTTCAAAAACCATTCCTCTTTCCATCTTTTTGCATATCAACATTTTGTTCTTTGAACTACATTCTGAGTTAAATTTTTTGATATTTGAATTTTGTTTATTTTTGAATTTTTTTATGAAATAATATGTATTATTTTGTTTTTATTCCTAAATTGTTTATGTTTATGTTAAAAAATAAACGTGCTGTAATAATTATTTACCTTTATAATGAATTGAAAAAAATATTATTTATTAAAAAAAATAAAAGAATAAATAACAATTCAAAGTTCTGTGATTTTTTCTGTATACCTTTATTGCATAACATAACATTTTTATAGAATCATACATACAGGGCCCCAATTTCAAAAAGTGCCCAGGGCCCCCAAAAGGGTCAAGACGGCCTTGGGAATAAATAAGCCAAAAAAAATCATGTTTTCAGATGAAGCTCATTTTGATCTTGGCGGGTATGTAAGCAAGCAAAATTGTCGCACTTGGAAACAGAAAACTCGCACGCATACATTCAACAGCCGATACACCCAAAACGAGTCACTGTTCGGTGCGGATTTTGGTCCAGAGGCATTCTTCGAAAATGAGTAAGGAGTGGCCGTTACAGTCAATGGTGATCGTTATCGGGCTATGTTCAACGAAATTTCGTTCACAAAAATTTAAGAGGGGAATATTGGCAACATTTGGTCTCAACAGGACGGCGCTACGTGTCACACAGCCGAAGCTACACTCGATGTTTTGCGCCAGGTTTAAAAAAAAAAAAAAAAATTATTTAACGGACTCTTAATCTATTTAATTATTCATTTATAACCTCAATTCAAAAATTTGGTGCGGGAATTCGAGGTTTGAAATCAAGAAACATCCAAATTTTTTCATACTGCTGCTGGAAATGGTATAAATGGCATGTCCCCCTTTAGTGATTACAATGCAATTAAAAGTGCTATCTCACTTTAGCCGTTCGGAATCGAGAAAAATGCTAAGGTCCCTTATATTTCTTTTTCTATTTCTTGTTTCTAAAGAGTTCCCATTGGCTTTTTCTGCATTTCCACTTTGTGTCTCACGATGGTTAGTCGGATTCCATTTTGGTCCCGTAGATAATAAAAATAATAATAAGGGTGGCGCAAAAGCGAGGAGCTCCATGGCCTAGCGCGTTTCTCTCAACCATTGCCTTTAAGAGGGAATGGAGCATGGAGGGGACCAAAACTTTTTGCAGGTTCCGAACGGCTAATCGAGAAAGCACATTTCATGCTAATGAATTTACTAACGGAAGACTTGCTAGTTCCTCGCGAAAGGCGATACCCGTGAAAAAAAAACATTTTTGCTTCTGTTGGGATTCGAACGACGAACCTCTGGGTTAACAGGCCAACTTTGAGGTTAATCTTCTCTTCTCTGCGATCAATTCATCCAACTGTGGATGAGCAATAAAATTATAAATAAAAGAGACTTCCGCAAATTCCCATAGATCTTCTTTTAGATGTTAATATTTGGAGCTCTCTTGTGTTCAGGCTTCTTTTGTTACCCTCTTCAGAAGTTTTTATAAGGCAGCTTAGTTTGTTCCAAAAATAATCAATTGTGGAAGTGATTTGATAATTTTGATAAGAAAATGGTGATTTCAAGCTTCGAACTTAGCAAGTTCAACATGCAAAACAAAAGTACATATTTCATTAAGGAAGAAAAATCGTTCGGAGTTCTCAAATTTGATTTCATTCGAATTGCAAAACGATTACTCAGTTTTTGAATGTGTGGTTTTGTTTTCGCATTCTCATTGAAACTACTCTGCTGTTTTTCGTTTAAAATCATTGAATTATGTTTGTACTCTTCATGAATTTATGAGGAACTCTAGATTGAAAACGTAATTCTCAGAAAATCACAGATGATTACTTCCTCACAGCAAAACAAAGGCAACACAATGCCAAACAAAAAATGCGTTTATCATATGATATCATTGCACTTACCCCTCTACTCTCCATCTTCGGAAACAAGTGAAACCATAAGTTAGTGGTTTTTGTATCAAATCATGGAGTCATGCTCTTATCATCCCTTCGTTCTATACCTTAGTGAACCAAACTTGCTTTTGGTTGATTTTGTGAAAACCAATGCATACTGATTTCTATTCCCATTCAGAATGTACTAAGTCCTATACCTTGGATGTGCTGAAAGGGATATATAAATGTGTACAATGTTCACTGACCCATTTGCTATATATTCGCGCACGTATTTGGTTAGCCTCAAGCTTTTACCTCCCTCTAGCTCCATGAAGGCAAAACTAATGTGCAATGAAAAGAAAATCGTGTAGAGGGATTCTATTTCAGTGTGCACTGCAATATTTTTGATGTTTGCAGTTTTTGTCGGCTTCTTTCTATACTCACTCCGCACTTCTAGACCCTCACATCAGACGTGTGTAAAGGTGTGATACTTATACTCTTGTGCCAACCTTTCCCTTAACTAGGTATACAGGGTGTTGCTGAGAATATGGGTCATGATTCATGAATCATGATTGATGCTTAATCTTGAAAGAGATTTAAGTGGCGAGTGTGTCAAGATAAATATCATATGTCAAGAGGGAGTAATATCAGTTATGTGTTCTATTTTCCCAAATATAAGTGCACGTACCTACATTGCAATTTTTGCATTGGTATTTATGTATTTTGCGTTACCTGCTTTCATTTTATCACTGACATTCCATTCTTTATCTTAAATTCTGTGCATCTCACTGAATGCTGCAGTTTAACACCAAGTCATGGCTTTCAAGAGGACGAATCCTTAACTGTTTTCAATTGGATTTCAATTTCTGTCATGCTGTTTTTTAATCCCTTCGAATTGTTAGTCGTTAAAAGCACAAAAAAACTTGTGAGCCTGAAATCTTGATGAGGTCTTCTATCGACATGATTTTGGATCAGCCAAGAATATAGCAGAAGGTTATAGTCTCATAAGGGTGTAAGTAGCCCAAACGCCTCTTTCCAACGACAAGTAGTCTTTATATAGCTGACTTCGCACACTACTCATTATCACTGCTTATTTTCGATCGAATTGTCCCTTTCTCGACTTAAGTATTACATTTCAACCCAAACAGGTTGACTTAAGATTGAAAGTCCATTGCTCCGCAATGTTGTTTGGCTAATCAAAACGAGTTCTATCGTTTTTACTTGTTCTTACGGGACACTGTCTAATAGGGAGACACGCCAAAAGACTTGGTGTGTTTTCCAATGATTTCTGCAGAAGCTGCATGGACGAGGAGGAGGAAGAAACCGTTCAACACCTTCTTTGCTCATGCCCTGCACTACTTCATAGGAGGAAAACTCATCTTGGTGAATTCTTCTTCGATACTAGCGACTTAGCTTACATAGACCCTAAAAGTCTTTCGAAATACATTAAAAGTTCCGCGTGATTCGACTAGCAGGTGATTAACCGGATAGTCCCGTAATGGAAGATTAATAAGTGATCAACTCGTTAATCTTACATCGGGTTTCTGAGATCAGTAGGTGATTAACTTGCTGATCTCTGTGGTATCACAATGGGCCCTTGCGGCCTAAGTGTGTCAGGCAATGTACTCATTGGCTGACAGCCACTTCCACCTAACCTAACCTTCTAACCGGGCTAAGAACAGTTTTGCAAGGAAAATGTACAAATTAGCACTTCTTTTGTCTTCAAAAAGTTCTTGTGAATTCAGAACCGCATAATGACTTCTCAAGTTCCTTGGCATTCTTGAAACACCCTATTTTAGAGCCAAGTCAGTAGAGTATTCGTTGTTTTAATGTGAACGAAGTTAATGTGCCATAAACTTAATTAGTATTTGCGGTGCTTAATGCGGATTCTTAAGCATAATTTGTTCCAATGTTCATGCATACACATACTACCTCAGCATGCCTACATATATATTCAAAAAGTATGCTCTGTGGCTCTCAGTGTTTTCCCAAAGTGCAAGTTATTCCGATTTTCTCTGACAGAACGAAGGGTTATAAACTTTGAATAATAAGTACTATGAGGAGTACCACCTATATATGAGCAGCAAAGCTACTCCAAATTAAATTTCGTTCATTCAACGGATACTTTTTTTAATTAACCGAAAAAAATAATGTCTGTTCAGGGTACAGGTAGCTAAAAGTCCATATAAGAGTGTGTATCATTTGATTCAACTGCTGCTGGTGCTGGTGCTGGAGCTGGAGCTGGAGCACCTATGCGACAGCTGACAGCTGGTGCAGTTGTCAGTTAATTGTGTTATTAAATTTAATGCTTCTGAAAGATGACAGAGCTATACTGTCCCTTTCCTGGATGAAGAGTTGAAATTTTAAACACAGAGTGTGTGTGCGAGTGGAGTTATATAGTTTTAAATAAATAATTTTATGAATGGATTGAATATGTGTGTGTTCTCTTGCTTTGGTTAATGTGAATTGTATGAAGGATGTGTGAAGGATTTGACAATAATGGAAAATCTTGACATCCAGTGTATAAGGCAAATGAGATGAGAGTAAATGGCTTATTGTGCTAATTTATTGCTTTTACGGATATTCGGCCATAGTTTATTGTTCAAGTAAGGTATCAGAAATGAGCTGTCCTGAAATTAAAGACTGGATTGATTACTTACAGCCATTTGATTTAAACCGGAACTGGTGATGACCGAAAAACGTAACAAGTGGTTCATTCGAATGCAGGCCCATAGTGTGATCGATGTAATGGCGGGAGGGCTAAGCACAGCATCTTGGTAAAGATAATAAAGTCTATCACACCATGTGAGGAATGGAAGGGACCAATCCATATTAACTGATTCCGAGCTTCTAATTGGCCAATTATAGCGATCAGGAAAACGAATTAGGAAAAATTTTCAAATGGAATAATAACTATAGCCGTGTTTTATTGGGAATTTATACTCACCTTTGCAAAACATCGATTACACAACGATTAGTGAACAAAAATAAGTCAGTGTTCAGAAGTGAACAACAGGGATGGCTGGTAAATGGAGTTCATGGAAAAATTGTTGCATTAGTGAGTACAGCGTTTTATTGAGACTCGTTAGTAAAGATGACTATGAAATTCCCAATAAAACACGGCTTATGCTGTCGTTAGAATTGAATAACAAATGTTATACCAATCGATGGCAAATCACTCAAAGAAATTTTTGTGCCCAAAAAACGTGTAAAAGAACAAATATTTTCTGTTGAATTTGCTGGTACTTTACTAATTTCCTGATACAATTTCATCAGGAAAATAGAAAAATACAATTTTAACGGAAAATATTTGTTGAATTGCACATTTTCTTGGCTAAAAAATTCTCTGGGATATTTACTATCGATTTGTATAACATTTTTGTTATTCAATTCTGAGGACAAAATAGTTTTTATTCCATTTGAAAATTTTTCCCGACTCGTTTTCCAGATCGCTATAACTTGGTACCCAAGAGAAAAATCACTGTTCCTTGTTAATATTCTCGGATGTTGGACAATTGAGTTTTCTGGGATAAGCAGACATGCTAACTATTACCTCGCAGGCTGAAGATTCTTCAGAAGAAGGAAAAGTATCGAGGAACGTGTAGAAAAAGCGAAATATCAGTTTTATGAAAATAAATCCCTTGAAGTTTGCCATTGATTGCATTTAAAAAAAAATCGTTTTATTTTTTCTTCCCGGTTCCGTTGCAGGCGAGTTCATGGGCTTTGCAGTTACCTCTAAGAGATCTATATGCCCTTTCAACCGAAAATTGAGAATGCTGAGATGTTCAGCCATCCCCAGAAATATAGGCAGTGGAAAGTTGAGAGCGGTTACTGAGTTTGTGGTAACAGCGCCAAAATATTTAAGAGTTGCTTAGCTATCTGAGAAGATACACGATAGGACTTCTTCGATCGCCAGAATTTTCGCCTATAACATACTACAATGGCTTTCAAGGTTAAATGAGAGACTAACGTTTCGTCTGTCCATAAGTGGAACCGTAAATTCTCTCCTTCGGTCTTTGAACCATCTGTATAGAGAAATTAATTGAATCATCTCTTAAAAATACCACAGCATCCCAGACTGATCTGAGTGGAATGGAGAATTAGAACTTGTTTACATAGGCAAGTTAGAGGAGTTAAGGACTATTCACATGAGCACGACCAACTAACGACGAATAAATCCGTCCGAAAAGTCGTGTTGGTACCACCCTATCGATTACTATTTTGTATAATGTATATATATATATATGAAAGAGAGAGAGAGAGAGAGAGAGAGAGAGAGAGAGAGAGAGAGAGAGAGAGAGAGATAGAGATATCTGCATGTGCATCTCTGCATGTGCATCTCTGCATGTGCATCTCTGCATGTGCATCTCTGCATGTGCATCTCTGCATGTGCATATTCTGCATGTGCATATTCTGCATGTGCATCTCTGCATGTGCATCTCTGCATGTGCATATTCTGCACGTGCATATCTGCATGTGCATATTCTGCATGTGCATCTCTGCATGTGCATCTCTGCATGTGCATCTCTGCATGTGCATATTCTGCATGTGCATCTCTCTGCATGTGCATCTCTGCATGTGCATATTCTGCACGTGCATATCTGCATGTGCATATTCTGCATGTGCATCTCTCTGCATGTGCATCTCTGCATGTGCATATCTGCATGTGCATATTCTGCATGCGCATATCTGCACGCATATCTGCATGCGCATATCTGCACGCATATCTGCATGTGCATATCTGCATGTGCATATCTGCATGTGCATATTCTGCATGCGCATATCTGCACGCATATCTGCATGCGCATATCTGCATGCGCATATCTAAATGTGCATATCTGCATGTGCATATTCTGCATGTGCATATTCTGCATGTGCATGTGCATATTCTGCATGTGCATATCTGCATGCGCATATCTGCATGTGCATATCTGCATGTGCATCTCTGCATGTGCATATCTGCACGTGCATATCTGCACGTGCATATCTGCATGTGCATATTCTGCATGTGCATATCTGCATGTGCATATTCTGCATGTGCATCTCTGCATGTGCATCTCTGCATGTGCATATCTGCATGTGCATATTCTGCATGCGCATATCTGCATGTGCATATCTGCATGTGCATCTCTGCATGTGCATATCTGCACGTGCATATCTGCATGTGCATATTCTGCATGTGCATATCTGCATGTGCATCTCTGCATGTGCATATTCTGCATGTGCATATCTGCATGTGCATATTCTGCATGTGCATCTCTGCATGTGCATCTCTGTATGTGCATCTCTGCATGTGCATATCTGCATGTGCATATTCTGCATGCGCATATCTGCATGTGCATATCTGCATGTGCATCTCTGCATGTGCATATCTGCATGTGCATATTCTGCATGCGCATATCTGCATGTGCATATCTGCATGTGCATCTCTGCATGTGCATATCTGCACGTGCATATCTGCATGTGCATATTCTGCATGTGCATATCTGCATGTGCATCTCTGCATGTGCATATTCTGCATGTGCATATCTGCATGTGCATATTCTGCATGTGCATCTCTGCATGTGCATCTCTGTATGTGCATCTCTGCATGTGCATATCTGCATGTGCATATTCTGCATGCGCATATCTGCATGTGCATATCTGCATGTGCATCTCTGCATGTGCATCTCTGCATGTGCATCTCTGCATGTGCATCTCTGCATGTGCATATTCTGCATGTGCATCTCTGCATGTGCATCTCTGCATGTGCATATTCTGAACGTGCATATCTGCATGTGCATATTCTGCATGTGCATCTCTGCATGTGCATCTCTGCATGTGCATATTCTGCACGTGCATATCTGCATGTGCATATTCTGCATGTGCATATCTGCATGTGCATCTCTGCATGTGCATATCTGCATGTGCATATCTGCATGCGCACATGCATATCTGCATGTGCATCTCTGCATGTGCATATTCTGCATGTGCATCTCTGCATGTGCATCTCTGCATGTGCATCTCTGCATGTGCATCTCTGCATGTGCATATTCTGCACGTGCATATCTGCATGTGCATATTCTGCATGTGCATCTCTGCATGTGCATATCTGCATGTGCAGATTCTGCATGTGCATCTCTGCATGTGCATCTCTGCATGTGCATATCTGCATGTGCATATTCTGCATGTGCATATCTGCATGTGCATATTCTGCATGTGCATATCTGCATGTGCATATTCTGCATGTGCATATCTGCATGTGCATCTCTGCATGTGCATATCTGCATGTGCATATCTGCATGCGCATATCTGCATGCGCATATCTGCATGTGCATATCTGCATGTGCATCTCTGCATGTGCATATTCTGCATGTGCATCTCTGCATGTGCATCTCTGCATGTGCATCTCTGCATGTGCATCTCTGCATGTGCATATTCTGCATGTGCATATCTGCATGTGCAGATTCTGCATGTGCATCTCTGCATGTGCATCTCTGCATGTTCATATCTGCATGTGCATATTCTGCATGTGCATATTCTGCATGTGCATATTCTGCATGTGCATATCTGCATGTGCATCTCTGCATGTGCATCTCTGCATGTGCATATTCTGCACGTGCATATCTGCATGTGCATATTCTGCATGTGCATATCTGCATGTGCATCTCTGCATGTGCATATCTGCATGTGCATATCTGCATGCGCATATCTGCATGTGCATATCTGCATGTGCATCTCTGCATGTGCATATTCTGCATGTGCATCTCTGCATGTGCATCTCTGCATGTGCATCTCTGCATGTGCATCTCTGCATGTGCATATTCTGCACGTGCATATCTGCATGTGCATATTCTGCATGTGCATCTCTGCATGTGCATATCTGCATGTGCAGATTCTGCATGTGCATCTCTGCATGTGCATCTCTGCATGTGCATATCTGCATGTGCATATTCTGCATGTGCATATTCTGCATGTGCATATTCTGCATGTGCATCTCTGCATGTGCATCTCTGCATGTGCATCTCTGCATGTGCATATCTGCATGTGCATATTCTGCATGTGCATATCTGCATGTGTATATTCTGCATGTGCATATCTGCATGTGCATATTCTGCATGTACATCTCTGCATGTGCATCTCTGCATGTGCATCTCTGCATGTTCATATCTGCATGTAAATATCTGCATGTGCATCTCTGCATGTGCATCTCTGCATGTAAATATCTGCATGTGCATATTCTGCATTTGCATATCTGCATGCATGTGCATATCTGCATGTAAATATCTGCATGTGCATATTCTGCATTTGCATATCTGCATGTGCTTATCTGCATGCATCTCTGCATGCGCATTTCTGCACGCATCTCTGCACGCATATCTGCATGCATCTCTGCACGCATATCTGCATGCGCATATCTGCACGCATCTCTGCACGCATCTCTGCACGCATATCTGCATGTGCATCTCTGCATGTGCATATTCTGCACGTGCATATCTGCATGTGCATATTCTGCATGTGCATATCTGCATGTGCATCTCTGCATGTGCATATCTGCATGTGCATATCTGCATGCGCATATCTGCATGTGCATATCTGCATGTGCATCTCTGCATGTGCATATTCTGCATGTGCATCTCTGCATGTGCATCTCTGCATGTGCATCTCTGCATGTGCATCTCTGCATGTGCATATTCTGCACGTGCATATCTGCATGTGCATATTCTGCATGTGCATATTCTGCATGTGCATATCTGCATGTGCATATTCTGCATGTGCATCTCTGCATGTGCATATTCTGCATGTGCATATTCTGCATGTGCATGTGCATATTCTGCATGTGCATATCTGCATGCGCATATCTGCATGTGCATATCTGCATGTGCATCTCTGCATGTGCATATCTGCACGTGCATATCTGCACGTGCATATCTGCATGTGCATATTCTGCATGTGCATATTCTGCATGTGCATATCTGCATGTGCATATTCTGCATGTGCATCTCTGCATGTGCATCTCTGCATGTGCATATCTGCATGTGCATATTCTGCATGCGCATATCTGCATGTGCATATCTGCATGTGCATCTCTGCATGTGCATATCTGCATGTGCATGTGCATATTCTGCATGTGCATATCTGCATGCGCATATCTGCATGTGCATATCTGCATGTGCATCTCTGCATGTGCATATCTGCACGTGCATATCTGCACGTGCATATCTGCATGTGCATATTCTGCATGTGCATCTCTGCATGTGCATCTCTGCATGTGCATATTCTGAACGTGCATATCTGCATGTGCATATTCTGCATGTGCATCTCTGCATGTGCATCTCTGCATGTGCATATTCTGCACGTGCATATCTGCATGTGCATATTCTGCATGTGCATATCTGCATGTGCATCTCTGCATGTGCATATCTGCATGTGCATATCTGCATGCGCATATCTGCATGTGCATATCTGCATGTGCATCTCTGCATGTGCATATTCTGCATGTGCATCTCTGCATGTGCATCTCTGCATGTGCATCTCTGCATGTGCATCTCTGCATGTGCATATTCTGCACGTGCATATCTGCATGTGCATATTCTGCATGTGCATCTCTGCATGTGCATATCTGCATGTGCAGATTCTGCATGTGCATCTCTGCATGTGCATCTCTGCATGTGCATATCTGCATGTGCATATCTGCATGTGCATATTCTGCATGTGCATATCTGCATGTGCATCTCTGCATGTGCATATCTGCATGTGCATATCTGCATGCGCATATCTGCATGCGCATCTCTGCATGTGCATATTCTGCATGTGCATATCTGCATGTGCAGATTCTGCATGTGCATCTCTGCATGTGCATCTCTGCATGTGCATATCTGCATGTGCATATTCTGCATGTGCATATTCTGCATGTGCATATTCTGCATGTGCATATCTGCATGTGCATCTCTGCATGTGCATCTCTGCATGTGCATATTCTGCACGTGCATATCTGCATGTGCATATTCTGCATGTGCATATCTGCATGTGCATCTCTGCATGTGCATATCTGCATGTGCATATCTGCATGCGCATATCTGCATGTGCATATCTGCATGTGCATCTCTGCATGTGCATATTCTGCATGTGCATCTCTGCATGTGCATCTCTGCATGTGCATCTCTGCATGTGCATCTCTGCATGTGCATATTCTGCACGTGCATATCTGCATGTGCATATTCTGCATGTGCATCTCTGCATGTGCATATCTGCATGTGCAGATTCTGCATGTGCATCTCTGCATGTGCATCTCTGCATGTGCATATCTGCATGTGCATATTCTGCATGTGCATATTCTGCATGTGCATATTCTGCATGTGCATATCTGCATGTGCATCTCTGCATGTGCATCTCTGCATGTGCATCTCTGCATGTGCATATCTGCATGTGCATATTCTGCATGTGCATATCTGCATGTGTATATTCTGCATGTGCATATCTGCATGTGCATATTCTGCATGTACATCTCTGCATGTGCATCTCTGCATGTGCATCTCTGCATGTTCATATCTGCATGTAAATATCTGCATGTGCATCTCTGCATGTGCATCTCTGCATGTAAATATCTGCATGTGCATATTCTGCATTTGCATATCTGCATGCATGTGCATATCTGCATGTAAATATCTGCATGTGCATATTCTGCATTTGCATATCTGCATGTGCTTATCTGCATGCATCTCTGCATGCGCATTTCTGCACGCATCTCTGCACGCATATCTGCATGCATCTCTGCACGCATATCTGCATGCGCATATCTGCACGCATCTCTGCACGCATCTCTGCACGCATATCTGCATGTGCATCTCTGCATGTGCATATTCTGCACGTGCATATCTGCATGTGCATATTCTGCATGTGCATATCTGCATGTGCATCTCTGCATGTGCATATCTGCATGTGCATATCTGCATGCGCATATCTGCATGTGCATATCTGCATGTGCATCTCTGCATGTGCATATTCTGCATGTGCATCTCTGCATGTGCATCTCTGCATGTGCATCTCTGCATGTGCATCTCTGCATGTGCATATTCTGCACGTGCATATCTGCATGTGCATATTCTGCATGTGCATCTCTGCATGTGCATATCTGCATGTGCATCTCTGCATGTGCATATCTGCATGTGCAGATTCTGCATGTGCATCTCTGCATGTGCATATCTGCATGTGCATATTCTGCATGTGCATATTCTGCATGTGCATATTCTGCATGTGCATATCTGCATGTGCATCTCTGCATGTGCATCTCTGCATGTGCATCTCTGCATGTGCATATCTGCATGTGCATATTCTGCATGTGCATATCTGCATGTGCATATTCTGCATGTGCATATCTGCATGTGCATATTCTGCATGTACATCTCTGCATGTGCATCTCTGCATGTGCATCTCTGCATGTTCATATCTGCATGTAAATATCTGCATGTGCATCTCTGCATGTGCATCTCTGCATGTAAATATCTGCATGTGCATATTCTGCATTTGCATATCTGCATGCATGTGCATATCTGCATGTAAATATCTGCATGTGCATATTCTGCATTTGCATATCTGCATGTGCTTATCTGCATGCATCTCTGCATGCGCATTTCTGCACGCATCTCTGCACGCATATCTGCATGCATCTCTGCACGCATATCTGCATGCGCATATCTGCACGCATCTCTGCACGCATCTCTGCACGCATATCTGCATGTGCATATCTGCACGCATCTCTGCACGCATCTCTGCATGCGCATATCTGCATGCGTTGGCTGCACGCATCTCTGCACGCATATCTGCACGCATCTCTGCACGCATATCTGCACGCATCTCTGCACGCATCTCTGCACGCATATCTGAATGCGCATATCTGCACGCATCTCTGCACGCATATCTGCTCGCGTTGGCTGCACGCATCTCTGCACGCATCTCTGCATGCGTCGACTGCACGCATCTCTGCACGCATATCTGCATGCGTTGGCTGCACGCATCTCTGCACGCATATCTGCATGCGTTGGCTGCACGCATCTCTGCATTCATCTCTGCACGCATATCTGCATGCGTTGGCTGCACGCATATCTGCACGCATCTCTGCACGCGTTGGCTGCACGCATATCTGCATGCGTTGGCTGCACGCATATCTGCATGCGTTGGCTGCACGCATCGTCCGTTTAGCAGTCTGCAGAAATGATCTTGATTATTATTATTCCGCTGAAATGAAATCACCCAAAATCAGTTTGCGCCGACGGCACGCAAACGATGACGGCTCAACTCTAGAAACATCTCAAAAAAGAGTCTAATAACCTTTAGATCGTGTAGATGTAAAATTCTAAAATTCTATGCAAACTTTACAACGAAAAAATTTTAATAAAAATTTCATTAGGTCTCTTTTTTATGCTTCCGACTTAAAAGTGTGTAGGATAGTAAAGTAAATATGTTTATAAGATCAAACTCGCTTTGATTATTTCTACCTAAACTACTTTTAAAAAGTAATTTTTAGCACCTTTGTACGTAGGACACTGACCAGAACTTGTGTCTAATAAAAAAATACATACAAGTACCTACGCAAAAAAAAAACAGTCAAAAGAACTGAAGTCAACGCCGCTGCCCGTGTCGGCACTTTAGTTTTCTAAGTAGGTACTCACATTCACATTAGGTGCTCCAAGCTAAGAACTTTTTGACAAATAACTGTTAGTGTCGTGTGCATAAAACTCAAGTGGGCAGTAAAATCCGGAATGTAGTTTAGCAAAAAAAAACCTTGTGGAGGTGTATAAAAGTTGTTTCTTATTTGGCAGACTTTGATAATTAACATGAATAATATACACCTGATTAACTATACGCACTTCAATTAAATAATATTATTCCACTGTCTGCTGCGTATTACATCAAACAGCATTTTGAATTGTTAAACTTAAATCTGCCTACATAATCTATTTTTCCGCAATTGAAACAAATATAAAAATAATGGCTAGCTGCATAACTTTGTATGCAAATGTTACGGTAATGATTGCAGTTTGTAATCTTACACCAAAGAATACAAAAAAAACATTTTCTTTCTGTTAAACTATAAGGATTTTAAGGACTCAACCGAACAAGACTTTTCATGAATCAAGGGAATAATCTATTTGAATGTAGGAGTGACTGGGTTAGATGAAAGCGTATAGCAAACTCTTGCGTGTGCAACTTTCAGTAAAAGTTAATTGCAAGAAGAACAAGGAAAATAAAAATATCTTTAAAAATCAGTCAGTAAATGTTATAAATTTTTACTATTAATCTTTATATTCCCTCTTCCACAAAGCTTGTCTCACTCTCTTCGATGTTTAATAAACTTCGTAAGTTCATTATTGGCTGCGTTCGAGAATAGCTTGTTGTTGTTGTTCACATGTTAAACAAGCATATCTGCATGTGCATCTCTGCATGTGCATATCTGCATGTGCATCTCTGCATGTGCATATCTGCATGTGCATATTCTGCATGTGCATATCTGCATGCGCATATCTGCATGTGCATATCTGCATGTGCATCTCTGCATGTGCATCTCTGCATGTGCATCTCTGCATGTGCATCTCTGCATGTGCATCTCTGCATGTGCATATTCTGCATGTGCATATTCTGCATGTGCATCTCTGCATGTGCATCTCTGCATGTGCATATTCTGCACGTGCATATCTGCATGTGCATATTCTGCATGTGCATCTCTGCATGTGCATCTCTGCATGTGCATCTCTGCATGTGCATATTCTGCATGTGCATCTCTCTGCATGTGCATCTCTGCATGTGCATATTCTGCACGTGCATATCTGCATGTGCATATTCTGCATGTGCATCTCTCTGCATGTGCATCTCTGCATGTGCATATCTGCATGTGCATATTCTGCATGCGCATATCTGCACGCATATCTGCATGCGCATATCTGCACGCATATCTGCATGTGCATATCTGCATGTGCATATCTGCATGTGCATATTCTGCATGCGCATATCTGCACGCATATCTGCATGCGCATATCTGCATGCGCATATCTAAATGTGCATATCTGCATGTGCATATTCTGCATGTGCATATTCTGCATGTGCATGTGCATATTCTGCATGTGCATATCTGCATGCGCATATCTGCATGTGCATATCTGCATGTGCATCTCTGCATGTGCATATCTGCACGTGCATATCTGCACGTGCATATCTGCATGTGCATATTCTGCATGTGCATATCTGCATGTGCATATTCTGCATGTGCATCTCTGCATGTGCATCTCTGCATGTGCATCTCTGCATGTGCATATCTGCATGTGCATATTCTGCATGCGCATAGAGAGAGAGAGAGAGAGAGAGAGAGAGAGAGAGAGA